>CM074782.1:14999200-15621600 GCA_037355745.1 Pseudo-nitzschia multiseries | reverse complement strand
CAGAACACACTTCAGCATGACCTCATTGAACCTAGTTCTGGTAGACCGTCAAAACTACCCCCTATGGTTGAAGATGAACTTTTTACAGCCATGGAGACACACTCCAATCTTATGCCATTGGAAATGAAGGAGAAGCCCAATTGACAGGATCAGATCCAGCAACTGGAGTCATGCTTGAAAGACTCCCCCTCTACCTTGAAAGATTATGTCTCACTCTACCACAGGCTTAGTGCCAATTATGCGGTTGAGGTGGAGATCAGCGCCAAAAATTCACAGTTGGAAGAGCGGCAAGGATTTTGGACCACTTCTAATCATATTAACTCTTGATTTGAAAGTCTGAGAGACATTTTTGTTCACTTTGGATTTGCACACTTGACAACAGAGGAGGAGATTCAAACGGTCATGAGGGAGAACTTGTATTTTTCACTAGGCAGCTGAACAACATTTTGAACATTGACAAGACTGCTCTTACACTGGATGGAGCCTCTACCAATGCTGGGGTTGTCCAGTCACAGAGTATGGGCCGTCAAAGTAAAAAGTCTACCATGGGTTTGCACTCACGCCCAGAAGAGCAGTTGGAGATGTACTGCGGTTGCCGGAAGTACTGCAGCTGGAGATCCTATTCCATTACACTTCCAGCTGAAGAGCAATGCCACTGAAGAAAACAAACAAATCTCAAAGTCCTTCACTGATGAACTATACAAGTCTGGTACCTGTAACGGTGTTTGGAGTATTCCTGGCACTACAGTGGAATCGCCTACTCAAATGCCATATACTGTGGATTGTAATCCAGCAGCCAGCATGGACAGTGTTGAATTTTGTAAATACTTTGAGACAAGTATCATTCAACTGTTCCCAGATGCACAACCTGTTAAGGGAAAGTATGTCTGTTTCAAAGTTGATTCAGGACCAGGGCAATCGGATCCTGGATTACATCAACTAATGAGCACAAAGGGATTTCTTTTAATTGCTGGCATTCCAAAGACCGCATATGTAATGCAAGTGACAGATGTGAGCTTCAATCCATTCAAAATAGCCTTCTTCTGTTCAAACAAGAAGAAGAAACTTCATGCATACCGGTGCTCAAACAAGCAGACCGTCAAGACAAGTCATATTCTAGCACTAGTTTTTGGCTACAAAGAAAGTGCAAGTCTACAACTATGATTAGAGTTTGAGGAGGGGTTTGCACCAGCAGTCAACAGAGTGTGTCGGGCAAAAATAGGCATTGCTCCATTTACAAAGAAATGCTTACTAGGTGACAGAAATGTTGCACATGAATTGATGACACTAGCAGATGGAACGATTGATGTTGATGCGGATCCTAAAACTGTTGCTTTGCCAGAGCTTGAACACAGGAATTGAATTGCTGTTGAGACATTAGTAGACCACTGATTAAATGATGGGGTCTACGCCAAAAAACGCTCTACACATTTCCTTGAAAAGTACACTCACCAAAACACAACCAAACACAAGATCCTATCAAGATGCACCATTACAGGAAAGCAGCAAAGCTGAGCCAAGATACATGGTACTATGAGGTAATGCATACAATTGCAAGGATCAGCACATTGTTTATGAGAGGGTGCAGCGTGAAGGCAAAATCAATGCAATGAAAGAAACAGGAACCTAAGCATTCTTGGCTTACACCAAAAATAAAGAAACAGCCGAGCCAAAAATGGAGCAGTACAATGGTAACTTTATGGAACTCACCGCATTCTAGTTGAGGAAGGTCTTTGAATTGAAACTCCAGGAGAAGAGCACAAAGCTAAACAAGGATGGCATGGTGGGGGCTCTAATGGAGGCCAAGGATGACCCCCCAGTTGGTGTATTGGAATGGACTGCAGTGAATGAAGCCAAATTGAGAATACTGATTGAAGAGGATATCCAAATAAAGCATACAGAGCTAGGAAAAGCAATGGAAAAAGATCTGACCAACTTGGTGAACATGGCAAAAACCATTACTGAGGACAGAATGGAAATTGCTCGTAGATATCTTTCTGCAATCGATTGTGAAAAACTACAAGTGACGAGTAATACCTGCTGGCACTGTGAGAGCTATTTGTACGGTTGGCGCGCTTGCTCTTGTTGCTCTTGCTCTTCTTCTTGTTGCTCTTGCACTTCTTGGTTGAGGGCATCTTGCGTTTTGCTTTGATGCTCGTGGCTGTTTTGCTTTGACGAGGTTGCGCTGCCACCGTACCGTGCTTGGTACAGTGCAATTCAATGAGTTTAATGGTTTATTTGTTATTAATCCCTTGCTAGTAGTAGTTGCTGTTAAAGTAGTTTTAGATTGGTTGTTGCAGTTAGATGGATTAGCAAGCAAAAAAGTGAGGAAAAATTGTCTCAGAGATTCGTCCGAATTGATTCGAAATCCGGGTCCTTAAGAGGGAGAGTGACAGGTCACCATTTTGGTGTTAATTCTGGTGGTTTGCGGCACATAAAATGGACCAGCTCCTACGGTGTCATGCCGATTTTAGCCAATAAACTCTTACCGTAGAAGCTACCGGTACCGTAACTTACGGTGGAAGTGTTTTTTGAACATTTGTGATTTGTGACTTGTAAAAAGCCTTTTCTAGTCTTTAGAGTGGACAGAAGGTCGAGAGATGTTTAATTATGACCCCTGGATGTTGAACCAATCCTTTGAGCTGACAGACAGATGGACGGCAATTCCGATGTGAAAAGAAGAACGCTGTGTCAAACGCGAATAGATGATGACAGAACAAAGGATACCTTTTACTTTCGTCGTCCTCATGAACTTCCTTCGTTCTCCTTTCTCATTCAATTCCACAAGTTGTCCTCATAAAATTCTTTCTTCTACTTATTTTCTTCGATAGAACTAACGATATCTACAATGAAAGTCATCGCAACTCTTTTCGCTTTCTTGGCCGTTGCCAATGCCTTCGCTCCTACCTCCAATGGCAGAGCCAGAGCCAACACCCAGCTTTCTGCGTCCTTGTTTGACAAGGTGAGTTCGAGCGCTCCATTCAATACAACGAGGAGACCAATGCGAACGGCATAATACACCGACATCCACCGTAAAAGATGATTAAGATTTTCCTGACTTTCTCTGCTTCGTCTCTCCTTCTGCAACCCGCCCTTGTTATTAGATTTTCGATATGGACCTTTTCTCTCCCAATGCTGACCAAAATGACTATGGTCAATACAAGAAGAAGGGGGTGAGTTCATGTGATTTTTGTGTCTAAAATTTATAGCATATCACTTGAATTGTCATCAGCCCATATTGTTTTACTGACTCTTTGTTCATGGTGACTATCCATTACATCATATACTACACAGCTCAAGGTTGGAGATCTCTCGAGCAAGTCTTACGTCCCCGATGGTATGACCAAGAAAGAATATGAAAAGATTCGTGTCGCTGAGCAAAAGAAGAAAGAGGCCAACTATGCGAAAAACGTCAAGAAAGCTGGTGTCTTTGAGGACTACACCGTGTTCTACACCAAGCGTGGAACCGATACCAAGCAAAGCTGGTACAAGGACCCCAACCGTGGACACCGTATGGCTAAGACCAAGTACAGTTTTGATACCGAAAAAGACGGAAAGAAGTACGACGGTGGCTCCTCTTAAATGAAATCGAAGTACGATTGTATTTTAGCACAAAGCCAAGGGTGGTTCATTGATTCATTCAGAAACAGATTTCGAACAAACTACGGAACTAAGTTGTACTGCGATACGTCTAAGTTTGTTGTTCTTTGACATTGCTACACGTAGCTACGGTAGTGTCGCAATAGTATAATTTTGTAGAAGCCTGGTTTTCCCTTGTTCTTATCTTCTTTAGCATACATGCCACGCAAAAGCTTCTTAGGAAAGTTAAATGTTTCGAAAGTAATGCTATTGCTACGGAATGCATCCCCCAACAATGAGACCACTTTTTGAGTCAGCATCGAAAAGCAATCAAATTTCCATACAATCAAAACTGAATTTCCATGAACATGCCCCCTACTTGTGCTAAACAAAAATTAACACTGAATTTCAACTTTCGTTAAAATTGAATTGAATTTCAGCTAATCCAAACTGAATTAAAAAAATTGCACTTCAAGGGACGCGCACCGGTCGTAATCTGAAAGGTGAGAAAAGATTCCAATAGTACCGGTTTGAGTATCTGCATCATAAATAATACTCCAATGGAGAAGGTTCAGTCTTACCGGTAGTACTCGTATCTGCATCATTAAAAATGGAGAAGGTTTAGTTGTAAATCTAATCCACGAGTCGCACAGAAAAAATTACTTAATCAGAACCTAATTGAGAGCCAGAAGAAAGTACAAAACTGAAATTGTTTTATCCGGAAAGTTAAACGCTGTTATTCACCCATTCATGCAAATTATGATTATCCGTTTATACGAAGTATTCACCGTCAAGGTTCTTGGCGTATCCAACTCCAGGTTGTCCATAGATGATTCGTGTGCTAATGACTCCGTCCACCATTGTAATCTGTTCTTGAACATTCTTGAAGCAGACGACAGTGTTTCCCTTGGTGTCAATGTCACATACATTGTATGCAATATCACCCCGCGAATGATTGATTTGTTGCACAATGTTGAGTCCCTCGCTGGAAATAGCCTCGGTAATGGCGGCCAACGCTCCGGGAACGTTCTTGTTCACAACCGTGAAACGCACTGTCTCCTCTGGTCTGTCGTCCAATTGTGTATCGGGGAAGTTAACACTGTTTACGATGGTACCATTCTCCAAGTAATTTCGGATGGTGTCGGCGGCCATGGAGGCAGCGGCATCTTCGGCCTCTTCGGTAGAGGCACCCAAGTGCGGCAAAACGATGCAGTTCTTGTGATCCCAAAGCAAGTCCTCAGGGAAATCCGTTACGTATTTTCCGTCGCCACTGTCCAAAAATTCCTTCATGGCATCCGAGTCGACAAGTTCACCACGAGCAAAGTTCAAAAGAACGGCGTTGGGACTAAAGTGTTCGACGACATCCTTTCCGATAATTCCGTGGGTTCCATTTTCTCCCTTGACGTAAGGAATGTTGATTGAGATGTAATCGGCACCCGAAACTGCAGCCGTGATGGAATCGACGAGGTTCATGTCACGGGGCAATCTCATGGCGGACTGAACACTGAGACCGGGATCATAACCCTTTACCTTCATTCCCAAAGCCTCGGCATCACGGGCAGTCATAGCTCCAATGTGTCCCAGTCCGATGACGGCAAGAGTCTTTCCCTTGATTTCTTGTCCGCCAAACATGGCCTTGTCCTTTTCGACTCGTTCTCGGGCCAATCCCTGCGCTCCAAGGTCTTTCATGTGGTTGATTCCGTCAACAATTCTTCGGGATGCCAACAACATACCGCACAAGACCAATTCCTTGACAGCATTTGCGTTAGCACCGGGAGTGTTGAAGACGGGAATACCCAATTCCGTCATGCGAGGGACAGGGATGTTGTTGGTACCGGCACCGCATCTATTTCGACGACAACGACCGCAAAAAATAAATTCGAGGTTATGGATTTCGTCATAAATAATATCCTTTATTTGTCCAATTTATACGTGTTGAATATTCCTGACGCCATCGTGACTTACCTCGCAATAGCTCGTACGGTTTTAGGAACATCTTCCTCTTGAAGCTTGTGGGATCGCAACAAGACAGCATGGGCGTTGGCGGCATCTCCGGATCGTACGTCGTATTGGTCCTTGTGGAAACGTGCCAAACCAACCGGAGAGATCTTGTTGAAAGTCTTGATTTGGTATTTTCCCTGCTCGTAATTGTCGATGTCACCGTATGTCTTCCACGACCCTCGCCCGTGCTCGAATTCAACGACGGTGGACATTCCTCGGGCAGCTCCGCGGCTGAACATGAATTTGTTCGCGACGGAGGTGCTGTTTCGGACGAGCTTGTCCATGGCAAATCGGGAGGCAATCATGATGCTGTTTGGTGTTTTTATCCGTCGTGTCCGATTCTTTCAATAAGATTAAAAGATAGGTTCTACTCTCTCTCTCTCTATCGTTGGGATATTCAATATGTTGTCGAAGTGTTAATGATGCGAAGAGGGTCAGTGAGGTCCGAACGAAGCGAATTGTTTTCGTTGCAATTTCGACCATAGATATTGAATATGTGCTCGTAAAGCGTGGCTCAAACGTGCGAGTCTTAGAGTGAACATGGACCACAGATTCTCACGAAGAAAGGTGAAATGACGGGCTTCCGGCACATCAAAAATCCGTCAGTACACGATTGACTTTGGCCTAATCTTACATTACAGTATTCGACCTCGCATTCCGGTTCCTACCGGTACCGGTATTTCGCACGTTCTGCGCGTTCCAATTCTTCGACGATTCATCGAATAGCTCGAATACATCATCATACCGGTACGGTAGATCCCGGATCCTCTGGAGACCGCACAACAAAAACCTCTTTCTCTTTGTCTTTACAAACGGTACTTCCTGCCTGATATCAACAGCCGACAAAATAGCATCGAACAACTCGATCTAGGAATCGAAAGTGTAAACAAGAGAAGCTCAAAATGACCGTGTTTGCAATTGCTTCCCGCACCTACTCGCGACGATCGCTATCGTCGTTTTTGGCCGCCGCTTCATCGTCGTCGTCGCCGTCGCCGTCGTCGTTTGGCTCTAGATTCTATACGGGATCCTCGGATCAGGTCGACCACTTCATTTCTGGGTGGAACACGGACGAAGTGGACAGGTTCAAAGACACCAACAAATACTGCACACAAACCTTCAACAAGATTTCTGAAATTGGCCTTTCCGTGTTTACGAAGGACTTGTACGATGTCCTTCCAAACGAGGCCGCCGAAGGTCGACCGGCACATGCTTTGATGTTGCGGTCTCACAAATTGAAGGAGGAGGAAGTTCTCCCATCGGTCAGAGCGATTGCTCGGTAAGTGACGAATTTTATCTCTGTTGGTGGCGACTTTTTTCCTGGTCACGGATCGATTCTAAATATTAATTATTCCACGTGTCTTGTCCTCGTCAAAACATGGAACGGGACGTAATTCGTCAATGCATTGGACAATCTACAATTAACTCGGTTTGTTCGATGGTGTTTCTTTGGTTTAGATGCGGAGCTGGTACCAACAACATCCCCGTCGCACGTATGACGGAACTTGGAATCCCTGTTTTCAACACACCCGGAGCTAATGCCAATGCCGTGAAGGAACTTGTGCTTTGTGGGCTTCTATTGGGAAGCAGACGCATCATTGATGGAATCAACCACATGAAGCTTCTTGGAACACAAGGCCAACAAAGAGAGAAGGTGGAAAAGGACAAAGCCATGTTTGGTGGCCGGGAAATCAAGGGGAAAACCTTGGCCGTGGTTGGACTTGGACACATCGGAGCATCCACCGCAGCCGATGCCCATGCATTGGGAATGAATTTGGTCGGATACGATCCTGGTTTGTCGGTTAAATCGGCCATGAAACTTCCCGGAAATTTTAAGCTAGCAGATAGCATCACGTCGGCAGTCGCAAACGCGGATTACATTAGGTGAGTGGCTCATGCTGGGTGAAGTCGGTCGATTTGATTGACTCCTTGAGTTGTTGGACGACTACACATAGCCTGTACTGTTCGATCTCTTTTATACTTACTTACTTACTTACTTTCCGCGTTGCTCTTAGTTTGAATATTCCGTACTCAAAAGGAACGCATGGCATCATTGGACAAACCATCCTTCGTCATTGCAAGCCCGACGCCGTAGTTCTCAATTTTGCACGAGGCGAATTGGTCGATTCCGAGGCTATGAAGGAGTTCCTTGACCAAAGTGAAGGAGCCAAGTACATTTCTGATTTCCCCGACGACCTTTTGTGGGATCACCCCGACGCGATTGTGATCCCGCATTTGGGAGCATCAACCGGCGAGGCCGAAGACTGTGCAGCTGCCATGGCTGCCGAGACACTTCGACTGTACCTTGAACATGGTACCATTCGTCATTCTGTCAACTTTCCCGATGCATCGCTCCCCGAAAGGAACGCTGATCACATTAGAATCACGGTTGTGAATGAAAACAAGCCCGGTGTACTAAGCTCTATCACGGAAGTTTTCGCCAAGTACAACCTCAATATTATGCAACAAATCAATCATTCCAAGGATAACATTGCTTACACTGTTTGTGACATTGAAGCCGCTGACGGGGCGGATTTCAAGGAACTTCAAAAGGAGCTGACGATGAGTGATGGTGTGTTAAGTAGCCGTGTACTGTTCGGATTGCCAGGAGCTGGATATTCGAGGAACATCGATGGAGAATACCATGCGTAAGAATGTAGGGCAATCATTGTATACAATAAAATGATATCAGAGAAGATTCTTAGGGCAGTTTAAAATTTAGGTTCTCTCTATTAATAGTTCAGGGGTATTCCTTGTTGCTCTGGTTTCTAATTTGTTCTTCGAAAGCCGAGTTCTTTAACACCCCTTCGATTTCTTTTCGATCTATCGCCTTCGGTCGACTGGGGTCTTTTCTTCGATTTGGAGTCCTTTGGAATGTAGGTAATTTCCTTCGATCCGCCTCTATTCGTAATCTTTACGACGGGTTCTTCCGCTTCTTCCATCTGGATTCGCTTCTGAAGAGGAATATTCATACGTCGGACCTTTTCCTTCATTTGATTCTTGACATCGCCTTCTGCCAAGCCAGCATGAAGGGCGGCATTTCGAGAATCTCCATGATCATTCGCTTCGTACATGACGGGTTTCTTTGATTTGGTTGGACGAGATTCTGTTTTTGATTTCTTCTCTTTGCGTCGCAATTGCTTGATCTCGTCATAATTTTCTCCTCGTACTTTGCCTCCTCGAAAACCATCGTCGTCACTATCGCTATCATCATCGAAAATCTCGTCGTCCATCTCCTGCTCTTCCACATCACTTCCGCCTTCGCTCATATCATTCATTTCATCATCATCGTCGCTATCCATGTCATCATTTTTCTTCCGTGAGATAGCGTTAGCGGCCACCCCACTCGGATTTCGCATCTTAAAGTTTTCGTCTTCTTCATCGATTTCAAAGTCTTTGTTGGAAAACAGACTTCCAAAACGATCGTCGGATAGTATGGATTTGGCACCTTTCCCGGCCTTCGTGTTGGCTTGAGCTTTACTTTGAAGACGCTCGGCAAGATCTGGGTTGACGGCTGTTTCTTTAGCTTTGTTGGATATTTTGGGAGCAATTCTGCTCGCCCGCTTGGCTTCCAAACGTTCCTTGACCTTCTTCTTCCGGTACTCTTCGTATTCAAAGGGATTCGCTACCGCACGAACCTTATTGTACAAATTGATATCCATGAAGAAACCATGCATATAAGCTTTCAGCAAGGGAGTGCCAATCAAGTCCGAAACTCCCAGTTTTTCCAAATCCTCGTGACTGACAAACTTGTAATTCTCGAACACAGTTTCTTGACCATCTTGCACAAACGCATCTCCAGAAGACCCAGACTCTCGTTTCAAGTCTCGTTCTTCCAGTTCTTCGGTGATGTTTTCCAAGAAAGAACACCAAGAAGGCGCCAAACCAACCTTGGGAACGTAGTATGCCTCTAGCTTTGGTTGGTCGGTGGTACACAACAAGAGTCCACTCCTGTTCCCTGTTGGGTCCTTTTCGTCACCTCCCATGATGAAGTTCGAAAATTTTCCACTGCTTTCTATGTTCGCAACGACAGCACCCACACCCTTGTCGTCATTACTACTAAATCTATCAGATGCATACGTAGAATCTCCGGCGGTGTTGTTGTCGACCAAATCTCCCGTGGATTTGTATTTCCAGATCTTGATCAATTTTTCGTCGGAACTCAGGACGCACCCACTGCCGGGATGAAATTTGACGGTGTGGATGGGCAAACCGTGTTTGTGCTCCTTGACGTACAGCGGCTTACTCGATCGGACGTCATAAAGAGCAACCAAACCACCGGCGGTACCCGCAGCCATGTACAACCCCGATGTGTCGTGGGCGATCGAAGTTATGTCGAATGGATTTTGACTGTATGCTGTGCGTGAATAATCATTGTTGTCGTAGAACCCCATCCCTTTTGTAACGGCCTTAACGTCCAATTTCAAAAATGGCTTTAGAGAATCCGGCGAACGGTTGTCAAAGAATCGAATAACGCCGTCATCACACCCAACAGTCGCCAAGGGTTGTGCCGGAGAAACAGCAATGCACGAGCATGATGGCTGCGAAGATTTCGAAGAGGATTCCTCAATCGACCATGGTTCGCTGAACCGCCCCTCCTCCAAATTGAGTCGGTATATTTCGGAGCCACTTCCAGCAATCAAAAGCTCACAGGTTGTCGATTCGTAGGCCATACCCCTCCCAAACTTGGGAATTCGTACTTTTTCGTGGTTACCGTAATGTGCCTGGAAGGAAATCGTTCGATCTTCTTGCAGAATTGCCATTTTTCCATAGTCTTCTCCGAGCATGACAATGTCCACGATGTGTGCATCCAAGTATCGCTCAAACTTCATTGTCAAGTCGTGAACATCGTAGCAACGAATCCGAGGTGGATAGGTTCCACCTACAACAATATAACGGCCGTCGCCGTGCGACTGCACAACTTTCGAAGAACTCGCCGGCATCTGAAAGTCTTGAATGAGTTCTATTCTCCTTCTGATCTGTTCGTCTCGCTTGGAAAGATTACGTCGCGCCCGATCTCCAAGCCATTCGGGAAGAACCGGGCCCGAAGACAGGTTGTAGATGGTCACATCATTGCGCTTTTGGACATTCATTTTCGATTCTGTTCCGTCGTCGTTCTCGCTGCTTGCTCGCTCTTTTGTTCTCTTATCGTTCGTTTGGATCCACGATATTGTATCGGCGACTATAGTGGGTGTAGTAGGATCGATAATTATTGTTTCCAAAACGTTGTGCCGTACGGTACCGTACGATAGGTACTTGCCTTCCGACATCCGACGTTCGGTACTCGTACCGGTAATACCGGTAGATGATTCTTTTCCGAAAAAAAAAACTAATTTGCCGTTCACATGATCAAACACGAAACCCTCGGAAGTGGTGCAGTGGAAAGAAAAAATAACTGGTCAAGACCAGCGCAAAGAAATATCCACGTCTGAACTTTGGTTTGAGATGCATTGTGGACTGTACGTCGCTCCTGTGAACTGTCACGATAAAAAAATGTGCCGTACGGTGCGCTACGAATACTATTCGCACTCGTAGTAGTGTAGTGTAGATCGGTGATTAATCACGCTCGTCGCCGAATGAATCAATCCAAATCCAAATTACCGTATTTTTAGTCCAACTGATCGAAAGATACCAATTTGCATAGAAACCCGGAAGTAAATTTGAAAATGCCGTGAACCTCAACAAGAATTTCCTAATGTCACATTTTGTGGTCCTCGAAAGCGAAAAAGTCATCTGCCGAGGGTTTCTCTTTTTTTATCGACTCTGATCGATGGGCGGCTTCGCAAGCACCGGTACTCTCAATGTGGGCAACAGAACTGTTGGCACCTACACTTGACACCTTCCGTTTCGTATGTTCACCCACGGTGCTCATCGAGAGGATGATCGAAGTCGGAAAAAATAGGAATCGTAGAGCATTGAGTACAATATTATAGACAGACTTATCGGGAGTAACAACAAATCTAATTCGTACTGATTATACTATACTAGCTTTGCGCATCTCAACCAGAAGTGTCCCGTGCGAATGTGACTCCCCACGGTAGGGGTCAATAGGTATACAATGAATTGAACTGTTTAAAGTTCGCCAACAATTGGGACGGATCCTCCGAGTTGTTCGTGGACCATAAGTCCGAGGATTCCCATCATGGCGGCACGTCCGTTGTTCAATTCAATGGCACGCTTGGAAAGCTTGGTCTCTTCATCAAAGGTGTCCCATCCGAAGTCAAGGGATCCATTTCGGAAGTCACCAACAAACTCATTTCCAGTTCCCTCGATGTCCTTCATGACACCAAGCTCAAGGGCAGCAACAAAGGCAACGATCTGGGCAAGTCCGGCCGAAGGAATGGCGTCAGGGCCCGAGATGGCGGCCCATCCGTTGGGGTAGGAGGCGAAGGAGTCACCGGAGTAGTCGATGTCACCAGGAAGGTGGACTCCGTAACGGGTGGTGATCTGTCCAAGGAAGGCAAGCATACAGATACGTCCGTGCTTGATCTCAACATATCGAAGACGGTCGAACTTTTCTTGGTCACCGTCCTCAACAAGTCCCAAAGGATCGAAGAATCCAAGAGGAGGCTGGGATCCAAGGGCGTCCTCGAAGGCCTTGAGGGAGGTAGAGGTAGCCTTTTGCTGAACAGGGGCGAAAGCAGCGGTGGCGGCGATGAGGGAGGCAAAGATGGCGGACTTCATGTTTATTCGTTTTTGGATAGAGTTATGTTTGGTAATTCTATGTTAAGAAATTATGGGACAAACGCATCTCTGAACGATGCATCGTATCGTGCCCTTGGATTCTCGTACTAGTAATCTTACCCGTCACGACCGTAGTTTTCTCACCATATCGAGGGCAGCTGCTCGAAGTACCGAAGTACCAAAGTACCAGTGTGCACAGGAGAGATGAGAAAAGATTTCCTTCAAGGCTGGAAACCTGGAAACCTGAAAACCTTATACCCTCTCACTTCAACCCATCGACATACTACCTACAGACCTCACGCTCTTGACACTCAATTCTTCTTCTAATTCTCAACCCAATGATCGAGAACATTCTCGAAGGATGGAATCAAACAGATTGTGACGAGCCGGTTTTGCGATCAAGCGAAGCGAAAAACTTCAACTTCGGTATCCAAGGGATCCGATAAGGTTAACGATAATTTTACGATCCAACGCGCGGGATGTTGATTCGTGATTCGTGATGCCTCGATTTGTTCATCATCCTACATGCGTATGTATAGTCTATATACTTCATACTATTCAATGGTCCGTCGGTGAGTCGGTGTCAAAAATGAAATCTTTATGAGAAACGCGAATGTGACGTGTGTACGATACGAGTAAGTCTTACTCGTACTCGTCGTACTCGTACCTTACAACCGGGAAGCACATAATAGTACGAGTCTCGTACTTGTACTCGTACCTGATGCGGCACACTTCGGAACTTGTACCCTGTACCGGCACGGGTCCAGTACGAACAACTGAACGGAAGAGGAATGAATGAATGTAGTCGCAAAAAAAAGTCGTTGTGACCGGAACACAAAGAATAGTACGGTAAATACGATCACAAATCACAACAACACGGAATATTAGCGTCAACGACAAAAAACAATCGTACCAAACAGGATCCACCAAGGATACGACGGTACCGGCCGTAGTCGTATGCGTTACCCCAGTTGGGCTCCATTGAAGATTTAAGAAAGGTCTCGAAGATCAAGGAAAGAAAATATTTGAAGCTTTAGACCTTTAGACCGCATTAGATCAGCTCGTTGCGAATCCGAATAATAACATGGAAGACTATAAAAAATTGAGCGAATGCCAAGACGACCAACTCTGCAAAAACAAATGGACGGATCCAGGGGGGATGGTGTCTTCACACTGCACAAGCAAAATGTGTTTGAAGCTTCATAAGATGGTTTCGGTCTGGCTTAGAACCTTTGTCATCAAAACAAAACCATCCGGAGATTGGCACTTTCGAACCTTGTTCGTGGCAGAGATAACCATTCTCCCATTCATCTTTTTGCTTTTGGTTGTGTCGTGGTGGGCACTGAATCGAAATGTTCGAATGAAAAAGACGAAGGGTTCTTCCATTCCACACAAACAAGATTGGATCAATGACTTCTACAATGAGGACGAATACGAGGACGATGAGGATTACGAACATCTCCGAGCAACATACGACCATGAATCAAATACGCCTAGGCCCCAAAAAGGTAGATCTCGAAGCAGCTCCGTGAAACGAAAAGAAATACAAGCATTACTAAAAGCATGCACAGTCGAGGTTGATGAAGACGATTATGATGACGATACAATACTCTCGGGCGAATCAGACTTCGAAGACTCCGACTATGAAGATGATGCACCCCCTTCCAAGTATCGAAAGTCTAGGATCAAGGACGAACAAAACACGACACAAATGTTTCTTTCAAGTAAAAAACTGAACTTATGGAAAGTCCTTCGGGAAATTCCTATTTTTAGCTTTTTCAACGAAGAGGCAATGGAGATGTGTCTGAACGAGATCGAGCATGTTGATTTGTCTCTAAACGGCGACTTTTTGTGGAAAGAAGGATCATTTGACGGAAGCTTGTACTATGTAGTCAAAGGACGAGTGCGTGTGAATTTTTTAGATTTCCGGGCCCCGTTCGCCAACGCACGCGGTCGTGGGCAAGGAACCGAACCATCAGCAAGTGTCCTTCACGAACAAGACACAGTCGTGACCTCTCAATTGGCGCTGATGGAGGGAATGGTCCGGTGCTACTTGCATGGTAAAAACAACTCATTAGATCGGTTTGTGGGTCTGGCTTTGAAAAGGACTACTGCACAGGCAATGGCAGATCAGACTCGCTTGCTACGGATCCCATCGTCGTGTTTTTCAAAAATCCTGGATCGATATCCGGAAACTGTGTTAAGAATTATGCAGACGACTCTGAACCGAACGCAGAGGGTAACCGTTCAGACATTGGTTCGTTGTTGTGGGCTCCGCGAAGAGCTATTGGTGCGAAAAAATAAAGAGTTGAAACAGAGCATGTTGGCAGACAAATCTACCTACTGGAAGATGCTGCAAACGGAGTTGGTAAAATGTAGGAAACATTCCCAAGTGCATCTCGTTGACTTTACGGTTGGAGAAAGGAACTCTTTGATGAAAAATGCATGCGCTGCACTAGCGAGTGTATTGTGCATAAGGGAGACGGGGACAATCGAAGCATTGGAGGAAAAATGCTCTCTGTTGATATTAAGTGGTAATGGTGATGAAAGTAAGCGAATTCTTGTTGAAGCTGGTTCCAAGAATGATTCTTGTTACTTTCTCCTACAGGGAGATATGGAAGTGGGTATACATCTACCACTGGTAGAATCATCCTCGAAGGAACTTCAGAATGACGCAAGTGCTTGGTGTTTCCAGCGCATCGAAGTCATTTCTCCCGGCTCTATTTTGGGAGAAAGTGCTCTATTTACGACGGATGTCAATTTATTTGAAATCCGGCATACCCCGTCATCAGAAAATTGCGACGATTCTGCTATTCTCCTGCAGATTCCCAAAAACGTATACGCAAATCTGGTAGTGAAACATCCACAAGCGATGGCAACTCTTCTGGTACCCGTTCTTTGTGTTCTGAGCCCGATAGTGCATTTGCTGACATGGACAACCGAATGGATGCACGTTGAGGCAGCGGGGGAGATTGTACGAAAAGGATCTCCCTGCAACTCTTTGTTTGTTGTACTCAATGGTAGATTGAGAGCAGCCAATCGATTGAAAGTTCGTGGAAAGGCTTTAGATGCATTATCTTCTCAGATGATGCCACCACAGGAATATGGGCGGGGCAAAATTTTCGGGCAAGTTGGATCATTGGCAAATATCGATTGGCCAGTTGATGTCTTTGCTATTCGTCAATCTGAGCTTGCGAAAATTCCAATCAAGACGATAGAAATCGTTGTGCAAAATTTCCCACACGCCGGGCTATCTTTAGCCCGAGAAGTGGCATCAGATGTTGGGTCATCGTATTTCTCGAAACATGAATTATCACGAAAACGCTCATTCAATGATACGTTTACAAGGAACACAACAGACCAGGTCGCAACTCATCAGAATGGCAATATCGGTACCCCTGGAATAAAGCCACTTCCATTCAATCTCCCGAGCTATGGATTGAATCTTGCAACAGTTGCTGTTGTCCCTCTATCTTATAACATCGATTTGAAACGTTTCTGCAAAACGCTTTGTGAGGCAATGGAGACAATAGCCCCGTGCAAAGTGATTACGAAATCATATGTAAAACAGGAATTGGGAGAAAAGGTTTACCATAACCGGGATGCCTTCCACGATGTCAAGATGACAAGACTTCTAGCGGATTTGGAAGAAAATAATCGTGTTGTGATTTATCAAGCGGATCCAAAATTTACGTTTTGGACCAGACTCTGCGTACTGCAGGCAGACTGTATCTTACTTGTCGTAGATTCGCAACAGACCCCCGAAACAACAAGATTGGAACAAACGCTTGCTTGGGCTTACGAAGCTATGGATGTTCGTATTGAGCTCGTAGTAGTAGGCAAAGCAGAGAAAAACGAAAATGATGAAACAGACACTGATATCAGCTGTTCGGATGAAGATAACGTGAGTGTGAGTGATCAGCTCAATAATTGGAGTGAGTCAAGAAAATGGATTGCTGGTCATCATCTAGTACGGGCTCCATTTGGTCGACACCGGATAGACTTCCGACGAATGTGCCGAAGAATTTCAGGTCGATCCGTAGGACTTGTGCTGGGGGCTGGCGGTGCTCGAGGCATTGCACATGTAGGTAGGTACAATAATTCTTTCGCGTTGTGTCTATCATCGACAATGATTCTCACTCAGTATTATTTTCAATGCAACTATTAGGTGTAATTCGTGCATTGAAAGAGGCTGGAGTAACTATCGACATAGTTGGTGGAACATCACAAGGAGCTTTCTGCGGAGCCTTACTCGCTCGGTATCCAGACGACTATGACCAGGTGCTGAGTGCATGTAGAGTAATGGCTATGGATGCTTCTTCTATGAAAGAAAAGCTACTTGATTTAACTTTACCAATGGCAAGCATGTTCGGTGGGAAAAGATTCAACAGAGGTATCAAGAAACTTTTAGGAAAACTGAGAATTCAAGATTTGGTGCTAAATTTTTTTTGTGTTTCCGTAGATTTGCAAAATCAGAGTACTGTCGTCCACACGAAAGGTCAGCTTTGGAAGCACGTACGGTCAAGTATGGGTTTGGCCGGTTATTTACCTCCTATTGCAGAGAATGGTTCACTGCTGGTAGACGGTGGATATTTGAATAGTCTTCCAGCCGATATAATGAAATACCAAATGGGAGCACGAACTGTGATTGCAGTAGATGTATCGACAGAATGTAAAAGAGAATATTATGAGTATGGAACGCATCTGAGTGGTTGGTGGCTACTCTGGAACAGTTGGAATCCGTTTGTAAAAACAGTACAAGTACCATCAATGGGTGATATCCAAGACATGTTGATCTGGGTCTCTTCAGAACAGCATCGAAAGTCAGTAAAAATTGTCAGTGATCTTCATTTGACTCCGCCGATTCAGGACGTAGGTAAGTGGCAGGGATTATGATCATCTTGAAAAGCGCAATTCGAAGTATCGCATTCACACTTACAATTTGTCCTTGGTAATTGTGGTTGTAGGAACTCTGGAGTACGATAGGTTCGATGAGATCGTTGAAAAAAGCTACTTATACGCAAAGCCGATTGTGGATGAATGGGTCAGAAAGAATCATTGGCTCGTGTCAACACAACAAAAGGTCAAAAAGTAATTTGTATGCTTCATGAGGTGGAAAATAACAGCCTTCGTATTGTTTTAGACAATTTCCATAAAAAATCAATTTCGGCTTTCACATAAACAGAATAATTGGACGAAACGTTCCATTGCAGATAAGCCTCTGGGTAACTTTGAAGTTGGGTCGCAGGGAATTGGTATGCCAAACCAGTAACAAATAGCAAGGGTAAGTAGTAAAATACGTAGCTTCGACATATTTTGAATTTATCTTCTTCAATCAGAACTTCATCAACTGCGCTCAACGAAATTGTAGAATCCTCAAAGTTCAAAACGTTGGAAGTTCTATGTGTCGTAAGCTAATTTTCTAATAACATTTCAAATTCACCTGCACAGGAGCTAAGCAAAAATCATCATTATTTGTATTCCAATCATGTTTTTAAAGACTCAATTTATGCTGCAACGGCTTCAGTTTCTTCTTCCTCTTCCTTGTCCTTCCACATATCGTATTCCTTGATAAGCTCAACAAGCTCGTCTACAGCGTTCTCATTCGGAATGCTCTTTCTAACAACCTCCTTTCCGTAATACAAATCGACCTTTCCTGGAAGGGTACCAACATATCCGAAATCAGCATCGGCCATTTCACCGGGTCCGTTGACAATGCATCCCATAACAGCAATCGTTACACCAGGCAAGTGGCCCGTAGCTTCTTGAATGTTGGCAGTGGTCTCTTGGAGATCAAACAAGGTTCGTCCACACGATGGACATGAAACGAATTCAGTCTTCGTGTTTCGCAAGCGCGCTCCCTGCAGAAGAGAAAACGAAGTTGTTCGAAGGAAATCAACCGAAAAGGACTTTTTCTCCCCAATCTGTTCCACCATAATACCATCACCATTACCATCAGTGAGCAAAGATCCAATTTGGGTACCAATCTGTAGTGCTAGCTCATTTGAGTCATCGGTCTCGGTTGTGAAGTGATGAATTACTGAGGTCTCGATGTCGTTTGCGTTAAAAATTTCGAAAACGCGACGAGACGAATGCAAGTGACTGATTCCCTCCTTGGGCTTAAGAATGCACATAACAGGGTTCAACTCTTTGACCTTCAAGATTTCGTCGTCATCTTCATCTCCATCGATAGCGATAGCCAAACGGATGGCACCTTCAGGGAGCTGTCAGAAGAATTTTTTGGAAGTACAAAAGAGAATATTGTTGAAACGTACAACACGGCATTATCGCAATGATTAGTTCACAGCAAAGAGTAGAACAGTCGAAGGGTATAAAACGATAAGGAGTAGGGTCGACACTTACCTTTCCATCACTGGCAATGGCTTCTTTCAAACTGACTAGGGCGACAGCGTTGGGGAGTGGATCCTTTTCCAATTCGGCAGCGGGAACAATGACACCCACACTGACCTCAACTAGGCGTCGAAGAGCAGTTCTAGCATCAGTGTCGCTGGATGGAGGAATGGTTGACATGTAAATAGAATCGGATGTGGCAATATCCTTGAAAGGCATACCAACCGCGGTCTTGCAGCCAAGTTGTTGGTACAAGTACTGAGCATTTTCCTTCGAGAGCATTTCAGGTGTTACCACCGACAATACGGAGCCATCCCGATGCAAAAATCCACGCACATCAACAACATCGCCTTCTTCTTGTTCTGGCAAAATGCCAGCACGGCGCTGGTAGGCGGTAATATCTCTTGTGTCCTTGTAGGGCTTAACAGCAGCTTGACGCTCTTTGGCTTCCGGATTAACAGCCAGTCGTGCTTCGGCCATCTCTGCCAACCGATTGCAAGGCTTGTATTCAAATTCTGGGTCCTCCGTCAAAGATACTCGAATAGTGTCTCCCAATCCATCGGCGAGAAGAGTTCCGATACCGACGGCAGATTTCATACGACCATCTTCACCCTCACCTGCTTCGGTGACACCCAAGTGCAAGGGATAGTCCCATCCCATGCGGTATTGCTCCGCGGCCAACAAACGGTAAGATTGAACCATGACCAGTGGATTACTGGCTTTCATCGAAAAAACGAAGTTGTGGTAATCCTGGCTTCTACAGATATCGGCAAACTCCAAGGCGGATTCTACCATACCACGAGGTGTATCTCCATAGAAGGAAAGAACTCGAGACGACAGAGATCCATGGTTGGTACCAATTCTCATGCACCGGTTCAAGTCTTTGCAACGTTCGACCAATGGGTACATGGCATCCAACAAATATTGTCGTTCCGTAACGTAGTCGGCTTCGGTTTCGTAAATCTTTTCGTCGAAATCCTTGCGTCCATCGGCAAAGTTTCCAGGGTTGATACGAATCTTTTCCAAGCAATCCGCCACCATAAGAGCGACCTTTGGCTGAAAGTGCATATCAGCACAAAGAGGAATGTCGTAGCCCTTCTTGAACAAACCCTCGCGGATTTTGGCTGCGGCGTTGGCTTCTCTCTTTCCCTGCACAGTGATACGAACCAAATCAAATCCCTCATCGGCACATCTCATAACTTGCTCAATTGTAGCATCAACGTTTGCGGTGTCAGTGGTGGCCATCGTTTGTCGTACAATTGGGTGTTCCGATCCGAAGTTAATGGGCCCACAGCTAACAGTGCGTGTTTTGCGACGTGTCACGAAGCTGAGATCCTCGCAGTATTTTCCGAGTTCTCCGTACACCTCGTCTCTCTCCCCAGATTTCCAGGAAGGAGTCCACAAGACATCCGAAGCGTTAGGAGCAGCCTCGGTGGACTAATATTAGGTGGGAGCACAAGCAAATGATTCGCATCGTATCAAATCAACAACAGATTTCCAGCAATTGCCGAACAGAAACAGTACAGGTAATGAAAATATAGAACAAAATTGCGAGGGATTTTATTTAGCACGGAAAGGCTCGTTTCAAATGGATTGACGAAAACCTTGTCAAGCGAAACATAGTTGCTCGTACATAGGCATCAACGCGTGTGCAACGTACCATCGACAAAGAAGACGCATGCTTTCCAGAGAAAGATTTCGGAGCAAAGGCATCAACTCCTGTGGCTAGCAGAAGGAATGCTGAAAGAGCTCCCGAAGTAAATTTAACCATGGTGATGGGTTCTTTTTCGTTCGAGCAAGCAAACAAAAAATTGGGTGTTATTGATCCTTCTCGTTATAATCCTCCGACAGGTCAAAGGATATTAGGATTCGATTTCTGTTCTCTATGCCGACGATAACAAGTTGTACCGGTACCGGTACGCAAACTTCCTGTCGAAATTCCTTGGTCAACACAGAAACAATCAATCACCCATCGTTCACGACACACACAAGTTGAAGCTGTAAAGAGAGGACGGAGCATAACGCACTTCCACTTGGCAGTGGAGATTCGAGAAAATCTTCAAATACTGTGCGAACGAAAGGGTCACAATTCTACAATAGAACGTACGCACGTACGTTACGTATATGTACCTGTAATTACAAGTACAAATAAGGAATAATACAGTAATGGAATCTTTTGCTAGGGTACGTACCGGTACGTAGAAATATTGCGCACTATGGTCGCGAAATCACTCTTATTTTCAAAAACAACTCTTTTTTTCATTTTGTCTTGAAATCAAATAGCGGATTACAATAAACCAAGCGGTCGCGCACTCACAAATGACCTAGCTTGCACTTCCTTAAGATAGGTCTTCTCTTAGGTACATCAATGATAAGCCGATTGTTTTCTGACTCCTTATTCATCGACTTATGATGTTGGACGTACCGGTACCGTTACTTACGGATTACTTCGTATCAACATTTTGTACCAATGGATATGGTGTTTTGGCTGTGCGCATGGTTACTACGGTACAATACGGTAGGAATTATTTTGTTCCTGTCATCCTCTTCCCTTTGGTATGCCCGATTCATATGGTTCCCCTTATTATTCCGCAATCGAGCGAGCTTGTTTCGACTAGACGCAAAAAACAAAAACAACGACTTGTTCCCCTAGTTTTTCCATATTATGGTATGCAGGACTTGAGACAAGTGAACTACCTAGAAGAAAGAGATACACCATAAATAATAATAATACGGTACGTATCGTATTCAAGAATACCGTAGATTGAAAGTATTCCTCTCAATTCTAGAATCATGCCATAAGATTATCGGTACAAGTACGGTACTACTATTCGTCCTGTGTTATTATTACGGAGTATTTCAGAAGTAATTCTTCGTAATACTATCGGTATGTAGTAAGATCTTACTCCTATCCATACTTGTAACGTACGTAAGACACTGAAACATTTTTCTATTTTTTCTGAACAGATCGAAATGTATCAACATGGAACAATTAATATCTTTGCTCAAAGAAATCTTGCTGGATCATACGGTACCAATACTAATACGCATTGGCCTTCTACTGTTTGACGACTCAAATAACTCGTCCTTGGCATTTCGTTGCAGTACGTAACGACCGTGGTGTTTAATCTGTAGTCCCGTCCCATTTATCAAGATGAATCGGTTTAGTCGACTGTTGACATCGAGAATCATCCCGTGATCTTCGATCGCTTTGAAGCATGATACGGTACCTACGTGGCAAGTATTGTTGTATGAAGCAAAAGCAATAGCTCCATTCCAATGTTCGCTGGGAGACACTCATCCTCTCGGATCAAGAAAGCATCTCGCAATTTTTATTGCTATTGCTATTGCTGTCGCTATATATATATATATATATATATTTACATATAGGGGGGTACCGAATCGGTTATTGCGTCCAAAGTTTTGCTGTTGTCCCCGCGGTGGCAACACACCACTTCCAAAGATTCGAGCAGGATATCGGTAGCTGGCAGTACAAACACCGTCGAGTTCTGTTCCTCCATTTCTCTTCTGGCGTCATTTGGACTGGGTGGAAGATCTTCGGTGATATTCGTGGTCGCGGGTGTGTCAAAGGAGTTGTTCCAGGATGCGTCGGATTCTTTCTTCGGTTCAGTGTTCTTCTCCGACCGACTTTTGGACTTGGTTATCCAGCCGGAATGCTTGGTGTCTTCTCCTCTGTTCGATAGCTGCTTCCAAAAGCTTTTTCTCTCCTGCAGGGACACTTCGACGTCGTAGTCTTTGGCATAGGTTCTACCGGTACGCATATCATTAGAATTTTTTCCGTTGCTACCCGTACCAAAACGACCAAGAGGATTCTTGCCTTCGCTGCGATATTTTTGTATTTTCGACAAGATGTTCTTCGTTGATTGTTTCTCCGCCTTGTTGCTGGTACTATGGGTGTCTTTGGAGGGTTTCTTCCGAAAGTTGAAAGCCATTTTCCCCAAAGACATGGAGCGCGAAAGATCGTTAGGATCGTTCTCCAAGCTTGCTGCAGGCTCCATCCGCTGCTCTTCGAAATCTATTTCTCGGCGCAATTTGCTCCACGAACGTCCTCTAGTGGGTTCCATCCACTCGGAACTGGCGGGATTCTCGGGTTCACGGCCCGAGGGCACCACCTTATTTTCTGCCTCGCTCCCCATGATTTCATCCCATGATTTCTGATTCCAGATTGAGTGCTCACCCGGGTCTACTTTGACAAACGTAGGCATGGACGCCGCACTCTGGAACGAGGAATCCCTCGAGACGTAACTGTAGCCGTCGCTGTGGTCGAGATGCGAGCCCGATGCCGAAAACTCTTCTGCCGAACCCAGGCTGCTGGCAATCCGGCGTCCCTCTTCGAATGTGCTGGATCGTTGTAGCCTGATAATACTCCCATTGTTGCGTTCCGTCATGGTTAGAGCATTTCCCAGGATGCTTTCCATCTCGGCTGCCACTTTTGCTTCGTCCTCGTACGGATAATTCGACTCTTCGTCCAGATCGCCAATGATGGCTCGGACTGGTTCATCTTTTTCGGCTTTTCGAGAGGACTTGAAAAGATTCATTGCGACGTCCAGAACTTTGCGGCTTACAGCTCGCTTATTAGTGAGAATCTCTGGAGAGTTGTTGCCTTTCGCTCTACCACCAACAACCAGACTACCGTACTAGGTTGATCGGGTATTGGCGTACCGGTACCGTAACACATTGAACGAGAACAATTCCGTAATCTTACCTTCTGTTGTTCGACATGAAAAATTGGATGCAGCTGATAAAAGGTTTTCGCAGTGTTCCGGAAGTGTCGGACGGAGTACCAGGTGGTGGAAAGAACGTTGCCGCGCGAGGATGCATAACCTACACTCGATTCTGAAGCCGACGAATGCACGTTTGACTTCTAAGTAATGTTAAAATCCCATGTGAGAGACATTTTGAACGGCATTTATTTTTGTCACAACACTTCGGTTGCCCGAGTAGGCGTGCCGTTTGGCGGTCACAGATTACTTGTTTTGAATTTCTTGGCACTTATTGGGTGATTCCCGAAATAGTCTGGGTAGGGACCCAGATTTAATCTGGGTAGGGGCCCAGATTTGATTCTGTACCATTTTGACCCAGAAACTGGTGGACGTGAGCCCACATCTACCAGTTTCTGGGTCCCTACCCAGATTGGCTTGAAATCCAGCATGGAATTTTGTTTTCTGTTTCCTGCCCACACATGCTTATCACTTAGTAAAAATAAATTATTTTATCCATGGACAAATTCCTTATTCCAAAAAGAATGAGACTTTAAACAAAATCTGGGTGTTGTTATTTTTATTCGTCAAATACAAAAATCTGGGTCCCTACCTAGACTATTGCCGTATGCCTCTAAATGAAGGTAGCAGTAATACAACCAGTGGGTACGTATGTGATTGAAATTTGAACTAAAACTAAGATTGTGAGCAAGCTGTCAACTACTCCATTGAAAAGCTTGTCTTTATTTGCTAAACAGTTGCAAAGGCGTTGGACTTAAAATCCAACGGTCTTGCACATAGAGGAATGAAGATATGTATTTCATCCAGACTTCAATATTGAAGCCCGGCTGGCGTGGCATTATTGCTGACATCAGCTTTCAGATCTTCTTGAATCGTGGGAATTCAATCATGAGGGTTTGAATAACACACTCTTTTTCTTCCCATAAAAGCTTCACTTCTTGGTTGCACAGAATTTTTGGTGGTTGCGTGCAACCAGTATTCCATAGATAGGAAATTTTTAATTGGCGTGATATGGTTTGAGGTTCCAAATGTTCATCCATTGGACAACATGGTTTCCTAAGAGGAAGGAAACTGTATCATTTGTATAGATTTGCTGGATAGTGTGGGGGCCTTTGCTTCTTGCTTCAAAAGCTCCAGGAATTTGCTTTTCATTTTTCATCATAATTTTGTCTCCAACACTATAATCATGAAACTTTCAATGGCTATTTTCTTTCATAGCATTATTGTCAATTTGTGCTTGTCTTAAGCCGGTGATTACAGGGATCGGTAGGAACATATCCCGGTGAAATACAAGGGCTCCAGGCGTCATTCCAATGGTCTTGTGGACGGTTGATCTAACAGCAAACTGAGTAGACGCAAAGACACTATGGATGATGTTGGTGGCTTCCTGAAGGGTCTGTGGCGGATTGGTACTAAGCTCTGTTTGCATTGCAGACTTGATGGTGTCATATACTCTTTCAAGGACAGCGTTTGCCTGTGGGTTTTGGACTGAGCAGCCCTTGGCCTTGATTCCAAGATTGGCAAGATGGAGTTAAAAGTCGTTGCTCAAGAAGTTGGTCCCTTGGTCAATGATGCAGTTGACTGGCTTTGGGTATCTGGAGAGCCAGCCATTGTTGAGGGCATGGACTGCCATGAGGCTGGTTGGGTTCACTTATGGGGCTCTGATTATTTCAAGGAGGTTGGTGCACATATTCATGATGGTGAATCCATTGAAGGAGATGGTTCCATAGCCCGGGATCTTGATCTTCCAAGGAACAATTCCATTGATTGCAATGGTATCCCAAGGAACATACTGGTGTTCTTTGATTGGAACTTGGCTGTGGCTTTGGTGGGTGATCTTGTATCTTTGGCAAGCATCACAGGAACGACAGAAGGAATTGATTTGGTCCTTCAAGTTCAGGGCATATACAAATTGGTTCATGGTTCAATACAGTCTTTCAGCGCCAGCACAGCCAAGCACATGGTGGTAATATTTGATCGTGACCTGTACTTGGTTTTGAGGGAGCACAATTTTCTTGCAACCATTGGTGGACTCAACAAGTTGCAAGTCGCTACCATTGAAATTCTCTGTGGTGTACCTTGGATTGGTAGAGATATTAACATTGGCGGCTTGGTCTTCTACAACCTGGGGAAATGCTAAGGGGTGCATGGGAATATCTTCAGGGTAGTTGAGGAACAGGTCAGAGAGAGAGAGAGAACGTCTGTTCTAATTTCCGAATCCATTGGGGAAGCCGGGGATTCCTTCTTTTTCTCTGGGGATTGCTGAATAGGGAGCCTTGAGAGAGCATCAGCAATCACAATATCTTTGCTGGGAACATATTTGAAGACCAGAGAAAATTCTTTGAGAAGCATTCTCCAAGTTATAATTTGGTGGCTTGAGAGGTTTTGGCAAGTCAAGTTGAGGTGGTCTGTCCATACAATGATTTCTACACCCCAAAGAATGGGTCAGAATTCCTTGACAACTTCAACAATACAAACCATCTATTTGTCAATCATTGGGTATTTCAATTGAGTAGTGTTGGGTTTTCTGGAGACGCAGAGGATGATGCGACCATCTTGGATAACAACAGCTCCAAGTTGATATTCAGATGCATCAGTGTATATATGGAAGGGATTGTTTGGATCAGGGAAGGCAAGCAAGATATCTTTTGCAATGAGGGCCTTGGCCTTGTTGAAGGCATTGATGAGCTCCATAGTTGGAGTGAGCTTGCCTTTGGATCTACCAGAGAGGTCTGTAAGTGGGGCAAGAACTTCAGCACGCTTCAGATAGCAGTTTTGGTAGAAGTTCATCATCCCAACAAAGGATCAAAGTTGGGTTGTTGTTGAGGGAAAGGCCATTTTCAAGATCAGATCTATCTTGTTTGGATTGGGTCTGATTCCATCTCTGGAGATGATGTGGCCAAGCCATGGTGCTTGCAATTGGAACCAATGGCACTTGGCAGGCTTGACTGCAAAGTTGTGGACTTTGAGCAAGAAAAGAACAGAAGCAACAGATTTTCAGTGAGATTCAAGGGTGTCCGAGAAGATTCCAATATCATCAATGTATACTTCAATGTATTTCAAGTGGAGCAGCATCTGTTCCATACAGCCTTGGGCCCAGCTTGGAGAGTTGACGAAGCCCATTGGCAATCAAAGAAGTCAAAAAATTTCAAACCTTGCAACAAGGACACAGAGTCATGTGGAGGCTTCATCAAGTTTGAAGGTGTGGAACTGCGTGCTGACATCAATAAGGGTCGCATATTTGAACCCTCTTCCTCTGTGGAAGACATCTTGGGTCTTTGGAAGCAGGTAGTGAAGCTTCTTGGTAGCCTTGTTGAGCTCTCGGAAGTCACTGATGAGGCGGCAGGAGCCATCTGGCTTTGGGACTACAAAGGTTGGTATTCCCCGTTTGGTGGCATAACACCACTCAAGGATCCCAAGCTTGACTTGTTGGTCAATTTCCTTCTTCACAGCTTTCTGTTGGTGGAGTGGAATTGGATCTGGCTGTTTGATGTGATATGACCTTGCATCTTGCTGGAGATCAATGTGGAATTCTTGATTAGGGAAAATTCCCAATTGCTTGTCGTTCAGACCTTCAAAAAGTTCTTCATTTTCAGGGAGGATTTTCAACAAGCAAGATTTCTCATTGTCAGAGAGATGTCCTTGTTCAGTGACTAACTTGTGGAGGTCTGTCTTCTCATACTTGGAGGTGCCATTGACATATACTTGTTGAGCCGCTTGGTGGGAATAGTTTTCTGCAACAGAGTAAGGCTCTGCTGACATGACCTTGTGGAGTAGGGACTTGTTATCAAAGTAGTTTGAGGGGGGAAGTGCATGGTCTTTTCATACCATTCTATGATGCAAGCTTCAAAGTCCATCTTCATTCCAAGGTCTCTCATGGTTCTGCGACCAATGAGGAGGTGATAATTGATGTCTTGGGTGACAACAAAACACTTGGTCTTCAATACTCTCATAGAGAAGGACAGTTCCGGAAACATGGTGTTCTCCAAGACCACATAGTGTTTGCAAGTGGTCTTACCATTAGTTGTTTGTATTTGAATTGGTTGGGCAAGCAAGTGTTTCTTGGCTTTGGAAGGAATTGCTGATTCGACGATGAGGTTGTCTGTGGATCCAGAATCAAAGAGGGTCTTCAGATAGTATTTTCCGGATATGCCATTGATGGAGTTGCAGATGCTGACTGTGGTTGGAGCAAGGTCAACGTCCTTCCCTGTTGTTGTCCGAATCATATGTTTTTGCTTGATTGGTAGGGAGTCTCTGAAGATCTGAATTATAATATTCGTCATCGACATCCATGTCTACATGGAAGAGGTCTGGCCAAGGTGTTGACGGAAGGGTTTCTTCTGGTTCGTTGATGAAGACACGCATGTGTTGTTCTGGTTCATGTGAGTTGTTGTTATAGGAAGAGGAATTGCTGTTGTTGCTACTGTTGTTGGAATTGAAATTGTTCACATACCCATCGGTGTTGTTGTTGTTGTTGTTGTTGTTATTGGACCAATTCAAGTTTTTGGTGTAGGCATTACCGTAGCATTGACCCCAAGTGTGGTTTGCACCTGGATGGGTTGGACACGGTGAGTCATCAGAGGTTCTTGATGAGGATTCCTTGTTGTTGCCTTGGCTGCTGCTGTTGTTGTTGGAGCCTCGTTGTCAATTTTGGTTGTTGTTGTTGTTGTTGTTCAATCGATTGTTGTTGTTTCGATTTTGGTTGTTGTTGTTGTTGTTGTGGCGGTTGCCGTTGTTTTGCTTGTTGTTGCTATTGTTGTTGTTGTCATTCCTGTTTTGTGAGGAATTGTCTTGGCTGTTTTTCTGTTTTCTGTTTTGTGTTTTGTGTGAATTCGTCACCATTGATGGCTGCATTCTCCGGTGGGTGACCTGGAAGCAGTCAGAGGATCACATGGTTGTGAAAGGTGACCTGGGAGACAAACTGGTGTACAGTCATGTTGGTAGTCTTCTTGATGTTGGTGAGGAACCTTCTGTGGTTTCTGTACGCATTGAAGCTGTTGTTGAACTTGAAGTTGATGTAGGCTTCGATGGTGGTTGAAAAGTTGTCAACAGTTTGGTTTCCAACGTTGGTTGCTACATAGTCGTTCCACCAGGTTACATCGGCAATATTTCTGAGGAGATCAGAAAATTTATCATATAGCTTGTTGGGGCCTGTGGTTAAGCCAAGAGTTTTCCTGGCAAGAGTGAATTCATTGATGGTGAAAAGGACTTGGAAGAGGAATGCTCCTGCAGTAATGAGTGGGACCTTGACCTTGGTAGTCTCAGAAACTCCATTGGAAGCGGTAGTTTGCTTCAACTCTACCATCAGAAGAGACTCTTGTTCAAAGTCAAACTTAAAAGGGATACTAACAGAGTAAGCTGCCATTCTTCTTACTGGACAATCAGTAGGAGTAGTTGGTTGCTTGTTAATGTTTGCTTAGTAGGTCGAAGCAGTTATTCGACTGTTTAAACAGTGCCGTATGCCTCTAAATGAAGGTAGTATAGTAATACAACTAGTGGGTACGTATGTGATTGAAATTTGAACTAAAACTAAGATTGTGAGCAAGAAGCTGTCAACTACTCCATTGAAAAGCTTGTCTTTATTTGCTAAACAGTTGCAAAGGCGTTGGACTTGAAATCCAATGGTCTTGCACATAGAGGAATAAAGATATGTATTTCATCCAGACTTCAATATTGAAGCCCGGCTGGCGTGGCATTATTGCTGACATCAGCTTTCAGATCTTCTTGAATCGTGGGAATTCAATCGTGAGGGTTTGAATACCACAACTATTCCGGGAATCACCCATTGGTATCTGAAGTACTTCTATTTTTTTAGCAAGTTAACAAACACAGAAGAAGTATTATTGGGTAGGTACAGCAGTAAGAGTAGGCAGGTCCTTTTTTACTATCTTTGGTAGGATGGGGGAACGGCAAACCTTTGGAAGAATGAAGGCAGCTGTAACTCCATACTAGTTAGGCGGCCGGGGAATAATGTAGGAGTTTCAGTACGTCACTTAAATGATGCTCATTCTTGTGTCAAATTCTTGCGATGTATTTTAAAAATTCGGGAATGTTTGTTGTGCGCATGAAAAATACTTCTCTATGTATTTTTGCACACAACGATTTCAAGGAGGACTATTTTTGCACCCATAGTTTCAGCCTTGGTATTATGGTTGCTTCACGATTTTTCTATTTTACAACTTCATTTCATGCTTACCCCGATACTAATTTATTCTCCATTCAAATTTTGTTAGTTCCTTACAAAACTCATCTTTTTTTATAATATTATCCTCCATGTGCAATGAGATTTTTGTAACATTATTACGGATTTCTTCACAAATGTATGAGCTTCTTGATGTTGTCGGTTTAAAATGCGGCAACGAAGCACCGTACAAATATGGTAACAAAATACACGAAAGAACGCGTTATGAATATTTGGCTTAGAATTAAACGGACCTCCACTACATTGAAATCATTAAGTGGTAAAAACGATTCCACTTAATGACACAAAGAAACAGGTGAAAAGACACAAACTAAGATATCATTAACAACCAGATCGATAAGTAAACACTTGGAATCCTTATGTGTATTCAAAAAGAATAAACATAACAGCCCGTGAGGAAACTACTTATGGCAATCACAAAAAGCAATACCGGTTCGGAATGGGTCTCATTTACTCCCTTCAAACACAAAGATGTGATCAAGCAAAAGGCCCATCCAATTAATTACTTAACCTTGTAAAAGACCAAATATGATCAAAAAGACCAATTCAAAGAAGACCAATACAATACAGCAATACAGCGCTACTAGAGGATCGGTACGATTGCCCTTTGTTGTTGTTTAGCCACAAGTCGTAGTCATTGTAAAGGAAACGCAATGCAAATGCTCCATTGCTTGGGATGAAAATGTTACTAGTTATTGTTTGTAATGATTTTCTTTTGACGTCTATCTGTTTTGGTGACACTGCTCCAAGAATTCTTTTCATGAAGCATTGGAATTCCGGTGAAATTTTACGCCAATACTCTTTGTGCAATTGGTACCTATTTTCAGAAATCACGTTTCTGGTGTCAGTCATTAGAACTGTTCCTGGGAAACTATCTGGTATCTGGTTGTTCCTTTTATAGTCTATGTGTCAGTGTTAAGAAGAAGACGGTTGTGTTAGAAATAATGATGAAATAGTATACTGGCAATCATTATATTGTTGGTTCTCAACTTTGTAGTAAGAGTTTGAGCATTGTGCCTACACATAGTGATTGTTTGGCAAAAAAATCCACTCCACTTTTGATCCTTGATATCAATTGTACTTGATATTTTATTGTTATTCCCTAGTTTCACAATTCTCACAATCATTGACTGTATGAATGGTTTGCAGGGCAGGAATTTCATTTTCCTGAACGATGTTTCTTTGACGTACTGGATAATGTTTTGTTTCATGTTATACTCATTGGTCTCTTTTGTCGTCTGTAGAGTATTGCTGTTGTTACTGTTGGGGGCTGTATCTGTTTGGCTATCATTTGTGTTTGTTAGCTCACTTCCAGATACACTGCTTGTTGGTCTGTTTGTTGTATGTGTAACAAGGCCCTGCACCAAACTGCGACTTTGCTGTACCATTATTTATTTGTTAAAGTGTGACCAGAAACTTACCATTTTTGCTTTTGATTGTTTTGGCGCGCTAGTGTTATGGTAATTGCATTGTTTTGGAGCCAGTATTTGGAATTTTTTTCGTTCATACCATTTTAAATAGCTGTGGTAAAATCATTACGTGCTGTAAGTGCTTGATTTACTGCGTCCCAGGAAGTGCTGTATCACTATTATTATTTCTTGTATTGTTGCACTTGTGAGGGTGGTTGTACTGACGCCTGCCTATCTTTTGTTTGGGCATGCCCTGATAATCAGGAATGTGGTGTCCTGAAAATTTTGGTGCGGATCAGAACATTATGGTGTTCCCAACCCTATCAATCCGTATGTTCCACACTAATCGTAGCCCAAGCATACTACTAATATTGTATTTGTTTGTTTTTAGTAGGTTGTATCATGGGTAATCGAATGAATCACTATCATTTTGGAATGTGAACCTGGTCTCACTGTTGACATTTTATGTTATAGAAGTAGTAGTATAACTTCTACCGTACTCATACTTATAGGAAAAAATAAGTCTGTAACCAACTGTACAGTTGGTGTGATAATCATATGTTGTTGTAATCCAGAGTGATGTCAAAATTGATCATTACAAAGAAATAGTAAATCCTGCAACAGCGTTGCAGGAATGGAACTTTTGGACCAACAGATCTTTTTTTTCAACAGTTTCCACAATCAAATTAATCAATATTTGTTATTTGTAACCGGCAACCCCATTTTGACATCCCCATGTCGTACGAGTACTACTTATCATACTTTGAATTGCACTACTTGTACTGTTTAAAAAACTTAAGTGGATGGTTTTTAATCCATAGTAATTCATCTCAAAACTGACAAATCTGAATACCTGCAACGGCGTTGCAAGAATCAAAAAATCCTTCAACGTTCCAGGTTTCCTTTCTGAAATCAGTTTCCTATTTTCATTTACGTTAACCATTGTTGCTTTTTGAGATGTGGTTTTTTCCTTGGTTCCTCTCATTCTTGTATTGTAAGGTTTTTGCTGTCTGCTTTAATGGGTTGAAAGTTTTCAAATGATTTACCAATAGAATGTTTGTTCATAATGGATTGCATTTTTTCCACAATCAGAATTCTAATTGTTTTGAAACAACCAAAGATCTTTCTGGTCCAATGTTTTCACATCAGGTTCTAAAGTCTTCATATCAGGTTCAACACACGCAATGACAACCTCTAGGACACGTAATAAACATTGATCCAAATCTCCATCTGATGTCGCTGCATAAGGTACTATCCCAGACAATGATTCTCAAGCAGCCAGAACAAAAAATCATGACGGACCACCACCACCAAAGAAGAGTCATAAATCCCCACCTCCATCAGACACTGTAGTACCTGCAGTTATTACTAAAGATGATGTTTCTGATGAAGATTCCGAGACAGCAGCAAGAACAAACAGAGTACCTGCTGTTCTTACCCAAGTAGAAGCTGTTTCTGATGAGCCTTCCAAGACAGCAGCAACAACAAACATAGAAGTTGGTGTCCAAGCTGTTACTTGAGGAGCTGCAACAAACGTTCCTGCTGCACGTCCAAAAGCAAACCCCAGTCAAAGGAAACCTCCACCCACTGGTTCAGTTTGTTCCCCCAACTTAAGTTGTACTACTGGTAATACAACAGTAGTAGCTTCTCTTTCAGAAGAACATTTGGATTACCAAGAGCATCAGAGGTCTGTAGAAATGAATCTTGGATTAGCACTGAATAGTCAGACATATGCAAACACAGAGTTTGTGAAGGCCTTAATTTGGGTGTTTCAACCTCTTTTACTCAATTAATGACAAAGGTTTACATTGTACCAAGAATTATTCAATCAGATCCCATGCCTGGTTTCAGGGAAAAGCTGTCTACTGTATCTCCGACCAAGAAAAAGAAAAAGAAGAAAAAAAGAGAGTTCATTGAGTATGCTCACTCCTATACCTCGTCAAATAATAGACATGATGGTCAATTAATTTTTGTACGAAACTGACAACGGTGTTGCTGGGAAGTTCTTGGGAGTATTGAATAGGAATGAAATAACCAATCAATTCAAGGACTATAAAATGAAAAGTAAATGGGACAATTCCCAGTCTCAGCTATGGCATGTTCATGGTGAAAGAGTTTTGGGGGACACAAAACCAGGTTTGTATGGTTGTATTGTGGTCAACTACATAACAATTAAGAAGTAGTACATGGTAGTGTACCAAGAGATCCTTGTTTGGTACATGGAGCATGTCGAATACCCCCCAGCATCTGAAAACATGGATCAGGGTTGAGTTTCTATACCAAATGTGATGATGGCTTTTCACATGACTCACGAGATTACGTTGCTGACATGAAACAATTCTTGGATGACCTTATTGCCAACTCGGCACTCAGGGCTTCAATGACAAGTCAAAGCTACAATCAGACTACCTTAGACAAATATTTCAAGTCGAATCATGTTGAATATTTAGAATCCCTACCCAGCAACATGATAGAGTTAGTTCCTCAGAACAAGTCCAAAGATTTTGTGTGCAACAAATTGATGAATTCTACCAAACCAAGAACTGCATTTTGTCAGGAAATTTGGTCCCCATGAGTAAGATTTCAAGGAGAGTCAAAAAGAATATTTCTGACACTGTCACTGTGTCACCTTAACATAAAACTTTTGTCACATGAAGATTTCTGTGGTTACTTCTTACCCAAATTATTTCACAATTCATTCATCTTGGGAACAATGGTAGTTTCTGGGGAGCAGTCAGTGAAACAAGGGTTTCATCAAGGCGGCAACATGCCCAGCACCAGTCAAGTGTTCTTACCAATCCATTTGCCATCAGTCTTCCATTTTGTCCTCCACTACAAGGCCCTTGTTACAAACTTGTATCACATTCATTTTGACTTCAATAAGAACATTGTTACTCTATCATCTTCCCAAATTGGCAAAGGCAAGATTTGTCTGTCACCCTGCGACCGTAATAGAAGGAATCATATATTTGGTGAAAGAGTGGTTGATTACTAGGAAAATAGTAGATCAGGAGAAAACACTTTTGGCAGAGGAAATTGCATCTTTCGATGGGGCATGTAATGAGTACATTTCTCAAGGACTATGTGCCTCTATATTGGCAGAGAATATTGCTCTGGTTGGTTGCTTTGACAATAGTTACAAGGCAATTCTTCAAAAGTTTTAAAACTACCTCACATCCAGTCTTTTGGTTTCAAAGATGTTATGCAAACAATTGAAGATTTGGTATTGAAGGAGCAAAGATATGTGGCTCAGTCACAGTTTGTGGATTGTGGATAAAGAATACAAAGGGTTTCAATGTGATGATCATTTGTACATTTACCCTCCACCCGGGGGTGGGGTTGAAACTCAATGTTCCCATGTCAGATTTGACCCCCACCCAAAAGAACTAATAAAAGGTTCATTGGAAATCCCCACTGTTGGTTGTATCCATCAATCCGTTACACAGTTTCTTTGTTATAACATGAACTCCCAACAAAAGTTGCACCGATGGATTTTTATGGAACACATTCCATATGTGTTCCATGAGATGTTTGTTACTGATCCAGAAGTGCTCTGCCTTGATGAATGACTGCCAATACTTATTCACTACAGTTATCTGCCAGAAAGCAGAAAAATATATACCCCATTGACAAAACATCTTGTAGAAACGTTGGTGGATCTGTCGGTGGAACTATTCATGGTGAAGCTTGAAGTTGTATTTCTCTCCAGAACCGATGTGCAAAATATCGATGAGCATTTTGGCAAGGGTAACAAGGTATATTTGAGTGGTGTGTTCAAACACCTTGAGGGTTCCAACTTTAAATACCACACATTGTCAGACTTTGAGACTTGGGAGTGCTTCAAAGATATTATTTTCCTTCTGAATCCGATTCGTTGAGAGTCTGATTCAAGGACTTCTGACAAACAGCAACGCTGTGTTAGTGTGTTAGTAGACGAACGATTGTACTCTACTTGTGACAATTGTGGTTGGATACTTTCGGCAACGGATAATCGGACTACAGGCGAGACTAGGGAAACGCCAGATCTCCTCTTGCTGTGACTTATTCAGATTGCAGAGAGACAGACCTTAGTATGTAGATTACAGGTAGTTGGTAGCAACTAGTGTGAATTTTGGGATATAAATCAGTTGAATGTTAAAAGTATGAGATAAAGTGAAATCTTGCCGAAATGCAAGATATCTCTTTTATTGAGATGAATACGTTGCAACTGCTGTTGCGTAGTGCTGAGATTACTCGCTGATTATTTCCGTACATGTATTAGTCGTTGACCATATATATTTGTATGCATGTATATGTATTGTGTGAGAATCACATGCCAACGGTTTTCTTCTCTTGTTCCGTTAGGAAGACTCCATGAAATGTTTATCATTAAGGTCAGGAATTGCTCCCATAGCTCGTGTGATATTTTATGAAATCAGAGTTTGCTCACCGAAGAACAATGGCAATATCGTAAGACAGGGATTGCTCACCGTTTATGCGCGATGGGAATCGATGCGCCGTGGGAATCGATATGCCGTGGGAATCGATTACTTAGATGGATACGGGACTCATTGATTCATGCGCATAGGAAATCTACCCTTTTGTAACTTTGGTACTTCTGGTCACGAAAGGAATTTAATACTCCCCATGTCTCCTTGTGAAGGGTCATCACGCTCTACATGATGCTTCCATCATCCTGAAGAAGGTCGCCGGTATTACCACAGAAGTGGAAGATGGGCCTGAGCAGTGGATACACAACTGAGTGACTCCAATGCTTGGTGAGAATGTCTGCACAGTTATCCTTACCTGGGACGTGCATCATTAAAATGAATCCTCTCGCTATCATGCTCCGTACGTAGTGAAACGATAGAATGTTATGACGCTTATGCAACCTTGCGTAAGGAAATGTCGACGTTTGGATCATCTTTTCGTTGTCACCCCAGGAGTATGAGATATCATGGACTCGTGTTCCAAGGTATCGGAATGAGTGGCGTAGATCGACAATCTGTTCGATGCAAGTTCTTCCTGCAACAAATTCAGCTCCAAAGGTGGCTGTTTCCGTAGTAGACTGCTTCTTCGAGAACCACATCATGGGAGTCTTGTTCGCGAAATGAAGAATGCCGGTAACTGCCTTGCCACTGAGAATATCATGCATGAGGTTGGCATCATAGAAGTGTGTTAACACTACTGTCTTTCCAAGCGGTGCAGGAGCGTCGTCGGGTAGCTCTTCAGAATGCTCCCCATAGACGGTGTTGGACCAGTCGATGGTGTTGGGTTTAGTCAATATAAAATCGGGCGGTTCCACGCAGAATCTGATTTTAAAATGTCTAAACTTGGAGATATATCCATAGATACGTTTAGCACGTTCGAGATGCCCATCTCGTGGCTGAGCTCTGAAACTTGAGAGCGTCATCACGGCTGTTTGTACATCGAAACGCCCAATAGCGATGATCCATTGCAGTGAACCGATCATACTTTGATATTTATGTATACCGGTTTCTTCAAGAAAGGCTGAAGAGTCCAATTCAGGATGATCGTTCTCCGCGATGGGTGATCGGAACCTAGTGCTAGGTTTGCATCCGAACATTTGTTCGTAAGATGCTTCCATCTTTTTGATGAACTTTATGGGATTCATGCACAGAACACCATGTTCGTCGCGCTCAAATCCACATCCTAAATGAAAGTTCATAGGTCCGGATCCCTTCAATTTGAAGTTATATGGTGACGATTGCAATATCTTCAAGAAGGAATTGGGATCTGCCATGCAGAGACATAGGTCATCGACATATGTGCATATAAGCTCATATACACGTTCACCATGCTTGTTCGTTCCGGGTTTGAGGAATATTTCCGGTTCTGCGCGGGATCTTTCGAAGCCGAGTTCGATGAGACAAGCCGCGAGTAAGTCTCCAAAACACTTGCCCGAAGACCTGAGACCATATAGGGCTTTGTAAATGACCAACAGGTGACCCTCCAACGATCCGAATTCGGGACCTGCCTTGATGCATACTTTCTCGCAGGTGACTGCTTCTAAGTAGGCGTTACCTATGTCGGTACCCCATGCTTCTAGATCGTTGAGTTCAGCTAGGAATAGGCACATACGTAGACCGCGAAGAGATACGACGCCTGCGTAAACACTGTGGATAGGGGCCTCAGTGAGATTACCGTTAGCAACGAGGCGAGCCTTGTGTCTTCCGTCGTGTTTGACGGCGTATATCATGTGTACCTTGACTTGTTGGAATCCCGTGGGAATGGAGCTTGTCTTGTATACGCCTTTATCAATGAATGTATTGTATTCATTGAGTTGTGCCATTTCCAGAGTGGTGGCATCTTCCCATTTGGTGTTTCCGTTGGCTTGATCAAATCGGAGGGCTTCTTCGTGGCTACGAGGAACTTTGAATCCATATTGATACTGCGGAGTGGTACGGAAGGAACGTAGTTTGGCTTGGTGCACGAGTCGATCAAGTTTCTTGGTTCGTCGGGCTAGGTTGGTGATTCTTCTGAGACGTTTCCAACCCGGGAGATCAAGCAAGTTGTTGTCTTTCCCATATTTTGCAACGGTGACCGGGTCGTCGGCTGCAATGTTGGCCAGAGGTTCATATGTGTGTTCCATATTCTCCCATTCAATCCAGAGGTTGTACTTGGAACCTTTGTATTGAGGATGCTTGTTATCCAGTGGACCTTGGTGTCCTAGGATGCGGCGAAACGACCAGAGTTTGCCGTCTTCTTGTGTTGAATCACGATGTATGTAATTCATGACGTCATTGTATGCAATGATATCATCGAGTTCGTCATCGGAGTGTTTGCACTTGAACTTGATGAAGTCTTTATTGCGTTCAAGACTGTCTTCAACATCGACAATGGTAAGACGCTTCCGGGTGCCATCGAGATTGTTTACAAGGAAGGAACGTCCTTGTAGATCGGCAATCGGGATCGTAGGAATGGTAATAGGTTTAGCGTCATCGTCAAACTGTGCGTTACCTTCTTCGTCGGTAACAACTACCTGTGATGGATCTACGGAAGGAGTAGCTGGGTTTGTGTGTGGGGTTGCGACGTCACTAACATCAAAGTATGCTAATTCTGGTGGGTCAAAATCATCTTCAGTAAGGAGGACGCCGTCGGATGTCTTGCTGAAGATGTGTGTCGTAGGAGGACCATCAAGACTCTCCCCATAGTTGTTAGGGAGTGGAGAAGGTGACCAGCTTGGGCTGTCATCGACCTTCTTATAAAGAAAGCTCGGTAACGAGGGGTGGGCGGGTGGTTGAAGAATTGGTTGAGTGCCAGATGCGTGGGGCGTGGTATCTGTTTGTTTGTTGGGTGCAGATGGAACGTTGTCATCGGCGGTGTCAGAACCAGCAGGTGAACCGTTAGGGGAAACTGAGCTGTTTGGTTCAGTAGGCGCGTCAATGAGTTTATTCTGATTGGTATGCTCCCCATGTTTGAAAGCTGGAGCTTCTCCAGTGGCGTATATACGGGGTAAGGAATCCTTTGCATTACGCCATTTGATGAAACCATCATCAGTAAATAAGCCCGCGCGTTTGTTACGTGACTCAGGTGTAAGAGCAGATCGAACACCGGACCGGTCTAGTAACTTGTTGGTAACTGGATCCCAGATTCGAAAGCAGAGTCCATTGCCAACATGTTCGGCGATGCCAACGAAATGACCTAGGCGTTCGGTAGATTTGGTACCAAAAGGAGAGTCATTTGTCTTGAAATACACAGGTTCAAACCAGAAGAAACTGGTGTATGCGCTTATGTCGCCAAGTGTACCCGTGGCAATGAAGATCGGTTGTTTATCGGACAGCGTAGGGTCAGAGACAACATTGAGGAGACCCGCAACGTATGTCATGCACAGTAACCACATGTGTGGTGGTGTGCCGGTACGATCCATGACGCGATTGACAATGCGTTTGAACGTTTGGTATCGTCGTTCGAATTGATTCTGGTGTTGATGGTACGGTTCACTTTGCCAGAGTCCAATCCATAACATTTTGAGGTAATCCATGACTTTCTTACTTGATTGATAGTTACCGTGGTCACAAAGGAGGCGGATGGGCCTGCCCCATTTTCGAACAAAGTTCTGAAAGCAGGGTAGGAAATCGCCGGTGGTACGCATTTCTTCAACGTGAATAATATGCGATTTGCGGCCAAAGAAGATCTGAGCAATCTTGGATCCACCATCAATTGCTGGGACATCTGAATAGACTGCATCGGACATAACATCGTCATTGAAGGGGCGAACGTTCATGGCCGGTTGAGGGGAATGAAACCGTTTGAAAATGTTACCATCAGGACTAACCGCTAACGAACCGTATTGGGTTGAGTTTTCAAACGTAGCTTTGATGCGATCGGTGGAAACCCAACAGAAGAAAGGTTTCAGAGATAAGTAGTCATGTTCGTCGGGGTATCTTTCACGGGGCGTAGCTGCAATGCGTGTAGTGTCACTGGCTGTACAATCTGTCGGAAACGCAGTGACTGTTCCAGAGACTGTGGTTGGCGCGCAGCATGCGAGACGTTCTTGATGAGCGTAGTCAGTGGAAGTAAGCCAAAAGGAGCGATCGTTGTTCTTATGATCATCAATTGGAAGAAAGGGAGATCGGGTGGAATGGCTGGAATACGAGCTGAGGGATGTGACCGTGGAGGACCCGGGAGAAACAGATATATCGAATCCTTCAAGGCAGCGTGGGTTCCCATATTCGTCGTAATCGGCATAAGGGAGTTGCTGTGGTTGGGGAGGATATTTCTGGAGAAATTGTTCATCCTTTGCACTGATCGTGGTATCGAGAACAGATGGGTCCCAATGTTTATCGGACGTCATGATAACATGTGGTAGCGTGTCAAATTCGACAGTCGTATACTTTCGCATCGCAAGGTATGGTAAGCCGTGTCATATGCTAAGAGGCAGTGCATAGCCATCGGAGGTGGTGATGACCTGTCCTCCGCCTGCTTTGATGGACGTGTCGTCTACAGTGGAAAAATATGCTTCCATCTGGCCGGATGACAATATAGAAGGATGTCGTCCTGTATAGGCACATTCATTGAAAATAAGAATGACGGGGCCTCTGTTCGACATGGAATATGCTCCGCATGTAGCAATGGGAATGTTTTGTACCTGATGATTGTTAATGCCGGTGACGTTAACATATCGTGGTGGAATATCCTTGGAGATGAGACATGCATCATTACCGATGATGCAGCCATTTGCGCCGCGATCGACCATGGCAAAACCAGGGCTAGTAACCGTAGTTTTGTGTATACGGTATGTGTATGACGTTACGGGACCATCATTAGGAAAGGTGAGATCATCCTCGGGAGTATACCACTGGTGAAAATTGGCGGAATACGATGGTGTTCCGACAGGTATTTGGGTGTCACCGTCCTTTTTGTACTGAATGTCAGGGTTGTTTGAAAGGAATCGAGCTGGATGCGCGGGTGACACGGAAGACTTGAGAGGTCGCTGGTCCTTAGACGAGGAGGTCGTGGATTTGTATACACCTAGAGATGCATGGAAAACGCCTCTACGATCATTCTCTACGGCAGGATGTAGGTCTGCTGCGGAATTGGCATGCTCATCCTTGGTCGAAGTATCGTCTTCTTGAAAAGATACCGAGTGTTCATGTTGGTATGCCTTTCGGGTAATGGGTTTGACACTGTTGGGGTCAGGTTGGTTAGTGTTAAGTAAGTCGTGTCGCAATGAGGCAACCACGATTTTCTTGCCTTCCGGAGAAAAACTGAGCCAACTCTTCATGTCCTGACGTGACAAGGCCTTCCATATGTTTGTAGGCAACCTTGTGGTGGGGTCAGGGGTACGTCCAGCCTTGAACACAGCATAATCTTGATAGTCTCCTTCAAATTCGATGGGGAGAGCATAGTCCTCATGGTTTTGGATCGAGTCAGAAGAGAAATCATGAACGTGTGCACGTACGGTCGACCGAGGAGCAGACATCGCAGACTGGGAATCAAGTCGAGTTGCTTCGAGTAAAAGCGTGATTTTAAGATCGTGGATAGCAGCAGCTTCGGCAACTGCATCTGTTATGGTGCTATTCGTCCCACCTGGATCCTTGACTTTGGCAAACTGTTCGCTTAGCTGGAAGCTGGAATAACATGCCTGACACAATGCTGATTTTACAGTGTGATACTCGAGGGGCTTGTTGGGAGGACGGAGCTTGTTGAGGTGATTCAATTCATCAAACCAATGTGTGATGAATTTCACTTTGGATTCCTTCCAATTGTTGAGGTTCAACTTGAGCAACGCTTGTAGCTGGGTCGAGTTGTCGTATACCTTTGCTTTTGATTGGCTATGAAGGTTTACGAAGTCGAAGTAGGCCTTGCGTCCATCACGAGTGGTAGAATGACTGTGTACACATGATGCAGAAAGGTCACTCTTGAAGACTTCCAACATTAGTACCCAGAAGAAGGCACATTGTTTGACGTAGAGATCACGGGTGTAACCCACAAGCGTGGCTGGAGGCCAAGTTTCATCGAGGAATGTCTCTGTATCGATGTCGTATGCCTCGAGTTTAGCTTTGAAACCGACGAGCCAGTGTTCGAATCTCGAGTCATTCGTGAGGGGTGTAAAGGACTTTTCATCTCGTGCTTTTCGGCACCATGATTCGTACTTTACCTGCTGAGGGGACTTTTTGTTACTTCCCGCCGGAGGAGGTGGTGGGTTCAGAACAGATTCGTTACGTAAGCGTTGGGCACGCTCTCCGCGGAATGCCTGGAATTCCCTGTATGTATATGACTTTACATCTTTCCAGTCCTTCTCGTCTTCTCCTAGATTGACACCTTCTTCTTGTAGGTCGATAGCGAAATCCGCAAGTGCTTCTATGCTCCTTTGGATGGATCGAGGGATATGCGTTGCCAATCCTTGCTCCATATAGGTAAGTTCGCGTGCAAAATCCGGTTCGATAAGTGCGTCGAGGAACGGCTTCCACTCGCATAATCCGCCTTCTTTGAGAGCTAAGCACAACTTGCTAGTAATCTCACTTGTTACGTTGAGTAATGATATGAGTATCTTTCTCATATCAGCATCGAAGCTGGGAAAGCGTTCGATAGTGGTGACTTCGGCGTCATTCTTCTCTTCGCCTCCGAGTGCATTGACGGGCATTACCGGTATGTTCGGCATCTGTGGTGGTTCGGAGCCTTGGAAGGAAGTGCGTGGTAACTGAGAATGGGAACTGCTTCTTGTGCGATGTGCGATGTGCATATGCCAGCGTAGGGATTGTATTCAATTCCGTTCCTGTTCCTTTTTTTTGTGTGCAAGCCTTCTTAGAGCTTGCGACTTTTAATCTATTATTTTCCTTCTGAATCCGATTCGTTGAGAGTCTGATTCAAGGACTTCTGACAAACAGCAACGCTGTGTTAGTGTGTTAGTAGACGAACGATTGTACTCTACGCGTGACAATTGTGGTTGGATACTTTCGGCAACGGATAATCGGACTACAGGCGAGACTAGGGAAACGCCAGATCTCCTCTTGCTGTGACTTATTCAGATTGCAGAGAGACAGACCTTAGTATGTAGATTACAGGTAGTTGGTAGCAACTAGTGTGAATTTTGGGATATAAATCAGTTGAATGTTAAAAGTATGAGATAAAGTGAAATCTTGCCGAAATGCAAGATATCTCTTTTATTGAGATGAATACGTTGCAACTGCTGTTGCGTAGTGCTGAGATTACTCGCTGATTATTTCCGTACATGTATTAGTCGTTGACCATATATATTTGTATGCATGTATATGTATTGTGTGAGAATCACATGCCAACGGTTTTCTTCTCTTGTTCCGTTAGGAAGACTCCATGAAATGTTTATCATTAAGGTCAGGAATTGCTCCCATAGCTCGTGTGATATTTTATGAAATCAGAGTTTGCTCACCGAAGAACAATGGCAATATCGTAAGACAGGGATTGCTCACCGTTTATGCGCGATGGGAATCGATGCGCCGTGGGAATCGATATGCCGTGGGAATCGATTACTTAGATGGATACGGGACTCATTGATTCATGCGCATAGGAAATCTACCCTTTTGTAACTTTGGTACTTCTGGTCACGAAAGGAATTTAATAAAAGACAGCAAGGCTGATCTACAAAATTTTCAAGAAATCCCACACCGGTCTGTATGCGGCAGGATCAGTTATGTTCACTTCCAAACATGCAGAATCTTTGTACCGTGGCTTCATCCCCTCCATGGTTGGTTGAGTAGAGAACCAAGGAAACGGCCCCTCCCTGTGACAATGTTAGTGACAACACGCACAACCAGGGCAATCAGAGGGATGAGGGAAATGTCACAGATGGAAAATTGGATAACAATGGTAGTGACAAGACAAAGGACAATGTCAATAGGAGTGATGAAGGAAATGTCACAGATGGAACATCGGATAAGAATGGTGACAATGGCAGTGACAAGGCGCAGGACAAGGTCAAAAGGAGTGATGAGGGAAACAACAAAGATGAAATATTGGGTAATGACGGTGACTTGGAGCCCGCGGCCAAGCCAACAATATCAAAAGAACTGGGTGAGAATTTTTTTATGAATCTGGAAATACTTCCAAAACTGTGGGTGTAAAGTCATTGTTGGTCATAGGACTTGAATTTGCTCCCAAAGTTCTGACACATACTAGTGCACAGGCACAATCCCAAAATGGCAACAACAATGAATTGGAACAAAGTGTTCAATTGTTGAATTCTACACTGAATGTAACTGTGCCCAAATTTCCTTTGAAAGGTAGACGGGGCTTTTCAGTGCATGACATAGAGGTCATGTTGAAAGACCCAGATCCGGAGATCGTATACCCTATTTACCAATTCAGTCAGAAAGTGGTGTACGTTGGTGATATAAATTGCATTGGATTGGTTGATGAATATGTTTCCAAACCATATGAAGATTACAATGCATACCCTGGTTACAAACTTTTTTCAAGCTGATGATGGGACGGGTACGTTTTGGTGGTTCCCTTTTTTTGAAGTGGCACCTGTGAGTGAACAAGAATGTCACATTAATGAACATCTGATTTAGAACAATGTTATGGTGAGAAACATGGGAAGTCTGGTAAGGCACAGGACAAGAACAAAGGGAACTTGTTAGGGTATGATGAGGATTTGTCCAACAAGTCCTCTTCTGACTCAAACTACATGTCCGACAATGATGTAAGCTCAGAATATGATCCAGACAAGGACGTCAATAGTGAAGTTGAAGAAGAGGACGAGGATTAATAACATTTATTACTCCATGACATGAAATAAATGTAGGAAAGTAAAAGTATAATAGTAATAATATGTGGTAACAGCCATTTGTATAACAAACATTAAGTCATTGTTAGTGACAATCAAGTCAAAACAATAGTACCCATAGTAGTACTGCTATTCTTATAAGCATAACTTCTTACTGAAATTAATTTGTATATTCTCATAACCATAACTTCTTCTTACTACAATTAATTTGTGTATACCTATCAACAAAAAGAAACAAACTGTCTTTAAACACTTAGGAAATATTCCTACTACTCTCATTTGGAACACACAAAGATTATTATTTCTGTCACAATCTTTAATCATGTACATAAATTATTACTTTAACAATTAGGAAATATTCCTACTCTCATTTGGAACACACGCCAATTATTATTGTATCTGTGACAATCTTCAATCCTGTACATAAAATACTAGTTCAACAATTAGGAAATATCCCTACTACTCTCATTTGGAACACACAATTATTATTCTTTCTGTGACAATCTTCTTTAATCATGTTCATAAATTATTACTTCAACAATTAGGAAATATTTGTACTACTCTCATAAAGGGCACACAATGATTATTCTTTCTGTCGCAATCTTTAATCATATACATACATTACAAGATCAAAAGTCAGGAAATATCCCTAATACTCTCATTTGGAATACAAAATTATTATTCTTACTGTCACAATCTGTAATCATGTACATAAATTATTGCTTCAACAATTAGGAAAAGTGACAAATAGTATTCCTACTCTCACTTGGAACACACAATGATTATTCTTTCTGTCACAATCTTCAATCATGTACATAAATTACTAGTTCAACATTTTGGAAATATTCCTCTCCTTTACAACTCATCCAAAAAATAGGAAACCACCACATCTGGTTATTAGTATAATTACTGCTGTTGGTAATAAAAGAAATCTTCATGAACAAAAAAATGATGTGTGTCTACTACCAGTAACAATTCCAACCAGTACACACATGTGCAGAGGACGGGGGACTCAATCCACTGACCCTAGTGTCGTCAATATCAACCATTCATACCAATGTGAACAAAAGTTACACTATTTAAAGTCTATCTATGTTTGAATCATATACTAGTTGCTGCGCCCCGTGGTAGGAATTGCCAGTAGTATGTACTCGTGTGATCAGGCAGAAGTATTCACATGCCAACAGTGAACATACACGGTACGGTCCAAGAACTTGCTTGATCATTCTTGGTTTGAGAATATAACAACAATTACTTTTCACGCAACCCTCCAAACATAGGAGTAACAGGAAAATGGACAACAAAACAGAATCAGCAATGAAGAGGATGAGAAAGAACCTGCAGTCTCCTATGCTTTCCGTGGAGTATTGCAAATGAATGGAAGACCTGCAAGATGAAGATGTAAACCCATTCTTATATCATTTTTAAACCGGATCCGATGCGCTATGTGCCCAAAATGGCCACTTGGTACTCACAAACCTTGAGGGATGCAATCAGATTGACGCTGTGAGAACAAGACTCAACAGCAAAAAAGGACGGTTTGATGAAGAAGAAGCTTTGTGGATTTTGGAAGAATGCTTTAAGTGCATCAGCAAGGAATTGTTTCTGGACTACGAGGAAGGCGACACTGTTGCCATGAACCACGTGTAGGCTGTGGGTATCATTCTCTTGTACCTTTTATGCAGTTATCCTGCATTGAAAGGAACAGAGGACATCAAGCGCTACAACAACGTGGGCAACAGACCAGAAGTACAATCCAAAGAACGAGACATACTCAAACAGAATGGTTGTACATTCCCAGCAAAGGAATGGTGTAATCTCACACCACCGGTGAGAGACCACATAATAAAGTGTATACATTTAACCCTGGGAACCATCCCTATTTGACGACGATTTAGTTGGGTGATTGGTGGATAATGATAACTCACGATGTAATGGTGACGAAGGAATGTTTGAAAAATGTAATCTACAAAATACCTATCAAGTATGCGACCAACGCATAACAACCCAATGAGGCAAACATAACAGCCCAGGACACTGATAGAAAACGTAATAAACAGGAGTGGGATTCATTCATGCAACAATTTGAAGAAACAGTCAAATAAGAAGAAGCAGGAACTGAAACAATTTAAAAACAAAGAGAAAAAGGAGGAAGAAGACGGAAATTGGCTGCATCTTTACGATAAACATTGGAATTCACCAGAAGATTTGGAGGAGTACAACAAAATTCCTGTCCCTCGCAGCACATAGGACGCGTGAAATAGTAGTAATAAGTGTTATAAATAAAAATGTTTACTTCTCAAACAAATCCTCAAGTTATTCAATGTTCCCGGAATAAAACAAAAAGATAGGGAAAAATGGAAAATATGTGAATCAATGAACATGAAGATATGGGATTGTAATTAGGGGGTTTGCTGCAACCCTGTTGCATGAGTTTGAAAAATAACTTAAGTGAGTTATTCAATGTTTCCCAAATAAAACAAAAAGGTGATTTCCTGCAGCGCCGTTGCAGAAAATGGAAAAATGAATAACACGTGAATCTACAAACATCAAGATATGGGATTGTAATTAGGGAGTTTGCTGCAACCCTGTTGCACCATTTCAAAAAATTCCTTAAGTTATTCAATGTTCCCCAAATAAATCAAAAATGCAATTTCCTGCAACACCATTGCAGACAATGGAAAAACAAAAAAGACATGAATCAATGAGCATCAAGACATGTGATTGTATTCAGGGGGGTTGCTGCAACTCTAGTGTACGACTTTGAAAAATTCCTTAAGTTTTTCAATGTTCCCCAAATAAAACAAAAAGGCAATTTCCTGCAATGCTGTTGCAGAAAATGGAAAAATAAAAAAGACGTGAATTGATGACCATCAGATATGAGATTGTAATTGAGCTTTTTGCTACAAACCTGTCTATTTCAAAAAAATCTTCAAGCTGTTCAATTTTTCCCCAATAAAACAAAAAGACCATTTCCTGCAACACCGTTCCAGAAAATGGAAAAACAAAGAAGGCATGAACCAATGAACATCAAAGTATAAATTTTGAAAGATATTTCATTCTTCCTAAAATTCAAGTACTCTTTTCACCATCTTTGACTATCGATCCTAATTTCTTGTGTTCTAACCCAGACATTGTGTCACAGATATTAAACAACCATTGTTCACAGTTCCAAGGACAAAGTATTGGTCTTGGCTACCACAGTTTCTGCCCATGGTAACTTTAGACTCAATGGCATTGCAGTCAAACAAATATGATTTGTTGTGCAACCCCCCTTGCTTCACCAACGCAAAGTGGTGTTTTCCCCCCTTTCTCCCTCTTGTTCAAGATTTAGTCAACAGAAACAAAGCAATGAGCGATGATGTAGTAGCTGCTGACAGAACTTCCTGGGGGGAAAGGACCTTCAAGCTGAAGCAAACAAAGAATTTGGCAGGGGTAAACTAGCAGTCTATGTCCATCAAGGATGTCTAGTTTAAAAATTTTCCAGTCGTACCATTTGTATGACACTTGTCCAGGATTGGACTTAAAGGATGAATGGGCCCAAAATAGTAACTTCATTCCACAATAATTGTCATACCTCTTGTGCTCCGTGGATCCATGAAGCGTGCTGGTGCCAACAGCTGGAAGTAAAATGTTGCAATACAATTTGAGAACATCCGGTGAAAACCAAGGTACACTTGCATTTCTTTTTGTCCCACTTCATGTAAGGCAAACCAGCCATAGCACCAATTGTAAACTTTGACCCAGCTGACCAACCACCCTCCTTAGGATGATTTGGTCCTGTCATGGATTTATGTTCAAACAAATTAAATTTACGGTCAAGTCAATCAATAGTATGATACTCCATTAATTGCTTGCAAGTTTGCTTGATTAGTGGGGACTTGATTTGTTGCTGGGTTCTCTTAGCACAAGCGTTTACTTCAGTTTCATGATTTCCCATCCAGTTGGAGGGCCAAATAATGTAATGTACTGTGATCAATAGAAATACACGTGATTCTTTACCAGATTGTTCCCCTCTCCCTTACTTTGTTGAAGTTTGTTATTTATACAGTTGATGAAATGAGCAACCTTTTTGTCAAGATGTAAAACACCCTTCTTGTCTTGTTTGAAAACCTGATCAAACCTTCCAGTGTATTTGAGGAACTCTTCCATACCCAACAACAACTTAATGGCATGAACATGCCTGTCAATTTCTTCCTCACATTGATTCCAAAAAGTTGGTTCACAGAAAGTCTCAATCAGATTGCCTCTGAACAGCAGCACCATAGTAACTGGCTATCTGGTCCATCTCACAAGTAGCCGCATGTTATTTCCTAAAAATTCGTCACAGAAGGTCTCTGCTGCTTGCTTTGCGCAACCAAGTTGGTGCATATAGAGCCTCTCTCCTGGTGATGCTAGATGAATATTATGTGTGTTTTCTCCAAAATCAAGATCATAAGACACATTACCATTATGTACATGGTGGTGAAAGACGTTTTTGAAATACTGTTCAACATTCACTCCTTTGTCCACTGTTGGAGCAGTAAAATTGGACATCTTCCATAGACAAATAGAATGATGATACTCTTCCCCATTATTGTCCTTAGACACTTTCGTCTCCACTTTTAATTGAAATGGGAACCTTCAGAACATTCACACAAGCATTATTACCAAGTGCCCTTGGACAATTGCAATGCCTACAGATCATCTTTGCATTGGCCATTTGATAATGTCCACAAAGTTGGTCGTGCTGGGGAGTATCACCAATGAAATAAGGGACTGCAAATTTCATTTGAACAGACCATTTCTTCGTGTTCCACAGAAAATTAGACCATTTGGTACCATCCGTTAGGTTACACACATCTTTCAAAGATGAAAGAGCAAGAAAACAGAGGCCAGAGTGAAGATTGTTCACATTATTGATCAATTTGTCACCTTTATCATGTGTGCCTGTGGGGTGAAAATATATAGTCTCTCATGCATCCGGCCAATAGTTCTGAGTTAAGGTGTTGAATATGCCAAGTGTAATGTTCAGTGGGGTAAGTGAAGTTTGACCACTATTGTCGATTGCGATTCCATCCATCATGTAGAGAATAATATGCACCAAAATTTCATCCAAATCTGATTTGCACCTCTTTTCCCAAGTTTCAATCCACCATTCACCATGGTGGAGGTCGTCTAGATCAATATTACCTTGTAGTTCCGGATACTGGACTGGTAAGGTTGGGTCTTCAGCATGGGGGAAAGACAGATTTTCTTCCTTTACCAATGTCACATTTGTTAATAGGGAATGAAGTGCTTTTTGGAAGGACCAGACGTAGATTTGTTTACAACCGGTAACGTCAGCACCGATTGATTTCTTATAAAACCAGTTGATGAGATGAGGTTCAAAGCCATCTCCTTCTATCCAAGGCACAGTTGTGTCAATGTCCTTCATGACTCTTGACCTTGTCTGTATGAGATTTACTTTTGTCCATGAAAATAAATTAAGCCGCTTGGATTTGATAGCCCATTCATACAATTCTTTCTCTGCAACTACAGGTATGCTATGATTTTGCAGGATTTTCATTAACTTGATCTTCACTTTGAGTTTGTCTGATACATGCCTTCCAGTAATTGGAGTCGTAATTGCCATATTCCGATCAGGAGGGGAATCAACAACAGGTGTGTTGTTGACTTTTCTATTGACACTCAAAGGGGGGGGGGGGGGACTTCAATGCCAATTGCTTCTTCCTCATCATTATCATTAATTTAAAAACAATTGTCATCAGAAACAGATTCATTGTCATTGTCGTTTAATTCCTGACCAATCAAGGCACGCTCCATTGGTTTGATAGAAGGGTCATGCATAACTCGATTGTTGAGCACCTCTGGTACTAGGCCACTACTCAGTGGACAGTTAGGGGTGTTTGTTAGACCATACAATTTTCACTAGCATCCTCTGGCTTCTTCGATTTTCTGATGAAAACAGAAGATGCAAAATCATCTACCCCCAAACACTGGTAGTAATAAGAATAACATGCATCCAGATTATGTGAAATATGGTCCATGAGACTGGGCGAAACAATTACTCCTCTATTCTTTCTTCATCTTGCTGTAAACAAGGGGGGTTCTTCTTCTTGGTGACCTTCTTCTCTCCATAACCGGCGGTAATCGAAGGAGAGTGCAAGTAGCAATGTTTGTAATAAACCTGATATTTAGGTGTTGTGACCATTGTTAGTAGCCAGTAATAATAGAAATGAGGAACCAATCCAGATTGAGAAATCGCAACCATGCACTATTTGTTTCAGGCATCAAATTCAGTTCCAGGCCATGAGGTTGCAAAAAAATGCCAGTGGGGTAGGAAGATGTACTATGCGCCAAAATATTATGAGTTTGACATTAAGTTCATAAAAATCAAGAAAATTACAAAGGGGACCAGTGGAGTTTGGCCCAAATATGCATGTGATTCCCAAAGAACCCAAAATTTTGTTTGTATGACGTAAAACTGGTTGTAAGTAGCACTGAACTCAGGTCTCAGGGCGTTGGACAAAAGTGTATGGTGTTGTAATAGCTAGAACTGACAGGATCCGCCTCACTGATTTGGGTTTCATTGTTTCAGCATTTCCCTCTGGTAAAATTTCCTGGGAAACAAATTGATCATATACAGTATGGTTTGAGTCTCTCTATTAGGTGTCCTCTGTGAAAAACAGAATACAAAGTAATCTGCTGTAAACGACTATAAACTTGCAATCAAGCACAGTGGCATGCATGAAGGTAGTTTCTTTCAGCAGTGCTGACATTTTGTGCAGTGCAGTAAGACTAGCCCTTTTTTTTGGAGAAAGAGAGGGGGGGGGGGGGGGGGAGGAGGGGGCAACTGGCTATTATATCTTGCAATACACGTACCTTCTACCTTGAAATAGAGAAGATGATGGAAATTCATTTATTTCACAAAAAGGATCTCAAGGAAATTTTTGGGACAGAAATTTTCTATCTGGTTTTCGTCTCATGGTGCAAAGTTAAACTTAATGAAGATAGTAATACAAGGTTCCACATAATAATCTCAACGTCAAACCTCGATGCTCTCATTCTCTACCTAAACCTATAACCTAAAGGTTCTCCAAAATTATTGTTGTTGTGCATCTTATATACTATACAGTTGAAGCCTTAGTAGCTTCAATCTACAACCTGAACCACATTTAGGTTCTGGCATTGGACCTAAGACCCCAGCCTAAATATTTTTAGGTTCAACCTAATTAAGTTCTTAAATGCAACCTGGAGGGGGCATTTGATGATATTCATACTACTTTTGATTCATAGGGTTTCTCCCCGGCTCCAAAAACCTATGTCCTTCCGCTCCAGTCACAAAAGTGTTCATCTAGCAAAACCATGAGCATGTTGAGGTCTTCCAAGCTGGATACTGTTCCTTTGGTGGTGAGCAGGGCATGGCCTCTGACCATTGCTTGCTGTGGATGGAAGTTTGTAATGGCAGCATCATGGGCAAACACCTTCCACCTCCTGTGCATCCTTCTCTGCCTCGCCTGAAATCTTCCCACCCTCATCTTCGGCAGCGCTATCTCAAGCGGGTGACGCATGCTTTTGCTACTGCCAGAGTGTTTGCCCTTCAGACCAAGCTTGAGCATCTGGTGGCTCAGTATGTATCTGGTGATAAGTCTGTGCGTGACACCCTTCTCACTACATATGATGTTCTCCATGCAACCTCTGCTTCCATCCGGCTGTCTGTTGAACAACATCTTTGTCGTCTTCGCGCGGGCATGATCCCTTGGTCTCCCAAGCTCCAAGTCTACCGTGACACAATTGATTTCTGGCGGCAGATCGTGCAGCTTCGGCAAGGTGTCTCCACTAGTCACACCATTGTGAAGCGCTTGATCTGCAAGCTTTCTTTATACAAGGGTGAACACTGTGATCTTGCCACTGCTGTCCTCCATTTGTAGCAGGCTTACAAGCAATACCACGCCATCAAACTTCTGGCTCCCTCTTGGCGTGATTCCTTCAACCAAGGCTTGGTGGATGCTCTTCAAGCCCCACAACCAGGGTGCCTCCCAGATTTGGGCACGCATGCGCCATGAACGACTCCAAAGGGATCTCGGGCTCGCTGCTCGCTGCATCTGCGGTCGTCTTCATAAGACTGCTGTTCTGAAGGCTCTTGCAGTTGGACCTGATGGCACTGAACAAGTCCTGGAGTCTCAGTCCACTATGGTGCCAGCCATGGCTGCATCCAATGTTTGTCGACGGCAACAATGCCTTGACACTCCCTTCATGTCCCCCTCTTGCATCCAGGCCTTTGGATACTTGGGAACTGGACCTGCCTCAGCTGAGGTCCTTGCTGGCTCCTGCATTCCTCCTCCAGGAAGTGACCGGTACCCGACTGAATTGCTTACTTGCCTTCAAGTGCCTGCTTCTATTCAGCATTTGGCTCCCTTTGATTATTCTGTCAGCCCGGCTGAAATTGCTGCTGCCTGGAAATGTCAGAAGGAACACACTGCTGGAGAGCCTTCTTGTCTCAGTTTTGCCCACCACAAATCCTTTGCTTTGGACCCTCAGCTGAATTCCTTTGACACCTTGATGAGGTCTGCTCCTCTGCTTGCTGGGTTCTCTCCCTCTGCTTGGCAGGTCATCACAGATGTGGAAACCTTCAAGAAACCTGGTGAATACCGCGTTGACAAGATGAGACTCATTTAACTGATGTCTCCTGAGTTTCAGATCAACAACAAGATGATTGGCAAATGTGTTCTCGCTCATGCTGAACATGCTAATGCGGTGGCAGTTGACCAACACTGCAGCTGGAAGCATCACAAAGCCATCAACACCTGTCTCAACAAGAAGATCATCTGTGATGTCCTCCATCTGAAGTGGCGCTCTGGGGCTGTTGCCATGAATGATGCCAAGGGTTGCTATGATTGCATCTCACATCCCATTGCCAGTCTCACCCTTCAGAGCTTTGGGATTCCAGCTCATGTTTGTGAGGTTCTCCTATCTACTCTCCAGCTTGCCACCCATCACATTAAAACTGGCTTTGGCAGGTCCGGTCCTGTGTATGATGATGAATCTGTTCCTCTCAGTGGGATTGGCCAGGGTAATGGTCTTGGCCCTACTCTGTGGGATCTGGTTTCTACCATCATCTTCAGGATGATGCAGAATGCAGGCCATGGGATCCATCTCCTCACACCCCTATCCCTCCAGCTTGTTTCCTTGGTTGGTTTTACCTTTGTGGATGACATCGATTTTTTTTTCTGTGCTGGTGCCTCCTCCACTACTTCTGGTGAGGCTCTGGCTGCTGATTTCCAGGCAGCTTTAGATCGTTGGGCTGGAGGTCTCATTGCTACTGGTGGAGCTATTGAACCTGCCAAGTCCTTTTGCTACTTGATTGATTTCAAGTGGACCGGTTCTGGTTGTGACTATTGATCTCTTGAAGAGATACCAGGTGTTTTCACCATCACTGACAAATCTGGTGTCTGGTCACCACTTGATTGGTTTGAGGTTGATCATGCAGACAAGACTCTGGGTGTCTACATTTCTATGGATGGCAATGAGGAGGCTCAAATTGCTCAACTGCAGTCCCAGTCCTTTGGATCTCAAATGAGGTCCTCCAAGTGTGAGAAGAACACCTCCATCTACACCTTCAAGTACTCCTTTATGAAGTCTTTTGAATATCCCATGCCAGTCACTCAGCTCAGTGCTTCTACCTGGACCTGGATTCTCCAACCAACTCTGGTCCCAGTGTTTAACAAGGCAGGCATGTCTCACAACTTTCCTCGCAAGGTCTTCTATGGTCCATCTTTGTATCAAGGCTTTGGCTTCATTCACCCATTTCTTCTCCAAGAATTCAGTCACATTGCTACTCTGTTTCAGGAATCTGTCCGTGACTCGCAGACCGGCCGTATTCTCCAGCTCACAGCTGAAGCTTTTTGGCTTGAACTGGGAATTCCTTTCCATCTTGGCATTACCCCCTACCAGCCTTATGCATCTTATATCACTCCTTACTGGTATAAGTATGTGAAGCAGTTCTTTTCCATGCACCCTGTGAGTTTGGTTGAAGACTTCCCTGTACTTCCTCTGCTTCGATTGAATGACTGCTACCTCATGCAAGCTTTTGTCACTGCTGGCTTCCAAGGCGCAGACCTGTCCCTTCTGAATCTCATTTGGATGTCCATCAAGGCAATCTCCCTTGCTGATATTTGCACTACAGATGGCAAAAGGCTTTCTCCAATGGCCTTCCAGTTGCAGTCCTCAAAGCATCTTTGCAATCGTCTTGACTGGCCTTGTTGTCCTCCACCATGTCTTACACCAGCTCGGCTTCTTTGGCAATGCGCTCTCCAGAAATCCTTCTTACTACCGTTGGCCTTGCCTTCTGATAGAGTCATTCACCCCTCCTTCTACCTGGGGCACTGGCTGTCATCAGAGTCCTCCTCTTTGTGGCCTTGGTTTTTGTCTCCTTCTACTGAAAGGCTCTTCTCCAAATGTCCTACTGGCTGGAGGGTTGGTTCTTCTCAAGGCAGAGGCCGATACAGCTTCACCACTACTATTCTCCCCGCCAAACCTGCCTGTGCCGACACTCTTGTCTCCCTCCTGTCAAGTGGGAATGTGTTTCGAATTGTAGGTGTTGTTACTCTAAAAATCGACCGGATAGGTATAACAAATTGTTTAAATTTAAAGAGATGTGAGCATATCGTGAGATTGCTCTGTTACTGTTCTATTTCATGTAGTGGACCGGTATCCCTGTGTTATTCGTGTTGTATGTAGGGATATCTAAACCAGTCATAGATCATGTGCAATTCATCGTAAGACAGAGAACACATGATATGACCTAAATGTCTGGATACTTGAAGTCATTTTTATCTCTGGAGGAGTATAAGTAACTTTTCAAGTGTAGAATGAATATAACCACCGTAGAACGTACGTAAGTACGATACGTGTATTTTTGACCAACATCACACCCCTTGATTCAACACTTAGTGAAGGAGTGTTGAATTACAAGTCGGTTCTCCATCTTGTAGAACTCTAAAAACTTAAGTATGGGCTTAGATATTGAATCGGAAGATTGTAATCGTAGAATTGAAAGATTGATATCACGTGATGGAGAAGCATGAGACATCAATGAGGAAGGAGAGGTGCTTGAGTATGTAGTGGTCGCGAAATTGACGGGAAGGTTAATCGGAGTTGGAAACAATCAATTTGATGGCTAACGAATCTTCAAATTGTAGGAGACAGTAGGAATCGATATGATTGGAGAATCCACTTGTAGAAGTCGAGTGAGCAGCATCAAAGACGATTGATTGACAATCGTAATTCGATCGTAGCTTGAGTATCGATTGAGTGTCGAATACGATGATTGGCGGCCGAGGGATCAACCATAGTAGTATAAGTCAAATGTAGAGCCGAGTTTCAATTCAATCGTCGAAACGAATCATATGAGTCGGATAGGGATGAGGCGGATCAATTGAACTGGAGCAGAAGATTCAATTAAGGATCTCAACGGAGGGGAGAGCCATGAGTGATTGTGTATTGATCAAGCGTAAGGATTAGCTCAAAGAGGAGAAGGGAATGTTTGGACAATGCTTGTTTGATATGGCGGATGGGATAAAGAGTCGTTGGATAGATCCGAAACAAAGCATGCCGGATTGGGTGACTCGAAAGAGATTCATATCTTGGATGAGGGGATTAATCATTGCAGACGATCGTGGAGATTGGATCAATTGTTTGATCGTAGGAGAAGACGAGTGATGGGTCTTGGAATGAAGCGTAGATCGGGGAATCAGGATCAACGGCAGAGGAAGAATCTCAAAGAGACGTGTCGTTGGAGAGGATAACGACGGATCAACTGTAGAATCACGAAGAGACGTGTCGTTGGAGAAGAGGAAGACGGACCAACGGCAAGCCGTAGGTGCCGAATCAAACGTCGACGGAGAGCAGGAGATTGGCTCATAGCCGTAGATGCAGGATTAACTGTATCAATTGAACTGGGACAGAGGACTCAGAAGGGGAGAATCTTGACAGATGGGAGTCATATCTTCAAAGGTGAGATTGGAGTATCATGTAGAGAGGGGTCGTAAAGATAAAAGAAATGTCTGTGGAGACGAAGGTGATGATGTCCAATAAGTTGATTGTCTTGAGTACCAACTAAGTCGAAGGGATCGATCATAGTGGAAATCGAATGTAGTTTTAGGTTCAATTCAATCATTGAATAGAATCAAACGAGTTGATTAGCGATGAGACGGATTGATTGAACTGGAGAGGAAGGATTGATTGATAATCTAACGGAGGGGAGATCAATGACGACAAGAGAAGTATGGAATTCGAACGGGAGACTTGGTGGAGAGATTGATTAAATCGAGGATAAAGTCAAACGTCGAGGATTGATTGCTGCTCCAAGCCATAGGATGGAATTGTAGTACGTTGTGAATGGAAGAGCACATTCAAAGCGTAGATGATAAAGAGAAGGATTCTGGTGGATAGAGGATGAAGAGAATTGATTTCATATTCAAAGTGATGGCGATTCATATCTTGGAAGATGAGATTGGGGCAATCAGAATTGACGCATAGAGACTTGATTGTGTCATTAGAGACTTGATCGTGTCATTATTGGATGCCGTAGAAATACGAAGAGACATGTCCTTGGAGAAGAGGAAGGCGGACCAACGGCAAGTAGTAGGTGCGGAATCAAATGTATCATTCGATCTGTGGATCGAATCAGAATCAAACGTATCGTTCGACCGGTGGATCGAATGGTAGATTGGAGGATGCTGGATATCAAGTAAATTTCTGGAATCTGCTTCTTGTGGTGGGGTTACATGAACCGGTGACACACCCCTTGATTCAACACGGAGTGAGGGAGTGTTGAATTATTTGTCGGTGCATGGATATTGGTTTCAGTGGGATCCTTGTCGCGGGTGGGGAGCATAAGTAAAGTGGTGGAGGCTTATGATGAAAACGCTGGAAGTTAAACGCGTTCAAATGAAGCGTCATGTAATTATCCAATGCACACCCCTTGATGCAGATGCACACCCCTCGATTCAACACTTATGGAATTGCATTCTGTGGTTCAAACAAATTCCATGGTTGTGAATGATACAAAACCGTATGGCGAATGTCATGGTTCTATCGAATTCCATGGTTGTAGAAACAAAAGGAGTCGTAGATGCGAATGATTGACTTAATCAAACACAGTCGAATCGTAGAATCGGATCAAGGAACCGGTTGATCATAGAAGACGAGTTATCAATCGTAATCGTCGTAGATTTGTAGTGGTGCAGATCGTAGGATCGATTGTAGTTTGAAGATCGAGATGATGGCAAACAAAGCATCTAGGCGTATCGTAGGAGTTGTTTGATACACCGGATTTGCATGATTGAATTCTGGTGGAAGAGCAGGGAACGTCGCAGCGCTTGGAGAAGAGTGATGGTTTAAGGCAACGAACCATGGATGGGGAAGTTGCAGTTGGTTGCAAATTTCAGCCAAAAGCATCGTAGAACCAATTCATCGACAAGATGTTAGCATACAAGTGATACATCTTTATCGTCAAGGCATCGCGATGTTGTTTGGAGAGTCGTAGGACAGTCGGCTGATGGTTTGGTTTGAGGCAACCTGAATATGTACTGTGTGTTGATTGGATGGGACATGAGAAAACAGGATCATCAACAGTCGCGGCGGACAATGGTAATCGCGAGGGTGGCTCAAGAGGGACAGTAGCTGGTTTTGGCAAGCGATGGAACGTCACAGTCCCATTCTGAGGGTTAAATGTCCATCGGAAGTTGGCTGGTACATAAAGTGGAACAGGGTGATGATCTGAACTGGGCAATGTAGATGGCGTGGCAGGTAGTGCGGTCACAGTGGACTTGTTGTCCCGGCGTTGGACAGGAGTCACAGTGGACTTGTCCTGACGTTGGACAGGAGGACTTGAAGAAGCGACACGTCAGAAGGAGACTGAGTTGGATCGGACTTGGTGGAAGGAGACAGAGTCACTGTTGGGGGAGTATTTCCATGTCCATGTGTAACTGGGAGGAAAGGCCATGAGGTAAGTTTGTTCAAACACAACGTACTCAAAATGGGGATCTGGTAAGTCAAGGCAAAATTCCTTTTCACAGGAAATGATTCTCCTGGAGAATTTTAGGATATTTGCCACTTGATTGTTGTATGACACAGCCGTAGGCATTGGCTCCAGAGACATAGCTTTCGCAGACGCTGTTGCTCCACCGTTTTTGTCATAAACCTTGGCAAATTTGTATGGGTACCATCCGCGTCAGAATCCCCAATGTTGGATGCTGAATTCCAATTGGATGGTAGGGTCTCTATTCCCATCATAGTTGTACCTTGCGTTGTTTGCTGCAATAGCCAGGACTTGATTGTTATGAACCAGGTGTCTCGTCTCCTGGTTGTCAATGTACCAAATGGTAGTGTTTTCAAGAAGCAGGTTAATGTGTTCTTTGTATTTGGCAGATACTTTTGCTTCAGGGAGATTCTTTGTGATGGATTCAGCGACAAGGGATTTGATGTTGGAAATTGCGCCTGGCCTGAGGGTCGTGGCACCGTATTTGTAGGTTAGAAGGCTGGTAATATCAGTCAATTTTTGGGCGTACGCCGCATTCAGGAAATTTTGGGTGACAGCCTTGTCAGCTCCTACAAATGAGAACTGTATGGCTTGGGCAAAGTTCCAGTTGGTGATTTGTGGCCTCATGGTGGAATGGAAAGTTTGCACTCAATCGTTCGATGGCGTCGTGTGTTTGATTCTAATGACCGGTGTCAGCGTCGGCAGAAGCGTTGAGGTGATTAAAGGAATTAACCGAAGAATGTTCACAAGAAGTAACCGGAGGAGAGGTCGGAGGAACGTTCGTCGGGGATATTGATCCGGTGGGAATATCCAAGAGACAAGGATTGATGCCGAGGAAATAACCGAGAGGCAATGGGCGGAAAGAGATTGGTAGTGAGGTGCTTAACAGCGGGCTCACAACAATCTGGAGGAGATCTGAGGGAGATTGGAAGGCAAGGCCTGGAGAGAACGTTTGTCAGAGGAACCAAATAACGGTCGCGGCGAAAGAAATAACCAGAGTAACCGAAGGAAAGTTCCGAAGAAAAACAATTGAAGTAAATCGAAGTATCGATTTAATGTCATTGTTGTAGGCCGTGGAGGGAAAAGGGATAGTGATGAAAGATTAGAAGGGAGTCGCTCAACAGCAGGCTCACAACAATCTGGATTAGATCTGAGGGAGATGGGAAGGGAGTCGCTCAACAGCAGGCTCACAACAATCTCGAGTCGGAAGGGGATAATCGTCGGCATCGAAGTTGGCGCCGATTGAAGCAACTATCGTAGGATGAGTTGCAGTCTGTTGTATTGTTGTATAAAGAAGTGCGTAGCACAATCAAATGGGCGTTGATGTCCTTTATGTGGATGATAGACGCGGAAGAAGATAAAGTATGGTTGGGTGATTGCAATCGGCGTGTCCGGTGTAATGCTGGGCTTTCATTATAGACGCGGTGGTCTTTAGTGTGGAATTGTAACTGTGCTAGTCCAGAGAGCTGGTTGTGGGTTACAAGGCTTGTGATAGCAAGTACACCCCCTGATCCACAAGTGGGGAACAGAAGGACGAGGTACGTCCAGGGTGCGGCCCTCAGAAGGGAGGCGCCGCAAGAAATGAAACCTGGAGTGGAAGCCGAGAAGCAGTTTGCATAGAGAGCAACCTGCAAATTTCCTCTGGTGTTAACCGTCAGTTGAGGTGCTGATCGGGCGGAGATAGAGGGCTCTATAACCTGTTGTTACTCTAAAAATTGACCAGATAGGTATAACAAATTGTTTAAATTTAAAGAGATGTGAGCATATCGTGAGATTGCTCTGTTACTGTTCTATTTCATGTAGTGGACCGGTATCCCTGTGTTATTCGTGTTGTATGTAGGGATATCTAAACCAGTCATAGATCATGTGCAATTCATCGTAAGACAGAGAACACATGATATGACCTAAATGTCTGGATACTTGAAGTCATTTTTATCTCTGGAGGAGTATAAGTAACTTTTCAAGTGTAGAATGAATATAACCACCGTAGAACGTACGTAAGTACGATACGTGTATTTTTGACCGACAACAGTAGGTCCATCTACCTTTGTCTTGCATCCACCAGATGAGGATCCCTTCACCTATGATCCGTTTGAGTGTCTCCCAGCCACCCCAGAGGATGCATTTGATGCTCTCTGCGCTTCTCCCTGAGTTCTTCTCCATAAATACTCACTTCCCCAGGACGGATGCCAGGCTCTTGCAGATGCCATTCTGAGTGACACTGCCAGTGCCGTCTGTGATGGCTCTTATGACCCCATTCTACTCCAAGGTACCTCTGCATTTATCTTATCCCCCACACCTCCACCAAGTCTCCCTCCTTGTCCCTCACCGGATCCAACCTTGTCAGTGGCTCACCCGAAGATCAGTCTTCCTACCGGAGCAAACTTGCTGGCATCATTGGTGTTCTCACCTGCTGTTTGGCTCTGGTGGATCTCTGTGATGTTGCTTCTGGCTCCCTCACCATTGCCCTTGATGGGGATACGGCTCTTCAACAGGCTCAGGGAACCTGTCCCTTGGCTATTTCCCAGAAATCTTTGATTATGTCTATGTCATTTGCAATATTCTCTCTGCTCTTCCAATCACTGTCACATTCAGGTGGGTTCAGAGTCATCAAGAGGGTCTTTCTCTTGACTGGTGGGTTCTTCGCAATCATCAGGTTGATGGCATGGCCAAGGCATTTCTATCCTTGACTTGTGCCTCCCCCTACCATTATCCCCGGCTTGTGTTTGAGCCCTGGGCTCTCTCGCAGAATGGTCTCAAATGCTCTTGCTTTGACAGAGATGCCTTGCACATTCTTATTTCTGGTCCTCCCCTGCTTCACTATTGGCACACTCACCATGACATCTCCATTCCACCACAAGTTTCCAATTCCATCCATTGGTGTGCTAATCGCTCTGCTTTCAAGCGCCTCCCTCCTGGTATGCAACAGTGGTTTGTCAAGTTTGCTTCCGGTTGCATTGGTGTTGGCAATCAGTTAAATATTACTCCATTACCAGCACCAGGATCACTCCAGATGCCCTCTGTGTGCCCAGGATGAGGAGAAGGTTTCCCATGTGCTTTCATGTGAAGACCCAGGGACTGTCAAGCACAGCTTGTCTTCCTTTAGGGGCCCTTTGCAGCAGCGCCTTACCACTGAGCTTACAGAGCCCTCCCTGGCTCTTGCCATTGTGGATGTTACCACTTGGGTTCGTCAAGGTCGGCGTATTCACCCTTCATCATACTCCCCTGCTATTGCCTCTGCTGTCAGGGCTCAGCGTCATATTGGATGGCACAACTGGTTTCTTGGGAGATGGTCCCCCCTCTGGCATCAGATTCAAGCTGATTACTATTCTTTGATTGGTAACAAGTGTTCTCCTCGCCGATGGGCTACTGCAGTGATTCACTAATTCTTCCTCACTTGCTGGGATCTCTGGACGTATCGGAACCAACAGCTCCATGGCACTGGAGGGGTGCTTGAGGCCGAACACCACCAATCTCTCAATGCTTCCATTTCATCTGAATTGGCCATTGGCTTAGCTGGTGCTCTGCCTCAATTCCACTCCCTTCTCCAGACTCCCCTCCAAGTGCTTCGTGGCTACACTCTTACTGCAAAGCGACAATGGCTTGTGACCATCCAGCTTACCAGGAGACACTATGCAGTCCCTCCCCAGCCCCGGCAGGAGCTGTATCCACAGGAGGCTGCCTTGATGAGGGCATGACTGAATGGAGCCTAGCCTTGCGTGCCATTCTGGCGTTGCATCCAGTGTGGCTCTTAGTGTTTCAGTGCCAATCCTAGTGCTGCACCAAGTGTGGCTCTTAGTTTTTTTGCCAAGTGTTGCACCCAGTGTCCCTACTAGCAGTGCACCAGGTGCTCCTCCAAGTGTTTCACACAGTGATGCAGTTGGAGTGTTTCCCAGTGCTTCACCCAGGGTTGCATCAAGTGTCACACCTAGCGTGGCACCACGTGTGGCACCCAGTGTTTCACCATGTTCTGCACCCAGTGTCACTACTAGCACTGCACCAGGTGCTGCCCCCAGTGTTTCACCCAGCAATGCAGTTGGAGTGTTTCCTAGTGCTTCACCCAGGGTTGCATCCAGTGTCATACCTAGCGCGGCATCAAATGTGGCTCCCAGTGTTTCACCATGTTCTGCACCCAGTGTGCCTACTAGCCCTGCACCAGGTGCTGCTCCAAGTGCCTCCCCCAGTGATGCATTTGGAGTGTTTCCCAGTGCTTTGCCACGTGATTCCTCCAGTGTTCCATCTCGCGCGGCACCAAATATGGCTCCCAGTGTTTCCCCATGCTCTGCACCCAGTGTCCATACTAGCACTGCACCAGGTGCGGCTCCAAGTGTTTCACCCAGCGATGCATTTGGAGTGCTTCCCAGTGCTTCACCACATGATTCACCCAGTGTCACACCAAGCGCATCACCATGTGTGGCTCCCAGTGTTTCACCATGTTCTGCACCCTGTGTCCATACTAGCACTGCACCCAGGCCTGCTCTGGGCGCTTCCCCAAGCGTACCCCCAAGCGTGGCTCTTAGTGTTTCACCCAGTGCTGCACTCAGTGCTAATCCTAGCGGTGCACCTAGTGTGGCTCTTAGTTTTTTCACCAAGTGTCACACGCAGTGTCACTACTAGCAGTGCACCAAGTGCTGCTCCAAGTGTCCTAACGCTGCACCACGTGAGTTCCTAGTGTTTCCTCCAGTGTTGCACCCAGTGCTACCCTAAGCCCTGCACCAAGTGCTGCTCCAAATGTTACACCAAGTGCCCCAAGTGTGGCTCCTCGCGTTTCCCTCAGTGCTGCATTCAGTGTCGATCCTAGTGCTGCACCAAGTGCGGCTCTTAGTTTTTCACCAAGTGTTGCACACAGTGTCGCTACTAGCGTTGCACCAAGTGCTGCTCCAACTGTCTCACCAAGCACTACACCAAGTGTGGGTCCTAGTGTTTCATCACGTGTTGCCCCCAGTGTCACTACTAGCCCTGCACCAAGTGCTGCTCCAAGTGTTTCACCAAGTGCCACAAGTATGTTTCCTAGTGTTTCACCCAGTGGTGCATTCATTGCAAATCCTAGCGCTGCACCAAGTTTGGCTCTTAGTGCTTCCCCAACGTAGAACCCAGTGTCACTCCTGCACCACGTGTGGCTCTTCGTGTTTCACCAACAAGTGTTGAACACAGTGTCCCTATGAACACTGCACCAAGCACTGCTCCAAGTATTTCATCTAGCTCTGCACCAAGTGTGGTCCCTAGTGTTTCACCACGTGTAGCACTCGGTGCCAATCCTTGCGCTGCACCAAGTTTGGCTCTTTGTATTTCACCAAGTGGTGCACCCAGTGTCACTACTAGCACTGCACCCAGTCCTGCTCCAAGTGTTTCACCAAGTGCAGTCCCCACGTGTTCCAACTCCATCGCCAAGCTCCGCAATCATTGCTGCTCCCAGTGTTTCCCCCAGTGCTGCGCCCAATGCAATTCCCTGTGCTTCACCAAGTACTGCTCCTAGTGTCTCCCCAGGCTCTGCACGTCAGTGCTGCTCCCAGTGCCTCTCCAAGCTAGTATGTTCCGAGCAGTGTACCTCCAAGCTCTGCTCCAAGTATCTCACCAAGCTCCACACCAGCGCTGCTAGTGCCGCTCCTCCTACCCTTCCTACTGTATGATTGCCACGCTAGGCTCCTGCTTAGGGCTTCATTTTCAGTTTGTTCTTTGTACCCTCCCCGCTTGCTTTCAGGATTCGTTTGACAAATTTGTCATTCTACAACTTGGGGCTTAAACTCTCTTCGATTGAGGCAACATTAAAGTTTGGATACAGACTGAGTAGTTTAGATCCACCTTCAGTGGTTAAAGTTACTTAAATACGTATATTATTATTATCATCTAGCAAAACCATGTAAATGAAAATGGAAAATGATGGTAATTAGATCAGTATTTGATGAAAAAAAATTCTCTGAGGAGACTCTTGTTGAATACAAACTGGGTGGTATGAAAGTACCATAGATGACAACACATCAAAAATCAGAACCATAGATTTTTCTTTCTTTTTCCATCATATGGTTCTTTACTGTCGTTCTTGACATTGACTTTCCTGGGGCAAGCAATCTTGCAAAAAAGAATATGAATCATTAATATCAAACTCTGCATTGGTTTTATCTTCTCAAATAGAAGTGTGAATATTTTTTGGCAGCACCTGCTTTAGTGCAACAAACTGCACAAAGATCTGAGCAAAAACGGGTTGCAAGGGACTATTGTAATGGGACGCAGACACGTCTCTGGAAGGCAGTGTTGGAACTAAAAAACTTAATGAGTTCCCACGTTAGATCCTTGATTTACATTCTTGAACAAGTGACTCAATTTTAGGTCATGGGCACAGACATAGAAAGCTAGAAATTTCTATTTTAATCCATGATTATGCCAACTCCATTGTCTAGGTTTTAGGTCGTTGGCATATGCGCAACAAACAGATGATCTTCGTAGGTTAAGAGTGTCCATTGGACAGTATTCCAGCTTTCATGATTTGCAACATGAAACTTGAAGTTCAGGAAATGTGACTCAAAGAAATATGACTCATACTGAAAAATTACTTGGTGACCCATTGTATCCATGCTTGTGTTACCCAATACAACAATTTTGAACTTAAAACCGTATAGAACACTTTTGAACTTAGATTCAGAGTATGAAGTACCATTGTATTATGCAATCACAATTATCAACCAAAAATAGAGAAAAAATGCTTTGTTAAAGTGAAAGAAATACTTTGATGGATTTGCCACCATGTATACTAGGTATGGGTACGGTGCTTGATATCTGCCTGTAGTTACTACCAGAGTAGAGGTGAAGGGCTGATATTTGTGCTGATGCAACTGAGGTAAGCATGAGGGTACTTGTTTAGTTTTTATGATTTCAACATCTTTCATTCTACTTGGTGTTACAGTGATATACTGCAAGTTATATCTTGTTCTAATTAGAGCATAACGTCCGAATATTTAGTGGAGGAGGCGCTATGAGTTCAAAACATCAAGCAGAAAAGACTGCATTTTGGATTTTTAGGGCTGACATGTACAATGTCCCTTCAGAAGCAATAGATGGACCCAATGACTGTATCAAAGATGCTTCATGTTACTACATCTATCACCTCCATAAATGAATGTATTCTGTAATTGTCATCAGGTAAAAACAGCTTTTCAATTACAACGTAACCTCTTCACAGTCTAGGGTTTCAGCTAGACTCCACCATGGTCACCGCAAACACTCAAGTTTAATTTACATGGCTAAACCTGTGACCCAGATAAAAGAAGGCCTTGCATGTCAGTTCTGCAGCATAGTAAACTGTGTGTATAAGAGCCTTGATGTAATTGAGTTGTTAGAAAATACCTTAATAATGAGATAAATATGATTTTCTAAAAAGGATGATTTATGAACCTTTCCTTCAAACAATTCCAACTTTCTTTTGTTTCTGGCCACTGCAACCAGCTGCAAGAACAATCTGCAAAAGGCCATCATAAAAAGCTAGGTGAATATCACATAGCATTTTACAATTTTGCGCTCGCGCAACTTTGTCCGACGTTCCAAATTTCCAATGTTCCAGTACGAAAAACACATAGATTTCTACACAAATTTCCCCTGCCATATCTTGCTCACTTCTACACCGCCACACACGACACCAGAACCTACGCATATGAACCAAGACCTGCTGGCCTTTTTGATTTTGCTATCAGCTCAGTCTCTTGTTGCCTCTCTTGGTCCCTCTTTGTCTCCTTTTCACCATTGTCGGTCATCATCGTCGTCGTTATGGCGGTCGATGAGCTTGCAAACCAACTAATTTCCTACACTGAATCCAGTATCACTTCTATCTACGCTGAATCCTGTAGACGAGTACCAACCTCACAAAGCTACTTCTTCAATCTGTTTTCGCAAAGCGCTAACACTTTGATCTGTTTTCAAGCTTCGCCCCCAAGGCTCTTAAGTATCTTTACTTAACACCTATCCTGTCACACTTAACGTTCTTCATTCCTCAAGGTTCTTTTGAACTGTTTCCAAGACCCTTAAGTGCTTTTCACTTAACGTTTTTGGTTTCCTTAAGTCTGTTCAAGTTGAAGTTGCTGAACATACACATAACCCTCCCTTCTAGAAGGTTCCTACGTCCTGACCCTTAAGCATTTGCAAGTTGACGTTGCAGTATACTTTCTATCCTCCGGTTCTTCAAGTCTCTCTCTCTGCAAGATAAGAGCGGTCTCAAAGGTCAAACTTCAAGTTCCCTTATGTTCCTCCCCTGATGTATAAGTGTGCATTCACTTATGTCCCCTGTTCCTTAACTGTTTTCGCTTAGGTCCTGCTTCCTCCATATACCATTAGGTGTGCCCTACAGCTGGCATCTGTTGTCACACCTACAGCCCCTTGGTTCCTAAGTGGTTTTGCTTAGAGCCCATTTCTACATAGGATCCTCCCAGTGTGCCCTCCGGTTCTTTAAGTCCCCTGTGAGATAAGAGAAGTCTCACAGGTCAAACTTCAAGTTCTCCTATGTTCTTCCCCTGACCTATAAGTGTGAATTCACTTATAGCCCCTGGTCCTTAAGTGCTTTTGCTTATGGCCCTCCTTCCTCCCTATACCATCAGGTGTGCCCTACAGCTGGCATCTATTTTCACACCTACAGCCCCTTGGCTCCTTTGTGGTTTCGATTAGAGCCCATTTCTACATAGGATCCTTCCAGTGTACCAACCGGTTCTTCAAGTCGCTTTCCCTGCAAGATACGAAAGGTCTCGCGGGTTGAACTCCAAGTTCCCTTCTGTTCCCCTGACCTATAGGTGTGAATTCACTTATAGCCCCTGGTCCCTAAGTTTGTTTGCTTAAGGCCCTACTTCTATATATACCATCAGGTGTGCCCTACCGCTGCCATCTGTTTTCACATCTACAGCCCCTTGGCTCCTAAGTGATTTTGATTAGAGGCCAATTCTACATAGGAACCTCCTTCCAGTGTTCCACCTAGTTCTTCAAGTCTCTTGCGAGATAAGAGAGGTCTTGCGGGTTGAACTTCAAGTTCCCTGTCCCCTCCTCCAGTGCACAGCCTGTTGTCAGCAAAAAATATGGACCTTGTCGGCGCACCAACCAAGGTGCAACCCTAAGTGGTGTTATTTTATGGTTCTTCATCCTACATAGGACCTTGTCGGCGGCAAATTTGATTGAAAAACTCGACGCCAACCGAGGTGCAAAGGATTCGATTGAACAACTCGATGCCCTGTGTCCCTAAGTGTTGTTCTTTTATGGTTCCCATCCTACATAGGACCCCTCCAGTGTACAGCCCTCCTTGTTCTTCTTCCTCCAAGACCATGGCCCCTGTGCCCCTCCACCAGCTGAATTCCACTTAGGGGCTTCCATTCCTTTACCGTAGGATCCCAGTGTACCACCCGCTTGCTTCTTCCACCAAGCAGTGCGGTGATATGCCCTTCCTACACTTCTTTGTACCCTCCCTTCCAGCCTGCCTTGTTCTTCTTCCTCCAAGACCACGGCCCCTGTCTTCTTCCATCCCACATACCATAGGACCAGCCCGCCTGAGTGGAGTCATGCGGCGCTGCTCCTCCTATGTGTATACCCTTCCTACTGTATGCTTGTTGGCAGCTGCCTCCTGTTAGGCTTCTGCTTGGGGCATCATTCATCAGTTTGTTCTTTGTACCCTCCCCGCTTGCTTTCAGGATTTGTTTGAAAAATTGTTGTTCTACAACTTGGGGCTAAAACTCTCTTCAATTGAGGCAACGTTAAAGTCTGGATACAGACTGAGTCGTTTAGATCCACCTTCGGTGTTTAAGGTTACTTAAATAAGTATATTAAATTAAATGAATATCACATAACATTTTATCCAGTAGTGAAAATGACACAAGTAATTGCACTCACCATTCTTTGCAGAGCTCAGTCAGTGCCCACAACTTGACTACGGAAATAAATCTGCAGTACCGTCTTCCTTTGTTTCCAAATTTAATCAGAGCAGAAGACATCCTCAAGACTCTGGCAAGTTCTGTGATCCACTCATAAAGAAGTCCATATTTGCGGCTCTTATCCCATGGAATACCAGGCAGAAATGTACCCCACAATTTCCAAAGAAAAGCAGGGTTGAAACAAAAAATTGACAGTTTTTGTCTGAAGTACTAAGCTGCTGATTCCTCATATCTGCCTTACACAATGGAAGTTTTGAAACAAATCATTCATGCTATTAACTGGATAAAATTAAAAATAATGAGACGTCCCTCTTCACCTACTATATATGATGTTGTATTATTATTTGTGCATGCAATAGGGTGTGGTCTTTCTGTTTCTGGTGTATTATTGCTTTGTTTCATGCCATGCCCGTCTGCTGGGTGGCACAACTGACCATATGTGTGTCATTGATCTGTCATGATATTCTACATGGTCCTCATTTGTGTGAAAACAAGAAATTTGGTCGTGCACCTTGGTCCGTAGGTGCGTGCTGTTGCAGTTGCATGTTTCAGCTCAAAACACTCCTCCTGTAAGTTTGATTGACAGCAAGCAGCACTACTGCTGTTACTGTGGTTGCTGTAGCAAGTTGCTGTTGCTGTTGAAGGAGATCATTATTCGCCACCTTGTCTGCTCTGAGGTTCCTTCTGTGCCTTTCTGTTATATCTAGGGACATTTTCTTTGCTAATTCCAAGGACCAGATTTTGAAATTTCTGGAATGGACTTCTTCCCTGGAGTGATTGGTGACGTAGTCTGCAACCACCTTCAGCGTTGGGCAGTTTTCCATGCTCACATCCTCCTCTGCGATATGGTCAGTGATCAAGAAATACCTAATATCCATGTGGCTGCTTCTCTTCCTGCTTGATATCTTGCTATTTTTCTGTAGTTTCATGGAGCTTTGGTTGTCTTGGTACATAATGTTGCCCCAAACAGCATACTATCACTGTGCCTTGAGGAAATACCTGGTTCAAAGGACCTTCATCAGCTTATCATCAAAACCATCAACCTCTGTCTCAGTGAAATTCCTAGTATGTAGCTTTTGCTTTGCAGAGGTTCCAACTCCTTTGAGCTCCCCAACCCAATTTGTGGTGGTTACTTCTGCATTGCAATAGATATTCATGTGTTTGTCAATCTGCCTGATGTTGGTGAGTAACTCGGGTTTGCAAATGACGTTCACAATGGACAGATTATCAAGCAGAAGCCAGCCACGGTTTATCTTGCCATCATGTTGGCTCATTACCACATCATAGTTGACATCAGCCCTATCCACGTCCCTCCAATGATCAAATGCTGCTGTTGGGTCACTTGTCATTACCTAAGCACTCCTACCATATGTGTAGAAAATCATTTGGTATGGGGTATCATTGATGTCATCTGCTAGTCCTAGGTTGAGCTGGGCTAGTCCAATTGCAGGCACTGGCACTGGGTGTGTTGCTGTGCTGCATGTAGTTGTGATTCCCCTGCAGGCTAGAGTTAGTTGTACCTGGCTCATTGCTTCTCCTGATATGCTGCTACATTGGCTTCCACACACTTGTCTTCCCATGAGTAGTGGCCCTTCTGCCCACACTGATAGCGTGTGACATGGCTCTTTTTGCCCTGCTGTCTAGGGGACTGGGATTGCTCTCCTCCACTCTGCGTGAATGCAACACCATCATGTCCAGGTCTCTGCCGGTTCCAATTGTCCTGTTGGAAGTTAATTAGTATGCTGTGAGCTTTGGTCAATGTGAATGGATAGCTGTTCTACCCCATTAGGAAATCATTCTCGAGATTCTGCTTTATTGGTGCATATCTCCCATGGTTGGAGTTCTCAATGTACAATAATAATATACTTATTTAAGTAGCATTAACCACCAAAGGTGGATCTAAACCACTCAGTCTGTAGCCAGACTTTAAAGTCGCCTCAATCAAAGAGAGTTTAGGCCCCAAGTTGTAGAATGACATTTTTTCAAACAAATCATGAAAGCAAGCAGGGAGGCTACAAAGAACAAACTGATGAACAATACCAGCAGCAGAAGCCTAACAGGAGGCAGCTGCCTACAATCATACAGTAGGAAGGGTATACACATAGGAGGGGCAGCGCCGCATGACTTAGCGGAAGAAGCAGGCGGGCTGGTCCTATGCGGGATGGAAAAACCTAAGTGGAGTCCATTTAAGGGGGGCACAGGGGCCATGGTCTTGGAGGAAGAAGAACAAGGCGGGCTGTACACTGTGGTCCTATGTGGGATGGAAGAACCTAAGTGGAATCCATTTAAGGGGGTCACAGGGGCCATGGTCTTAGAGGAAGAAGAACAAGGCGGGCTATACACTGGAGGGGTCCTATGTAGGATGGAGCACCATAAAAGAACAACACTTAGGGGGCACAGGGGTCATGGTCCTGGAGGAAGAAGAACAAGGCAGGCTGTACACTGGGGGGGTCCTATGTAGGATGGAGAACCATAAAAGAACAACACTTAGGGGGCACAGGGGCCATGGTCTTGGAGGAAGAATAACAGGGTGGGCTGCACCCTGGAAAGGTCCTATGTAGGAATAGGAGGGCTCTAAGCAAAACCACTTAGGGACCAAGGGGCTGTAGGTGTGAAAGCAGATGCCAGCTGTAGTGCACACCTGAAAGGTGTATGTAGGAAGTAGGGCCCTAAGCAAAAACACTTAGGGACCAGGGGGCTATATGTGAATTTGCACTTATAGGTCAGAGGAGGATCAGAAGGGGGAACTTGAAGTTCAGCTCGCGAGTACTCATAGTTTGCAGGGGAAGAGACTTGAAGAGCCAAAGGGTTATATAAAGTATACTGCAACGTCAACTTGCAAATACTTACGGGTCAGGGGGTAGGAACCTTCTAGAAGGGAAGGTTATGTATGTGTCCGTCAACTTCAACTTGAACCTTAAGAGAAAATCACTCAAGGAGCTTGGAAACAGTTCGAAAGAACCTTGAAGAAGAATGAAGAACGTTGAGTGTAACAGTATAGAGTGTTAAGTAAAAAAATATTTAAGAGCCTTGGGGGAGGAGCTTGGAAACAGATCAAAGTGTTAGCGATTTGCGAAACTTCAACTGTATGTAGAATTAGTACTAAATTCAGTGTATGTAGAAATAGTACTGGATGCAAGGAAATTAGTGTTGGTTTTCATGCTCAATGACAACAACGACCAACGACGACCACCGACAATGGTGAATAGGAGACCGAAGGGACCAAAGAAGGCAACAAGCAACCCAGCTGAGAGCAAAATCGAAAAGGCCAGGTCTTGGTTAGTATGTGTAGGTCCTGGTTGCGTGGCAGTGTAGAAGTGAGCAAGATATGGCAGGGGAAATTTGTGTAGAAATCTATGTGTTTTTAGTACTGGAACATTGGAACATCAGACAAAGTTGCACGAGGCAAAATTGGAGTTCTCAATGAACAGTGTGGCCATTGCCATATCACTAACCTTCTCTTTTCAATCCTTCTTCTCTGCTGCTGTGAGGCTGGATAGGCCACTTCCTCCATAGTCCCACACTAGGATGTACTTGTATACACCCGGCAGGTAGAAAAGTGATCCATATACTTTCACAGCTGTTACCATGTTTTCACTTTTGCCATGATGAGCTTGATCTTGCTTGATTTGTCTTTGGGTTCATCGGGCTCCCCTTCTTTGATAGTAGTCTTCATACTTTTGATGCCATTGACGGCCTTGCAGACTTCAGCACCATATGTGCGTCCTGCATACTGTGGCATTCCATTCCTTGTCTTCATAAATTTTGTGCTTGTGTTTGCCCAATGTTGAAGATGTTCATCACATCTCCCTTTGAATGCCAGCTGGGATGGTGTTGGGTGCTGCTGCTGTTGTATTATGTGTGCATGCCTTATGGTATATTCTTTCTGTTTCTGGTGTATGATTGCTTTGTTTCCTGCCACGCCCCTCGGTTGGGCGGCATAACTGACCATCCGTGTGTCATTGGCATGTCACTACATGGTCCTCATTCGTGTACAAACAGATTATTTGTGTGTTTCAGCTGAACATAAACTATTTTACTGGGAGTTTGACTAACCAATTTTCCTTCATTTCGAGCATCAACCTAAAACGAGCAATGATGTACGTTACAGTACTGACCGATATTATTATGATCTTGTTGTACTAATGTTCATACAATTGTTAATATGAATACAGAAAACCGAACTCGGTAACGGCGATGAAAAGTCTATCTAGTTTTTCTGCGACGAGTGATCACAGCACAATCGGCCAAAAACCGAAAGATGCACGTTCAGCAATGCTATTCTCTATTACGTACTGTCATTCGAAGTAAAGGAGTGATACCAGTTCAAACGTAGCTATGCTATCTGGCCCGGTTTGACGATGCTTGTGCGTTGATGACCCATTTGTTCAAATCTAAGAGCTCAACCCAGCCTATGTTGCTATGACCCACACGTGTGTACCACTCTGCAAAATCATCGAAGCTTATCGTGTCGCGAAGACCTCGCCCCCCTTTGATAGCTTGAACAGTAGCCCACTCGCATCCCAAATCTACTGCCTTGGCCATCGTGCTAGCAGAGCAGTCGCACTTCTCGCCATTCATCATTGTCATTGTATCGTCAATGAAATCAGAATCAAGCGAGCTGGCCGAAGCCATTTTCACCAAAACCAACAAAAATGAACGCAGATATCGCGTCACGTCTGACCTTTTCAGGACTCCCCTCTTTTCTTTGTCCAGAGTCTCAAATGCAAATTCCAGCTTGTCACTTTTTTTGCCTCTGCAAAGAAGAGTGAAACCACACGCAATGTCAAGGGCGTTTGCCTTGCCTACCCTGTCGTAGTCGAACGCAAAAAATATATCGTTCAGTAAATCTGACAAGATTCTCTGAGTATGAACGCTCATCGTTCTGGAAACGACTTTGCGCATAGCAGAGTCAAAACCCTCCTTCGTCAATACATAGGAATTGGATTTCGAGTCTCGATAAGCTTTTGCTAGAATCTCTCTCGATGCCTTCTCACAATCCACTTTATGAAGCTCACACTCCATGAGAATATGACGAAGATGACTTATTCTCTTTTGGCTCATCGAGAAAATGTATCCCTCCTGATTGTCGTCGGTGATAACATATATTTTCAGAGCCATCGAGTTTTGATTTTGTGGTGGATTCTTCGCTTTTGGGGAGGCCTTCGGTGAGTACTTCGGTGAGTACTTCGGAGAGAAGGGAAAAGCATGCTCCTTTTCTTGAGATGAATGCTGCATCAGAATCAAGTCCATTTCATCATCGATACTGTCCATTGGAAGGAGATTGTTTGCATCATCATCAAAGAACGAACCGTCCATTTCCGCATCAGGAGGAGCTGGTGGACAATCTGGATCCGGTTCCGGTGTCCCCGTTCCGAGTGTAAGACCTGGTGAAGCCGGCTCGTGTTTTATTGACATGTCAGCCGGCGGTTCGTGCTTTTCAAACGAATCAAAACTTTCGACAAGCACCCATTTTGTCAAATCGAGCAGCTCCAACCATGGAGCTGTCTCGTATCCCCCTTCGTTGTACCAACGACCAAATTCCTCAAAATTCAAACGATCCTTCTTTCGCGTCCGCCATTGATATCGCATAACATCGTCGGTGACCATATTGGCCGTATTCGCGATGTACCGATTGACAGCGTCACCAGTCAAATCCAAACTTTGCTGACAACATGAAAATGTAATAATCAAAAATGACCGGAGGAAAAGAAATAATTCTTCTCCATCCAATGAATCCATAGTTGGTTGGTTCTTTCTTCCTTTCTTCTTCGGCAATTGACGTCGATCAAATAAACTGAATGCGAAAGACAATTTTGTCGACTTTTTCCCTCCACACAACAATGTCAACCCACCCATCAACTCGTTCAAGGCAACTTGATCGACCTGGACTAAATCGAAGCTTCGGAAAAGATTGGCGAGAACTTCCAAGTTATTCGATACACACTTCGAATGCCCACTGGCAGCGCGCTTCTTGCTTGTTTTTGCTTTACATTGAATAGTTTCCTGCATACATTCCAAAAAGCTTGCCTTGTTGATCAACATAGTCTTCGTTGTCCCTATATTTTTGGCGTTCTTCTTTGCTCCAGCAAACGACGTTTGCTTTAGTGCAAGACTGTGCAACGTAGACCATATTTCTTCCGGAGGGTACGGCAGCAAACCTAATTGATCAACAACTTCCCTGACATAAGTTGCATCTTCCTTTAACACAACCAGCGAGCACTGGTTCGCCAAAGGAAAATTGAATAAAATCTGCACCGCTGAAGGAGGGTGTGAGTGACCAAACGGTGTTAAATGCAACCCATTCGAATTCGATACATGGTGACCAACACTGTGCGGGTGGCGATGCCGACTCATAGAGTGGTGAGAATGTGTTGGACGAGGAGAAAGGAACTCCGGAGATGACGGCTTGAGTCCAGGGAACGCTGGAAGCGCATCATGTGCCAATGCAGGTGACTTAGGATACACGTCATCAACAAGGGAGAGCAACTTCTTCAGATCGAGAAGTTCGAGCCATGGCGCAGTATTGAAGCCCCCGTTAGAATACCACGAAGCAAAGGCCTCGAATGTATGCATTGCCTCACTTGAATCATTTTCTGGTAGACCACTATCTTTCAGAAAATGCCCTAAGGTCCATCTAGCTCCATTTTCAACGGCAGAGTACATAAGTTTCCGCGTAGATGAATTCAATTTTGGTCTCATGATACCGTCGGGAGATGATGTTAAGAATGATATTCCAGCCAACATCGTCAAATAGGATCGTAAGAAGTGAACCAGCTGGTTGCTCGTCAGTCCTATTCCGATCTGTTTCTCAAGAAATTCGAAGCCAGTCGCTAATTTGGAACTCTTGTTTCCGGCACAGAGAAAGCAAAACCCAACAGATAGTTCATGAGTAAATGCCTCCCCAGACTCAAGAGGTGGAATGCCGGGGTTGAAACATCCGAAAAAGTCTACGAGGCAAGAAGAAAACACGTCTCTATCCAACTTCGAGAGTCTGTTTGAAGAACCAGAGCCCAGAAATTGGTGAAGGCAGGTGTGAAATCGCTCAATCGTTATGACTTTCTTCTCAACTCCTTGGTGCACACGCGTTTTGGAAGCGTCAAGGAGAATCGACGTAATTTCGTTGCAAGATCGACCAATTAGACCTGTTCTTTCTACCAAAGCCCGGAAGGTTTTGAGACTCTCCTCAGTAATTGTGATACAGAATGGCTTCTCACCCTCTTCGTCGGGAACAGAACCAGAGAAGTCAAAGGATAAAACAGTTCTGCTGGTATTGCTGCTAACGTAGGGCGCTGGTTGGCTAGAAATTTGTGTTACAGTTTGTGCCGTCGATGTACTTGCAACAGGTTCAACCTTCTTGATTGGTTCAAATTTCGGTTTTTGTTCAACAGGGTTTTCATTTTTTTTTACTATCGTCGACGACTCTACGGTGGATGGTTTCTTGACTGGAGGTGGATTGCTCTTCACTTGCTCTGGCACAGGTTTCGCATGCGAGATTACCGGTTGCGTCGAAGGCTTAGGTTTTGTAGCCTGCTGTGTCTGATTTTTTGTTTGAGGGGGCGCAGAACTTCTTTCGTTTGATCGTTGGGGGGTCTTCCATCTCGATAGATTCAGCAAGTCCAACCAGGGGGCTATTCTCGCTCCTTCTGCTCGTCTCCAACTCTGGAAGATAGCAAAAGATATTTCTACGCCATCGTTGCTGTTACTGTTACTGTTACTGTTGCTGTTGTTCTTGTCGACAACAGCCGACTTCTTTATGGCGAACTTGACGAGACGATCTGTTGCATAAACTGCAATTTCCTCAAACTCCTTGCGGACCGATGACGATTTTATCACGTCATCTTCCTCCTTGATGGGTGCAGCAACCGAGTTGTCAAAAGATATAGTTGGTGTCTGGAGCGAGGGAACAGAGTCACCATTTTTCAAGACGTCGTTTTTGTCGGGGTTGATCTTTTTGGCATTGCCTTCCGGCGTATTTGGTTTTCGTCGTTTCACCCTGGGCTGTTCTCCATTCTCCTTATCTTTCATTTCTATCTGTACCTTGGCATTTTTGTGAATACAGGATGCGATGGCGATAATTACTGCTCGGAAGAGTGACAGAGCACAATCACGGCTTAGACTTTTCCCCTGTTCGTCATCTTTATCCTTCCCCCCTCCTGTTCGTCCCTCGTTAGAAAATCCTTTGGGTTTTCGTCCCTCCCCGAGAAGATCAAAAATTCGCCTGATTTTCAGGTTGAGGTCCATTTCCGAAAATACCATAATGCCAGCTTTGATTTCTCTCGTCGACGATCCAGAATATTTCATTCTATCCAGAAAGGATTGCAGCATAGAATTTTCACATTCTCGCGCTGCTTGATAGATGAGTTCATGCAGAGGACGTTTGCAGTCAGCACCATTCTTTGATTTCCTAGAGGCGGTGATTGCGGCAATATCCTTTGTACTTTCATCCTCTGATTGTGAAACTGTTGGTCGCAGCGAAAGACCCCTCGCTGAATCATCGGCCCCGTGAGCGTCATCTCCTTTATCGATTACATCAACAGTAAGTTCTGATTCCGTCGTTGGAAGTTTTGACGACGGATCCGCATTGATGGGACTTATGCTGGGGTTTGAATCCAGATTTTCGTCTTCTTGTTGTTGTATTTCGATTAATTTTTTGGACAAAGCTTCGCTTGCTTCTAAAACGCGCTTGACATCGTCCTGCGTAATCGATAGTGTTATCGAAGGAACAGGATTCTCCGGTCCACTACTAGCATTATTCGCAGCGGCGTTTGCAGGAACGGAACACGCACTTTTCGAAGTGTTGGTGGCTTGTCCTATCGGTGCCTCCTTCAATGCAGCCACATTAGCCATTGTCCTCTAATACTTCTCTACTTCAGCTTGCGATTTCTCCTCTTCAATGCAAGGAGAAATAGATCTCGTGTGTATATTGTCCCTCGAAGTCGATTCGATGCTTGGATGCAATATTCGTTCCTTTCCCGACCGATGACCGATGAATGGATGGATGGATGGACAATTCGAAGAACGAAGAATGAATGGATCAACTGGGGGTTTCACTACGATGATCTTAAAGTATCTCAGCTCCTTTGACTCGTTCACAAAGCCTGGTCTTGCACATGTGGTGCGGAATAGTGGAAGTATCAACGATCGTAACTGCGTTTCCAACTTTGATGACAGTAGACGATGCGTTGCCTTTCTCGATGAATTGCAATGATGCTGAGGAAAACACAGTGGGGTGAGTAGGCTGCAGTAAGTACGAACCGTATCATTCGTTGCGTCTTTCATCGCGATCCATTCAGTTGGAACTACCGTAAGTTATCGTAGGCACTTCACTTCATCGTTGTTTGTATGCAATTTGCCGCGCTGACTCGCTCATGTTGAATTCAAAAATTTCTCGTAGGATCAGTAGGCAAAATGCCAGGACTGCGAAATAATGAATGGTTTAAAAAATTGAAATAGTTTAGTTGGTCGCGTTGTATTTCATAATACTTGAAACCGTGGCACACTGAACGGTCGGAAAGGAGGAGAAATGGAAAGCATAAGAGAACACGGTTACTACCGGGTAGATACAAAATTCGAAACAATACTATGATGAACCTAAATTGAGAGTGATCATTTTCCTGCTTGGGGTTGTTTGTTGTTGAATACAGAGAATACTTCGTAATGAATTGAATTGCTGTCTCCCATTCTTGTTGTTTCATTTGATGTCACCATGCTTGCTGAAGAAGCAGAGGAGGAAGAATAGAGGAGGATCATCAGCACCAGGAGCACCAGTATCATGATGATGAGTCGATAATACTACTACTAGTACAAGTACTCCTCCTGCTGTAATATCCTCATAGTAGAGTGCCAAATGGGTTGATGCTGCTGCTGATAGTACTCATAGTAGTAGTAGTATGGGTGCACTAGTAGTACTACTAAATCATCAAACAAGAAGAAGTTCTTGTAGTAGTACTACTAGTAGTAGTACTCATAGTAGTAGTAGTAGTAGTAGTAGGAAAAATCCTGATTCCATTTTTGTGCAAATTAAACGGCCACCGAGTTGTGAAAATTAAATAATATGGAATACTTTCATCTTTTGGTAAAAGGTGGTGATCGAACAGAGATGTTTATTTCAAGCCTGGTGCTAAATGTAAAACAAAATAACAATCTCTCATCAGCTTGTAGAGATATCACCAAATTTGTCAATTACACGTTGCATTTTGCCACTGTGTTCATGGACCAGATCTTTATAATTTTAAAGTAATCTGTGCATTAGAGAAAATAAGAATTCCTTAGTAGTAGTACTACTACTAGTAGTACTTGGAAACTTCTTTTCAGAAAAAAATAATCCAGGAATCTAGGGCCCAGAGGTGTCTGTGATAACACAGGTTATGTGTAACTTGGTATGGTTCTACTAAATATATTTGGTAAGTTGGCTCCACACCCGAGGTAATAACAGAGAACTCATTTCTTTGCCTACTATGCTTCAGATGAATTTCTCTCATTTTGACTTCTTTATCACAAACAATTGGATTTGGAAAAGAAAAGAAAAAACGAAGTAGAAAATTATTGGTTCGTCATCCAAATTTTGATGAATTCCGTTGTTGTACCGGTCAAAAGAAGAAAAGCCGACAGCCGACGGGAAATATACTGCTTAAAAACTCACAAAGTTCGGGCCAAAACATCCACGTAACTCAAAATTCGCCAAACCGTTACGAATAACTAGAACATGGATTGTACGTTGCATCCCCATAAATAAGGTACGTACGCTATTTCTACGAGTACTTGTACTGAGCGCTCTTCAAGACGGCAAGGAAAAAATGACCTTTTCCACGGTACATACTCGTACGTACTCGCAGTACGAGTTCGTGCCATGCTCTGAAGGGGTTCTGTCTTTCGACTGAGAAAATTAAGCGGACCCGGTGTCATTGGATAATACGTTAATACTGTAATACTGTACCATACATACTCCTCATACTCATCTTCATGGGCGCGGTGCAAGGATCATGGTTCATGGCTCACTGTTCACGGTTCACGGTTTGATTTTCACGTGCTCTGAGCGTTGATGCTGTACCGGTGCGTAAGAGTACAGGTACGAGTACAGAAAAAGTAGCACAGCGAAAACCTCATCTTCGGTTGCACGAAGTATCAATCTTTGCCAAGCACAACGCATCCATTCGCACCATCTTCTTCATACTGTATTGCGGTTCCAAACATGATTGAGGTAGTTCTGAATGATCGACTGGGGAAGAAAGTGCGCGTAAAGTGCAACGAAGACGATACGATAGGGGATTTGAAGAAACTAGCAGCTGCACAGCTCGGGACACGTCCGGAAAAATTGAAGATTCAAAAATGGTACACCGTATATAAAGGTATGTATGCACTAATTCGCTGTTTGGTATATTCCAGTGAGATCGAAAGAATGATGTTGGTTTATAATGGTAACTTTACTTCTGAATCCCATTTCGGTAAAAATCTTATCATTCGATTGTTGTCACTGCCGCATCACGCACCGCCCGTTTCGGAAAATAGATCACATTACTTTGGAGGATTACGAGATCCACGATGGGATGGGCCTCGAATTGTATTATCAATGATTGGATGATTTCGTCCCACTCCACGTACACGTACACGTACACAACGACAATCGAAGAACAATTTGTACGGATTCTTTGGACTCTTCGTTTCATCGGGGGCAAGAATATAAGCGTGCGGGGCTTGATTCCGAAAGAGTTTCATTGTTTCGTCAACTGGATTGTTTGGGTGTTGCGGTACTTCTCCATTATTGTATCAGCCATAACCCAAACTTGGACTCAAAACATTTGCAATGATTTTTTCGGACAATGGCTGAATTATTCTTTTATGAAGGTGCTGGGCAGAGGTGCATCAGTTGAAGCGACCAAAATGAACTTGGGACAGTAACTGAAAAAGCGACTCAGCACTGCTGCTTCACAAACACCAGAATAAATGAAAATGAAGCCCTACTTGAGTGTGAATCACTTCGTTACTGAAAAAATTGTCTGGATTGCTTCCTATAAACTACGAAGTATTACTGATACTACCGGTAGAAGGGAATGCTGGTAATAATATTTCTTTGATTTACCATCCCTAATTGTTGTCTAGCTACTACCGGTACCGATACATCCGTAATTATTTATCAAACTTACCGATTGACTCGAGTTGTTTGTGAGCTTCATGGATAGTTGCATATTTTTACAGATTGCATATTTTCAAACCACAGCAGAAAATGGGCCATTCCCGAAAACACACATTTCTGTGTCAGACACTCATCTGTGACAATTGTCACGGATTAGACACCGATTTGACACAGACTCGGCTAAAATTTGGTTCAGGTAGCCCCAGTGAACAAAAAAATCTGTGTTGATTCCGTGTTGACCATTTGGAATCCAGGACTGCATATTTTTCATTCCCTTATTAGTAATCTGTGGTATTCCAAACGGTCACGATTGAAATTACCCACGATTCAAGAAAATCTGAAATCTGACATCAGCATCAATGCCACACCAGCCGGCCTTCAATATTGAAGACCAGATGAAGAACATATCCAAATCTTCTATGTAAACTGTACGTTGGATTCCAATTCAATGGCTGTTTACTGTTACAAGCCTTTCAACCGCTCCTCGGAGTAGTTGACAGCAGAGCTAGCTCACAATCTTAGTTTTTAACCATTACATAAACCTTATTTTAGTACCTTTTTCTAGAGGCATACGACACTGTTTAAACAGTCGAATAACTGCTTCGACCTTATTACTACCAGTAAAGACTACTTCAACTACGCGAATAAAAATTACCACTACATCTAATAAACAACCAACCAATCCTGAAGATTGTCCAGTAAGAACAAGAGAAACAACAATGTCTTACTCCATCATCCCTTTCAAGTTTGACTTCGACCAAGAATCTATCGACAAAGTAGACTTCAAGAATACACAAGAAGTGAATGGAGTTCAAGAAGTAACCAAGATCAAGATTCCCTTGATTACTGCAGGATCAACCAAACTACAAATCCTTTTTACCATCAATGAGTTCATGCGATCCAAGAAGATGCTCAATCTAACCACAGGATCAAGACTCTATGACAAGTTCGTAGACCTCCTCAGAGACTACACCAACAGTAGCTGGTGGAATAGCTATGTATCAACCAATGTTCCACAGAGAACTGTGGATAACTTCCAAACCACAGTAGAAGAATTTGTCAACTACAAGTTTGAAAACAACCCCGATGCATACCAAAACCATAGAAGATTCCTCACCAATATCAAGAAGACAACCACCATGACTGTGCACCAGTTTGTTGCACAAGTAAACTTCCACAACCATGTCATCCTTCCACTACTCCCCGGACATCCAACGGAGGATGCAGAGATCAAGGAAAGAGAGTTCAAGAATCTAATCTTTGAATCGATGCCTGAGGATTGGAAACACACCTACCAGCAACACCACTCTCTCCATAGGGATTCCCTCTCTGAAATGATGATGAGATTCGAATGATATCAATATGCACAGAATAGAAAGAAGAAATCAGATAACCCATCTCAAAACACCAACAACAGCAACAACAATGCCAACAACAACCAAAACAACCAAAATGGAAACAACAATCGAAACAATCGAAACAACCGAAACAATCGCAATCGAAACAACAACAACAACAACAACAACAACAACAACCAACGCAGCAACAACAACAATAATCAACGCAACAACAAACAAGGCAACAGCAAAGGGCCGACCAGAATCTCCAATGACTCACCATGTCCTATCCATCCGGGTACCAACCACACTTGGGGCCAATGCTACACCAACAAGTATGGCACCAACTCCAATCAGTCCAACAACAGAGACAACACCGACTCACATGTGAATGATCGCATCAGTTCCAACAACAGCAATCGATCCACTACCTCCTCTTCACACGGCAGTAACTTCCATGAACTAGAACAACACATGTGTGTCTTCATCAATGAACCAGAAGAAACTACCATCCCTGCAACTCCTTGGCCAGATCTCTTCCATGTAGACATGGACATCAATGAAGAATATTACAACTCGGATCTTCAAAGATTTCCTTCTGAAAACACTGATTCTGACAACAACAAGCAAGAGGTTGCTCCCAGCAACGCAGATGTCGACCTTGCTCCAACCACAGTAAGTGTCTGCAACTCAATCAACGGATCCCTTGGCAAGTACTACTTGAAAACTCTCTTCGATTCTGGATCAACCGACAATCTCATAGTGGAATCAGCAATTCCCTCCAGAATCAAGAAGCACCTTCTAGACCAACCAATCCAAATGCAGACAACAAATGGCAAAACCACTTGCAACTACTATGTAACCTTGGAGAACACCGTATTTCCAGAACTATCCTATTTTATGAAGGTCCTACAAATCAAGTGCTTTGTAGTCTCTCAGAATATCAACTACCACCTCCTCATTGGAAGGAAAACCATGAGAGATCTTGGAATGAAGATGGACTTCAAAACTTGCACCATTGAATGGTATGAGAAGACAATGGACTTCCATCCCAGGAATTACTTCGACAACAAGTCCTTGCTCCACAAGGTCATGTCTGCAGAACCACACGCCGTTGCAGAAAGTTACTCCAACCAAGCTATCCAACAATTGTATGTGGATGGCACCACCAAGTATGAGAAAACCGACCTCCACAAGTTAGTCACTGAACAAAACCATCTCTCCTACCATGAGAAACAAACCTTGTTACCAATACTCCTCCAAAATGAAGAACTTTTTGAAGGGTTGAATGACAAAGAATTAGGTATTTTCCCTAATCAAACATTCCACATTGATCTCCAGCAAGGCGCAACTCCATATCATGTAAAACAACCATATTCCATTCCACTACACCAACAAGAAGCAGTGAAGAAAGAAATCGATCGGCAGGTGAAGCTTGGCATCCTCGAATGTTGCTACGCCACTGAATGGGGAATGCCAACCTTTGTAGTTCCAAAACCAGATGGCTCCTATTGACTTATCAGTGACTTTAGAGAACTCAACAAAGTCACCAAGAAACTGCACTATCCACTTCCAAAGCTCCAAGATATCTTCCACAGACAAAGAGGCTTCAAATATGTCACCCTCATCGACGTTAGTATGCAGTTTCACACCTTCAAACTTGACAAAGCCTCCACCTGGCTTTGTGTTCTTGTTACTCCATTTGGAAAATATTGACTGCTTCGATTGCCAATGGGCTTCCTTAACTCTCCCAGCTGGGCCCAAGGCTGTATGGAACAGATGCTCCTACACTTGAAGGATATTAAAGTATACATCAACAACATTGGTATCTTCTCAGATACTCTCGAATCCCATTGTAAATCAGTCTCTTCTGTCCTCTCCTTACTGAAGTCCCACAACTTCTCTGTCAAGCCCTCCAAGTGCCACTGGTTTCAATCCCAAGCTCCTTGGCTTGGCCACATTATCTCTCGAGATGAAATTAGACCCAATCCAAACAAGATTTCTCCTATCCTGAAACTTGCTTTTCCCTCAACAACAACCCAACTTCGATCCTTTGTTGGGATGATTAACTTCTATCGAAACTTCTATCCCAAACAAGCTGAGGTACTTGCACCCCTTACCAGCCTCTCAGGCCAATCCAAAGGCAAAATCTCTCCGGCTCCGGAACTTCTTGAAGCCTTCAACAAAGCCAAGTCCCTCATTGCCAACAATATCCTTCTTGCCTTTCCTGATCCAAACAAGCCCTTCCATGTCTACACTGATGCTTCTGACTACCAACTCGGAGCTGTCATCCTCCAAGGTGGCAAAATCATCCTTTGCTTCTCCAGAAAACTCAACGCCACTCAACGGAAATATCCAATGGTTGATAAAGAGATGCTCTGTATTGTCGAAGTCTTCAAAGAATTTTGCACCATTCTTTGGGGTGCTGAAATCATCGTATGGACAGACCACATCAACTTAACCCGGCAAAACCTCACAAGCCATTGCATTATGACTTGGAGAATGCTCCTTGAAGAATTTTCCCCAGTATTCAAGTACGTCAAAGGCAAAGACAATGTCATTGCTGACGCGCTCTCCAGGATCCCACTCCAGCAAGACACTCCCAAGAAGAAGAAGGAGTTCTTTGGTCCCCCCGCTCCCGCTCCCAATCTAATGGATGATGACTCCGACCTTGAACTACCGGCTCCACAATCGACTGTGACTCAACGGACTCTGACCTTCTCTCTCTTTCCGAACTGTTTCTTAACTACCCCGAAGACATCCCCATGTACCCCTTAGCCTTCGACCAACTCGCCCAAGATCAAGCAGCCAATGTAGATATCTCTACCAATCCTCGGTACACAACTGAAAACTTCAATGGCACCGACTTGAAAGGTGTAGACTCCAACGGTCAACAGAAAATTGTACTCCCTCCAAATCAAGTGCAAGCCACAATCAAATACTACCACCATGTGCTTGGCCATGCCGGCGCAGAAAGATTGTATCAAACCATCAACCAATTTGTATACGCCGCAAACTTGAAGGACCAAATCAATTCCTTTTGCAGAACTTGTGACGCGTGCCAAAGATAAAAGAATAGCCACCAAAGCCATGGACAACTCCCTACCAAGGAACACCAATACGTCCCTTGGGATACGATCGCAATCAATGGAGTAAGTCCCTGGAAAATCAAGATCCCTGGCCATGGAACCATTTCCTTCAATGGCTTCACCATCATGGACATGTGCACCAACCTCCATGAAATCATTTGAGCCCCACAAGTAAATCCAACTGGCCTCATGGCAGTCCATGCCCTCGACAATGGCTGGCTCTCCAGATATCCCAAACCAGTTAATTGCATCATCGACCAAGGAACCAACTTCATGAGCAATGACTTCCAACTTCACCTTGCCAACCTTGGAATCAAAGCCAAAGTTTGCTCTGTCCGCAATCCACAATCCAACGCTGTACTTGAAAGATTCCATGATACAATGAAGTCGGCAATGAGAACAGAGCTCAATACCAATCCTCCACAGACCCTCCAGGAAGCCACTGACATCATCGATAGTGTGTTTGCGTCTGCTCAGTTTGCTGTTTGATCAACCATCAACAAAACGTTTGGAATGATGCCTGGAGCCCTTGTCTTCCATCGAGACATGTTCCTACCAATCCCTGTAATCACTGACTTGGCCATGGTCAGAAACAAACAACAGGCTCAGATAGATAAGAATGCTATGAAAGAGAACAGCCACAGGAAGATTCATGATTACAGTGTAGGAGACCAAATTATGGTGAAAAATGAAAAGCAAATTCCTGGAGCTTTCGATGCAAGAAGCAAAGGCCCGTATACTATCCAGCAAATCCACACCAATGGTACAGTTTCCTTTCTCTTAAGAAATCACCTTATCCAACGCATGAACATTCGAAATCTGAAACCATATCACGCCAACTAAAAATTTCTTATCTAAGGAATACTGGTCGCACACAACTAACAAAATTCTGTGCCACCAACCGAACCTGTACGAGAAGGAGAAGAGTGTGGTATTCCAAATGGTCACGATTGAAATTACCCACGATTCAAGAAAATCTGAAATCTGACATCAGCATCAATGCCACACCAGCCGGCCTTCAATATTGAAGACTGGATGAAGAACATATCCAAATCTTCTATGTTAACTGTACGTTGGATTCCGATTCAATGGCTGTTTACTGTTACAAGCCTTTCAACCGCTCCTCGGAGTAGTTGACAGAGCTAGCTCACAATCTTAGTTTTTAACCATTACATAAACCTTATTTTAGTACCTTTTTCTAGAGGCATACGACATAATCCAATAAACGAGTCACACAAAAACAAAAACAAAAACAAAAACAAAAACATCCAGTCTCACAAATATCATCCAAAGGTCACCAGAACTTATAGTCTCTGAAAAACAAGAGAAGTCGCAACAATGGCATTTTAATTGATAAAAATGCTTTACCTGCTGCTGCTGGCCGACTTCTTTTTTTCACGATGAAGAGGAGGAGATATGAAGAGAAGGAGATATACGTTCCACCGATTCCCCATACAATATTCATCATGCCAAAGGGTTCAACGAGCTACACCACACCGGAACTCAAGTCTCTGTTGAAGAAGCTATTTCCTATTATACCTGTCTCTACCGTGGAATGGAATTTTGTTGTCTGGATCCATAGAGATGCGTTTCCGGACACATTCCCAAGGGAGGCGTTATCCATTTGCAGGAAACTCAACAATCATTCCCGCCAAAACCTTCCAAATGGCAATCCAATATATCCCTGGGCAATTAGGGCGGCAAAGGCAATCAAAAATAGTATGTTTTGGAGGTCAGAAGCGGGGAACTGACACCAGCAGTATGACACAGAACAAGGTTATGTTGAGGAGGGATTTCTTGATATCAAAGAGGAAGACCTTTTTGGCAAAGTCGATGACAGTTTTCCCATTATTCCTCCCGATATTCCTCTTGGTCAACGTACGCAAACCCAACCCAACCTACACAAACCCAAACCCAAACAGAACCCCTTCTTGGTCAACCATCTCAACTACCAAACAAGAAAGAAAATGATGTACCAATTGCTGCTGGCACCATTGCCTCCATGTCTTTGACACCATCACCATCAAAGAGATTGTATAGGGCGCACATCAACAACAAAGTCACTAGACAAGAACTCAGGAACAAAGAACTTGTGTCATTGTTGGATAAGCAGGCTGACATGAACAGGAAAGAAAGAAAGGAAATTGTTAATGTCATCTCCAAGGTTGCTGTAGATATTGCCAGCCTCTTCATGAATACCAAGAAGAGCCAAAAGAAACATAAATGCAATCACGGCAACTCGGATTCAGATTCGGATTCCGACAACAAGAAACCAAAAGCTCGTCGTTGTTGCAAGGAGAAGGATTTGGATTCAGATTTGGATTTAGACAAGAAACCAAAAGCTTGTCGTTGCAAAGAGAAGAACTCTGTTCGGATTTGAAGGATTCAGATTCAAATACATCAGATTTGGACTCTAAGTAATCTATTGGGGGTTTGATTTTGATTGGAACAGTTGGTGGCTCGTTTGGGTCCACTTGGGTTTTGAGAGAAGACATGCGCTCAACCTTGGGTCTTTGACAGAAATGGCTCTGACTTCGATGAATGGACTTTGACTTGGGTCGAGGGGAAAAACTTCACTTTGATAAATTTGAACTGAATACAGACCCAGAACAATTTTCAGTAGGAAGATAGTTGGATCTTTGACTTGACTTGGATAGACTTTGAAGTCGACCTTGATCTGACTCTGACTCAGCGCCGGCTAGCTTACCATCATGGTCATGGTCAAGTATATTGTCAATTTTAGAAGATTAATTTGATTAGGGGCATTCCTATGGCCAGTTTTTGACTCAGCTTGGCTCAAAAAATAGCCATTGAGTCCAAAATTTTTGGTGTTGAAGCCAGGCCAAGCCAGCTTTTAACACAATGTGCTGCACTAAATTGCCTTGGTTTGGCTCCATTCTGCTCTAGTATCAAGCCCATACAAACATAATTCACTCAAAAAATACAATTAAGTACCAGTATGGAAATTTCTTCCAAAAATTGTTGTGATGTCAATGGATGCACCCAAGATGACAAGAAGGTTCCTAGGAAAAGGTGTGATGCATGCCAAGAGAAGTGGTTGGTCCATGTTGATTGTTAGAAGCAATTTGAGCAATTTTACCAGGGTCTGGATGAGGATGCTGCCTTCTGTAGTACTATGTGTTGCAAAAAGAAAACCCCTGATGACCATGAAGGAGCGAACCTTGTTGCCCATGTCAATTGGATGAAGAAGAAGGGATTGAAAATCTTGCTACACTGACTGAAAGTACATGTCACTGATGAGTACGGAAGTGATTTAAGTAAGAAAGCGTTGGAGGATCTGGCTTTGATACAGTAAAAAAACAGCAAAAACTGCACAGAAGAAGGCATCACCAAAAAAGATTCCCCATAGTTATATCTGTCTGCTAAACATGTTATTCAGTGACAAACTTGCCTCTGAACTTGCCATAACAGGCAGCAAAACAAACCAACAATAACTCGACAACTCTGGTGATGGACATTTTTGGGATTCAGTGAGAGAAGCCTTCCTGGACAAATCATCATACAACTCATTGAAACATTAGCATCAGTTTTTTAATTTAATTTATCCATCAGAAGTGACTCCTCATTTGAAATCAAAATTTCAAGACATGTGGAAAAACTTAACAAGTGCTACAAATCTGCTCTGATAAACTCACCCAGTCTGGTACCCACAAAATTGATTTTGTCAAAGGGAAATCAGTTGACAAAGTTGATGCTTCAGATGAAGACGACAATTTTGGAAAAAATACCACTCAGTCTGCAGTTCTATACCTTTGCTTTTGTTTGAAAGAGCAACCAGATCTAGTATCCTTTGTGGAGGCAAAAGCGCCTGACGGTTGCTCATATGACTCAATGGAGTCCAAATTGCTGTCTACATCTTCTACCTCCAGTCCAGGTAACAGTGTTCCTTCCAGTGTTAAAAGTGGAAGTCAGAAATCAAAAGCCGGGGATATTCTGAGGGAGTATATGAGTTACCAGGACGTGTCAAAAAGGCACAAATTGCAACTATTGCAGGAGGAAAGTGATCGCGAAAATCACAAACTCAAGTTACAGGCAAACATGTGGAACGTGAAAGCTAAAGTGTGATCACTGAAGGCCCAAAAAATGAAACAAGACTGCAAGATTGAATCATTGAAGGTGAGAAAATGGAGCATGACACAAAGGTGCACAACTTGGAGAGGAAAATTGAGACATCAGAGAATTTTTTGAAGTCAAACACTGTATCAACAGAAGAAATGAAAGAATATTTGGAATTACTGTTGGAAGCAAATAGAGAATTATTAGTGTGCTTTAAATAATTTATTCAAAACTTTCAAGGAATGTACTACTATTCTAGAACAGGATGGGCTAGAAGGGTGCAATATCACATCATATATCTCTGGTATTGTTCAGTTCACAGCTATAGTGTAGTCTTCAAATCGCGTTGTCTTCTATATACTCTAAGATTGACCATTTTGTTGGCACTGAAAATCAATAGAACTCTGGTCATGGAGAGGTTTGTGACCTCTGAGTTCAGTAGGCAGCTGATTCCACTTGCGCATTGTGATACAGTAGTTATGTGATTTCATAGCAGTTGCAATTACAATGTGGCAGTGCTTCAAAGACACTTCAAGTGGCTTGTTAAAAACCCTCCATTTGTTCACCAAGAGACCAAATGACTGTTTTATTTGAATTCTCAACTCACTCAAATAAGAATTGAACACATCTTTATTTGGATCACTCTTGTCTTGCCCTTTGTATGGCATGAATAAATGGTCTATTGAGATGTAGATATTGTCTCCAACAATATGTTTACTAAGACCTAAAGTCTCAACCCAACTGCATATAGAACTTCCTTCAAAAGCGTGGATGCCATTTGTGCCGCCAGGACTCTTTATTGACACATGAGTGAATTTGCACTCTGAGTTACAAACTGCTTGTGCATTCAAGCCATTCATTTGATAGTGGATCAAACATTTCCAGTTTCGTTGCTGCTGGAGTTTTTAATAGCACACAATCATTCATCAATAGCATGAACACACCCTTGCATTATCCTTCCATTGCTCAATGATTCAAGTTTGCTTGCTTCTTGTTGTCGGTAAAAATACAGCAACAGAAACACCGTAAGAATACGGTAACACAAAACAACGAAACAACAGAGGTACAAATATTTGGCTTAGAATCAAACGCACCTCCACTTCTTCGAAATCCTTAAGTGGTAAAAATGATTCCACTTAAGGCTACAAACAAAACAGGCTAAACGATCCAAACAGAAACTGGATTAATAAGTAAACACTTGGAACCCATATGTACGTTCAAATGAGTACATATAGCAGCCCGTGAGGAAATTACTTAGTGCAATCATGAAAATCAATACCAGTTTTGAATGGGCCTCATTTATTCCATATATCACAATCAAGCACAAGGCCCATTGAATGAACTACTTAACCTCGTAAAAGACCAATACCAACAAAAGACCAATACACAGGCCCATATGATGCTAACGCAGCAACACAGCAAGTATCAGTATGATGATGATAACAAATAACTGGGGAAGATTTCTTACATGTTAAAACATAGAGAGCCCCAGCACACAGTGGGCACACAGTGGAAGACACACATATTAGGCAGTAAAACTAAGAGCGTCTCCATGAGCTCACATCTCTTTAATTCAAACATCATTATACCTATCCGGTTGATTTTTGAGTAACAACACTTCTTCTACCTGGCGAGCTTCTGTGCTTGGCAGTTTCAAATCTAGTGCTGGAAAATTGAATGGCAGCCATGCCTTTATGCAACAGGTGGTAAAATGTTGACTGAGAAAGTCCTGCTATCTCTCTGATATCATGTATTGATCCACCAGCCAAGTGGCAAATTGTAATGAACAACAATAATACCTCCTTGGCTACATAAGCATTCAGTAAGTCATTGGAAATCAATTGGTAGTACATCAAATGCTTTCAATGACATACAAAGACACCATTTGAATTTTCTCTCTGACACCCATTCTTCCTTGAATTTTGACCAATTCATCCTGCTGCAAATGGATTTGACTCATTAATCAGAGAAAACGATGCCAAAAGGACAACATTTGCACTTTCATCTTCGCTGCTATCATCCGCTAAGAACAATTCCATTGCCATGTTGTCACTGCTACTATTGCTACTATTTGAAGACACACTTCCATCACTAGAGCTAGTAGCCATTTTACTTCTAGTTGTGTAGCTGCAGTGCCAATTGGATCCAATTGGGAACTCTGGATAAGATAATCTGTAGTCAAGACCTTGAATGATGGGTTGGCGGAAAGCATTGCACCATACTTATTGGTATTTCCTGTATCTGTTCATAAACACCGCAATCTGCAATGGTACTGTCATGCCAAGACCCAGGACAGTTGAAAGCAGTTATGTAGATTCTCCCATCAGGTCCAAAGACAAAAACACTGGTCACGTAAGTGTTGCATATCCAATCATTGTAGAACTGGCTCTGTATTAACTAATTGGTGGAGTGCTGTATTTTGAGTCTGAGCTTGTCAGCAGCACCCAATACTCAATTTTCATGAAGTGTTGGATATTTCGCACCAATTGCCCTGATGTATACTTCAACTTCTTCTTTGTTTGGAAGTATATTCCTTGCCTTTGGATGGTTCTGTAATACACACAACAGAACTTTCTGCAAAAACTTAATCCATTTGTACGTGACAGTAGATGTAAGTCCAAAAGCCATTGAGGAGATTCTTGCAGCAGATCCTCCTGTGCAAAACCGAAAAAGGACTAACCCAAGACAACAGGTTGCATTTACCTCTTGTTTTCTTCCTTTTGGTACTCCACTCTTTGTTGAGGTTAGCTTGTGGATATGCTTGCTGTGTTTATCAATTGTGTAAATATTGAATACCGGTTGGAAGAGATCTACTATGAGATCTTGGAAGACCTCGTGGTCGACACCACAGCAATTGAGAAGGGCCTGTTTGTTGTCAGAGTTGAAACATTAAATGAAGGTGGATTGGCAGTGTCAAAGAAGGGCCATCCTTGGTGTTCTTCTATCTTTTAGATGCTTTTCATCAGGAGAATCATCATCTTTGTCATTGTTGTATATCATACATGTAAAGATGGAAATGAACTCAAGTGTCATAGTGGAATGCTGAAGAGGGAACAGATCGGCACTACGACGCTTAAGAGGGAGACTCTTAAGAGGGAGATGGAAGTTCTGAGAAAAATTAGAAAAATTACCAACAATGAACGGAAATTAAGATGTACAGCCAAAACTATGAAAGAGAAAGATACCTTTTTTAGTCAGAGAAAGAGGGAGATACCAATTTTTCATTGTTTATATCATAGGTATGGCCAAATTTATTATTGAGCATGAAGGTGGAAATGTTTTAAGCGCACAGATATCTGTGTCTGTTGGTTTTCATTCCCAAAAACACAGATCTATGCACATCTGTGCATTATGACACAGGAAATGTGTGTTTTGGGGAATGGCTCAATGATATACCGTACGATTATTTACTAGTAGTAAAATCTTGCTCACACTGATACAAGAGAAAGCAAAGGTACTGATTCAATCTCACACTTTTTTTTATACATTCATAAACTTTTGCAATACACTTTTCAAATACAACAATACCCACTAAAGGTAGGATCATACTTGCAATTTGCACCCCTGGCCTCATTTGCTCAGCCACTAGCCCTCCCTCCCAAACACCCGGCCTTCACCCTTGTGGCAAACCTACACGCCAGGGGTGCCAATTGATACTCCCTTCCACGGTGGGGATCAAACAGTCTACATATTGAGAGTAGGATCGTACCTAATCATCAGAGTTGTTGAAAATCTTAAATTAACTTTAAAGCAATGTAGATAGTCTCTCTGCCAGGAGTAGGGGGGTTCCGGGGGGGGGGGGGGGGGGGGAGATCTCAAAAACAGACATTGTTTCTGGTTTTAGTAGGTAGGTCTGGTACAAAGTTAACGATTAAAAACTGCTAAAAAGCTGTTCAAGTTATGCATTTAAGGAACATATAGCACTCAAAATTCATTAATTAATTTGAAAATAATAATTTTAATTTTGCAAAATAAATGAGACTTTGAAAATAGAATTGGTTACACAAAGTATCAAAGGCAATAATAAATGTTAGTTTTGCGAAATAAATGGTGAATTATTTATTTTCTGATTAAGTAAATTAAAATCCAAAAAATGAGGGCAGAAGAAGGACAGACCAGTATAATGAGGAGTGGAAAAAGGACAGACCAAGAAAATGAAAAGCGAAAAAAGGACAGACTAAACTAAAAGGGGTAGTGAAAGCGTGGAAAAAGGATAGACTAACAGGGTATTGAAAACCCCCAAACAAACTAAACTCCATTTCCTTTCCTTTACTAGGACAGAAAGACAAAATAAAGTAAAGGGGGCAGTCCCCAAAACAATCTAAACTTTATCCCCTCCTCCTTTTTACTAGCATCGAAGGACAGACTAATCTAAACAGAAAACGTAAAGTAATTGAAAAAATGAAGGGCAAAAAAACGATGAACCTAAGCAAAAAGAGGGGGGCAGCAAAAGCCAAAAAAGGGTATGAAAAACACTATAACAAACTAAACTTCATCCCCTCTCATTTGGACAGACCAAAATAAAAGGGGGCAGTGAAAGCTAAAAGGTAGGTTTTGTGCATAGTTAACGAGTATTGTCGGCGAAAAATTGGACGTTTTGTCGGCATCAAATTCGATCGGAAAAGCCGACAACGAAACAAACCGACGAAATACGAGATACGAATATTCCGCTGATCAAGCCTTAGAATCAAACGCACCTCCACTACTCAAAAAATCCCTAAGTGGTAAAAACGATCCCACTTAGGACTACAAACAAAAGAGGATAATCGGTTAGAAACAAGACACATCCAAAGACCTGACCAATAAGTGAACACTTGGAATCCTTAAGTATATTCGAAAGAATATACTTGATATCCCGCGAGGAAATTACTTATTGCAATCAAGAAAAGCAATACCGATTCTGAATGGGCCTCATTTATCTACCTACACTACGAACAAGCGTACGCCCAATCGAACGAAACACTTAACCTCATAAATGACCGATACAATCAAAGGACCAATACAGTAAGACCGACACGATGCTAATACAGCAACAGCACCAGTATCGGTACGATGAAGAACAAATAACCGGGGAAGATCTCTACCATGTAAAATACAGAGAGACCTGATACAGTACGAAATACTTAGTAAAAATAAGAGCATCTCTCTGAGCTCACTTCTCTTTAAATCTCACTTATCCTATCCTTTTGGTCAATTTTTAGAGTAACAACAGGTTATAGAGCCCTTATAACTCGCGCTGCTGAGCGTACACTTTAAGAGCCTATCTCCGCCCAATCAGCACCTCCACTGACCGGTTCCAGCCAGAGGACATTGCTGTTGAGCAATAGGCCTTCCCCCCAGTGCAGAGATTGCTGTGAGCCCGCTGTTGAGCGCCTCCCTTCCAATCTCCCTCCTACTCCGATTATTTCTCCGCGGAACGGTCCTTCGGTCCTTTCCTCGGTTAATTATCTCCTCCGGCTCGAATCTTTGTGGCCTTCTCCGACGAACGTTCTCCTTCGTCAGCTCTGCCGGTTAATTCTTTCTGCATCCCTTTCTCCGGCTCTCTTGGTCATCGTTCCATTCCTTTCCCCTCCTGCTTGTGAATCAGGGGGTGTATCCACTGTCTCTACACACAGCTCTTTGATAATCCACAAGCAAGCATGGCCAACCTATTTAATTGGAATGCCATTGAAGGCATTCAATTCAAATTCAAGGGCAACAGCCCATATGACGAACAATTGAATACCCTATACTCCACTATCCTGGACGATACCGACAGAGAAGACTTATTTGTGGAGAGCACCACAACAGACGCTAAGGTACTAGCCCCCTCCATGATGACCAATCTACGTGGCAGTGTTGTCAACGCTATCACCTACCCTCTCCCCCAATTAACAGAGCTCCAGAAAGGTCACATCACACAACTACTCTCTGGTTGTGCTGTTTACTATATTGCACCAAATGGAGACTCCAAGAAACTCCGCGGTCCTGCTGACTTGGAAAAGGCTGCTAAGGATGCACTCGCGCATCACACAGATGACTCCTCAAAACCATCCATTACCATTGAACTCCTAATCATATCTTGGAAGTTTAAACCCACCTGGAAAGCCCAACGATTTGACAAGGTTTATGAAGGTGCAATACAGGCTGATTCTGATGATGAGACCACCGATGACAATTCAACACCTCAAGCCAGAATCTACGATGAAAAGATTATGGAACTCCTAGAAGGCGAGCGTGCTCTCCTTGATAAACTATCAGAATGTGCTATCAACAACAACAACAACAACAACAACAACAATGCCGGCGCCAACAACCCAACTGATCTACCATGGAACCCAGCAACCTTACCCCCACCAGTTAAGGAGCGATACAATCGCAGAGATGAATTCCTCACCGGTGATGACATGAAATACTTTGAAATCACTTCCACGGACGCATCAGGAAATGAAACAATTGTCAGACAAAACTACTACCTTCACAACCTAGGCAGTGGTAGAAATGACTAGCGCCTAATCACTAGGAGTGGTGATTGCTTTGATCTAACCAGAGCCTCTGACAAGTCCAAGGAAGCAGCTAGAGACAAATTGTTTCTCTTGGGATTCCCACAACTAAAGGATTCAACAGACCCTCAGGTCAGAAAGTGGTACAGAGAAATCACAGCCCATGCACAACAACATCACATCTACATCCATCCATATTACCTCTACAGACGCAAAGCTGACCATCTCAGAGGATTCACCATTGGAGATACCTTCCCACATGACCTACCTACACGATATGAATTGGCCATCCACGAATGGGGAAACCTCATTTATACCGCACTCAGAACTGATAAAATCATCCCTGATTCATGTGCAAGTATGAAGGCCACCATTCAAAGCTTTGAGGGAGGACAAGGATACGAGGCTCTGTACACAGTAATTGCACAGACACACCCCAACTCCAAAAGGCCATCTAATGCAGGGCGGATGGTCAGGAACCCTCCAAATCAAGATACAAGCAAGTCACTTGAGGAATACTACTTTCGTTACAAGGATTATTTGAGACTTAGAGTCTTCCTCCACAACCAACCCAGCACAATCAGTTCAATAGAGGAAGTTAGCAATCTTATTGAAGGAACCACTCTCTCACAAGAACTCTTCAAGAAAACAGAAGATGAACGCGAATCAGATGACCAATTCAAACGAGACAAATATAAGGCAGGGCACTTCTCTTTAAATTTCAATTATCCTATCCTTTTGGTCGATTTTTAGAGTAACAACAACGAGTAAGAATCTGTTTTACACATAAAAAATCATACAATATCTGTACTGGTATGCTAAAATTTATTTAACGTCTGTACACAATTTGTTTCATTGGTAAGTTCACATAGACATAATATACCAGTATCAATGTTCCATTGAAATTGATATAATGTTGATGTAGAAGTTGTTCAAAATTTATACAGATTTTGCTGATGTACGTTTAATAGGTAATGGAATACATGTACAAAAAGTAGCTTTTGGTTAAACTTGCATAGACACTTCAGTCGTGAGTGACTGATACATTCCATTCATGAAGAGTCACTTATGAGTTTCCGCGCACTAGTCATTGTTCAATTATATGAGCATTGAAAAAATCTTCTCCTTCAAGGTACATAGTAGTTAGGTAGAACAACACATAGACACTTCAGTTGTGAGTCACTGATACATTTCATTTGTTGCAAGTCACATATGCATTTCCGCGCACTCGTCATTCTTCAATTGTACATGAACATTGAGAAAATCTTCTCCTTCAAAGTATTAGTTAAAGTTGCTGATTTTTGGAGGAAAATGATGTGATTAAATAAGATTAAGAATCCCTGATTTTTTAGAGGAAAATGATACAATTAAATAAATTATTTAAGAAAGAATGTTTTCATGGAACAGTTTTTGTTGATGCATCTTTGTCACAGTCTTGTTTGGTCGCATTTGAAAATATTGTACTAGTAGTGTAAAATATTGATAAAGTTATCAACACGATTACTTTTTGTACAATGACAATTACTGGTGCATAAAGTCAAATGATGTATACGGGATGAAAAGACGTAAAACTTTCATTTTGATAGTAGAAAATGCCTCCTGTATGAAATGTTTTGATTCCGCATCTACCTATTCATCAAGTAAAAATGATGTTAGAGGGAAGTGTGGCTTCCATTATGAAGAGAAAAGTTATGATGAAGATAGAAAGAAGCAAAGTTTAACATCCTTTCCACATGTTTTGAGCTTGGGTGTGATGTATTTGGTATGTCCTTGCTCTCAGATTTTTCACAACGTAATTAAAATGTACGACTGTTTGAATGCATGTCATGACAAATGTATTGAAAGAAAGAAGGAGAAAAACCACATAAAATGGAAAAGATTATAGTAAGATTATCTATTGGAGAAGTCAAAGCATTGTCTTTTGCATCAGAGGGATACAAAAAACTTGAGCAACGAACAGAATATTTCAGATACAACGACAAATTATGTCTCAGAATGACAAAGAAGTTGTCAGCAATCTCTTGTGTATGTGGTGAACGATGGATGTATCAGACTCTTAGTTCGCATGGGTGTGAATATCTGAAATGTCTGAAAGAAATGGAATTTGCTCATGAAATTGTGTCTGTAAAAAGTATTCCTGTGAATCCAAAAAACAAAAGTGTTGTCGGTGTACTAGAAGAGAAGAATAGTTACACTGGTGAGATTAAATTCCTTGCATTGGACATGATAACAAAACTTCAGAAAAAACGACAGCATGTTTCAAACGTGTGATCTACACGACAATGAATGTGATGCAAATAAGCGCATTTTCTCTGTACCTTCATCAAGTGAAGTGAGCAGTATGATTACAAAAATTGACAAACTCTACAAAGCCACCGTTTCTAATTGGGATGAATTGAAATCCAGAATAGCAACATCTACTGAAAGTGGTGTTACCATGATTCAAGCAATCTGATATGAAAGGAAATTCAGCTTTAATCCTGGAAGCTGTAAGAAGGTGAAGGGATGGAGAAGATTTCATTTGGTGACAAAATTTAAATTTGAGACAATGATGTCCATTTTGAGTTTTGTAAAGTCTACATCAAAAAGACTGTGTATGGTAGAAGATGATTGGGAATTTGCTACTCCTTCTCTTATTATTACAGACAGTGATGTTGATCAAACAAGTCACCTCAATGTAATTTTTGGCATGCAAAAGCAATTTGGAATGATTTATACTCTGTCTGCAACATCTACAAAAATAGATTACCCTGAAGTACACGAGAGTGTTTCGTTCATTGGATTTACTAGAAAAAGGAATTAAGCAGATGGAAGAGTTTGATTGCGTTGAATCTATTGACAAGGAAATTAAAATTGGAGATGTCGTTTTCAAATTGAAAAATATGAAATGGTTGAACAATAGGCTTAATCGTGTACATGAAGATGGAGTTGGACAGTTATTTTGAGTAATTCATAAAACTGGAACAAACAACAATGACTTTCAATATGATGTTGTAAGTTTAAGGAATTGTCCTACAGGTACAATGGTGTGTGTTGAGGGAGGCGTCATTCATGTAGGATCTGGAGTACAGAATGATAATTTGAGAATTTTGTTATTTTTGATGGCTTCTCAGAAGAATATACAACAATGTACGACAGTTATTCCCTAGTGACTGTGCTCAAATCAGTTGTGGATCTCTGTAGTTATGCATGGGAGAAATTGAACAAAGTGGGGAAACTGTCATGTTCTCTCTTGTATATTACTATGTATTTTGCATATCAGAAGATGTGTATCAAACTACCTGGGGTGATACATTTTTGAAGAGAGAAGTAAGAACAATGATTGATGAATTTAATTTACTGAGAGGAAAAGATGATGACACAAAGAAAAAGTGCTTACGAATTATGTGAAAGATATAAAAATTCACTGTTGAAGTTTTATTTATTTAACACATATTGTATGTGATATTGATATTGATATAACGTTTGTACAGATTTTATTCCACGAGAACCACAAAAGCAAATTTTACACTCAAGTTTCTGCATTTTTGTGAATAACTTATTACTTGAATATGTTAGCTAAAAATAGAGAATCAGATTTCTTGACTCCAAAGTAACAGATGAAGAGGTATTACAGTATCTAGTAGGGGATTACATAGGAATTTGATTTTTTTCAGTATGCATGATATGATGTGGGACGATGTTCAGTTTTGTTTTCTCTACAATAATACTAGTAATAATCGTAAGATCTTGTGGTACGGTGTGTCGAATTTTATTATCAGTTACTGTATGTTTTGAAATAAAAGTAACTACTCTGGAATTTTTAGTATTGTTATCTTCCGTCAATTTTTGGAAACATCCATGTTGCTTTACATATGTGATGCATAAATAACAATTCAATTTTGAAGTTGTGTTTTCTGTACAATAATACTGTTAATAATATCATCTATTTCCACGGTGCTTTGAATTTTTTTATAAGTTATTTTACGTTTCTTTTACGTTTTGAAATGAAACCAACACAGAACGTGCTTATTATGTTTAAATTAAAACTGTTTGATTTCATTTTCACTAGTTGTAGGGAAGTGAATTTTATTTAATGTATCTTTTGCAGAAGCTACCAAATTTTTATTTCACAATTTATACTTTTGAGTTCTTTCAATTTATATTTATTTGCTATCTCCAGTTTCTCTTTTGATCACTATGATGAATGCTACAGAACGTCAATCGGAACAAATTCTTTGTCTTCCACAGATTATGACACAGTATTCTGGAGTTATCTTTGAGAACTGTCCAGAAGACTTTGGTAATGATCCTTCTATATGCATATCCCAAACTGTGATAGATCTTCAGTGGGAACTTCAATGTCACATTGCTCCTGTACTTAAATGTACCAACAAGGCTCTTGATGATTTGATTGCTTCAAATCCTATTTATTCTTGTTCACCTGCTACACAACATGACCTACCAAAGTTAATGGCTGTTCATCGTCTATGCGCTGCACTTACAACTTTAATAACTGATGTTGGGAGAGAACCTGAGGAGAACTTTGAAGAGAAAATTTCATCCACCAAATATTGCCACAAAAAATGTCTTGAAGAGTATTTTTTGTGTACGGAAGATGAAAGTTCAGGTGGAGATCCAAATGTTACGCCTTCTTTGACAAAATGTAGTTGGGTAAAAATGTTCTACAGTACTCCATTACTTAGTGGATTTGGTGGCAGTTTGGGTCTAGCTTCATCTTTTACTTTGACAAATCAAGGATGCACTCCAGTTACAGCTTCTACTTTGACAGATCAAGGACGCACTCCAGTTTTGGCTTTTTGCTTTGATGGATCAATGGTGCACTCCAGTTTTGGCTTCTACTTTGACGAAGTGAAAACGCACTCCAGTTTTGGCTTCTACTGCAAGTGTAATTCAAATTCATGACAGTTCTTCTTCACGTTGTAGTAAAAACAATCTATCTGCAACTTCATCTTCAAGTTGTCAAAATTCCAAATCTTCAGTTGATAATTCTTCTTCATGTCCAATTTAAAATTCTGTACTTCAAGTTTTGTTTCAAGACTCGGACAAGTTCACTGCAATGGCAGTAAGTGTCTTACCAATCAATTCAAGTACACTGCACTATATCCCTGCGGCAAAATGTGTGGAGTTACTCCATATTAAAGCCACTAACAATACTGAATATGAAGATGCTTGTGCATCTGAAGTTACGGTGGGAAATCCTGACTGTCCATAATACGAAAACTGGAGTTGTCTTTTCTCCAATGAACGTGTAAAAGCTATTGGTCAGCTACTTCTTCAGATTCATTTTCATTCATTCTCTGCACCTCCTCATATGTCAGTTTTCACTAATTTGAAGTCAGCTTATCATGTTGTTCATGTCTGTTCATACAACAAAGTACTGGCGGCGATGATTGAAAATGAACTGGATACAGTATGTGATCCAACAAATACCAGTCCTATGCGGTCCAAACCAAAAAGTCCTTCGAAAGCGCTTTTAAAATTTCTTGATGGTGTTGGTCTGAAACCTTTTACTGATGATATTCCAAATTGCAGTAATCTTTATGCTCTTGCACCACATAAAGATGGCTTCCCTAAACTCACTGTATTGCCAATCTGCAAAAACAAATATGCTGACACTCATTGGGTTTTTTGTGCAGATGTCACTACTGGACATCTTTTCTTTCCATGCCATTCTTGCAATCACGCAATTTTCCAGACAGGAGAAAGATCTTCCACTCCTCCTCTTATTTTAACAACTGGGTATAATATCCGTGAACAAGTTTCTTGTGCCTTTGTTTTCCATTTTGGTGACAATTTTCATTTTGATGGAACATACAATACCAACTTGGAAGTTTCTTCTTTCTCTTAATTGAATACTCAAAGACATACAGAAGTATTGTCCTTATCAAACACAGCATTCTGAATACATGCAGTTATCCAATAAGTCTTTTCAGTAAATAATTTCAAATTTGTGTTTAATTAAGTATGAAATAATATTTCAATGAAATGCCTGAATATAAGAATATTCTTTATACATTAAGCTATATAATTTAATGACTCAATTTTTGCGTGCAAGTATCCCCAGTACATTAAAATGACCAATTGAACATTTCAACTGATGCTTTAAAACCACATTGGAAACATTGGAGATGAAAATTTCTGTTGTTATTGTTCATGGAATGACTGTGTTCACAGAGATTGATGGGTCAGTTTTTGTTGGGATCTCTTGTTTTGTGAACAATTTTGTTGGCCCTCAAATACATGGCACATTGTTGCTCTTTTTATTTTTGTCTGTTTTTTTGTGCTAATAAGAAGGAGGAAGAGATGGAGTTTAACTTATTTTGGATTGTTTGATACCCTTTTCTTTAGCTTTCACTGCCCCCTTTAGTTTGATCTGTCTTTGCGTACTTGTAAAAAAAGGGAGAGATGAAGTTTAGTTTGTTTGGAGGTTTTCAATGCCTTGGTTTTTAGGTTTCATGGTGTAAGACTCGTAAAATTTCAATCACAAAAACAATTGTATTTGATATTTGCTGAGGAGATCTTTTTTCCATTCTGTTTCAGTTGCTTGACAAGTTTTAGAAGTAGAGTTAGTACTAGTACATGTTGTACGTGTTTTTGTAGTAGCATTAGTATTCTGCGTGTTCTAAAATTATATAAAAATTATTTGACATTTATACAATAGTTGTACAGAAGTTATAATACTGTTATACAGTATTCTTGTAAAGAACTTGTTCCATCAACAAACAATTAATTGCTAGTAGAGCATTACATGTATTAGTTAGTGTTTCATTAACGGACATTTGATTGTTACTGGAATACATGTGTTACTTACGACGGAACAATGACCAGTGCACAGAAATGCATAAGTAGTGACTTAATGAATCAGAATATATTTTTTACAATTACTGGAACAAGTAATACATCTTCAATTTACAAAACGAAAAGAGAAGAAGAAGGAGAAAAAACTGATAAATATATTTTACATATATTAATAGTATGAAATTTGTATTTGTTTACAATGGTATTTTAGACATTATTTTTCACTTTCAAAACATACAAATACTAAAACCATGGCTCTGAATAAAAGCAACGTTCCGTTGCCAACAAAAAAGTGCATCAAATCTCCAAAACAAAAGTTGAAAAAACAACGATTAACTGATAACATCAGAGTTAGAAGCAACAAAAACACAATCGAGGCATTCTGTGTTGGGTTTGGACAACTGATTCCTATTTGCCATATGCAAAACTTCTGCAGGACATGGTGATTACATGAAACCATTTCATGATGTTCTAATGTCTTCCCACCGAGAAAAATACCCTGAACTTGAATTTGATCACTAGGATATCAGATACAATTCATATCCTATACTTAGAGAGCATCATGAAAGTTACAGTAATTGGACTAACAATCCGCACAATGGTTTTGGGAGATCTGCAGCTGTAGAAATTCCAAATCCCAAGAAATTCCCAGATATCAATATCTCTCCTATTCAAAAACAATTTTGCAACTTCCTTGTTAAAAAATCTATTGTTCCAAAGTAAAGAAATGATCACATACAGAATTTGAACCATGGAATGACAGTCGTGGTCATTTACTCAGTCATTTAGAACCAAAACCACCACTTGACCATGTATTCATGAATATCACCATGGCATTTGATGGATATATGCCAAGAAATTATATTCTACGACCAAACGAGAGATATCAACTAAAATCATTCGATGTTGACGATGCATTTACAAGAAAATTGGATGAACAGTACAGTTACTTTGCTGTAAAATACTTGGGATTTCCAAGTGATGTTGAAAGTGGTGACATTGAATAATAACTGTACATTATGTGTACATACATCAAAATGATACATTACAAATAATGCATAAAACAAGTAATATATATATATAGATATAACAATGAAAAATAAATACAATGTTTTTGTGAAATATTTGTTTAACATTTGATCCACGAATGTATATATTACGTGTTTCATCAACTAATACTTATACACTTCATGTCATAACTATTTCAGTAAACAACGAATCAATTCAACTAAAAATACTGCAAGTAATGTTTACCAAACAAGAAGCAAAGAATATTAACAATGAAAACAACAACGTAGAAAAGATGCTACACAAGAAATGAACAAGACCATACAACGTCCGATAACTGTCACGCGACCCCACGCGACCCCTCGCAAGCCCTATTTTCAGAAAATTGACCCTGCGTTTGTTATGCGCAAGGGTATTTTTTTAAATTCACAATTTTTGCGGTAAAGATTATCGACCCCCCTCAGGTTGCGACCAAAATTCTCCCCGAAGACTCAAAATGTCCATTGATCTCTCCATTTTGACTAAATTGATTTAAAAAATCTATTTTTCACTACCACACTTTCTAACCTTAACCCAAGATATGAAATAAAATTAGTTTCAGAAGTGTTAGTTCGCTATGTTTCCGCGTTGTTTTCTACGGTATGTCACGTCGTGTCTTCTTTCATACCATCGTGCCTTTTAATGCTCGCTTTGATAGCATCATGCTCGTCTTAATAAATTTTCGTAGAACCCTACAGCACTAACTTCCTCCTACACGACTTCACCACCATTCTTTCTTTTATTTTGTTTCCAAAAATACTTTTTTCTTAGATATGTGTCCGGGTGTATTATGATAGTACTAGTAGTAGTAGTAATGTAGGTATGATAGTATCGATTTCTGTTTGAGTGGTGAAACGATTTTTTGTACAATTCATGTCAACAATCATGGAACGGCGTTTCAGAATTCAGTCACCGGAACGGCATTTCATGCTTTTGTGTTCGAATCATGTTTAAATTTGAAATCTCGGTGCCAAACAACTTCCTAACCTTAACCCAAGATATGAAATAAAATTATTTTCAGAAGTGTTTGTTTGCTACTTCGTACTAGTAGTACTATGTTTCTGCCTTGTTTCTATGTCACGACGTTTCTTTTTTCATACCATCATGCCTTTTCATGCTCGATCCGATAGCATCATGCTCATTTTCATCATGTTCATTTAACACCCCCATCGAAACCATTTCTCCCCCTCCCTTCTTCCATTAGAAGAACATGTCACAACCTAGTAAAAATCGCCATCACTTCAAGAGTGGTTGTTATACCAAAATTCCCAAATCATTTATATGTCGTAGCTGCATGTCCTGTAAGGGCAAATCGAAGACATTCATCGGAAGCAGACAAGATTCGTCTACACACAAATCATACCGATATGTATCACGAGGCCTTTCACGTCACCTTGATTCAATAGCTTTTTGCCGTGATTTCTATTTAAACCACAACCTAATGGAATTTTCATCATCTGCCAAAGAAGAAACCACTAGTACAGTTTGTCATTCACCTTCACAATATGGCCTGACATTGACAGAGAATGGTCCAATTGTTCCTTCCGCTTCTGTTGCTGCCGCTCACACTAACAAGGCATCCTCAAACGAAACGTTCAACTCTGTTCTAAACAGTCAGGTAGTACACAACTTATTTGTTCCACCAATGGATAGAAATGTAATGGAATCACAGTTGTTTCCTTCAGAAGACAACAGCAACAACGATGACATGGTTATTCATGAATGAAATTTGCCTTCCTATTGAGAACGATAATGGTATGGATGCTTCGGAACCCACCGCATCCCAACCAAACATCAATGAAAAAGAGCAATTGATCCGATCTCATCTTTCTTTTTCACCTACCAATAGGCTCATTGCTGAAATAAAGCTCATGAATCTAATGACGAAACACAAGTTACCTCTAAACACATTCAAATCTATTTTTCAATGGGCAAACGAATGTCAAACTATTCATGGTGTTGACTTTAGCTCTACCTACCCCCGCCATCGAGAAGCCATATTTAGTGAAATCAAGTCCAATTTGGGTATTACTCCGAAATGATTGCACAATGTCGCAGGACTACCGCTGTGGCTGTTGGTTCGATCGTTCCCAGTTCCGGCTGCTTGTAAATCAGTAGAACATCTGCATTGGCATTTCAGGGTCAAGTTTCAGGAACGGCGTTTCAGATTGAGTTGTCTGGAACGGCAATTCTGACTTTTGCGGCAGAGCTCCGATTGTTCCCGCTTGCCGCTGTTGCTATCGCTGTCGCTTGCCGCTGTTGCTATCGCTTCCGCTGTTGCTGTTGGTTCGATTGTTCCCGGTTCCGGCCGCTTGAAAATCCGCAGAACGTCTGTATTGGTGTTTCAGGGTCAAATTTCTGGAACGTCGTTTCAGATTGAGTGGTCTGGAACGGCAATTCTTGTTGCTGTTGCAGATCGATTGCTGTTGGATCTGCTGTTGCTCTCGCTGATTTGTCGATTAGTTGCCGGATGAATCCCACTGATCAATTTGTTGCTGTTGTTGCTGATGCCAATCTATAACAATCTACAATAATTGAAAAAAATTGAGGTGAGTATCTATTGATGTAGAGTAAATGATAACAACAGAATAATATAATCTATGTGCTACCAACCTACACTGTTGGCGTCCGATTGATTCGATGCTGCCGATTCGTTGTTCCGATATTTGCCACACCTACAGGGAAAATTCGCCGCACCTACAGGGAAGAATACGATGATTTGCCACACCATTCACCGCACCTCGATCCAATGTTTCCGATCCGTTGTTTCCGCTCCGTTCTTTCTGATCTGATTCGTTGTTTCCAATCCGCACCTATGAAAATAATAAGGAAAACAGAAGTGAGGAATACATCATCGTCAGCAATGTAGGATGTAGGCATCATTGTCTATGTATCTCACGTTGTTCACCGTTTCCTATCCTTTTTGTATCCAATCCACCGTTGCCAACCTTTTGCTGTCGTTCCGCCGATTGCCGTTGTTGCTGCTGCTGCCGTAGATTTGCAGCCTTCTTACTCCTTTCTCGCGAAAAACTGGATCTTTATCCTGTTGATATATATACGCAATGGATGCAGATTCATTGATTTCAAGACGTATATGTAAGGCTGCAGTCCAAACAATATCTATCCAGCAATTCCTCTCTCGTCCAATGCCGTCCAATTCTTTTTCCAGCAAAGGCAGTTTTTTCGGATTAAAATATCTCGAGCCTGAATTCCCTGCATAATAGTGACCATTGCTGATCAGTTAAGTGGGATCCCGCGTTCTCGGACGGAGTGCTTTATCGTACAAGTACGGTAAAGCAACTCTGCTCAAGATAAGTTCGGTAAGATTATGAAGGGAAAGAGTATTTTTTGCCTTGCGACAAAACACACACACACACTGTAAAATCACACTGTAAAATCACACTGTAAAATCACACTGTAAAATCACACTGTAAAATAATGTGTGTTCGGAAAAAAAAATATTTTTCGCTGTGTGTGTGCATTGTACGGTACGTTCAAAAAAAAATTACTTTTCGCTCTGTGTGTGTGTGTGCTGTACGTGTTCTGTGTGTTTGAACAAGAAAAAAATCGATACTTAACCTGTGAGATCTAATACAGTAAATATAGAACAATGAAGAATGATTTGATTCTCTTAATTAAAATAAGAAGGTTAAGTAAGTAAATCGCGCGTCGCGCGCGTTTTTAATATAGAACAATAAAGAATAGTGCCCTGATTTTTCAGTTAACGTTCTCAACTTGTGATACAGTGAGATCTTTCATGTACCGGTGATGGTAGTCTACTACAGTAGCTTTCTACACAATTTTCGTACAGGTAAAGGACGGACCATAAAAACAAGGGACAGACAAAGGACAGACCATAAAAACGGAAAAAGGACAGACCATAAAAACGGAAAAAGGACAGACCATAAAAACGGAAAAAGGACAGACCATAAAAACGGAAAAAGGACAGACCATAAAAACGGAAAAAGGACAGACCATCAAGTACCTGCCAAGTAGTACAAGTACCGGTACCGTACTGCTACTATGAATACCAGTACATACCACATAAACAGTATTCATTAATTTGCTATTAGAAAATAGAAAATTAGATATTTTGTGTGATTGAACCATGAATATTGTTCCTATTATGGATATGATGAATCATGAAAGAAACAGAAGTGACTTATCTGTCATGGTTTGTGTGTCACCACCTAGTAAGTTCATTTGGGTCCTGGATTTGGAGGAAAAATACACACTGATTTGCAATTAGAAAATACAAAATCTGTTATTTTGGGTAATTAGTCCATGAATATTGTTCCTATTATGGATATGATGAATCATGAAAGAAACAGAAGTGACTTATCTGTCATAGTTTGTGTGTCACCACCTAGTAAGTGCATTTGGGTCCTGGATTTGGAGGAAAAATACACACTCATTTGCAATTAGAAAATAGAAAATCAGATATTTTGTGTCATTGAACCATGAATATTGTTCCTGTAATAGATATGATGAATCATGAAAGAAACAGAAGTGACTTATCTGTCATGGTTTGTGTGTCAGAACCTACTAAGTTCATTTGGGTCCTGGATTTGGAGGAAAAATACACACTAATTTGCAATTAGAAAATAGAAAATCTGTTATTTTGGGTGATTGAACCATGAATATTGTTCCTATTATGCATATGATGAATCATGAAAGAAACAGAAGTGAGTTATCTGTCATAGTTGGTGTGTCAGAACCTACTAAGTGCATTTGGGTCCTGGAATGGGAGGAAAAATACACACTAATTTGCAATTAGAAAATAGAAAATCAGATATTTTGGGTGATTGAACCATGAATATTGTTCCTATTATGGATATGATGAATCATGAAAGAAACAGAAGTGACTTATCTGTCATGGTTTGTGTGTCACCACCTAGTAAGTTCATTTGGGTCCTGGATTTGGAGGAAAAATACACACTAATTTGCAATTAGAAAATACAAAATCTGTTATTTTGGGTGATTGAACCATGAATATTGTTCCTTTTGTGGATATGATGAATCATGAAAGAGACAGAAGTGAGTTATCTGTCATAGTTAGTGTGTCAGAACCTAGTAAGTGCATTTGGGTCCTGGATTTGGAGGAAAAATACACACTAATTTGCAATTAGAAAATAGAAAATCTGTTATTTTGGGTGATTGAACCATGAATATTGTTCCTATTATGGATAAGTTGAATCATGAAAGAAACAGAAGTGAGTTATCTGTAATACTAGTTAGTGTGTCACCACCTAATAAGTGCATTTGGGTACTGGATTTGGAGGAAAAATACACACTCATTTGCAATTAGAAATTAGAAAATCAGATATTATAGGTGATCAGTTCATGAATATTGTTCCTGTAATGGATAAGTTGAATCATGAAAGAAACAGAAGTGAGTTATGTTTGGTAGTTTGTGTGTCACAAACTAATGAGTGCATTTGGGTACTAGATTTGGAGAAAAAATACACACTCATTTGCAATTAAAAATTAGAAAATCAGATAATTTTTGTGATTAGTCCATGAATATTGTTCCTGTTATGGATAAGTTGAATCATGAAAGAAACAGAAGTGAGTTATCTTTGATAGTTTGTGTGTCACAAACTAATCAGTGCATTTGGGTACTGGAATGGGAGGAAAAATACACACTAATTTGCAATTAAAAATTAGAAAATCAGATATTTTGGGTGTTTAGTCAATGAATATTGCTCCTGTTATGGATAAGATGAATCATGAAAGAAACAGAAGTGAGTTATGTGTGATAGTTTGTGTGTCACAAACTAATCAGTGCATTTGGGTACTAGATTTGGAGAAAAAATACACACTCATTTGCAATTAAAAATTAGAAAATCACATATTTTGGGTGATTAGTCCATGCATATTGTTCCTGTTATGGATAAGATGAATCATGAAAGAAACAGAAGTGAGTTATCTGTAATACTAGTTAGTGTGTCACCACCTAATAAGTGCATTTGGGTACTGGATTTGGAGGAAAAATACACACTCATTTGCAATTAGAAATTAGAAAATCAGATATTATAGGTGATCAGTTCATGAATATTGTTCCTGTAATGGATAAGTTGAATCATGAAAGAAACAGAAGTGAGTTATGTTTGGTAGTTTGTGTGTCACAAACTAATGAGTGCATTTGGGTACTAGATTTGGAGAAAAAATACACACTCATTTGCAATTAAAAATTAGAAAATCAGATAATTTTTGTGATTAGTCCATGAATATTGTTCCTGTTATGGATAAGTTGAATCATGAAAGAAACAGAAGTGAGTTATCTTTGATAGTTTGTGTGTCACAAACTAATCAGTGCATTTGGGTACTGGAATGGGAGGAAAAATACACACTAATTTGCAATTAGAAAATAGAAAATCTGTTATTTTGGGTGATTGAACCATGAATATTGTTCCTATTATGCATATGATGAATCATGAAAGAAACAGAAGTGAGCTATCTGTCATAGTTTGTGTGTCACCACCTAATGAGTGCATTCGGGTACTGGAATGGGAGGGAAAATACACACTAATTTGTAATTAGAAATTAGAAAATCAGATATTATAGGTGATAAGTTCATGAATATTGTTCCTGTAATGGATAAGTTGAATCATGAAAGAAACAGAAGTGAGTTATCTTTGATAGTTTGTGTGTCACAAACTAATCAGTGCATTTGGGTACTGGAATGGGAGGAAAAATACACACTAATTTGCAATTAAAAATTAGAAAATCAGATATTTTGGGTGTTTAGTCAATGAATATTGTTCCTGTTATGGATAAGATGAATCATGAAAGAAACAGAAGTGAGTTATGTGTGATAGTTTGTGTGTCACAAACTAATCAGTGCATTTGGGTACTAGATTTGGAGAAAAAATACACACTCATTTGCAATTAAAAATTAGAAAATCACATATTTTGGGTGATTAGTCCATGCATATTGTTCCTGTTATGGATAAGATGAATCATGAAAGAAACAGAAGTGAGTTATCTGTAATACTAGTTAGTGTGTCACCACCTAATAAGTGCATTTGGGTACTGGATTGGGAGGAAAAATACACACTCATTTGCAATTAGAAATTAGAAAATCAGATATTATAGGTGATCAGTTCATGAATATTGTTCCTGTAATGGATAAGTTGAATCATGAAAGAAACAGAAGTGAGTTATGTTTGGTAGTTTGTGTGTCACAAACTAATGAGTGCATTTGGGTACTAGATTTGGAGAAAAAATACACACTCATTTGCAATTAAAAATTAGAAAATCAGATAATTTTTGTGATTAGTCCATGAATATTGTTCCTGTTATGGATAAGTTGAATCATGAAAGAAACAGAAGTGAGTTATCTTTGATAGTTTGTGTGTCACAAACTAATCAGTGCATTTGGGTACTGGAATGGGAGGAAAAATACACACTAATTTGCAATTAAAAATTAGAAAATCAGATATTTTGGGTGTTTAGTCAATGAATATTGTTCCTGTTATGGATAAGATGAATCATGAAAGAAACAGAAGTGAGTTATGTGTGATAGTTTGTGTGTCACAAACTAATCAGTGCATTTGGGTACTAGATTTGGAGAAAAAATACACACTCATTTGCAATTAAAAATTAGAAAATCACATATTTTGGGTGATTAGTCCATGCATATTGTTCCTGTTATGGATAAGATGAATCATGAAAGAAACAGAAGTGAGTTATCTGTAATACTAGTTAGTGTGTCACCACCTAATAAGTGCATTTGGGTACTGGATTTGGAGGAAAAATACACACTCATTTGCAATTAGAAAATAGAAAATCAGATATTATAGGTGATCAGTTCATGAATATTGTTCCTGTAATGGATAAGTTGAATCATGAAAGAAACAGAAGTGAGTTATGTTTGGTAGTTTGTGTGTCACAAACTAATGAGTGCATTTGGGTACTAGATTTGGAGAAAAAATACACACTCATTTGCAATTAAAAATTAGAAAATCAGATAATTTTTGTGATTAGTCCATGAATATTGTTCCTGTTATGGATAAGTTGAATCATGAAAGAAACAGAAGTGAGTTATCTTTGATAGTTTGTGTGTCACAAACTAATCAGTGCATTTGGGTACTGGAATGGGAGGAAAAATACACACTAATTTGCAATTAGAAAATAGAAAATCTGTTATTTTGGGTGATTGAACCATGAATATTGTTCCTATTATGCATATGATGAATCATGAAAGAAACAGAAGTGAGCTATCTGTCATAGTTTGTGTGTCACCACCTAATGAGTGCATTCGGGTACTGGAATGGGAGGGAAAATACACACTAATTTGTAATTAGAAATTAGAAAATCAGATATTATAGGTGATAAGTTCATGAATATTGTTCCTGTTATGGATAAGTTGAATCATGAAAGAAACAGAAGTGAGTTATCTTTGATAGTTTGTGTGTCACAAACTAATCAGTGCATTTGGGTACTGGAATGGGAGGAAAAATACACACTAATTTGCAATTAAAAATTAGAAAATCAGATATTTTGGGTGTTTAGTCAATGAATATTGTTCCTGTTATGGATAAGATGAATCATGAAAGAAACAGAAGTGAGTTATGTGTGATAGTTTGTGTGTCACAAACTAATCAGTGCATTTGGGTACTAGATTTGGAGAAAAAATACACACTCATTTGCAATTAAAAATTAGAAAATCACATATTTTGGGTGATTAGTCCATGCATATTGTTCCTGTTATGGATAAGATGAATCATGAAAGAAACAGAAGTGAGTTATCTGTAATACTAGTTAGTGTGTCACCACCTAATAAGTGCATTTGGGTACTGGATTTGGAGGAAAAATACACACTCATTTGCAATTAGAAATTAGAAAATCAGATATTATAGGTGATCAGTTCATGAATATTGTTCCTGTAATGGATAAGTTGAATCATGAAAGAAACAGAAGTGAGTTATGTGTGATGTTTGGTGTGTAACCACCTACTGAGTGCATTTGGGTCCTGGATTTGGAGGGAAAATATTGGGTAATGACTCTCAAAGTTTTTGGTGCCGTGCATGAATATATTTCTCATGACTCATCTGATGCATATTGGGAACAACATTGCCACACATAATGCTGAAAATGTTGTGGTTTGTGTCTCCAAATGACACACAAGAGGGTATTTTTGTTGCAAATCCAGGGCACAAACTGACTTATTGGGTAATGACTTACAAAGTATCCGGTCCAGGCCATGAATGATTTTTTCATGACTCCTATGATGCATATTGATAACAATATTACCCCACAGATTGCTGAAACTGTTGTGGTTTGTCTCTCCAAATGGCACACAAGAGAATATTATTGGTGCAAATCCAGGGCACAAAATGACTTATTGGGTAATGACAGGCAAAGTACGAGGTCAAGTCCATAATAGGAAGAACAACATTTACTTTGTATACTAATCCAATCACCAAAAACGAACTTTAATGAGTGTCAAATGAAAATAATTCACAAGTTGTTTAATTGAGATGGAGGTGCTGTTTTTTTATGATTCTCAGACAAAAGAATGGTGCAGATATTACCAGTACTACTAGTTGTAGCTTATATTGCATGAAAAAAGGTACATAGTTGGGTACTGTGCAAAAAGTGTACGAGGTAGGTACCATACTACTGACCCAAGGGAGTTTCGAACCACTGACTGGCTACCAGATTCTACAGATGGGTTGGGGATTTAGATACATAACCTTTGTGTGATCACAATTTCCTCTTTGAAAAATTTATGGCGCGGGAGGGGTGGCGTGCACTCGTACATGCTTTACTTATAGAAAATAAAGGCCGTGCACAAGCCAGGCACATGGAAGAAGTCAGGGTGCATACCACACACAACACACACAAAACCACAAACACATGAAAAACTGTATACACACGGAACCACCACACAAAACGCAACACATGCTTCTTGGCTGGCACAGTTTTTTTTTGAAGCAGGAAAAATGAATGTTGTCCGACAGTCACGAACAACAGAACAACCGAACAACCGAACAACCGAACAACCGAACAACCGAACAACAAAGAAGAAACACTAGTCAGTGACAATAACAGCAATTTGTTGGAGATTCTATTTGTTTCTGATCTTTCTTTCTTTTCTTTTTCTTTTTATTGAAACGGAACAACAATCAAACAAACCAACGAGGGAAAGAACGACACTCAAAATGGAACAACGAATTAAAAAAAAGAAATGACAGAATGGAACAACAGAACAACAGCAGTGAGTGACAATGACGGCAATTTGTTGGAGATACTATTTGTTTCTGATCTTTCTTTTTTTCATTTTTATTTTTATTGAAACAGAACAACAATCAAACGAACCAACGAAGGAAAGGAGGGCACTTAAAACAGAACAACCAATGAAACAGAACAGAACAATGGAACGGAACAATGGGACAGAATGACAGAATGGAACAACAGAAAAGTTCACACACAAAAAACTGTACACACACGGAAAACTGTACATACCCCAAATCAAAACCACACAAAAAGTAACACATCCTTCTTGGTTGGCACGGTATTTAAAAAAAATGAAAAGCACGGAAACAATGGATTGGCAATGAAAGAAAACAATGAGAAACACTAGTGAGTGACAATGACAGCAATTTGTTGGAGATTCTATTTGCTTCTGATCTTTCTTTCTCTTATTTTTATTGTTCAGGAACAACAAACCAACAAAAGGACATAAGAAGGACAAAGGGATGAAACGGAACGATCAAACGGAACAGAACAGCGGAGCGAGGCAAGCGTTCGCTAGATTGTGCAAGAAGGTACAATCGTTAAGAGAAGATCCCGAAACGGGTAAAAATTTGGAAAAAATGATGCTGGAAAGATTCAAGTCAGAAAAAAACCCTACCGGTACTGTATCAAAAGATGGTGGCACTGTTGCCAGTAGTCTTGTTGAAGAGGAAAATGAGGATGACAACTAGATTGATCCTGTATTGATGCAATTGCGTGGCGAAATGGAGGAAGTTTAGGCATTGTTTTCAGAATTGTTACTGCTCATTGTGTCAGTCCATTCACTAATTTGACGACAACGCGGGTGGGTTCACACCTAGTATGACACGGGTAAATCTTCAGGGAGAATGATTAGGGTAAAAGGTACATATTCTAAATATGTTGCATACCATGGTTGCAAATAGTAGATTGCGTGACAAATATGATTCAATTGTAAGGAAAGAAGTACTCATACCTATCATACATATTTTGCATATGATACTACTAGGCAAATTCTTGACCCGAATAATTCAACTGTAGTGGTAGGTAGTCGCAAGCGATGATATTAAATTTTAAGGGTTGTCTGTTGCGAGCACAAATATTAAATTATAAGGGTAGTGTGTCGCGAGCAATGGAGATACATTTTAAGGGTAGTGTGTCGCAAGCACTAATGGTAAATTTTACTGGTTGTGAGTCATGACCTTGTGTATTTCATTTTTGTAGGTGTGATTCGCGAACGTACAGGTAGGTGATATTAAAAATTAAAAATAATTATTCATGACCCAAGGAAAAAAATAATCGCGAACCAGGGATTGAGAGTTAGAAAAATGAGCATGATACGAAGCAACCGAATCACAGGGGGGGGTTGGTTGTGAGTCATGACCTTGCATATTTAATTTTAGTAAATGTGATTCGCGAGCGTACGGGTAGGTTTTATTAAAAATTAATAATAATTATTCATGACCCAAGGAAAAAAATAAACGCGACCCACGTATTGAGAGTTAGAAAATTGGGCATGATACTGGCCTAGTGAATCGCAAGGGGGACTCGTGTTAAAATTACACACAAAAAGGGGTTGCGACAGTACCTTGCGACAAAAAAAAAAGGGTCGCGTGACAGTTATCGGACGAACTATTACTTCCATATGAAAAATAATAATGTCTACATCTACCACCGCCACCGCGAGTAAAGACCATTACAATGATAAACATGATCGACATGAGCCTCATCAGTCAGAAGCACTATCTCTATTATGATTCAAATATCCTTTGTCGTTGGTGATAGAAGAAACTATTGAAAGATCTTACGTCGAAGCAAAATTTGCTCCGGAAGTTTGCTGTATTTGCAATGAATTCATTTGGTTTGACGAAAAAAATAATTACAAATTGATTTCCCATTCCATCCATATGTAGAACCTAAATTCAACAAAAACAAAGTTAATTGGGAAAATGCATCAATAAAATTTGTTTCAGAGAACGTACATACTATTCTCGTAAAACAATACACGGGAAATTGCAACTTTTTTCAAAAATTTCCAAAATGCAAAGTTAGGGTTGTAAATCAAAAAGATGATGTTTATTACAACTTACATAATCTTATCTTGTTGCCAAGAACATATGGAAGTAAACACCCCAAGAAAAGAGGTCTCGGTAAAAAAATCTCCCAGAAGTTATTTGTTCTGGATCTTGTAGTAAATGCTACAACACAATAACAACTGCAAAATAAACAGCAGATAATCAAAACTTCCAGCTTTTGCATTAGCGAATGGTAGTTTTACATGGTTTTCCTCCATTGTATTTAACAGATATGTTAGAAACAGAATGTGCATGAATCTGCGAAAATAGTGTAAACCAACATATATTTCAATTCCGTGCAGGTCAACATAAGCAGATTAAAGTATGGCATATCATTCAGAGAAACAATCTCAAATACTATTATTTTCCTTCTGAATCCGATTCGTTGAGAGTCTGATTCAAGGGCTTCTGACGAACAGCAATGCTGTGTTAGTATGTTAGTAGACGAACGATTGTACTCTACGCGTGACAATTGTGGTTGGATACTTTCGGCAACGGATAATCGGACTACAGGCGAGACTAGGGAAACGCCAGATCTCCTCTTGCTGTGACTTATTCAGATTGCAGCGAGACAGACCTTAGTATGTAGATTACAGGTAGTTGGTAGCAACTAGTGTGAATTTTGGGATATAAATCAGTTGAATGTTAAAAGTATGAGATAAAGTGAAATCTTGCCGAAATGCAAGATATCTCTTTTATTGAGATGAATACGTTGCAACTGCTGTTGCGTAATGCTGAGATTACTCGCTGATTATTTCCGTGCATGTATTAGTCGTTGACCATATATATTTGTATGCATGTATATGTATTGTGTGAGAATCACATGCCAACGGTTTTCTTCTCTTGTTCCGTTAAGAAGACTCCATGAAATGTTTATCATTAAGGTCAGGAATTGCTCCCGTAGCTCGTGTGATATTCTATGAAATCAGAGTTTGCTCACTGAAGAACAATGGCAATATCGTAAGACAGGGATTGCTCACCGTTTATGCGCGGTGGGAATCGATGCGCCGTGGGAACCGATATGCTGTGGGAATCGATTATTTAGATGAATACGGGACTCATTGATTCATGCGCATAGGAAATCTACCCTTTGGTAGCTTTGGTACTTCTGGTCACGAAAGGAATTTAATACTCCCCATGTCTCCTTGTGAAGGGTCATCACGCTCTACATGATGCTTCCATCATCTTGGAGAAGGTCGCCAGTATTACCACAGAAGTGGAATATGGGCCTGAGCAGTGGATACACAACTGAGTGACTCCAATGCTTGGTGAGAATGTCTGCACAGTTATCCTTACCTGGGACGTGCATCATTAAAATGAATCCTCTCGCTATCATGCTCCGTACGTAGTGAAAAGATAGAATGTTATGACGCTTATGCAACCTTGCGTAAGGAAATGTCGACGTTTGGATCATCTTTTCGTTGTCACCCCAGGAGTATGAGATATCATGGACTCGTGTTCCAAGGTATCGGAATGAGTGGCGTAGATCGACAATCTGTTCGATGCAAGTTCTTCCTGCAACAAATTCAGCTCCAAAGGTGGCTGTTTCCGTAGTAGACTGCTTCTTCGAAAACCACATCATGGGAGTCTTGTTCGAGAAATGAAGAATGCCGGTAACTGCCTTGCCACTGAGAATATCATGCATGAGGTTGGCATCATAGAAGTGTGTTAACACTACTGTCTTTCCAAGCGGTGCAGGAGCGTCGTCGGGTAGCTCTTCAGAATGCTCCCCATAGACGGTGTTGGACCAGTCGATGGTGTCGGGTTTAGTCAATATAAAATTGGGCGGTTCCACGCGGAATCTGATTTTAAAATGTCTAAACTTGGAGATATATCCATAGATACGTTTGGCACGTTCGAGATGCCCATCTCGTGGCTGAGCTCTGAAACTTGAGAGCGTCATCACGGCTGTTTGTACATCAAAACGCCCAATAGCGATGATCCATTGCAGTGAACCGATCATACTTTGATATTTCTGTATACCGGTTTCTTCAAGAAAGGCTGAGGAGTCCAATTCAGGATGATCGTTCTCCGCGATGGGTGATCGGAACCTAGTGCTAGGTTTGCATCCGAACATTTGTTCGTAAGATGCTTCCATCTTTTCGATGAACTTTATGGGATTCATGCACAGAACACCATGTTCGTCGCGCTCAAATCCACATCCTAAATGAAAGTTCATAGGTCCGGATCCCTTCAATTTGAAGTTATATGGTGACGATTGCAATATCTTCAAGAAGGAATTGGGATCTGCCATGCAGAGACATAGGTCATCGACATATGTGCATATAAGCTCATATACACGTTCACCATGCTTGTTCGTTCCGGGTTTGAGGAATATTTCCGGTTCTGCGCGGGATCTTTCGAAGCCGAGTTCGATGAGACAAGCCGCGAGTAAGTCTCCAAAACACTTGCCTGAAGATCTGAGACCATATAGGGCTTTGTAAATGACCAACAGGTGACCCTCCAACGATCCGAATTCGGGACCTGCCTTGATGCATACTTTCTCGCAGGTGACTGCTTCTAAGTAGGCGTTACCTATGTCGGTGCCCCATGCTTCTAGATCGTTGAGTTCAGCTAGGAATAGGCACATACGTAGACCGCGAAGAGATACGACGCCTGCGTAAACACTGTGGATAGGGGCCTCAGTGAGATTACCGTTAGCAACGAGGCGAGCCTTGTGTCTTCCGTCGTGTTTGACAGCGTATATCATGTGTACCTTGATTTGTTGGAATCCCGTGGGAATGGAGCTTGTCTTGTATACGCCTTTATCAATGAATGTATTGTATTCATTGAGTTGTGCCATTTCCAGAGTGGTGGCATCTTCCCATTTGGTGTTTCCGTTGGCTTGATCAAATCGGAGGGCTTCTTTGTGGCTACGAGGAACTTTGAATCCATATTGATACTGCGGAGTGGTACGGAAGGAACGTAGTTTGGCTTGGTGCACGAGTCGATCAAGTTTCTTGGTTCGTCGGGCTAGGTTGGTGATTCTTCTGAGACGTTTCCAACCCGGGAGATCAAGCAAGTTGTTGTCTTTCCCATATTTTGCAACGGTGACCGGGTCGTCGGCTGCAATGTTGGCCAGAGGTTCATATGTGCGTTCCATATTCTCCCATTCAATCCAGAGGTTATACTTGGAACCTTTGTATTGAGGATGCTTGTTATCCAGTGGACCTTGGTGTCCTAGGATGCGGCGAAACGACCAGAGTTTGCCGTCTTCTTGTGTTGAATCACGATGTATGTAATTCATGACGTCATTGTATGCAATGATATCATCGAGTTCGTCATCGGAGTGTTTGCACTTGAACTTGATGAAGTCTTTATTGCGTTCAAGACTGTCTTCAACATCGACGTATGTCATGCACAGTAACCACATGTGTGGCGGTGTGCCGGTACGATCCATGACGCGATTGACAATGCGTTTGAACGTTTGGTATCGTCGTTCAAATTGATTCTGGTGTTGATGGTACGGTTCACTTTGCCAGAGTCCAATCCATAACATTTTGAGGTAATCCATGACTTTCTTACTCGATTGATAGTTACCGTGGTCGCAAAGGAGGCGGATGGGCCTGCCCCATTTTCGAACAAAGTTCTGAAAGAAGGATAGGAAATCGCCGGTGGTACGCATTTCTTCAACGTGAATAATATGTGATTTGCGGCCAAAGAAGATCTGAGCAATCTTGGATCCACCATCAATTGCTGGGACATCTGAATAGAATGCGAGACGTTCTTGATGAGCGTAGTCAGTGGAAGTAAGCCAAAAGGAGCGATCGTTGTTCTTATGATCATCAATTGGAAGAAAGGGAGATCGGGTGGAATGGCTGGAATACGAGCTGAGGGATGTGACCGTGGAGGACCCGGGAGAAACAGATATATCAAATCCTTCAAGGCAGCGTGGGTTCCCATATTCGTCGTAATCGGCATAAGGGAGTTGCTGTGGTTGGGGAGGATATTTCTGGAGAAATTGTTCATCCTTTGCACTGATCGTGGTATCGAGAACAGATGGGTCCCAATGTTTATCGGACGTCATGATAACATGTGGTAGCGTGTCAAATTCGACAGTCGTATACTTTCGCATCGCAAGGTATGGTAAGCCGTGTCGTATGCTAAGAGGCAGTGCATAGCCATCGGAGGTGGTGATGACCTGTCCTCCGCCTGCTTTGATGGACGTGTCGTCTACAGTGGAAAAATATGCTTCCATCTGGCCGGATGACAATATAGAAGGAAGTCGTCCTGTATAGGCACATTCATTGAAAATAAGAATGACGGGGCCTCTGTTCGACATGGAATATGCTCCGCATGTAGCAATGGGAATGTTTTGTACCTGATGATTGTTAATGCCGGTGACGTTAACATATCGTGGTGGAATATCCTTGGAGATGAGACATGCATCATTACCGATGATGCAGCCATTTGCGCCGCGATCGACCATGGCAAAACCAGGGCTAGTAACCGTAGTTTTGTGTATACGGTATGTGTATGACGTTACGGGACCATCATTAGGAAAGGTGAGATCATCCTCAGGAGTATACCACTGGTGAAAATTGGCGGAATACGATGGTGTTCCGACAGGTATTTGGGTGTCACCGTCCTTTTTGTACTGAATGTCAGGGTTGTTTGAAAGGAATCGAGCTGGATGCGCGGGTGACACGGAAGACTTGAGAGGTCGCTGGTCCTTAGACGAGGAGGTCGTGGATTTGTATACACCTAGGGATGCATGGAAAACGCCTCTACGATCATTCTCTACAGCAGGATGTAGGTCTGCTGCGGAATTGGCATGCTCATCCTTGGTCGAAGTACCGTCTTCTTGGAAAGATACCGAGTGTTCATGTTGGTATGCCTTTCGGGTAATGGGTTTGACACTGTTGGGGTCAGGTTGGTTAGTGTTAAGTAAGTCGTGTCGCAATGAGGCAACCACGATTTTCTTGCCTTCCGGAGAAAAACTGAGCCAACTCTTCATGTCCTGACGTGACAAGGCCTTCCATATGTTTGTAGGCAACCTTGTGGTGGGGTCAGGGGTACGTCCAGCCTTGAACACAGCATAATCTTGATAGTCTCCTTCAAATTCGATGGGGAGAGCATAGTCCTCATGGTTTTGGATCGAGTCAGAAGAGAAATCATGAACGTGTGCACGTACGGTCGACCGAGGAGCAGACATCGCAGACTGGGAATCAAGTCGAGTTGCTTCGAGTAAAAGCGTGATTTTAAGATCGTGGATAGCAGCGGCTTTGGCAACTGCATCCGTTACGGTGCTATTCGTCCCACCTGGATCCTTGACTTTGGCAAACTGTTCGCTTAGCTGGAAGCTGGAATAGCATGCCTGACACAATGCTGATTTTACGGTATGGTACTCAAGGGGCTTGTTGGGAGGACGGAGCTTGTTGAGGTGATTCAATTCATCAAACCAATGTGTGATGAATTTCACTTTGGATTCCTTCCAATTGTTGAGGTTCAACTTGAGCAACGCTTGTAGCTGAGTCGAGTTGTCGTATACTTTTGCTTTTGATTGGCTATGAAGGTTTACAAAGTCGAAGTAGGCCTTGCGTCCATCACGAGTGGTAGAATGACTGTGTACACATGATGCAGAAAGGTCACTCTTGAAGACTTCCAACATTAGTACCCAGAAGAAGGCACATTGTTTGATGTAGAGATCACGGGTGTAACCCACAAGCGTGGCTGGAGGCCAAGTTTCATCGAGGAATGTCTCTGTATCGATGTCGTATGCCTCGAGTTTAGCTTTGAAACCGACGAGCCAGTGTTCGAATCTCGAGTCATTCGTGAGGGGTGTAAAGGACTTTTCATCTCGTGCTTTTCGGCACCATGATTCGTACTTTACCTGCTGAGGGGACTTTTTGTTACTTCCCGCCGGAGGAGGTGGTGGGTTCAGAGCAGATTCGTTGCGTAAGCGTTGGGCACGCTCTCCGTGGAATGCCTGGAATTCCCTGTATGTATATGACTTTACATCTTTCCAGTCCTTCTCGTCTTCTTCTAGGTCGACACCTTCTTCTTGGAGGTCGATAGCGAAATCCGCAAGTGCTTCTATGCTCCTTTGGATGGACCGAGGGATATGCGTTGGCAATCCTTGCTCCATATAGGTAAGTTCGCGTGCAAAATCCGGTTTGATAAGTGCGTCGAGGAACGACTTCCACTCGCATAATCCGCCTTCTTTGAGAGCTAGGCACAACTTGCTAGTAATCTCACTTGTTACGTTGAGTAATGATATGAGTATCTTTCTCATATCAGCATCGAAGCTAGGAAAGCATTCGATAGTGGTGACTTCGGCGTCATTCTTCTCTTCGCCTCCGAGTGAATTGCCGGGCATTAACGGTATGTTCGGCATCTGTGGTGGTTCGGAGCCTTGGAAAGAATTGCGTGGTGACTGAGGATGGGAACTGCTTCGTGTGCGATGTGCGACGTGCATATGCCAGCGTAGGGATTATGTTCAATTCCGTTCCTGTTCCTTCTTGTGTGCAAGCCTTCTTAGAGCTTGCGACTGTTAATCTATTATTTTCCTTCTGAATCCGATTCGTTGAGAGTCTGATTCAAGGGCTTCTGACGAACAGCAATGCTGTGTTAGTATGTTAGTAGACGAACGATTGTACTCTACGCGTGACAATTGTGGTTGGATACTTTCGGCAACGGATAATCGGACTACAGGCGAGACTAGGGAAACGCCAGATCTCCTCTTGCTGTGACTTATTCAGATTGCAGCGAGACAGACCTTAGTATGTAGATTACAGGTAGTTGGTAGCAACTAGTGTGAATTTTGGGATATAAATCAGTTGAATGTTAAAAGTATGAGATAAAGTGAAATCTTGCCGAAATGCAAGATATCTCTTTTATTGAGATGAATACGTTGCAACTGCTGTTGCGTAATGCTGAGATTACTCGCTGATTATTTCCGTGCATGTATTAGTCGTTGACCATATATATTTGTATGCATGTATATGTATTGTGTGAGAATCACATGCCAACGGTTTTCTTCTCTTGTTCCGTTAAGAAGACTCCATGAAATGTTTATCATTAAGGTCAGGAATTGCTCCCGTAGCTCGTGTGATATTCTATGAAATCAGAGTTTGCTCACCGAAGAACAATGGCAATATCGTAAGACAGGGATTGCTCACCGTTTATGCGCGGTGGGAATCGATGCGCCGTGGGAACCGATATGCTGTGGGAATCGATTATTTAGATGAATACGGGACTCATTGATTCATGCGCATAGGAAATCTACCCTTTGGTAGCTTTGGTACTTCTGGTCACGAAAGGAATTTAATAAATACACTAGCTGAGTCTTCAACTTCTTTGATAGCATTGGTAAAAAGACATCAAAGTATGTCTTACAGGACCATTCACAAAACATCAAAGTTATATGGTCAAAAAGATTATAGAATTTTCAATTGATGAAAAAGAATAGTCACTATTTAGCAGAAGAAAATATTGAAGACACTGAAATCACGGAACCAATGATAATCGATGAATCAACTGATGTAACATCAGTGAATTCCAACATTGAGCAACAATTTCAAATAAATGTCATATTCCTAGATGACATTGAATCCCAAACTGACAACGCCAGATTTGATACTTCCAAAGAATAGAAAGAACAGTGTGTTAACCCACGTCACGCATTACTAGGTAGATGATGATGCTACTATGATATGGAGGGCATCAAATAACATTGTATGTGACTATGAAGATGAAAATTTCATCAAAGCATGTCCACTACAATTACCATATGGAATCAGTTCAGGTGACACGAGCAAAAAAAAATCAGAAGTTCATTGTACTTTAAGTACTTATCACAACTGTCTTCATCAACAATTCAGGAAGCTACATTTACAACTGTATTATCATACAACAACGAACTAAAATGATCAAGCATTCTTCTTTACGCACATTGCCAAAGCAAAGATGTGATTTTGGTACATTAAATACCACAGGATTAAGAAAAGTTTCAAAACGTTTTCTGGACAAGAAAAAACCAACAACAAATAAAGATTTTTTCTATCAAGGGTTCAAGCTACAACCAAATCACTTGGAAATACAAAATTTGCTGCACAAGACGCAAAACAAAACATGTTCTGTCTCTTCTCAGTATTTGGGTTACCTTTCACACTATTCACAATGTCACCTGAAGACACAGTCAACTTCAGAATAAGAGTTATGTCAAAGACAGGAGATGACTGTGTAACAGACAAAGATTACCCTGATCAATTCCAAGAAGATGAATCACTTTTTGAATATATGAATGAGTCTGCTGAACTCAGGCTGAAGTGTCCTGGTCTATGTGCTTTGGATTTCAAAAACTTACTTGATATCACATTGATGTATTTCATTGGGTGGAAAAATGACAAAAATATTGAAAACTTTGGATTGTTTGGAGATGTTGATGCATGTTCCATTACTATTGAAGAACGAGGAAGAGGAACACTTCATGCACATTTTGTTTTATGGACATATTTGAGTTACACAATCCAAAATACAAAGAAAAAGCAATACAAGTGATGAAAGAATACAGCAACAACATCATGGCAACAAAGTTATACAATACCTTCAATTCAGTTTGATTCCAAAATGAACATTGCTCAAAGTTACTATGCGAGACCCAAAAACAATGCACACACTAAGTTTTGAGACAAGTATGAAAAGCTGATATAGAAACATCACTACAAAAAGATTCAATGAATATCATTCAATGCAAAGCATGTGGTGAAAGTTATACAAGTGAGGACTTATCAAAAGAAAGTTTAAATTCGTTGAAAATAGTTCCAAATAAAAATGAAAATGAAGATAACAGTTACTATTTCATGCACCATAAATACTGGAATGGCATGTCAAAACAATCCAAAGTGATTGCCTCCATGGAATTAGCATTGAATAATGCAACTGTAACAGGAGTAATGATAGGAAGAGTCCAACAGATGAACACTCCAGAATACAACAATACACTTCAATTGGTGAACTTACTGAGAAACTTACCTAATAGGTCTCATGTACACTCATGCAAAAAAAGATCAACACACAAAAAGCAACAACAAAACAGAATGCCATTTTTATCTACCGCATTAAAAAGTGAGCTCAACTAATATTATATTTGATTCAACAACTTGTAAATGTCGTGATTACAAAGGTAACTACAGAGAACGAAAAATGTTCATTTGGAAACCAGAATGCAATCATAAGTTCAACTTTACATTGTAACAACAACATCCAATGGGGCATTAGTGGAAAAACAATCTACTACTTGACAAATTATGCATCAAAGTCTACTCAAAAGGATGATAAAGAAAAGATCAATGACGTTGCAAAAGTAGTGTTAACACAACTTGCAAAAAATGCAAAAAAATAGGAAGAAAAACAACAACTTATGCAACAACAACAAAACCAACTGCAACATGACCAGCACCTATAACAACCATTACAACAACAACCATACCCGGGAGACAAAAAAGGAAAAGATGGAGAAAATGAACATCAAAAAGAAAAACAACGACAATAACTAGAAGATGAAATTGAAAAAGAAAGAAAAGGAATTCAAACCCTTATGAGAACTCTGTTTCAAGTTACGGAAGAAAATATCACTTCAGCTCCAATGGGTTCATTTCTAACAAGAAATGATTCAAGATTTGTGCTTTCACGCAACTTTGCACCACTTTACATGAACAACTATGAAGAACACAACATCAATGAAGAGATGACAACAAAATGGAAAATGAACAAATTCTAACTCTTTTATCCAACATAGCAGATTACATCTACCGTCCCAAAGAACTAAATGACTACTCCCTCTTCAACTTCTTTATGTTCTATGGAATATCACGCTTCAAAACTAAAACATCACTTCCATTTCAACATGGCCATCTTACAAAATTAATCACTTTTGCATGAAATGAAAGAAAATAGTAATACTGACAGTTTCGTGCAGAGACGCGCCAGATACAAGATCATTCAAAGGAAAGGAAATTGATCAAGATATACCAAATGAAAGCAATACAAACAAAACAGAATTCAAGAAAATGGTACTTTATGTAAAACAAGTTGGCATTCTTTTTTGTCCTTTCCGACAAGTATCAGATCTCCAATCAAATCAAGTGTTTCTATCTAAATTCAGTATGTTTCTTAAAAACAACCAACTGAAGCTTCAACATCAAGTTATTCTGCAGAATCTTCAAAACATGTACAACACATTGAATTCAAATTCATTACCAGATCCATTAGAAATGGTGACAAATCAACCAGAATCAGACAATAACAGTGACAGCAGTGAAGATACTGATACATAAGAAAAAGCTGGAGAAGATAAATTCCAAATTGGTGAGCTAGACATTTTTCATAAATGTATTTTAGGAATGGATGATGAACTATCACACAGAACAGAAAACAAGACATTCACAATGACAACATTGATTACAACAAAAACAGGAAAACATGAACGTGGTAGAAAGCTATTACACATTAAACCCATTGACACATCAAAGAAAAAGAACATATTCTCTTTCAACACTGCACCAGAATATTCTAATTCAAACAAAGATCTTCAACAGAAAGAAGTTGGAAAAAGTGACTGGAAGGACCTCAAAACTGAAAACTTCATTGAAGTGATGGTGAAGAAAAAATGTGTAGTAACAAACAGCAACTACACAATGGTCACTGTTGCTGGAACTTGTACCAATATGATTACATATGCTATGGAGATTTTCAAAAAAGACAAACATCAAACAACAGCATTTGTTTATATTGTATCTGCTTTTATTTTAAGTATCTGCCAAAAACTGAACAAAGAGTTAAACAAGACTTAACTACAGCAACAAGAAAATGACCATTCAAAGAACTTGTTGAATCTCCCCTACAATGTTCAGGTACTACCTTGAAACGACACGACTATACTACTTTTTGCAACAACAACAAATACTACAAAAAATACATCAAAGAAATAAACAAGCCATAGCATTTCTATCAGGAGCAGGTGGTACAGAGTAATCAAAGCTGTGTTTTCATACTGCACACAATTATGTGAATAAAATTCACACGTCACACAATTCTAGATACAGCACTAACTGGATGCACGGCTGTTGTGATCACGGATCGACTTTACATAGTGCATGCCACATACCTATTGGGAATGACGAAAGAAAAAACCACAAAAATGCTGAGAAAATTGAAACAAAATTGGATCGACATCAAAATGATAATCATTGATGAGATCTCATTTGCTCAATATAATCATTTACAACTTCTCAACACCATCTTGAACATACTAAAAGACTCTCCAAGATCAATTCAATATATGGTGGTATCCATATTATTTTTGCCAGAGACTTTAATCGATTTCCTCCAGTTGCAGGTAACAAAGTACACAACGAAAACAATACAGAGCTGTTTAAAGATGCAGTATCCACCATGTTAGAGTTAAAGACAAATCACATACTTAAAGATGATGAAAGATGGGGTAAAATACTACAGCAAATGTGTGACAATAAAGCCTCAAAAAAAGACAAATCTACTATTCATACAAGAGTTGTTAATCATACAGCTAAAATATGAAGTACCAGACAACATAGCTTGCAGTTTTGGACAACAAAGACAGATATGCAATAAATGACGGAACATTTGCCCTACATATAAAACAAATGCATTAAAAATACCCATATAATCCACCTCCACTTCACACCATCTGTATCCACCCATCAGATGTGGAATACAAATATACCACAGAAACACAACAATTTGCACCTTTCACAGACAAAGGATATACATGTTTTGCAACTTGTTCAGATGCAAATGTAACAGAAGGAACAAAAGAGAGATATTTCTTGCTACTTGTCCAGATGCAAATGCAACAGAAGCAACAAACCACATTGATCTGCTCCTAAAATTATAAATTGAATGTCCAGTGATGATAAGTACAAACATATGCCTTGAAGAGAAAATAGCAAATGGGTCTACCGTATGTATGAATTCAAAGGACTGGTACTCAAACCAAACCAATCACTACAAAAAATTATCATCGCTGGATATTACGTTAATGCTATCAATGCCAACAATGTCAAATTACTGCAACTTCCCTTAATGGATGACAACAACTTTCCTGACAATCCAAACATTTATAACTTAACACTCAAAGAAAATCCAACGTACGTCAAATGTTATTTCCCATCACTATTTAATGATAACATTAACAAAACTACAAAAAGAAGACAAATCAGAATCAAACTCAGACAATTTCCACTAAACATATCACATGCAAGGACAGTGCACAAACTTCAAGGCAGATCCACTGAAAACTTGCTTATATCAAATTGGAACTATGGTATGCAAAATTGGATCTACTTACGTCACATAGTTCTATTGCAACGCAAGACATTAAAAGGCTTAGTATATCTATGACACCATTCAAACATTTCTGAATCAATTTCAGGAATAGCAAAAAAACTCCATCATTTTTATTTAACATGATCAAAGAATACGAGCAAGACACTGAATAAACACTTATTAACAGATATTTATAGTACGGCATTTCATAAAAATTCAAAAATGAATTTTTATTTCACTCAGCAACGGCATCGAAAATACATACTCCCTCCGTCCCAAAATATTTAGACATTGTGGCCACTTTTGGGTGTCCCTAAATATTTAGACGTTATGAATTGATGTGTGTAGGAACATGTAGAACTAGTACTAAATTAATCAATTACGGAGCATTCTAAACTTCTCTCATGTTCAGGGCTGCCAATGTCTGCTGAGCAAAGGTCACAGTGTCATCATCACAAGTGATAGACACAGGGAGGCTGTCCTCTTTCAAGAGTTTTTCCTTGCCCATATGACGGAGTTTGTAGCTGTTGTTACCTTGGACTTTAATAGACTCTTCCAATGCACACTGAAGAGATAAAAAGACGCTGTTCAGAGCAATAGTGCTGGTCTCAACCAATGCTTCCTCCACATGTGCAATCAGCTGGTCGATGTTCTTGGCCCTCTTCTTGTATTGCAGAGCCTGGATGGAAGCAAAGAAGCCCAAATCTAAGACATTGAAATCAGGACTATTTGGTGGTTGTGTTGTCACAGTGATATTCCAACCAGCTTCACGAGCCGCCTCTCTCACTGCTGCCCTAGATCGCAAATGATGGGGTTTTGCATTGTCCTCCTGTATAAAAATAGGCCTGCTCTTCCAACGTACTGGAAACTTCTCTTGAATTGCAGGGAGCACTTTCTCCAACATCATCTTCTGGTATTCAGCAGCATTGACAGAAGGGATATTCTTTGTCACCATTGTTCCTCTTGGACGGTTCACTGAATTGCGCTGAGCAGGTTCCTTCACAACAAAAGGCCAGATGCCTATCTTGCCATCAAACCCAGCGTTCCGGTCAGCATCATGCCTTGGACGAGCCACGGCACACAGAAACATAACTTTTTCAATGAACCGTTTTGACTTACAAGTAGAGTGTGGTTCAGCTTCACCAGAGCACAAGTAGGTTTTTTGGTTTGTTGTCTTCATGAAGAACCACTTCTCATCAATGTGAATTGTGTCATACATATCTTCAAACTTGCCATCAGGTTTGATGCGAGACAAAGCAAACTCAACTCTTGCTTTTTTGTTTTTCTCTGTGAGGAAGGGTTTCACAGCCCCACTGTGTCTGAGTATCTGTCCCTTCTTAACATAGTAGTTACCCAAGGTGGTTCTGGCAATTCCACTTGCAGCAGAAAGAGTACGCAAGTCACACCTATCTTCGTAAGAGACTTTCCTGACAGCCTCTTCCACAGCAGCAAAGGTGCTCTTTCTTCCACAGTTTTTCCTATTGGTAGACACATCCCCAGCAGGGCAGGTTTCAGGATCCACTGTTTCCAGGTACATCTTCCAAACCCTAGAGCAAGTTCTTGCAGTCACGCCAAACAATGCAGCGGATTCTTTGAAAGCCCCCTTTGGAAGCTTTGCACTAGTGGTGCTTTGCTTTGGTAGAAGGAAGTGGACAACAGCTTGACGCTCGTTCAGAGTCAGGTTTCGATTGCGACGGGGAGGTACTTCATCAGTAGGAAGTACTTCAAGGCTTGGTGGTGCTAGGCTTGTCATGATGCTGGTGTGTTGTTGTTGTTGTTGTGTGTTGTTTGTTGTTTGTTGTTTGTGTTGTTGTTACGTGCCTGTAAGATTGGGAGAAAAAGGAATAGAATAGGTTGATTGTTGAATGCTGCTTTGGATCAATCTACTGCGATTCGAGACTGTGCCCGTGTGCTTGCTGCCGCTGCTTTGGATCGATCCGCGCCATCTTTTGCAACACTCCCCCTTGTAGAATCTGTAGAAGAAGAGTACATTCGCGACCGTGCCTGTGGGCTTGTTGTGTGTTGTAGCGTTGCAAAAGATGGCGCGGGGGATCCGCAATCCGCGCCGTCTTTTGAATCTGTAGAATGGCTTCTTTCTTGTTGCTTGTTGGCGTCCTGCGGATCTGTACCGGCTTGTTGTGTGTTGTAGCGTTGCAAAAGATGGCGCGGGGGATCCGCAATCCGCGCCGTCTTTTGAATCTGTAGAATGGCTTCTTTCTTGTTGCTTGTTGGCTTGCTTTCGAAACTCGGCACTTGACTGACGTACTCAATCTGATCCGATCCGATGGAGGTGCAACAAGAAGAGGAGTGAAATAGAAGAAGATGATCCTTCTTCTTTGTTTCGCGTTCGGACCGACGATGACGATGACGATGACGACGCCGACCAACAGAGGTGCTTGGCAGTCGCCCGCCGATCTGTACCCACCCCCGTAGAAGTGTACTGATCCTTCTTTGTTTCACGTTCAATCCTTCTTCTTTGTTTCGCGTTCGGACCGACGATGACGATGACGACGCCGACCAACAGAGGTGCTTGGCAGTCGCCCGCCAATCTGTACCCACCCCCGTAGAAGTGTACTGATCCTTCTTTGTTTCACGTTCAATCCTTCTTCTTTGTTTCGCGTTCGGACCGACGATGACGATGACGACAGTGACCAACAGAGGTGCTTGGCAGTCGCCCGCCGATCTGTACCCACCCCCGTAGAAGTGTACTGATCCTTCTTTGTTTCACGTTCAAACTGACAGAGGTGCTCAATTGGATCCACTACATACTTAGTCAGCCAATGGAGGTGCAACAACAACAATAGGAGTGGAATACATGAAAGTTACCGGGTGAAAAATGCGCCGCGAATCACCGTGTAAAAACACACACACAAAAATTCGCGATGAAAAATTTGCGCGATCAAAAATCCCCTCTCAGTCAGTTTTTTGCATCAGTTGAGTTTTTTTCAACTGAAACCCGTGAAAATGGCATGCTTCCGGAGCATAAAATGGCTCTCTTTGGAACACCTATGAAAGGACAAGAACATTCTTCATGTTTCTTACCACTATGCCCTTGCAAACATTCAGTGTCTTAGCTTGCATGTGGAAGTATCCGGACGTTAAAATGACCAGCAGAACCCTCTTAACCGGAGGAATCACTTTTGCAAGGCGTGACAGCCCTTCTTTAACTCCCTATGAAAGGTACACCAATACCACTGAAATGTCTAACGTTTAACCCATCATGAGGAGTTGATTAAGGAGAGTTCAACCCAAAAAGCCCGGTTGGCATCCATTGAGTATTGACCTTATTTCAAGTATTAACGTCCATACTGTCTAAATATTTTGGGACAGAGGGAGTATTCTATTAAACAGAGACTAGAATGTATAAAATTATGTCCTATTATTTTACAATATTGCTAGTAGTGCTCATTTCCTTTCGTGTTGAATAAAGTCACATAATAATTAAAATAAATTATCCCTCAGTCACGCATTGAGGTGTAATTGCAAAAAATTGTAACTACCTGACGCACGGTACAGCATACTATGTTTCACAAAAAATCAAAAATGAATTTTTATCTTACTTAGCAATAACAACCAAATCACATATTCTATTCAAAAGAGACTCGGATGTAAGCAAATTACCTTCTACGAGTATTACTTTGCAATATTACCAGTAGTGCTCACGTCTTTTCACATTAAATAAGTAAAAATTCGTTTCTGAATTTTTAAAGAGATCATATTACGTATCGTGTAACAATTGAAATATTAAAGAGTACAAATTCTACCTACGTCATGCTTCTCTTATATTTCAATTGCGCATTGAACAAGTGTAATTACTGTGTGCAAAAGTAAAACAAACGCTGTCCAAAAGCTATCTAAAATCTAAAAACAAAATAAAAACTTTTGTACTCCGAATAGTACACAATAATCACACAATGCTATCAATATGTTACTAAAAGTACTACTCCGTATTAACATAACCAACTGACATAGTACAACATACCCACAGCAAATCGGATTCGCCCCTGCAAATCGACCAATTTTCAAAGGTGTAGATTTGTTGTACCGGTGCGAGTTACGAGTTTAGGTCTTAATGACGAAGAGACAAAGTAGGACTACATAGAATTTGTACCAAAGAAAAATGTTCAATATAACACTCATGGTCTAAATTGGTCTCATGACTGGTTTTTTCTCTCTTTATTACGCGAAGTACTTGTACTACCGGTACCAAATGGTTTTGAACCTCTATTGCAAACCTCTATTGAGCCTCATTGCAAAATGACTCATTGTCACTTCTTTGCTTCCTACTCCATCTAATTGCAACTACTTTAACAGCACCGAATAAAAAATAAACATTGAACTACTACTAATCGAATTAGTACACCGTAGTAGCGTCATTGTTGCTGCAAGAAGCAGGGGGATCGTTGTGGCTGCCACACGAGGGGTGGGGTCATTTTTTGCAGTTTTTGCCCTTCATCATCTCGTTGTTGCGGTTGTTGACAAAGATCTTTTCTTCTAAACCACTGAGCCGATCGATCCAGAACTTGCGGGTCTTGTTGTTGTTCTTGTTGTAAGGAAGAGAACCCTGAGTAGCGGGCGCCTCTAATGCTATGGTTAAGGAATGGTTTGGTTGAGACCACTTGGTATTGTGATGGGTGTGTTAATGGAGTTTTTTATTATTTTTCATGATTTTCTTGACCAAAAGAATCATAAAGTTCGAAGGGGTTCCAGCGCGCGCACCCCCAGTAAATTGGGTATCTATGGAAAGCTCTTCTTGCTCTTGTTGCCGCCTTTTCTGACGCAGTGATGACTTTGGTCAGGAAGTTACAGCTGGAGAGTAAGATCAATACGACTAACACGATCAGAATCCATGAGTGTGTTAAGGGGGAGGGGGAAAAAGTTGTCTCAAAATGGTCGCCCCCATTGACACCTATTCGTGCTTGTACTGGTACCTTCTGAAAGTGTGAAGTTGACCCAGGTCCAAAAACAAAGCCGTTTGAGTCAGTCTGTACGGCGTCGGTCATTCTTGGTTGCTCTCGATTGGCTACTGATCGCCACCACTCCGATCGATCGACGAGGGTTTCACGTACCGTATTACCTCTACAGGTAGAAAACCTGCGCGCGCCTTCAGCCGAGCATCACTCAATCTTCAACACAAGTTTTTTGGTCGTCCAACAACGCAAAAACAAGGTGGACCTGACTTACGGTTGTTGACAAACGTCGACTTCAGACAAGATAACATACCCCGAAACCCTATTTGCCAAGCTTGGATTGGAAACTTCCCCTAGCTTGTACAGTTTAAGATAGAGAACGAAGAGGAAAATCACAATGTCGTCCCCTTTCACACCCGAGCACGTTGCGGAGTGGGTCTCCTTTGGCCCCAAATTGAAGGGAAAGCCAACGCCCGAACAACAAGTGGCAGCGCAAGAACGAAAGAAAAAGTGCACGGAAATGAAAACCCGTTTGGCAAATGAATTGAATGATCCTGCTTGGACAGAAAAGAAGATCGAAAAAGAACTCGACCGCTTGGTCGCTGAGGGTGAATCGGCTGCCAATGAAATACCTCGCCCTGCCTACTTGGACCCTCCCAGCGGAACCCGTGATTTCTACCCGCAAGAAATGAGAGTTCAGAACTGGTTGTTTGGAAAGTTCCGAGAAACGGCTCATCTTTTTGGCTTTCAGGAATACGACGCCCCAGTCTTGGAGCACGTTCAACTGTATGAACGCAAGGCCGGGGAGGAGATTGTCGATCAGATGTACAACTTTGTAGACAAGGAGGGCGACCATGTCACGCTTCGTCCCGAAATGACCCCTACCTTGGCCCGCATGGTGTTGAACAAGACCAACTTGCAAACGGGCGAAGTGCGAGTGCCCCTTCCACTCAAATGGTTTTCAATCCCACAATGCTGGCGCTTTGAAACGACCCAGAGAGGACGGAAACGAGAGCACTACCAATGGAACATGGATATTGTTGGTGTCGATCACGTCCATGCCGAGTTGGAATTATTGGCAGCAGCTGCTGTCTTCTTCAAAAGCCTGGGCATCGGCTCCGATGTGGTCGGTATTAAGGTCAATTCGCGAGCTGTTTTGGAGGCTGTTTTGGCCAAGCATGGAGTGAAGAAGGGGCAGAAGAACGAAGCCGATGGTGGAGACCTGTTCGCCAGCGCTTGTGTCATCATTGACAAACTGGACAAGATTGGAGGACCCGCAGTGACCGAACAATTGGCTATCATAGGAGTCAGCAGTGAGTCGTCCGCTGAGATTCTGAAGGCATTGGAAGCGCCGACCATCGAGGAACTAGCCAACCAAATCGGTGGTGACTGCGAAGCAATCGATGAAGTGAAGCGTCTCTTCGAGCTTGCCGATGAATATGGAATCGGAGACTATCTCGTGTTTGATGCTAGTGTTGTTCGAGGTCTAGCATACTATACCGGAGTTGTCTGGGAAGCATTTGATCGAAGTGGGGAACTTCGAGCAATCATGGGAGGTGGACGGTACGACCGATTGTTAGAGTTGTACGGAGGAGAAAAGTGTCAGATTCCATGTGTTGGTTTCGGGTTTGGTGATTGCGTCATCATGGAGCTTTTGAAGGATCATGGAAAACTTCCCAACTTCACCGGGTCGGGAGTTGACTACGTCGTCTGTTCTTTCAGCCCTGATTTGTACGGACAAGCTGCGAATATTTCACTGAAGCTTCGTATGACGGGTGCTAGTGTTGACTTGATGCCAACTCCTAAAAAGAAGGTCGCTGCAAGCTTCAAGCATGCTGATCAAGCGGGAGCTCGGCGCATGGTTTTTGTTGCGCCCGATGAAATCGCCAAGGGAGTGGTCCGAATCAAGGATCTACGAACCAAAGACAAGAATGGCGAGGCCATTCAAGTGGATTGTCCGCTGGATGCACTTGACACAGTCGACGATTTGATTGCCAAAGCCGCCGGTGATGCATAGGCTTTGTGGAAAACGAAAGCTCCGATAAAACTATGGTTCAAAAACATTCCCTACAAAGTAAACCAATTATATTTTTGCTATTTTATCTCAATCAATCATCAATTAAAGAGTAGCTGAGTGCAACAGTGAGAAAGAAGCTTCTAATGTAACTGGAGAGAAAATCGCAATTTTCAATACAAAAACTTCCTAAACTTCCTTCTACCACGGTTCGATGCCCATCAGTCGCTTCCCCAATTGCGTGAAAATGTCTTCGTCGGAAGATGATACCAGCTGATTCCTATCATTACACAGTGGTTCTTCCTCTGATTTATCTTCTCCCGTTGGTATATGGTTCCATTGGTCTCGAATTGGTTGTCGTGACTTCCAGGCTCGAAGTTGATTTTCAACGTAGCGTCTATTTAGCGCGATGTCCGGCAGAAAGGAAGCATATACAACGGCACGAGCAAGAGATTTGCTATCATTCCGATACGCGTTAGCATGTGGAATACGATTGTCCCAGAAGACAGCACTTCCCGCATTGATAGAAATGTGGCACACTCGTTTCATGACGTCGGCATCTTCTTTCGGTCGAATATGTGTGTATTCACCGAGGCATGGCGCCAGTTTGGTATTTGTAGTTGTATTATGATCAATCGCATTTGCTTCTTTATTCCGACTTTTCGCCCATTCGTCAAATGTGCGATGAAAACCGCCAAGGACTGCCTCAAAACCTCCCGTGTTAGCCTCCAAATTATCGGTTAAAGACACGAAACATTGAATTGGCCGCCATTTGTTGGTATTTTCATACATAGTATCAGGGCAACAATCCAAATGAGGCGTCAAAGAACGTTGAATGGAGCGCAACTTTTTCTTTTTCTTACTAGTCGTCACTTTAGTACCGGCGCTACGTTGGTGAATGCGATCCCCCCATTCTTGTGCCAATTCAGTCGGCAATCTGTACCCCACCCGATCTATGTAGCAAAATCCCTTGGTTTCGAAATCGACATCACCCCCATAAGGATGCCACTTAAACCGCTCATTCTCTGGCAACGAGTCTTTACTTTTCCCGCCATTACTATAGCCTGCTTTCCAGAGTTGTTGAGTTATCGAAAACAGCTTTGGATGGGTGGCAATCAATTTTAGCTTCCAATCATCGTGAAAAATGTCTAGCACGCCGCCGCTGCCATTGGTGGAAGAGAGTTTCTGAAATGCAAGAGCTGATTCTTCATCTTCGACATCAAACGAACTGACTCCTCGACTTTGTAACGATCGCAACAGTCCAATCTTGGCTTCTTCTAGTTCACGTTCAGTTAGAACGTCGTCTACGACCAAGACGCCGTTTCTGAGATATTCGTCAATTTGGTCGTGACCGAGTTGGAAGGAGGGCGATGTGATTGGGCTTTCCATTTGATTTGTTTCTCAATGATTGGGACGGCTTGATCTTCTACTGAGCACGACGATTTCTGATTAACTATGCTGAGGATTGACGTCCACGGATGAACGATAAACCCAAGCGTTTCATGGAAGTGTGAGTGGTTACGAGTACGAGTATCGTACTTGTATTCATTATTGGTTGTGAAGTTCGTCTTCGAGTTTTTTTAGTCTAACGTTTCGAGTCGAATGGATCAAAATCTCGTTCTTTGTTCCGTACGGTACAGTACGTACCGTACGTTACGGTACGATACTTTATCTGAAGTCACAAAAACTTCGTCAATCCTTTTTCCAACGAAGGCGAAAAAAATACATGGAAGAGATACGGGGTAATAATGCAGAATAATCTAGAGCTATGACGCTACCGGTGCGTACCTACGCTAGATGTTCTCGGATCAGAAAGTAGAAGTTATGAAGCTTTTCGAATGACATGCTCCCTTTTCTTAATTTTTCGAAGTGCAGATTTTTTGCTTAGTTCCAGATTGATTGGTGAGGTGTCTCTGTGGTTAGTAAGAAAAAAATTTAAGCGGAATAGTCGGTGGCGATTGCTCGCTACCATCGCTGTTCTGTACTTGTTCTATAGTTCCGACTTTTTCAATGAAGTAAACAGCAGGTCCTGGAGATTCGATGCACTCTTCTTCCCCAGTACCATCTTCGTCGTCGGATGGGATCTCGACATCACTGCCGTGGACCTCAACGAGCCACTCAAAGTCCCCCGCAGCTCTTAACCCAGGAACCACGACATCATTCAACCATCGCACACCGCTCTCAACACGTGCATTTAAATGAGAAATTATGATTATGTAGCCACCCACTTTCAATACCCTTGCGCATTCAGAAACAATTTTCCTACAATTTTCTTGCCCACTTCCGTTGCTGTCCGACAACATAGCATCTAGAGTCCCTTTCTCGAGAATCATTTCAAAGCTTTCGTTTTTATACGATAGTTGCCTAGCATCGGCCACTTCGTAATGAACTTGTGGCCCCTTTTCTTTTTCATCGCTTTGTCCTTGATTCTTCTGTTGTTCATCCTTCATAGTTTCGATGACATTTTTCGAGTAGTCTAAACAAACAATCTTCTGAATGATTGTTGATGGATCTTGTTCAGTTGTAACTCCGTAGTCTTGAATGGACAAAGCGAGATCTCGACCAAGTGGAGCGTCTCCACAGCCAACTTCTAGAACGGAAATGGGGCCGTCTTTGGCGAGTCCTACGCGGAATACGGGCTCTTCGTCGTCGTCGTCATCATGATTCATTTCAATCACTTCAAAATCATCGCTTTCTTCTCCACTTTCGTTTCCATGTTCATTCCCAGCCTCGTTTTGTTCCAAATCAATTTCCTCATTTTCATGATCTTCGTTGTCGGCATCCGTTAGCTTTTCGTTACCTTCTTTTGATGAGAGCTTGTTTTCATCCTCGCCCGAAGCTTCTTTCTCACAATCGTCCTCAATGTTGGAATTTTCCTTCTCTTTCGAGTCGCCAATACCATTTTCTCTTTTTTCTTCAGCGTCATCATCACTGTCTTCCTCGTCATCGCCTAGAATCAATGGCATCAGTAGCGGCGCCAAGTCTTCAAACTTGAAATACCAGGCATGATATGGTTCTGGATCATCTTCACCTTTCTGATGTTGGTCATCAGGATTGCTCTTGTATCGATCTTCCCAATATTCTTGAGAACCATATTCGGGGGTGGATTTTTCTTCTGTGTTTGCTACACTTTCTGAAGCGCCCAATGCATCTTTGGCCTTTTCAATCGCGTCCACTCGAGGTCGCTTCCTTGGTTCTGAAGATTCTATCGTTTTATCTGTACTCATCTTCCAAAGTTCTGTAGAAGCCTCTCAGATCCAGAAAGTAACTCCTCTATTTTTTAATGTTCGAACAAAGTTTTGTTGGTTACAATTATTTTATGTTTCGATAGGCCCTATATCGTTTCATCACATGTTCAACCAGTTCAACCGGAAACCAGGATCGTTACAACGAGTCAAGTTTCGTCGGACGACTGGTATCGTTCCTGAATACCGAAATCTTTAAAATCTTTACTTTTTGAATTTTGTGTGGTCGCAGGAAAAAATCTAGGTTTTGCGCGCATACCATGCGCTGATAATGCGGTACTTTTTTAGATCTTGCTTGATGGCGTCAGTTTTTGATTGATGGGATTCATCCATTCATTCATCGATGATTCGCATCGCTCGTACCGGTACGAATTCATGATAAATACACCCGTATTTTCTCACAGAATGATTGCTGTATCGGTACCGGTATTGTACGACCGTAACTTACGAATACATACTCGACGAACAATTTGACGGCAGAAAAACGTCAATATTTAATACGCATGTGCCAAATATCTCACGAAAACGGAGGAATTTTTTAATGTTGCACCATGCAAATTTAATGCACGAGGAATCCACAACTGTAAGGAAGGTTGGTGATTTTATGGCATAGCAATACTTCTCGACTCCGAACCAAGTATGCCATTGCTCCGGTTCAATAGGCAAGTCCCTATCAATAGCCACAGACTCTTGGTCGTGGTGCTGGGTGCCATCCTTGTGTCAAGTGCAAGTCAAACCGCTGCTTGGCTGTGGCGATCAGCTCAACCAGGTCAGAAATCGACAATTCGATTCCGTCAAAATGCAAAAACCGACCTTCAAAGCCTGAAGGGTACCGCACTGTTGCTTTCGATATCGGGAACGGACTACACATTCGACGATAATGCATCAACATTGGATTCCTCGAATGCGGTAGCTGCAACCTCGTCGACATTGTTCCGATCACCAATTTTTGGGGATCTTCGACGTCTTCGTTTGTCGGAGGACGACAAGGAAGATTCGGTACTGGGCGCAATGGGTGTTCCTACCTTTGCTGCCTCGATCGATAGTGCAAGCAGCGTTGATCTAGACACAAAGATCGATCTCACCGACGATCCCCTCTTGGCCGATCGAAAAAAATCACGTGGTTTGGAGGGAGCCCTGAATCACGGACCCGCATTTGTCGTCGACAACGTGTTGACGAAGGAGGCCTGTGAGCAAATCATCTCGGATTGTGAGCGTCTTGTCTTTGGAAATTTTAATTCGGGGAAAAATAATCATGGCGCACAGCAAATCGTAGTAGACCCATCTACAGCTGATGCAGTTGCAAAACAGTTGGCGCCGCACATCAATATAGATGAACTGGAAATGCTTCGGAGGGAAATGATTTTGCAAAGCAAATCAAACGAGCACACCGACACGAATTTCGACGATTTTCGTCTCTATATGGCAGGATTAAATCGTCGATGGAGGATTTATCGATACGAACCGTCCGGTGAGGAATCCTTTGCACCACACATTGATGCAGGATTCCCGCCGTCGGGTATCTCGGAAAGCGGAAATTCCTTGGTATGGGACGCATCCTCCTCCCTGAGGACCGATGAGGAAGAAGAAATCGTTTCTAGGCTTACCGTTTTGATGTATCTGAATGACGACTTTACCGGGGGAGAAACAAAGTTTTTCGCTCCGCAATCTTTGCAGGGAGAGCAAAGCGATCCATCTGCTATTGCCTCCGTCCGACCTGTAGCTGGCTCGGTGCTTTTGTTTCCCCAGGGGGTTGGAGAAGATGCGGTGGAATACGCTCGCAATCACTGGCCACTACACGAAGGATCCGCTGTGACCTCGGGTAGACCGAAATATGTTATTCGCTCGGATTTCCTATTCGCATCTCACGTTGAGAAGCCTCCATTCGATGACGAGATGTTATTTCGCCACGATAGTGCAGTGCGCCGAACGTTCATCCCAAAGCCTACCGTATGGGATAGGAATTTCATGTCGCAAGCCGGATTGCTGTACAATCCTTGCATGGGTGTCGAGAATCTGGGACCGTTTCTCTACAGTTTTCTACGCATGACAAAGAGACGAAGGGTAGTAGAGATCGGAGCCGGCTTCACTACCTTGTGGATTTTGCAAGCTTTGAAAGACAACGACGTCGAAATGGAGTCGATACGATCTTTGCAACAAAGCGGAGAGTGCAAGCTCCTCAACATCGACTGGACAATACATCCAACAATAGAAAGCTTCGACGAAGAACCTTCGCAACTTCTATGCATCGACAACTGTGAACACCAAAGGGAGACTGCTTCGGGGGCAGGTGCTGTTGCCAGATCGCTTGGACTTGATCCCTATTTGGTATTTCAACGTGGGGACGCATTTGATATGCAATTGGAAGACTCTTCGGTAGATGTTCTTTGGTGCGATTTCGGTGTAGGCGCTCGAATGGGTGAGTTCATTTCTTCTGCCTGGGATTGTATCCGACCGGGAGGCTTCTTGCTTTGCCATTCTACGTTAACCAACGAGGGTACACGCCGTTGGTTGGAGGCTATTCGAAACAGAGAGCCTCGTGACATCACAGGCATCGAGCCAGGAGAATACGTCGAGCTTTCGCTCCTGGAAAGCCACAAACGATTCCAAAACTCGGTTTCCATATTACAAAAAAGAAAGGCAAAGAATGGGGATGCGTTCGAAGAACCTATTTATTCCCAATATGCATAATCAAATTTTTCTGACTTGGATCTACAATGAATTTCAGCTATTTTCTTCTGTATCGCTCGTTGCTTGCAAACAAACTGAATTTTGCAAGCGTGTCTAAAATTAGGTGTCATGCACCGTTCAAGCATTCTGCATGGCTTCACAGGAGCTAGCTCTTGTCATGTATTCCTTTCGACTGTCGTTCATGACGGATTCACATCCATCATTGCTTTGTTGTGGTTTACTCGTTGTCCCCACTTCCCCCCTGTCAGAGCTATTTCGACTTTGCTTGGCGTCGTCATTTCTTAAATTGTACAATCGTTGAAAATATTCGTCACCAATCTTCTGGCCTGTTACATACACTCCATTGAAACAACTGGTGTCGAATTTTGTCAAGGGCTGCTCGGGGATAGCTAACTCGGTCACCGATGCTTCCAGGTCAGCCAAATCTTGATACATGACCCAGTCGCATCCAATCTTAACGGCAATCTCATCTTCCTCTCGCTCATAAGCAATCAGTTCGTTACGCGTTGGTATGTCGATTCCGTAAATGTTCGGATATCGGATGGGTGGCGCAGCACTGCAGAAGTAAACCTTTCTGGCACCGGCTTCTCGTGCCATTTGGACGATTTCGTTGGCCGTGGTACCACGGACAATCGAGTCGTCCACTAAAAGAACGTTCTTGCCTGCAAATTCGGGTTTGATAGTGTTCAATTTGAGCCGAACAGATTTTTTCCTCTTAGCTTGTCCCGGCATGATAAAGGTTCGGGCAATATACCGATTTTTCACAAAGCCCTCGCGGAATGGAACCCCCAAAAAGTGGGCAGTCTCCAGCGCAGTAGTACGAGCGGTTTCTGGGATGGGGATGACTACGTCGATATCATGATCGGGATGGATTCTTTTGATTTTGTCTGCTAGTTTTTCTCCCATCTTGAGACGCGATTCATACACCGAGACTCCGTCGATGATGGAATCGGGTCTCGCAAAGTAAACATATTCAAAAATGCACGGTGTCGTTGACGCGTCTTTCAGGCACTGGCGGAAATGGCACTTGCCCGTGTTCATGTCGACGAAAAATGCTTCTCCTGCGGCAATATCACTACGCACCAATAATAATAATAATCACAGACATGAAAATGAATATACAGTTCGAAACAAAGGCAAACCAATAAACTCCTTTTCACAGACTTGCAAACACAAACCAAATTTCACACACGCAAAAAGACATACCGAACAAGCTCGAATCCTAGCGCATCGATCGCAACCGACTCGCTGGCCATGCAGTAATCGAATTTCTTCGTAACGGAAACTTCTTCGAGTGACTCCGCAGTCCAGGTTTCTCCCTTGTCCTCGGGATCGCTTGATCGGCAACCGATTACGAGGGGTCGAATTCCGTTGGGATCACGGAAGCCGACCAATCCTACACCGTTGATCATGTACGTTGTAGCGTACCCGCCCTTACACTGGTTCATGACATCGGTGCATGTGTTGAAAATGTCGTCGATGACGGTCTTCTCTTTGTCATCGTTGTTGAAGCTGATTCTCTGGTGTTTGTTCAGCGACTCCGCGAAGCAATTCAAGAGAATCTCCGAATCGGAATCGGTGTTGACGTGACGCTGTATGTGGAGCATTTGCTCGTAGAGCTCGTCCGTATTAGTGAGGTTGCCATTGTGAGCCACCGAGATTCCGTGGGGGTAGTTGGTGTAAAGAGGCTGGGCTTCGGCGCACGAACTCGACCCAGCTGTGGGGTATCGGACGTGTCCGAGACCGATGTTACCTCTCAGTTGCGTCATGTGTTCTTGCTGGAAGACATCTCGTACCAATCCGTTGTCCTTGCGAAGATGGAGACGCTTTTTATCCGCAGTGACCATTCCGGCAGCATCTTGGCCACGGTGTTGGAGGACAGTCAATCCGTCGAAGAGCAATTGGTTCACCTGTTCGTCACATAACATAACATAACATAACATCGAATCGCATCGCATCGCATCGCATAACATCACACGATATCACAACAAAAGGCAATGCGTGAGAAACGGTACTGCGACACTTCCACAATCAAGCAGCAACGAGAACGCGTCTCGCTGCCTCCACACTGCGCAACCAGAAAGTTGCATTGCTGTGGCCGAAACCAAAGACTCACCCAAGCATTTTCGTCTGCAAGCAGCAAAGCGACAATGCCACACATGATATTTTTTCGCTCTTTTCCTTCCTTCCTTCTTTTTTGGGTTTGTGCTAGTACTAGTACGGGTATGGTACTTCTAGCGTCGTTTGTTGAATAGTGGCTGCAACACAGAACGAGATGTCTCGACGGTTGTTATTGTTGGCGATTTGGTTGTCGTCGTCGTCGCTTGCCATCAGAAAAATCATCAACATCACACCATCTGTCGTGTCGTCTGGGCCTGTGATGGATGGGTCCAAGGAGTTTCCAGTGGTTCTCGTACGATACAAGTTCCGTAAGAATCTTACTCGTACCTACCTTTCAGACTTTATTGCCGGCAAATGTACTGAATGAAATGACTACGCGCGAAAAACACAAAAAATAACGGTTATTTTTGACTGGACATGGGCTGAACTATGGTTTCGACGTACGGACGAATAGTGACATCTTTTCGTTGGTTTTTCCTATTTTTTTGTTTCGTACTGTAATAGTTGTACCGTACCGGTACGAGTAATCACCGGTATGAGGTGCTTGAGACGAACTGGGTTCACCTTTTTTGATGACGATTGATCGAGCTTCCAGAGATTCCCACCGGTGGATTCCGAAGATCTGAAACCACGAATCGATCGGATTTAGATTCGTACGATTCTCTGCGAGCAATACGTTGGATAGTACTAGGAAGGTACGAGCACGTACTTTACCAGACACCGGATGCATCATTAGTGATCAGCTCGCCACCGAAAGGGTCGCTTTCTTGCATTGAATATTCTCAGCAGTATTGCATTCACCGTGTTCTCTTGCACAAGACCGTATTTTGGACAGACCTAACTACTGTGACTACTGCTAAGGAATAGTGGCTTGCACAGAATACTCGATTGTCGTTTCGGATCAACAACGACAACAACAAGCACTACCCGATACGCAACAACCATCGTTGTCCAAGTACAGTACAGTCTTCGTACACGCCATCTCATTGTGCTACCTTCCGACCCACCAATCATCATGTTGTATAACCGAATGCTTCTGTTTGTTGGGGTGTGCCACATTCTCCTGGGCGCAATTGCATCTTCCGGATTTACAAATTCCCTGAATAGTGCACAACCTCCCTCGCGACCGACACCCCCCATCGTGTACACGATCGCCGGATCCGATTCCGGGGGCGGGGCCGGCATCCAGGCCGATCTGCGGGCCATCCACGCCATGGGCTGCCACGGTTGCAGCGCCATCACCTGCCTCACCGCGCAGAATTCGAAGGGGGTCACCGGCATTCACGTTCCGCCCAGCTCCTTTTTGGAAGAGCAGCTCGCGTCGCTGAAGGGGGACCTGGCTCCGCGGGCCATCAAAATCGGCATGCTGGGAACCCGAGAATTGTGCGAGGTTGTAGGGAAACTACTGAAAGAAATCCACGGCGGGACGGAAGAAAAGAAGGTTTGGATCGTAGTCGATCCGGTCATGATCAGCACCTCGGGTTCGAAATTGCTGGACGACGACGCCGTCAGCGCCATGATCGAGCACATTTTCCCCTACGCAGACATTATCACACCCAACAAATTCGAGGCCGAAGCCCTGCTCAAACGGAAACTGAAGACCCCAAAGGATATCGAAGATGGCGCTCGGGAATTGTTGAACATGGGATGTCGTTCCGTTCTCGTCAAGGGTGGACACACCCTGTTGGAGGAATCGTCGTCTGGTTCGTCGGACTCGGCGTCCGAATCGTCATCATCGTCATCGTCATCGTCCTCCGAAGTCCAGAGCACACTCGAGTACGCCCAGGACTTTTTGCTTTCGTCCGATCCCGCTCCTCTGGATGGCGATGAGCGACTGTGCGACACTTCCGCCGCTTCGACGAAGACGAGAGGCGTGTGGATGCGTTCGATTCGATGGGACACGCCCCACACCCACGGAACGGGATGCACTCTGTCTTCGGCGATCGCTTCGGCCCTAGCGCTGGGAGAAGACAATCGCGACGAGTCCAATGGTAGTGAGAGCGTAGGGGCCACCAGTGCCATCGAAATCGTGGATGCGTGCTGTTTGGCAAAAGCATACGTTTCGGCAGGTATCCAGAGAGGAGTCCAGCTCGGATCCGGTCCGGGACCCGTCGCGCACACCGAGTTCCCTTCGTCGTGGGAGAATTTCCCTACCATTGTGGTCGACCCCACCAGCGGCTGCAAGTCGGATCGAGACGATTTCGGTGCCATGAGGGCGTTTTCGTCCGTAGACAACGAAGGAGGTGCAATCCCTACACTCGGTAGGATTCTTCCGATCGTGGACACGGTGGAACAGATCGAACAACTCGCAAAAATACCCGGTGTGACCGATATACAGTTGCGAATCAAGGACGAGACCGACCCGGTCAAGATTCAGGAGCGTGTCAAGAAGTGCCAAGAATACTGCAAATCCAATGGAGTCAACCTGTGGATCAATGACTTCTGGGAGGCTGCCGTAGAAGCAGGATGCTTTGGTGTTCACGTCGGGCAGGAAGATCTGGTAAAGTGCATGCTAGCTGGAGGATTGGACCAGCTGAAAGCCAAGGGCATGGCACTGGGAATTTCTACGCATTCCTACGGAGAGTTGGCCGTAGCTCTGGGCGTGAAACCCACCTACATCAGCATGGGACCAGTATACGCAACAAACTCGAAAAAAATTCAGTTCCATCCACAGGGTCTCGACACGGTACGAAGGTGGAGAAAGTTAATACCTCCGTCGATGCCATTCGTAACAATAGGCGGGATCAACAGTTTGGAAGCTGCAAAAGCAAACAGAGGGGCAGGAGCCGATTGCATCGCTGTGATTAGCGCGATTACCCAATCCGATGACGCGGCTGCGAGTGTCAACGACTACAACAATGCCATGGTGTTATAATTCTAGAAATTAGCATTCCTTCCATTCTCTTCTACACAATTTATAGCAACCTGTCAAGAGTCTCTCTCAACAACTTTTTCTTTTCGATACGGAACAAAATAGCCGTGAGTTCTTCGGGTTCTTGCAAACCGGATTTGGACGATTTGAGGCGTTTGAGCAGTTCGCGGTCTTCTTCCAGGGTAGTAGTTTTCGACGCGATTTCCATTTCGATTGCTGTTCGGGCCGCAATACGCGCCCGTCGTTCGTTGTCTGGGCTCACTTCGGCCGCAAAGTTTCCAACCGCCTCTCCGGCATCTTCCCACTCCTGGGCGTTCGAAACAAGTGCTCGCAAAGCTTGGAAAACCGCAGGATCGATGCCCACTGCTCGGCTAAGTACTACACCCCCGCGAGGGTTCCCTTCGGAAATCACTCCTTCCTCTTCGGTCGATGAGTCATCCGCTGCCGGTGTGACAGCGGTGAGATCGTCGCTCAAACTGATTCCTAACAGTCCGGCTCGGTCGAGTTTCTGTAGCCGGTCTAGAGGAAAGGGGGTTCCACCGCAAGCTTTTTCGATGGCCTCGATATCCCAATCTCGAAGAGGCGGCATGACATAAGTATCGTGGGGATTATCCTGTTCCACAAAACCTAGAAAGTTTGCGCACGGACGAAATGAGTAAGTCTCAAAGAGAAAAGAAATCTTTTTTCCAAAAATAAAAACGAAAAGCAAAAACACCCTGCACGTATCGATACGTCCATCCATGCAATCGTCACTATCAATCGAGTGGTCGATGCTATAGAAACTCACCATAATACTGCAGCAACTGGTCGTTGGATCGGCTACCGTAGCTGATGAAGACCTCGGAGTTGGAAGGCACGGCGGATGTCGTCGCCAAACTGTACGCATTGGCAAAAAATTCGTATGCCACGTTGCCCGTGGTCCTCATCGAATCGTGGTTTGCCATGTCGATGACGGGACAAATGACGTACTTTTTGGTCTTGAAAAACTTTGGCAAGACAAAGTCTCTCAAGACGGAAGCACAGAACACGAGTCCCGCACCATTGGCGGCTTGGTCGAGTGTTCCCACATTCAGGCCGATATAGGCAGTCACCAAGACCAGCGTAAAGACGTATACGAATGGATTGAACGGGGCGCCGGTGTATCCCCCGCTGAAGGCTCGCGATCGAGCGCATTCACAACCCCATAAAAAGTCGTCGAACGACATGCCCTTCATCAGATTTGTTCCACAGGATTGGAGGGTATTGTACATGTCGTTCCAGGATTTTTCTTGTCGTTCCACCGACTCTACCATGTGCGGATATTGCAACCATTCCTTTCTGTCCTCTTCCGTCCAGTGGATTGGGGTTCCAAATTTTCGTGGCAAAGAATCCAACCAGGGCTGCAGGTCCACCTCTCCCTCTAATTTTTTCGATGAAACCTTGTCCAGTTTGTAGAGATACAAGGCAAATTGTGCGTACCACGGCATGGCGCGAAACGCCTGGCGATCCTCGACCAGCTCTTTCACGACGCTTCGGTCGTCGGGGCCGCCGCTGGGGAGTTCTACGGACAGAGCCAGCGAAGCGGGGACCGTTACAACCACGCTGTTTGCATCGGTGTTGCCGGACGCACCACTCGTGACCAGGCCCAATCCACCGGTGGTTTTGGATTCTTCTATTTCCAGAGCACTCGCGACTTGAATGCCCGCCTCGTCTTTGCTCCAATCTTTCAGGTTCGGAACTCGTTTTTGTCGGCTGGCGACCGCATCGAGACTCGTAGTTGTTGTTGTTTTCGTTTTTGTTTTCGTTGCCGTTGCAATTTGATTAATGCTCGTGGAATGTTGCGTGGGGAGATGCTGAAAAGCAGCTGTTACTTGTGACAAGACGAGAACAGCGATGCTACCTCTGAGGAGAAAACTCCCGAATCCGTGATGTGTCGTCATCTCGTTGAAGGCGAAGTGATTTTGTGCTCAGAAACGATTCTGTGTGGCGATCGAATGTCGAAATTTTGTTGGAGGGGTAGGTTGTCAGAAGACCCAATCGGTAGTCGTTCGGTAATATCCCTCCTTCAAATACCAAGAGTGACACAGTGAGTTGTGCGGTGATGCAGTGCAAGGAAAGCACTTGATGGCGAGTTGATGTTGCGATGGCCGATCGGATTCGATTGTTAAAATCAATTACAATAGTATTCGTACGCGTACGCGTACTATCGGTAGAGGCTTTTTCTACCGGTGCGATCTTCAATTGGGCATCATCTTCAAATCTCGATCGCAGCAGACAAGGATGCGGACGAGATACCGGTAAGTCTTACCGGTACCGGTAGATGGATGCGCTCCTCGAGCGCGTGACGTTTTTTCTACCGTTGTTTTTCCAATGGTTTTTCCCACGGAGCGCGACTTCCGGTTCGTTCCTGCCGTTGACACCTCCATCACTCAACAATCACACAACCCATGTCCACAGTCCATTCACTCGTGATTGAAAAGTGGGTGAGAAAATCGATTTTTTTTGTCGATTGTGTCCTTAGTTTCTCGTGGGCCCCGTTCCTGGTAAACTTGCTTCTTCATTTTGGTTGTGGTATGGTGGTCGAGGGCAACGAAAAAGAGGGTCTCAGAGTCTAAACCAGCCTAAAATTCACCTGCCGAGATTCAGTCTCAGATTCGAGCGACATTAAATAATTTTCGTCAAAGTGATAACCAAGACCAAGGAGATTCATCAACAATTATCAAATAATCGGGGTTGCGTGTAGACAACGTCGTCCGAGTCCGTCAGTAATCACCATATTTTAACTCGAATCATTACAGTACCGTATTTGCGTCGGTGTGTGAGGAAAGTTATGAGCGAGGACCGAGTTGACGGAGACATCAAAACACAAACACAAACTCTGCCAATGCGGAATGCATCGCATTCGCCCTCGGGTCCTGTGCCGAATACTCATACGAATACGGACTCGGTTGGTTTGAAAGTTTCGACGCCGAGTACAACCATTGCGCACGCCGCGTCCGGAAGGTCCATATCTCCAAGAATGCGAGAAGAAGATGCCGATTTACTCGAGTCGATGCATTACGCCTCCTCTCAAGTTTCTCAATACACGCCCGATGGAACTCCGCTGTTGAGACCGAAGGATCGTTCCCTGCCGATGCAGGACGTCCCGTTCATATCGATGCCGCTTGCTTCAGCGAGCGAAGTTTTGACGGAGAAACAAGATTCCAGCGACAAGTACCGCAGTATTACCATGAGTTTGAGCTTTCGGGGCAACGAAACAGACAATTCAGAGAGCGGAGTATCTGTTGGAAATGGTCGGTCCTTGGCGTTCTCGGCTCTAGGCCAGAAAGACCAGGAAGCTGATCAGGCACGTTCGGCGCCTTCCACACCAGCGAAACATGGTGATTTGTGTATCCGCAAGCTGTTGTCGGGAGAGATTCGAACTTTCTCGGGAGAGGTAGAGCCCGAACCAAGAGACGACAGTTCCAACCGCAGCCAACACGCAACTTCCGAAATCACCGTGCAACAAAAAATTGTAGACCACGAAGAAAGGGAGGGAGGGCAAGATTCCAAACCAGATAACTTTACGGGGAAGGAGGTTGCGTTCGTCAAGACCGAGCAAGATGGCATGGCGGCGCGCAGACGCGTGAGCGATGCCATCCTTTTCGCACAATCCGTACGCGAACGAGTATCAATCAATCCAGATGATCTTTGCATCATTGATGATTCGGAAATTGACGACGACGATGACGACGACGATGATGACGACGAAGAAGGAAATCAGGAGGACGAAGAATCAAAAGAAAAAGCAGCACTGAACCATTCCATTCACGAGAATGTTCTGTCATCCGAGTACTTGATAGGAGCGTCGCCCATGGCTCCTAAAAAAGTCAAGACGCCAAGTTCCATAGAATACGATACACCAATGAAGAAACAACCTTCAAACTTTGCATCCCTCAGCTTTGTTCATCGTCGAAAATCACACCATACGTGGCCGTTCGAACAGCCTTTAGACATTGAGTTTAGTTCCATGAATCACTTATCGGATGGAGTAGGAGATCGGACGAATTTTGTGTACAAGGGGATTTGTGCGAACCCTCCAGAAATCACAAAGCGCGGTATTCAGCGGGGAAATTATGCACAACTGCACAGAAAGGCTTGGCTGGAGGTCAGCGACAAATATCATCGTTACGGGAAGAATCTTCGTCTGTATTATCGTTATTGGGAACGATTGGGTTTTCCTACGAATCAATTCTTCGACTGGCTCGATTCCAAAGGCGAAGCAGCCGGGCAGCCTCTTCCAAATCTCGATGAATGTCCTAGGTCTGTGTTGGACTCGGATACGGTGCTATACATCACGAACCCAGATGTGTCCGAGGGGTACGCACTCAGTTTTGTTCCTGGCGAGGACGGCCGCGGTGTTGTTGTTAACGTAGACGGGGATCCAATACAAACCGGACCGGACGGTTGGATCTTCATTCTGCGCGATAACGTCACATACGGTGCCCCAAAAATCACATCCGTTTCGGGCCATTCCAAACAGCGCTTTCATCACTCCTCCTTTTTCGGTGGCAAGGCAGTAGCATCGGCAGGAATCTTCATTACCGACACCCAAGGTCATCTGACTCGATTGTATCCTCACTCCGGACATTACCGTCCCGGTGAAGCCCACATGCAACGCATGCTCTTCTTTTTGCACCGAAACGGAATCGATCTACGAACCTTTGATGTAGACACTCAACAACTATCTCATGTATCTCGCGAAAAAGACGCCGGGAAGGGGAAAACGGAAGGCGGCGGCGAAGTGAAAGAAAAGAAGATGAAAAAAGTAGACAGTCTTCATCTCGAGAAAGCAGTGGACGTGGCCTGTTTCTTGGCGCACAAAGCCGATTTCATCGGGAAGGAAATTTTCAACAAGATCCACCAGATTCGGAGGGCCGATGTTACAACTGTCTCGGAGGCACTCAACTTGGTGAACAAAGGATTGCGCCCAAGGACTGCGCCCAAGGACTCCGAATGACTGCAAGTAGCTAAACAGGGGAGAACCACTAGCTTTTCTGGTTCTTGTATGCATAAAACTTTCTTGAACAATGCAACCTACGATTGCAGTTTTTCAAGGAAATCATGTTAAAAATAGGCAATAATCATAGGAACAATTTTGCCGCGTCCGGAAACAAACCAGCAGGTGCCAAGTTGGAACGTACCTACCATTTGCTCAAATTTGTACTATAAGCGCGAAATTATAAATAACAATGCTATTCTCCACTATTCAATAGTGCATATCCCAATGCCTTGACGCAGTGGTTATCTCAATTTTATTACTATTGCTGGAGAGTTGGACAGATACATGCAGTAGACCATCCAAGCTGGATTTTTTGTTGTTGGTGTTGTTGTTGGTGTTGTTGTTGGTGTTGTTGCTGTTGTCGTTGCCCTTGCCGTTGCCGTTGCCCTTGCCGTTGCCCTTGTCGTTATTAGTGAACAGTATCCTAAAAATGAACGGTTTGACACTCCAGTATCAGGGCAGCTGAAACACTACATGAATAGCAGGATTGTTTCTTCTGGATAACCATAGGAACATTCACCACCGAGGAGTCTCAATAATAGATCTAAGGTTGTTGTTCTTTCTCTCCCTGCCTACTACCATTATTTGAATAAGTATGATATTTTCATCATCAGCAATATATTTTGCAGGAAATCATTATTTTAAGTCTCTTGCTTTTTGATTTACTTCTAGTCTTCAAGTACTTGTTGTCTCTACTCCCATCTCCTGAACCCTACCGGTGTGCACAATGGTAGGTACGACTGTGTTGTCTCGTACCATAGTATGATTCCTGATGTTATGTCTTTGGACAGGTATCATACTGTAATGATTTGAATCATTTACAGCAGAAGGAATGATAACAACATCATGAGGTATAAGTACTCGTACTCGTACTCAAAGAAATTCTGAGAATACGGGTCCAGTATGCCACCCAAGCAAAAATTCTGCGGTCATGAGCAGTCATTCGGATCACTTCCACTATTCGATGCTGTAAGATTAACGAACCAGCTGGTGTTTTCAGACGTACCGTACCGTATGATAGAGAACATTACTTGTACCGTACGGTACTTCGAAAAAAAAAATTTGCACCTTCGCTCACAATTGAGGTCATTATTACTTTTTGGACCTCGCAGTGATAGAAGTTTTTCCGATAACTGACAGCGATTCCCGTACAACGCGGAGTCTCGCGAAGGGTACGTGTTCGCTCATCACTACTATTTCTATTCCTTAATTCGAAACACTACCATTCCGTACCAGGTACGAGCGATGTGGTGCGCTCGCAAGAATGTCCGCCAATCAGATAAGCACTACGTGACAACTCAACGTTCCCTATGTGCCGGCTCGAATATTTTTTGTCTTCGAACCCGATCATTAAGACCAGTAGATTTCCGCTACACACAATACACACAAACAATAGGACGCACGAGTCGTATTGTGTGCGGGGAACTTCACTCACCCTCGTAAACTAAGAAAATACAGCCAGCAGCTCCTGGGGACCTCTCGTGCCCTGAAAATTACCGTGAAAAACTAGCTTTACAGCTCGGTTCCGTGTTCCTATTGCTCTCTCCGTGCTTGCATCCGTATAGTACCCTGCAGACCAATCACCCAAGATAACCCAGCTAGTCCATGAAGTAACCTCCAGAGATCCACCGTTATAACCACCGTGCCAACCCCATTATTCGATAGTGACACACTGTCTCTAACAAGTAAGCTTTTGGCTAGAAGCAAGCGAGAAGGTGTCTTTTGGGAGGAAGCAAACGATTGAACTTTCCGCCGGGGTTCTTGGAAGCTCGTGTTTTGCTCGCATTGGTTGTGACCATTTTTCCAAAATTTTTTGTTGTTGTTGATGTACAGTAACGACCATAGGCTCTACGAATCGTTTCGATTATATAGCACAAGAAAGGATGACTGCAACGGCAGATCTTACGACAGAGCAGCAGCCAGCTGTAAAACAAGCAAAAGTCCAGGTGGATTTGAGCAACATGATCGGGAGGATCAAGCCAAAGCCGGTATGTCTTGATGCCACGTTGAGGCAACAGTCTACGTCTAGCACCGATATAGGCAAACTGGTCTTTCCCTCTGGGGTTGCAGGTACAAGCATGATGGAAACGGCAAACAAGACTCCTCTAGACGCTGGATCACAGTTTTCTGTGGTTTCCTCCAGTTCCTCCACTGCTTCACGTGAGACCGGATCATCCGACTCATCAATCACCGGAACTAACAATCAGGGCCACGGTGATGGTAGACAAAAGGTCATTGCTACAACGAGCTTTGCCGATGGTGATTTTCTGCGTCGAAAGGAAGAGTCGGAGCGCGTCAATCTCAAGGTAAAGACCCAAACCATCTCACGGAACGGAAGGCAGACCCAACGATACTATACCGACCCCGCAACCAATATTTTGTATCGAATGACTACCGGATGTATTCCGATTTTGGAGGACGGTAAGATACTATTCTGTTCGGCTAGTCGTAAGCCGGATTGGATTCTTCCGAAAGGAGGATGGGAGAATGACGAGGACTTGGAAGAAAGCGCGATTCGCGAGACGTTTGAAGAAGCAGGAGTTTTTGGCGTCATTGGACCGGTGCTCAGCGAAATCGCGTATGAAACACGAAAAGGGAAGAAGAGACGAATCGAGTTTGAAGAAGTCCAGAGAAAGGTTGAAGAAGTCCAGAGAAAGGTGAAGCAGATACGTGAGTCACAGTCGTCTGGTCCCAAAGCTGTAACCCCAACCTCCGACTATGATGGAAGTTCTGCCCTCCAGAGAGTGGCCTCGTCTAAGGACACTGTGGTCTCTTCGTCTTCGATAGATGGTTCGTGTGGACCAACCGATGAAGATGGCAGTGCGGGACAAGGTCAACGGGCATCACAAACACTACCTAAGACTTTGGTGCCACAAATCTCCGACGGAGACAACGTCTCTGTCGCATCCGAGACATCGTTGGGCCAAACCCACATCAAAATGAGTCTCTTTCCTCTGTATGTCACCGAGGTAAGACAGGAATGGCCCGAGAATGGTCGGTTCCGCAAAGTTGTGGATATTGACGAGGCCATTCGAATCACCGAGCCCCGGCCATACTTTCAAAAAGCACTCAAGGAGCTGAAGGAAAGGAATCTGCATATTTGCCATGACTTTAGAACGAACGACAAGAAAACGAGCACAACAACGACGTCGCTGGTTACGGGGACGGGAGCGACATAGCATCAACTTTTGCGTTTGTACGAACAAACGCAAAGACGCAAAATAAACCGCGCCTCGGAATTTATCATCTTTTCCCCGCTATGACACAGGTATATAATCACAACGAAAAACTAGAGCATAAACACAAAAATCCACATAATGTTACATTTACAGTTCTACGATTAGTCAGCTAGCATGTGTGCAGTATGCATGGCCTCCATCTCGTGAGCATCATTTCAGTCATTCGTTGGGAATTGTGTGTGGTGTTTCCTCGGCGAATGGTTCGGGCTCTCCTCTGGTCGTACCGCTGGCGTTCTCGTCGTTGCCGTTGTTGGATTGTGTGGTCCGCGAACCAGGTGCCGTTGTGGGCAGATCTTCCCACTGCCCCGCTTCGTCATCAATCTCGTAGCTTGAAGTATTGTGGGTGCTCCGTTGTTCGTCACGGGATGACCTCGCATCGTCGGCATTGCCCGTAGACGATGCCTCGCGAGCTCCGCCACCATCCCCGTTGTCGTCCACAACAACATCGTCGTCGTCCAATCCATCCAAGCCCAGGCCTTCCGAGACGTCGTCCTCGAGTATGATGCGTTCCCGTTCTTGCTCGCGTCGGCGGTGACTTCTGTATTCCAGAAGGGATCGCAGGGTCAGAGCCAAGAACAATTGCAGCACAAACAAAACCGTGGTCCCGATCGCCATACACGTAAAGAACCATTCTTTCAGGACCAGCTGCAACCCTCTCAGTTCTTCGCCGATGTGCAAAATTCCTTGTCCGACTTCCACCCGTTCTCCCCTCTTCCGGTTTTCCCGCGACACCACGAGGTGGACTGTTACGTAGCGCAGGGCAAGTTCCTCACTCTCGACAAAGAATCGAAAGGACTGAACCGTCACCCTTCGGCTTTCCGGGATGGCACCCAACACGTGGGGAAGAATGCAAAGGAACTTGCGAACTACCGATATCCAATGGGATTCATGGGGAATCCTCGCAGCCCGAGTGGACGACGCCAAGAGTGTTTTGGTAGTGGTCGTTGTGGCCGGAGTGTTACTACTTTCGTCGTCGTCTGCCTCATCTGGTGGCGACGAGGACGACGAGTACAAATCCACCACGACACTGAACACACCGATTTTGTTGCGATTGATTTCGGACTCTGGCAAATCGAGAAGGACTTCGATGTAATGGGGTGCCCCCTTTGTCAGAATATGCTCCTCTTGTTTTGGTGGCGGGACAACGCCCGGATGGTAGTGTTGCCATGAATCGTGGTTCGAAAGCAGGTCCACGACAGCGACCGGAGCGGATTGCATCGATCGTCGGGACGGTTCATAGTGGTCTTCGCGTTGTAATTGGTGCAAGGGGAATGTTGGGGGCGAGGACGAATCTTTGTCTGTCGTTGTGCTATTATCTGTGTTGCACACAACATCGCTGTGGTCGTTCCCAGGTGGATTGGTCCAATCATTTGCTGTGCAAGTTCGGTTCGCAGTATCGGCATTTACAGCAGCAGGAACAGCACCGGGTGGGACCTGCGAGGGTATGAATTTTTCTAATCCCCTGTCAGTATAATCAAAGTGGAGTGTGTCACTAGAGTGCAACCTGGGCATTACTAGATTGTAAAAGATGCCAAATTCTCCCAAGGACACCAGCATCAAAAGAATCGCTAAGGTCCCGTACATAGAGATCTTGAACACGAAGGGAAACAATCCGATAAAAGACGAAGACGACGATGGCGAACGCCCTTCTCGTTCTCTATCCCGAGGAAAGTGCGAGTGCTCGTCTCGATAGTGCTCCGGGTACTGTCCGAGGAGTCGGGGACGAAGGATCATCGATTCTGCCCCCTGCAACAAAAATCGAATCGCAGCCGTGTCGTTGTCCCCCTCGGGGCGGGGACGACGACTCTGTCCGGCATCGTAGTTGTAATCATAAGCGCTATCACGATTCAAGCTATTTTCCATTATAACCTTTTCAATGCTGCAGCGAGTGTCCGCAGAAAACTGTTCATCGACTATTATGGACTTCACAACTTTCCGTCTGCATTGGTGTCATCGTCAAAATTGAAAAACTGAACGAATTTGAAATTCAAACAATTGTTTTTTTAATCTCAATCTACGGTACGAATAGTACTTCTACTCCCACTCGTACCTACCGGTATGATGTGAACTAAGATCGCGCACTAATACCTACTAGGGATATGTGAACAGCATACTCTTCTTATCTACGAACAATCAACGGATGCCAATAATTTTTTCAATCATCTTACGACATTGGCACCATACATCTGGTGTCACTTCAACAATCAGACTTCAATCACAATACGACTCGTATGTGGTCCGCACCATGCGTCATAAAGAATAAAATTGCGTCACCAGGGAACAGCTTATGCAAAAAACTTAACGGATTCGTTACGTAATGCATTCCGACGAATCGATTGGATTCTTACATTCATTCTGGAACTTTGGAAATCGGCCATTCTTGAAATTGTGTGATGTGTGTGTGTGTGTGTGTGTGTCTGTGTGTGTGTTTCCAACCGAATGTGCAAAAACGGGGAATATACGCGGAATACGATCGGATCTTGAACCAATCCGCAACCGAACATAAAACAAAACAATAGCGTCGAATCTTCTCCCCCAATACCTGTATCAAACCTGAACTATCGCCATGACGAAAACTCGACAAGTAGTACGGTGGATCGCTCCCGTCGTCTTTTCTCTCCAATCGCTCTTTCTCTTCTCCGATGCCTTCACCTCTTCCTTTGTTTGGAAGGAGAAAGCTGGCGCCTTTCAATCGAACCCGAGGATTGCCGATGCGCCGGTAGGAACAGCCACAACCGCCGCTGCTCCGCTTCATTCCACAACCCAAACTGCTTTTTTTGACGACCTAACTGCAGTCCAAGACGACGAAGGTTCCGACAAGGTATGCACTGTACAGATCCTCATGAGTAAAACCGGCGGTGGACACTTGGCCAGTGCCATTGCCTTGGAAGACGCCCTGAATTCCTTGTACCCCGGTAGATTCGAGTGCGACATTGTGGACATTTACACGGATTATGGTCCCGTCTGGCCGTACAACGACCTGGTCCGAATGTACAAGCTAATGGCCGAATACTCCTTCGCGTGGGATTTGTTCTACAAGTTTGGCGAAACCGAGTTCGGCCTCCGATTGAACGAATGGATGCTAGATGTATTTTGCCACCAAGCGTTTACAAAATGCATGGAGCGAAAATTTGAGTCCACCCAAAAACGAGCCGATATGGTAGTTTCCGTGCATCCTTTGTGCCAGGACCTTCCTCTAAAGATTTTGGCCGAGTTGGATGCGGATGCCGAGAAAAGCACCCCATTCGCGACAGTGGTTACCGACTTGGGCGGTGCGCACACGACGTGGTTCAATCCAGGTAAGTGAAGCATAGATACCTTGAATGTACTGTCTGCCTTTCGATGTTGAATATTCTACTTCCTCTGTTGTATTGCATACGCGTACGCGTACGATGCAAGTAAACTTACATCAACTTTTACATCCGCTTGAACATTTGCCATTGGTTTTCTATTCAGATGTCGATAAGTGTTTTGTTCCATCCGATGCTCTCAACGACAAGGCCCAGTCCCGTGGACTAGACACTTCCTCCCAGATTGTACAATATGGGCTTCCAATCCGAAAGGGTTTTTGGCCAAAATCAAAATACGACAACGATGTTCGTTCGAACCTTGAGGTTTCCGAAGTGCGACAAGAGCTGGGATTAAGTGACGTTCCTACTGTTCTTGTCGTTGGTGGCGGCGATGGAATGGGCGGCATCGTCGACATTGCCTCCAACCTGGGAAAAGCTCTCGGAAATCAAAACAACAACAACGGCAATAATGTTTCTGAGTGTCAAATGGTTGTCGTATGTGGGAACAATCAACAAGCTCAACAAAAATTGGAAAAGATGAATTGGCCAAAAGGGGTAGAAGTGAATATTCAAGGATTTGTTCGGAACATGGATGAATGGATGAAAGCCAGTGACTGCCTTGTCACGAAAGCTGGCCCTGGAACCATTGCCGAAGCTTCAATCTGTGGTCTTCCTTGCATGCTGTTTGCTTATCTGTAAGTCATTTTCATTTATCTTAGTCCTGACATGTTGAAAAAATGATCCTTCTTATCGGAGAAATCACACATCACTCTTAAAACCTCGCCTTTTTTCTGCCTTCCAGACCGGGACAAGAAGAGGGCAATGTTGCTTTCGTTGAGGAATCTGGTTTTGGAAAGTACAGTAGCGACCCAAATGAAATTGCAGCTACTGTGAGCTCCTGGTTGAAGTCACCCGAGAAACTTAGGACAATGCAACAAGCGGCCTTGTCCGCAGCGCGACCCTCTGCAACGCTTGATATTGCGCGTGATTTGGCTGAGGTTGCCTTCTCAACTAAGGAACAACAGACAACCAAGAAACAACAGGGAGAGAAGATATTGGTGACTTTGCGGTGAAGGTCGAATACCTGCATTTGAACATCGTGCAAGCCTATCGCTTTAGAGTGCAGTTCTCTCTGTTACTACGTGTAGTGAGAACCAATGAAACAAAAATAGTGCTTCGGCATATGGTAAAGAACTCTATTATTTTTATTTGTTCATGACTTTTATTGGTAGCCATTCATGTTTCGTTGTAACCAATCATACGTGGCAGTTCCCATGCTGGTGCGGGCCGCATTCACAAGTTCCATGATGAATGCTTTCTGTTCGTTTGATCCTGGCGGACCCCTCATCTTCAGTCTCTTTCTGACTCCGTTCGCTAATATCCTTGCTTGTCGCGCATTTTGTGTCATTGTTAGCATACTCGCTTCTACCAATGCTGCGATTTCCTCCGAGTGGGCCGAAGCACAAGCAAACGCATGTTCGAACATGTGACAGAAACGCACACCCAAACCACCCTGACTGGTGTTCCAGCCCCCCAGTACATCCCAATATTCATCACTTAATTTGAATGGTGCCTTTTCACTAAAAATGGGAACCTTGCACATTTTGGGGGTATCACCAAGAACAAAACCAAAGTCAATGTGAATAATGTTTCCTTGACGATCCATCAGAATATTTGCGTTGTGTCTGTCTTTGATTTGCAATATGTAACAAATCACACTATATCCAACTAATGAACGAAGAAAATTGTCTTGCGCTTCCTCAAAGGATAGGGCGCCATTTGCTCTTGGTTCACTGTATGTTCCCGGAGAACCATATGCGCGTTCGAAATAATCGCGTAAGCTTTGAAAACCATCTGTTCCCTTCTTCACTTCGTCCACACTCTTTGCATCCGCAAGGCACTCAACGATGCCGGCATCACCTCCAACACACATGATGGTGTAAGGACGCATGTAAGGACGATATGTTTCGGGAATATCTGTCTTGAACCAGTCATTTAACTTGGAAATCACTTGCATGACCAGGGCTTCTCTTCGAATATCCTCTCCGGCTTTCATGATGAAAGAGGCAAGGCGCCATCCCTCGACCTTCCCATAGGGCGAGGCCTGTCGGATCTCTTCACACTTTTCGGCCAAAGGTTGTCCAAATATTCTGTCCAAGAGTGCTTCTCCAGTTGATACCACCGGGCCACTGCAACATTCGCAATGAATTGTGAGCAGAAGTCATTCCAACAGGTCTGTAAAACACGTCAGTCTCATTTTGTTACATACCTTTGTCCCATTCCAGTCGGTGACTGGGCAGTCACAGGATATTCGTTGTACATTTGATCGTTGTACATTTGATGGTGAAGCTGCTCAAATTCGTTTTCACGAACAGTGTCGTATGGATTGGTAGTGTAGACATCTTCGGGACTGTGAGAATAGAATACTGTTTCATCTGATTGCCACCCTCCCCGTGGCATCTCTTTCGGCGCGACATCCATGAGAAGTTCTTTCTTTGTTATTGTTACAGTTTGTAGTTCTTTCTTATTGCTAGAGGCAGGTGCGAGGAGTTCCGATGGAATATGATAGGATTTGGAATGATCCTCAAAATGCTTCACCGCCCGGAGGTGCAGCGGACGTGGCCGTTGCAGTCATAGCCAAAGCTTCTTCCATGGTTGCTCCAAGCCCCGGTGCACCAGAGGCATACAGTCGGGAATCACTCCCTCTCAGATTTGTGTCTGCAACTTCCACTCGAACGAGATACGGACATCGCTCCCGCGACGACAACACACGGGCCTCTTCCACTACGATATTCAGAATTCCGAACGGCGCCTTCATTTGCATCGGATGACGTTGGTTCACATCCAGGCCAAAATTTATCTTGCTGTTGGACGAGAAAATCAGAGACAAAAAGAGGATGAGATACGCGTCACTATTTTCGAGTAAAACACTGTGGAGCTGCACTGAATACGCACCTTGGGATCCAAAGGAAGATGAACCGAATACATCAGCATGTCGGACGTGACATCGGAAATCATAGGCCAATCATCGGGGCCGCGATGATCTTCGACATCGAGGCTGACATCTCCACGAGTGATCATTCGTCGTCGCACCCTTCTGTTCATTTCCCTGAGACTGTCTTGAAGAAAGGCATTGCGATGAACAATAGGGACATTTCTCAGATCGAGGGATATTTTCGTAAGTAGATCGATAAAATGCATCGTATCCCCAAAATGGCTGCATCTTCGAAGACTCAGACTCGATGGCAGTTTCCTGTTCGGTGGAGTTATGTCATCGTGATCATAGTGTTGTTGTTGTTGATGATGATGGTGGTGGTGATATTGAGGGTCCCGATAATAAAAATGGTCTTCAAACGGAATCGTGTGGCCAAAAGCCGTGGCTTGTTCGGCATCTTGAAGCAGATCGAAAGCTTCCCTCTTGCCCGACCCAATGGTTGCTAAGACGGCAGCCTTTTCGGCGGGGTAGAACAATGATTCAACCGTCTTCCAGTCTGCTGTCGGTGCTCGAACAAAGACTTCCATGCTCTGCCGACTTCGGCCTCTAGCAACCAACACATGTCGACCCCCCAGTTTGCGTCTTCGACACAACGCCGAACAATGAGGCGCCGCAGTTTGTCCACGGGGTTCACCAGTCTCGGGTCAAAAGCAGGTGGGGATTTGAGAACAACCGAAACGAGTTGTGGTAGGTAATCGCGGACCACCCGTATTGTTTTTTGGGCATCGTTGACTTCTTCGGGGGATGGTTCGATCGTCTGGTTTTCTTCCCGTTCGTCATCGTCTGGTCCTACTATTATTGAGTCTACTCGCGGTGTTTCTTCAACGACTTTCAGTGCGGATTCTATTGTGGAATCGGGTGCTATGTCTTTCGTTTCATCCTCGTCGGCCTCTTTTATTCGCGCGTTAGGATCTATATCCGTTTCAAGCATTTCCTTTTCTTCTGTTGTGTCGCCATCTCTGGCCGAACTTTCCGTTGATACGATAACTCTGGCAGTCTTTTGTGCTTGGCGATAATCGTCGGCTGTTGCCGTCGATTCGCCGAGATCGTTCGTGATTGTCAAGGTTTTTGGTCCGCTTCCTTCAGAGACCATGCGAGCGTATATGTCTACCAACTTCGCCTCATCGCATCCATAATCAGGAGCCGCTGCTTGATACCCACGGGTGGATAGAGGAAAGAATCCTCTGACTGGCATGATCTCTCCATTCGTCTTCGCCCTGTGGACAGTCAGTGGTCGCAGTAGACAGCGATGGCAACGAAAAGACGGGTTCGTCTCGAGTGAGCCGCCGCAACGTGCTCGTAGCCACTACCGGTAGTTATCGTTTGCCCACTGTAGTCGACGGGCGTGACGTTCGTGGTTGTGATTGGGACGTTGGGAGTATAGGGAAGGGTTGGATTCGGCAATGTCTCGCACTAGATTTGCTCAAGAAGAGCCATCCTCATCAAGAAGTTTGTCACATCAAACATAGTTGCTGCGCCACGTTTGATTCGTGGTCGATGTAGGATTGGCTGCTGACTGCTGGGACTGACTGACTGGACTGATAGACTCACTCACTCTTTCACTAAATCTTGTCCCTGGCTTATATTGTCATCTCAACTCTATTGTAACGTTGGTAGTCAAATGCAGAAATATTCGCGGTGCTTTCCCGTTGGGTTGTGGATTCCTATTGGTATCGAATCTCTGTTGGCAGTGCGAAGGTTATTAATACTGCGTTTTAGCGGTCCATTTCGTGTGTCATGTCCGAAAAAGTGATGTGTTCCTGTGTTCTCGTGGGGTTCTGTTACGAAGTACTCGTACGAGTACGATACGGCATGTACCGGTATCTGGTTCGTACTAAAAACGGTTTGTTTTCGATGGAAGTCATGCTTGCAGTCCACTTCTCAAACGTAGCGAACGAATCTCGAGGAGATCACAAAGTCAAGCTGGAGAGTAGCATTACACGCTTCCCGATGGAACTTGAGGGAATCAGAAAAACCGATGGTCTTTATGTTGTCGGGAACAAAAAACTGACTGTTCTAATGGTAAAAACCCTACCTCTCTCCCCCTCCCCCAATTATTTTTTTCGAAAATTTCGAAACGCACGATCGATACTCTCCGCGCGACCTTACGGGTACGTTACGGTCCACGAGTATTGTATGATGAATAGGGTACGTACCGGTATCGTACTATGCGAACGGTAATACGAGCTGTCGTACTCTCGATTTCGATTTTCAGATTTTAGTTGGAGATTGCTTAATGTTTGAAACATACCCGTCCCCGGTAATCGTACCGGGTAATACCTTGGAAATGAAACGCAGATTGATTCATGGAAAACAACTGTACTATGAACACCCAGAGCAACTCGAAAGACAGAGGAGCTCCACCGAGCTCCTCTTTCGTTTCGAGCGGTAGGCAGTCGAATTTACTAAGTCGTGCAGAGTATCACTGCCTTGAGTAACGCGTGAAATCCTTTCACCTACCCGGTATATGTGGAAAAGGTTTCATATCCTTTGGAATTCTTTCCCTCCAACGGTGGCTGTTGCACCGTACTTAATTTTTGGCAGTATCTCTCTCTAAACCTTTCCGTTCCATCGGATGCGATATAACCAGATGTATGTTCTCTACGATCTGTCACCTGGCAGCGTCACTTCTGTGCATCAAGGATGTCTTAATGTTCGTCTAAGTTCCGGTAGATCACTCACAGCTGCAACATGATTGGGGACTATCTTGGTCCCCAAGAGGAACCCAAGCGACGCTAATGGAAATCAAAACGATCATTTCAGCACCATTATTATTTATACTGTACGTTAATCAACAACAAGAATAATTATCAGCAGCCTATCAACTTACACAAGTTGTTAGATAAGAATTCTGATCATTTCGTCCGGCGTAAAACGTCAACGCGTGTTACAGTTTCCTGTAGACCTGTTGCCGGTCCTCTGCATTTTGATCGCAAACATACTTCGCAGCATCGACAATGAATGGAATGAGTGGCACTACGAGGCAACTGTAAAAAATGTGGTGGTCGGTGATGATACTCATAACTCTTTAAACTGGCAAGTTTCGTCGTTCGATACTACTATTATAATGGCATTGGTTTTGAATCAACGAAGCTCTGATTTTAAAGGTGGTGCCATGTTTCCAAGCCTGTGCCAGTTTTCTGGTTTTCCGGCCCTATTATTTTCTTTGAACGGCGATGCGTATTGCAAAAGAGGGTCAAACAATTCCCGCTGGAACAGCAGTTTCGCAAAGGAAGAAGCGAACGAAGTGCACAAGTTGGTCGGTCTCGGTACCTGCTACCTACACTACACTCAAAACGACGTACAGCAGCCAGTCGACTACGAAATGAAATTTATTTATTCACAAGAATATACAGACTAGTGGCTTCGGCGTAGAGCACGTCCTTGTCCTCGCCATCAATCGGCATCCCCAAACATGCGTGCCTTCCAGTAGATAGGTTTTTCTGCCCTCCCGGTGTTCGAGATTCACCTCCATTCGGACTTTGATGCTTCCAGTACGGGCTTTCGCGAAATCCACGTTCAGATTGGCCGTCACGGGATTTGCATTGCTCTGTGTTGCGTGCCGTCGTTGTTGCTTTGTGACATCTTTTTCATTACCTCCTCGCAGGCAAATCCCCATGATATCGTCAAACATCAAACTCAAGATTCCACCGTGGACGATGCCGTTGTGGCCATTCAAGTGCTTGCCGAATTTGACGTGGGCGACCACAACCAAGGCTCGCCGTTCCGTATTCGTACCCGAGGAGTGACCCGTACCCGTGCCCCCGGCTTCCGACGCGGCATCGCCGTCGTGGGTTTATCCTTGCGGGCCGAAACACTCGTAGTTCTCGATCATGGTATCTCCCCAGAGTGTCCCGAAGATCGCGTGCTCTTTCAATGGTTACCTCGTTCCGGCGTTTGGCACCCTTTCGTACGAACGGCTGTGCCGATCCGAAGTTTGAGTGGCACTGGCACTGGACGGAACCGGCACTGCTGGTTGCCATGGCCGTTGGCGTTCGAAGAGACGATGTCCTCTCCCTCCTCCTGCAGAGATCACTCGGGTAGGATTGCGAAGATGGCGACGAAAGCAACGATGCGACGAAGACGATGATGCATCACAAAGCGCGCGATCTGTGGATGGCGGACCATGGAAAAAAGATCCAGGCGCATTGCTGTGCTGCTGCTGCTGCGTTTTTTTTTTTTTTGGGGTTGCTGCTGACCGACGGCGGCGGCGGCGACGACGACGACGGGGGGAAAAACGGAAAAAAAAGGGCATCGGCAGTCATAGGGTATTCACATCCTTATTCATGGACACAGCCGCCACTCTGCTGTACAGAACACCCCGAACAGAGGCGGCTACTGTTGATTTGTTGACGCTATTCTTTGCACATGCTGTTGTAGTAGTGCCTTGTCGAATTAGTTTGCTTGTGTTCCGTTCTTGAATCTGAAGGCGTAAATAAGGAATGGTGACAACAATAAATAATGTGCGAATTGTCATATTTTCGTGTGAGAGAGTGTGTCATCGTAAAAAAAAAAACAAGTCAAAATTTTTCACGCGTCAAAACTACTAACAAGTAATCGTGAAAGCGTAAGTCATATTTACCTGTAAAAATACGGTCTGGCATTCCATCCTGTGACTGACGAATGTCCCCTCTCCCCCAAAAAATTGATTTTGGGATGGAAAGTTGATTTTACCGGTATCGTAGTAAGAACGGTAGATGCATCGGTAAGATGACACAAGAAACACAGGATTTCAGCAGTAATCTTACTTTGTTAGAGACTAAACACCAAAAAAACATGAGCCAAATTTCTTTGCCTTGCAAATATGTCCCTTGAGCGGGAATAAAACCAACAGTCTACTAGATATGAGTTGCACCAGGTAGTAGTAGGACTACTACTAGCAGGATGATCTAGTACTACTAGTAGTAGTACTAGTAGGAATACTACTACTAGTAGTACTAGTAGTAGTACTACTACTCACTTCAACAATGCCACCAGTATCAAATTCACTTGGGCTGCGCACATTCTTGTTGTACCGTAGAAGGAGGCAACCAAGCAAACGGAACCCCAAAATTGCCACACTCAAGCCAAAACTTTGGTTCTTGTTGATTTACTAGTACCTACTAGATGGTCGTGTTCAAGCCAAGAACAAAGGTTCATAAAAGAGTGATTTCACCAACAACCTGCTGCTGGTGGTGCTGGAAATCTGGCATAGTAGTACTTACATATTATAATCATCTTTCTGGCATCCCCCTTGAAATTGACTTGATGAAATTTGGCCTCCTCACCGGCCCTTTCTGTCAGGTACTGGCTGGGTTGCAGTGTTTCACAGGCAGGCAAGGTTCAGCATCATTACCTCAGACTCTCATTCTTTTGCCTCTTCTACTAGTATATAGGCTCGGAAGGAGTACTAGTAGCATGTTCTTATATCTACAGGCACTGGAGATGATGGAATTGGACCTATTGTTTGCTCAATGGGAACAACAACTGTTGTCCACAGGTAACAGGACCCTTCTTTTTCACTTGCAAACACCCCATTTGGATACTTTTGTATTCAATCGTATTTAGATTGGGAGAAGCTTCTCATATACAAAAGTGACGTGTTCTTGGAATTGGAACATGTGATTAAAGTTCTGATTCCGATTCAATTGTATAAGGAAGAAGGACGGATAGACGTGTAATGGACGAAGGAGTGACGGGTTATGACACCCTTCTCCTTCTTGTAGAATGAGTCAAAGAGTAGGATGATAGGGCTTGATGTGACAAATGTTGATTCTTTCCTTGAGGTGCGGAGTTTTCCAATAGGCGATAGTGCCATTGGTGAAGATTTGGTCAATGGTGGATGGACCAATGTTTTTGGCAATGAAGGGCATCTGCATTTGGTTTGGTGATCATGATTTGCTCATTGACCACAAAGTTGTGTTGCTTGCGGTGAGAGTTTTCATGAAGTGCATCTTTGTTGATAACGTTTTGGCATTTGTTTCTAATGATGTTGATATCAGTGATGATAGGGATGGGGAGATTATATCGCGGTTGAATACGAGACTATCATACATGAGATACATATAATTAGTTCCTTCTTGCAAGGAGACACAATTCACATTGATGCATCATGATAAGCATAGTGATGGAGATCAGTGTGTCCGATCCTCATCCATTGTTGTCCTCTCACTTTCTACTTTAGCATCACCAGATCATTGCAGCATCTAAGAGAGTCACTTCTACAGGTTATGAGCCCAGCTCTCACAATGTCAACCATTGCATGCCTGACATCTTACAACATGATCACCTTGGTAGTAACATTTGCCTCTCAATGTAGTACTACTACACTACTAGCAGTAGAAATGATACCAAGTGTACTTTTGGCTGTGAGATCATAACTTTTGGTCCTACTACTAGTAGTAAGAAAGGAGGGGCTTCTTGCCAACAGCATTCAAATCATTGCCATACTACTAGTTTGATTCAAAGGAGAAACAGCAGATTAATGCACGTGCAGCAGTCAGCATTACTATGAATGTTTCATGCATGTGACGTGACTTTTTGTTGGTCAGCCAAATCTTTTTCAAATTCTTCTTGTATTTGAGTGTGCTGGTGGTGGTGGTGGTGATCATATTTCCATGCATGTCAGTCGTGCATCATGGGGGGGGGGGGGGGGTAGATTCAGTTTTCCTCTGGGATTCTTGCTACTATCCTCTACTACTAGTAGTAGAATTGGTTTTGTGTATGGTATGATCATGTGGAGGATCAAACAACTCCAGCAGGAAGTGGTGGCATTTGCAAGCGGAAGCTACTACTAATACTTCATACTAGTAGTAGCTAAGGGGGGCAGACCCGTCAGACCTCGGTAAATAATCTTACTTGTACGATACTACTACTACGTAGGCGCCGGATAACAATTGAGAATTGCAAGTACCAACACAAATTAGTAACACAAATTAACACCAAGAATTAACAGACACAATTTGCAACATAATTTCCCGTGATACCTTTTCAATGGATACAATACATGCAATGACGGTCATTTGGGTTTTGCAGTAATCTCTTTATGATAGTAAGTCATTTTTTCTTAGTGAGTCATTACGTTGGGAAATGAGTGATTCCCAGCACCGGATGAAAGTGAATAGAATGCAAAGTGAATAAAAAGTATAGAATGAATACTTTTTTATCACACCCAATGGACGAATACTTTTACTAACTGCCAACTTTGGAATTTGGAATCCCTAAAGAAGAAGAAGCAGTAACTGGTGACGTGTCTGTTTAATCACTACCCGCGCCACCTACCGGCCCAGCCTTGAGATTAAGTAGTAGTAGTTAATTCAATGGGCATTTTGCTTGATCATGATATATGGAATAAATGAGGCTCTTTCCGACCCGGTATTGATTTTCATGATTGCAATAAGTAATTTACTCACGGGCTTTTATACATACTCTTTTAAATGCACATATGGGTTCCAAGTGTTTAATTATCGATTCAGTCTTTGTTGGTGTATTGGACCAAATCGATTAACCTGTTACGTTTGTAGCCTTAAGTGTAATCATTTTTACCACTTAAGGATTTCGAAGTAGTGGAGGTTCATTTGATTCTAAGCGAAGATATTTGTACGTGCAATGTTTGATTTTTAGATTCCGTTGAAATCTATTCTGTGTTAGTTAAGTGAATAAAAACTATACTTTTTATGTGTTTTTATTAATTTTAGTATTCGTTTTCATCTGGTGGTGGGAATCACTCATTGTGTCCTCAATCCCTGACGGAGACAGAAGAAGCACACTGTAGAATTTGTACGCGTTGCGTAGAAGTACCGGTACTCATACTCGTACTGTAGCATTTCCATACGCTCCCACGGGAACGTATCTTACACGTACGTACGATCCCTGTACGTGTCCGTGCAGTACAAGTACGCACTCTTATTCCATTATTATTTGATGGTCGCGTTGTTTTGCCGCGCGCGGCGTCGGTTCAGTCACACTTCCAAAAAATAATTACAAATAATTGGTCACAATGAACAGCTCACGGCCGCGAAGAACTCTCCTCTCTCTCTCATCTTACAGCACTCGTACAGTAATGTTCGACCTTGAAAACGGTAAACTGGTTCGCCTCTCCTCATCTACAGAAAAGGTCCGTGAGAAGCTTCTATTACGGCTCAGTAATACGGAGCATTTTTTGTAATTTTCGAATAATATGGAATGTTTGCTTTTAGAAAAGCAAACATGTTTAATCAATAGTAGGACACATTGTTTTGTGTAGTTTTGAGAACTAAAGGAACAAGGAAGGAAGGAAGAAAATCACAAAAGAGCACAACACAAAACAGCACAGCACAAAACAGCACAGCACAAAACAGCACAGCACAACAGCACAACAACACAACAACACAACAACACAACAACACAGACAATCATGGCGGTAGCACACTGCACACGGATTGCAAGCTTGGCATTCTTGTTCGTTGCCGTCCTCGTCTGCCGGCAGGCTTCCCGTCCGTCCGGCAGGGCGTTCGCCTGGAAATCGTGCCCGGAGGACGACGGCGACGACGGCGTCAGCGGCGGCGGCGGCGGAATCTGCCCCAACGGCACGACGTGTTGCCCCACGGGAATCCCCGGTACCTCGGCGTGCGTCCCGCTGGTCCACCTGGACTACGGGTCGCCCGATCGGCCCAGAGGCCGGTGCTGCGGAAATGGAAGTGGAAGCGGAAGCGGAAGCGGAAGCGGAAGCACGAGCACCATCACCGGGTGCCGACTGGGATACGAGTGCGCTTCCAAGGATGGCGATGGCAATGGCAATGGCAATGGCGATGGCAATGGCAATGGCAATGACGACGGCAATGACAACGGCAATGACCAGCCGGGAGCAAAACAGAAGCAGAAACAGAAACAGAAACAGAACCAATACTGCAAGGCGACCAACGAGACGCGGCGGCTCGATCCGTCGGCCCGGGACACCCCCCGCTACGATCTCTGCCGCATCTCCCCTCGGATGCGGACCAAGCACGGATTTCCGGTCCGGGTTGTTGCTCCCAAACCGAGCGACATCGACAGCGACAGCGACAGCGACACAGACGATCACGAACACGAACACGAACACGAACACGAACACGAACACGAACACGAAACCGGGGACAACGTCTACCACCTAGCCTACTATTCCAGTGTCGGATCCATCACGGACGCCCCGGGGCAGCAACCACCGTCGCCGAACCCACAACGCAGCGCCAATTCCAATTCCAATTCCAATGGCAATGGCAATGGCAATGGCAATACTACGGCGACTGTTAGGTCCACCGTCGAAATCGAAACAGCGGTCGTTGTGATTCACGGATCACTCCGCGATGCCGACGATTACTTTTGTGCGGGACTCTCGCTGATCGACGAGGGAAACGAGGACAAGGTGATGATTCTGGCCCCACACTTTGCCTCGGTCCGGGACGGCCACGACGACAGTAGCAGCAGCAACGAAAACGAAAACGAAAACGAAAACGAACATCACCGTGAATTCCTGGTGTGGGACGACGATCCGGTGAGGGCCTACGACACCTTTTTGTGGCACGTGTGGAGGTACGGGGCCGATGCGGCCAATGCCCCGATAAGCAGCTACCGAGCGCTCGACGCAATGGTAGAGCACCTCGCCAAATCCATCGATGATCGGTTTCCAAACCTGCGGCAAATCACGGTGGTAGGCCATTCCGGTACGTACGGTACGGCAAACACGCTCTAACAATATATAGCTCGGAGCGGAGCAGAGCACAACAAAGCAGAGTAGAGTAGAGTAGAGCAGAGCAGAGCAGAGCAACGATTGGAGTAGCATGTTATGTTATGCCGTTGTCAATCGCCACTGACCAAACAAAACCCAAACCCACACACCGTCCTATCCATCCGTTCGTGACTACTACTGCTCGTTTTCTACTCCTCGTTTTCTACTGCTCGTTTTTTTCCAACAAAATAGCCGGGGGGCAGATGGTCCAGCGCTGGGCGCTTCTTTCCAACAGCCCGGCATGGAATTGGAACACCGTACACATCCGAGCCGTGGTTGCCAATCCACGGAGCTACGCATACCTGGACGATCGTCGATGGTTCGATGCTAGCAACAGCAGCAGCAGCAGCAGCAGCAGCATCCACAGAAACCGGAGCGAAGCGGATCTCCAAGAACCGGCCGTCGCCACAACAACAGGCACCGCCGTGGCAAGACCCTTCGGACCATCCACCCAAACACAAACACAAACTAACAACCGCAACAACCGCAGCAGCAGCAGCCGGGTCTTTCGAAGTCCCGTTCCCGGAGACGACATCGACCAGCATTGTCCCGAGTACAATTACTGGTTGTGGGGCTTGCAAGAGGATCCCAACGGAGAGCTCTTTTGTCCCTACCGAGACCGAGCCGTGGCGGAAATGGGTACGGGGTCCGCGGCGGTTACGGCCATTGCCGAGAGGTACGCGTCCCGGAACGTGGTACGTACATATATTGTTATAAAATAACGAGATACAGTACGGTTCAATGCTTTGGTCCAGATGGTCTAGAAAATGAATCGATTCTACCCCGCAAACAAGCACAAACAACAAAGCAACTAATTATCGTGCTAACCAACCGTTTCAACAACGCGGGTTGTTGCTTACTTCCTGTTTGTTTGTTTGTTTGCTTGCTTGCTTGCTTGTATCGCGCTCCTCAAAACAAAACAAAACAAAACAAAACAAAACAAAACAAAACAAAACACCACAAACCACAACGCTTGTTGCTGTGCTGTGCTTGCTGTCCCGCACACTCCAGATCTATCTCTCGGGCGAGCGCGACACGATCCCCAAGACCGACGATCGGTGCGGGAATCTGATGCAGGGAGGAAATCGGCACGAGCGTGCGGTTCTCTTCTACAGCGGATTGCAGGAATACTACAACAATAACGGACATTCGTCGCGGCACCACCACCACCACCACGACCAGCAGCAGCAGCAGCAACAGCAGCAGCAGCAGCACCACGGCCCGTCCTCCGTGCCGGGAGGTGGTGCATCGTCGACAAAACCATCGTCACCGCCACTGCCACTGCCACTGCCACTGCCACTGCCACTGCCACTGCCACTGCCACTGCCACTGCCACTGCCACTGCCACTGCCACTGCCACTGCCACTGCCACTGCCACTGCCACTGCCACTGCCACAGCCACTGCTGGTGCATGCCTTTTACACCATACCCCTGTCGGACCACGACCATTCGTTCATGTTCCAGAGCCAATTGGGAAAAGCTGCTATTTTGTTTGGGGGGGGGGGGGGGGGGTAGTCGTGTGGCAGACTACTAGTAGTAGAGGTTATCCACGGATGGGTACATGATGGATGGATGGATGGATGGATGGGTAGTACTACTAGTAGTACTACTAGTAGTAGATGGATGGAGGATGAGGATGTCACACCAACCAAGCAGGATAACTACTAACTGTAGTACAGGATGAACAATACTATGTGTGCCATGTAAAGCCATGCGGGAGAACAAAATTGCGGCACTGCTACTATGAAGTAAAGAGCAACAAAAACTACTGGATTCTACAAATATATTTTACAACTATCTAGCTTCTTATACTAGTAGTAGTAGTAGTTTTAGTGCTACTAGTTTCTACTAGTAGTAGTAGTTCTACCGGTATAACACTACTACCGTAGTAATAGTAGTTCTCCAGTTCCCTACTAGCTAATTCGTACTAGCACCAGCACTGATGCTCGTCAATCAGGATCGACAGGCAAACTACAGCAGTTCTTGCGAACTATTTGCATTGCTATTTTCAGTACCATACCATAGTATGAGTATGTGTGTTAATGACGAAGAGACAAAGTAGGCCGACGTACCAGAATTTGTACAAGAAGCCCCAAATGTTCAATATTGTCGTAAGCCTCCCTCCTCTAAAAAGAGAACGTGGTGTATGGTAATTTGAATTAGTAAATGTTTAGAATTGTGGGATTGATAAATCTGAAGAGAGGAAACATGTTTTTGGATACTTTTGTATTCAATCGTATTTAGATTGGGAGAAGCTTCTCATATACAAAAGTGACGTGTTCTTGGAATTGGAACATGTGATTAAAGTTCTGATTCCGATTCAATTGTATAAGGAAGAAGGACGGATAGACGTGTAACAGACAAAGGAGTGACGGGTTATGACACCCTTCTCCTTCTCGTAGAATGAGTCAAAGAGTAGGATGATAGGGCTTGATGTGACAAATGTTGATTCTTTCCTTGAGGTGCGGAGTTTTCCAATAGGCGATAGTGCCATTGGTGAAGATTTGGTCAATGGTGGATGGACCAATGTTTTTGGCATGAAGGGCATCTGCATTTGGTTTGGTGATCATGATTTGTTCATTGACCACAAAGTTGTGTTGCTTGCGGTGAGAGTTTTCACAAAGTGCATCTTTGTTGATAACGTTTTGGCATTTGTTTCTAATGATGTTGATATCAGTGATGATAGGGATGGGGAGAAACATATCGCGGTTGAATACGAGTGCACCTGGAGAGATACCAAACGTCTTGTGGACAGTGCAACGAAGAGCAAATTGAGTGGATGCAAAGATGTTGTCGATGATATTGTGAGCTTGTTGTAGATCTTGAGGAGGATTGGTATTAAGTTTGATGCGCATGGCTGATTTGATGGTGTCATGGGCACATTCAAGAACAGCATTTAATTGTGGATTCTTGACTGTTGATATCTTGGGTCTGATTCCTAGATATTCAACATGAAATTGGAAGTCATGGCCTATGAAGCAAGGGCCTCTGTCAAATTGTCAATTATTGGGTTGAGGGTAACGAGATAGCCAGGCGTTGTTGAGTGCATGGACTGCCAATAGACTGGTAGGGTTGACTTGAGGAGATTGAATGATTTCAAGTAGGTTGGTGGACATATCCATGATGGTGAAACCATTGAATTGGATAGGTTGAGGATGACCAGGGAATTCAATGGACCATGGACCAATTGCATCAATGACTACGGTATCCCAGGGTAGGTGAGTTTCTTGGCGAGTAGCTAGATGACCATGGTGGTGATGATCTGTCTTGTATCGTTGACAAGCATTACAAGTACGGCAGAATTGATGAACTGCTTCTTTGAGATCAGGAGCGTAAATGAATCAATTGATCGTGCTGGTGAGACAATCAGCTCCAGCATGCCCAAAGAAGGACATGATGATACCATTTGATAGTGTTGGATCTGAGGATGCTGGGAAGGACAATTTTGGTTTGGTTGTTGTGGTTAGTAAATACAATGATATCAGTTCTATTGAAATTTTGAGTTGTATACTTTCTGTTTTGGGTGATACTTTCATCAGCAAGTTGTGCTTGTGCAAGGTGTGGAAAGGCTAGTGGATATTTGGGGATTGCTTCCGGACAGTTGATGAAGAGATCTGAGAGTTTGAGAGCAGGAGGATCGCTGATAGAGGATTTCAATTCTTCAGGGAGTGTATCTGGATCCTTGTCATCCTCTTGCATGGGGAGTTGCGAGAATGCATCTGCAATGGCATTGTCTTTGCCCTTGATATACTTGAAGACTGGAGAGAATTCTTCAAGGAGCATTTGCCAGGTCATGATTTGGTTGGAAGTGATGGTTTGACAAGTGAGAGGATTGATATGGTCGGTCCATACAATGATTTCTGTGCCCCAGAGGATAGGTCAAAATTCTTTGAAGACTTTGACTACGCAGAGCATATCTTTATTGATGGTAGGATACTTGATTTGAGCCTTGGTTAGTTTTTGAGAGTAACAGACGATGATGCGGTTGTCTTGGACAATTACGGCACCTAACAGATAATCAGAAGCATCAGTATAGACGTGAAATGGTTTGTTTGGGCCAGGGTAGCTGAGGAGAATATCTTTGGCTATCATAGCTTTTGCATGAGTAAAAGCTGCGATGAGTGCTGGATTGGGCTTGCCCTTTGGTTGGCCAGAGAGAGCTGTAAGAGGAGCAAGGACTTCAGCACGTCCGCGCCCGAAATTTTGGTAGAAATTAACCATACCAATAAACGATCTTAGTTGGGTAATGGTTTTGGGGAAGCTAAGCTTCAGGATGGGTTCTATCTTGATAGGATTAGGTCTAACACCATTGGAGAATATGATGTGTCCGAGCCATGGTGCAGAGCTACCAGTGGCATTTAGCGGGCTTGACTGAGAAGTTGCGGGCCGTTAGTAGATAAAGGATGTCATTGACTGTTTTACAATGAGCATTAAGTTCATCGGAGAAGATTCCAATGTCATCAATGTAGACTTCGACTTGAGGGAGGTGAAGAAATATCTGTTCCATACAACCCTGGGCCCAACATGGAGAGTTTAGGAAGCCTATGGGTAGTCAAAGAAGGCGAAAGTTGCCGTAAGGAGCTACAAGGACACACTTCCAACTGGATTCTTTGTCAAGTTTAAAGGTGTGAAACTGCATGCTGACATCAATGAGTGTAAGGTATTTGAAACCTTGACGTTGGTGGAAGATGTCTTGAATTTTTGGTACTGGGTAATGAAGTTTCTTGGTGACTTTGTTGAGTTCACAAAAGTCACTGATACTCCCTCCGTCCCAAAATATTTAGACATTGTGGCCACTTTTGGGCGTCCCTAAATATTTAGATATTATGAATTGATGGCTGTAGGAACATGTAGAACTAGTACTAAATTAATCAATTACGGAGCATTCTAAACTTCTCTCATGTTCAGGGCTGCCAATGTCTGCTGAGCAAAAGTCACAGTGTCAGCATCACAAGTGATAGACACAGGGAGGTTGTCCTCTTTCAAGAGTTTTTCCTTGCCCATATGACGGAGTTTGTAGCTGTTGTCACCTTGGACTTTAATAGACTCTTCCAATGCACACTGAAGAGATAAAAAGACGCTGTTCAGAGCAATAGTGCTGGTCTCAACCAATGCTTCCTCCACATGTGCAATCAGCTGGTCGATGTTCTTGGCCCTCTTCTTGTATTGCAGAGCCTGGATGGAAGCAAAGAAGCCCAAATCTAAGACATTGAAATCAGGACTATTTGGTGGTTGTGTTGTCACAGTGATATTCCAACCAGCTTCACGAGTCGCCTCTCTCACTGCTGCCCTAGATCGCAAATGATGGGGTTTTGCATTGTCCTCCTGTATAAAAATAGGCCTGCTCTTCCAACGTACTGGAAACTTCTCTTGAATTGCAGGGAGCACTTTCTCCAACATCATCTTCTGGTATTCAGCAGCATTGACAGAAGGGATATTTTTTGTCACCATTGTTCCTCTTGGACGGTTCACTGAATTGCGCTGAGCAGGTTCCTTCACAACAAAAGGCCAGATGCCTATCTTGCCATCAAACCCAGCGTTCCGGTCAGCATCATGCCTTGGACAAGCCACGGCACACAGAAACATAACTTTTTCAATGAACCGTTTTGACTTACAAGTAGAGTGTGGTTCAGCTTCACCAGAGCACAAGTAGGTGTTTTGGTTCATTGTCTTCATGAAGAACCACTTCTCATCAATGTGAATCGTGTCATACATATCTTCAAACTTGCCATCAGGTTTGATGCGAGACAAAGCAAACTCAACTCTTGCTTTTTTGTTTTTCTCTGTGAGGAAGGGTTTCACAGCCCCACTGTGTCTGAGTATCTGTCCCTTCTTAACATAGTTACCCAAGGTGGTTCTGGCAATTCCACTTGCAGCAGAAAGAGTACGCAAGTCACACCTATCTTCGTAAGAGACTTTCCTGACAGCCTCTTCCACAGCAGCAAAGGTGCTCTTTCTTCCACAGTTTTTCCTATTGGTAGACACATCCCCAGCAGGGCAGGTTTCAGGATCCACTGTTTCCAGGTACATCTTCCAAACCCTAGAGCAAGTTCTTGCAGTGACGCCAAACAATGCAGCGGATTCTTTGAAAGCCCCCTTTGGAAGCTTTGCACTAGTGGTGCTTTGCTTTGGTAGAAGGAAGTGGACAACAGCTTGACGCTCGTTCAGAGTCAGGTTTCGATTGCGATGGGGAGGTACTTCATCAGTAGGAAGTACTTCAAGGCTTGGTGGTGCTAGGCTTGTCATGATGCTGGTGTGTTGTTGTTGTTGTTGTTGTGTGTTGTTTGTTGTTTGTTGTTTGTGTTGTTGTTACGTGCCTGTAAGATTGGGAGAAAAAGGAATAGAATAGGTTGATTGTTGAATGCTGCTTTGGATCAATCCGCGTCTTGTACGGTACTGCGATTCAAGACTGTGCCCGTGTGCTTGCTGCCGCTGCTTTGGATCGATCCGCGCCGTCTTTTGCAACACTCCCCCTTGTAGAATCTGTAGGTCGTCTTTTGCAATACTCCCCCTTGTAGAATCTGTAGGTCGTCTTTTGCAACACTCCCCCTCGTAGAATCTGTAGAAGAAGAGTACATTCGCGACCGTGCCTGTGGGCTTGTTGTATTTTGTGTTGTAGCGTTGAGTGTTGCAAAAGATGGCGCGGGGGAGTGATCCGCAATCCGCGCCGTCTTTTGCAAGTCTCCCCCTTGTAGTAGAATCTGTAGAATGGCTTCCTTCTTGTTGCTTGTTGGCTTGCTTTCGAAATTCGGTTTGTTTCGCTTTCAAACTGACAGAGGTGCGGACTGACGTACTCAATCTGATCCGATCCGATGGAGGTGCAACAAGAAGAGGAGTGAAATAGAAGAAGATGACAAATGAATGGACTTGACGACACAGACGCCGACCAACAGAGGTGCTTCTTGGTGCTCCCCCCCCCCCCCCGTAGAAGTGCTGACGCACTTGATGACGACGCTGACCAACAGAGGTGCTTGGCGCTTGTTGGCTGTAGAAGTGTACTGATTGTGATCCTTCTTTGTTTCGCGTTCGGACTTGACGATGACGATGACGATGACGATGACGATGACGACGCCGACCAACAGAGGTGCCCCCCCCCACCCCGTACGATGTACGGTAGAAGTGTCCTGATCCTTCTTTGTTTCACGTTCAAACTGACAGAGGTGCTCAATCGGATCCATTACATACTTAGTCAGCCAATGGAGGTGCAACAACAACAAGAGGAGTGGAATAGAGGATGAATGGAAACACATGAAAGTTACCGGGTGAAAAATGCAAGTGAAAATCACGGTGAAAACACACGGGGCAAGGAAACACATGAAATCACCGTGTTAAAAAAATTCGCGATGAAAAATTCGCGCGATCTAAAATCCCCTCTCAGTCAGTTTTTTGCATCAGTTGAGTTTTTTTCAACTGAAACCCGTGAAAATGGCATGCTTCCGGTGCATAAAATGGCTCTCTTTGGAACACCTATGAAAGTACAAGAACATTCTTCATGTTTCTAACCACTATGCCCTTGCAAACATTCAGTGCCTTAGCTTGCATGTGGAAGCATCCGGACGTTAAACCGGCAAGTAGAACCCTCTTAACCGGAGGAATCACTTTTGCAAGGCGTGACAGCCCTTCTTTAACTCCCTATGAAAGGTACACCAATACCACTGAAGTGTCTAATGTTTAACCCATCATGAGGAGTTGATTGAGGAGAGTTCAACCCAAAAAGCCCGGTTGGCATCCATTGAGTATTGACCTTATTTCAAGTATTAACGTCCATACTGTCTAAATATTTTGGGACAGAGGGAGTAAGACGGAAGGATCCGTCTGGTTTGGGTACCACGAATGTAGGCATTCCCCATTTGGTGGCATAGCAGCTTTTGAGGATGCCAAGGTTGACTTGTTGAAGGAGTTTGGTTTTGACTGCTTGTTGCTGGTGGATGGGAGTAGAATATGGTTGCTTGATATGATAAGGAACTGCAATTCTTTGTTGGGAAAGATTCCTAGTTCGCGATTGGTGAGATCTTCAAATAGTTTTTTGTTTGGACTAAGGGTCATGAAGAGACAGTCTTGTTTGCTTGAAGATAGATGAGTTTGTTCAGAGACTAGCTTGGGTAAGTCAGTCTTCTTGTATTTTGTTGCCCCATCGACATAAGCTTGTTGTTTGGCTTGGTTCTTCATGTAGCATTCGGCAATGGCGTATGGTTCATTAGACATGACTCTTTGGATGATGGTCTTGTCCTGAAAGTAAGTAGGAGGATGGAATGGCATTGTTTTCTCATACCAGGTCATGTTTGAGTTTTTGAAATCCATTTTGATTCCAATATCCTTCATAGTCTTTCGACTAAGGATAAAATGATAATTCATTTTGGCATCAACTACAAAACACTTGACCTTGTTGATAAGGAGCAAGAAGGATAGCTCGGGAAGCATGAGGTTGTGAAGAGTTACTACATACTTGGAGCAGCTGGCTTTGCCATTGGTAGTGATCATGTTGACCGGAGTTTCGAGATTATGGAGGATGACTGTTGGAGGAAGCGATGACTGAAGAATGAGGTTGTCGGTTGATCCCGAATCAAAGAGTGGTGTTTTGAAGCAGTATTTTCCTTTTTGTTCGTTGACTTGGTTGCAAGTAGTGATGGCAGTAGGATCAAGATCTTGAGGTTTGTTTGGCTTGGAGAGAGCAGTGGAGTTTTCAGTGTAGCCATAAGGTGGGCTTGGAGAAATGACATAAGAGTCGTTGAGTGGTTCCTTGTTGGGCTTGTTGTTGATGTAGATCAATTCTTCTGTTGGAATCTCAACAGACGAATTGTTGTTGTATGACAGGAACCGTTGGATGTCTTTATCCTATCATTCAGAGCCGGCTTCAATATTGACATGAAAGAGATCATGCCAAATTTCTTTTGGGGACTCGGAGAGTTCTTCAATAACAACGCACATGTGTTGTTCTGTGTCAGGAGGGTTAGGAGGACCGCTGTTGTTGTTATCTTTGGAATGATTGTTGGCGTATGAGTCATTGTTGTTGTTTCGACTGTTACTGTTGTTGGGATTGTTCCTGTTGGGATTGTTTGGGTTCTGGAAGCATTGCCCCCATGTGTGGTTTGATGCTGGGTGTATCGGACAAGGGTCCAAATCTTGTAGTCTTTGTTTGTTGTTGTTATTGTTGTTGTTGTTGTTGTTGTTGCGACGAGGATTGTTTGCATTATTGTTGTTGTTATCAGTGTTTTTACGTCAATTGTGGTTGTTATTCGAATTGATGTTTAGATTGCCGTTGTTGTTGTTGCTATTGCGGCGATTGTTGTAGTTGTTACAGCGACTTGTTGTTATTTTGTTGTTGTTGTCATTGTTGTTGTTGTTGTTGTTTTGGTTGTTGTTATTGCTGCTGGTGTTGTTGTTTCATACGGATTTTTGGTGTAGTCTTTCCATTCTGGTGATGATTTGAGCGATATCATCGTCAAAGGGTGAGTTGTGTTCTTCATAGCTAATCTTCCATTCAGCTGGCATTGATTCATAGATTAGACTCTTGAAATCTTTGCCATCAATAATGGCATTTGTGGCTTCAGGGGGAGCACCGGGAAGCAGAGGGAGAATGACGTTGTTATGGTAAGATACCATTGAAACAAACTTGTGGACTGTCATGTTGGAAGTTTTCTTGATATTGAGGATGAATCGTTTGTGATTACGGTAGGAATCAAAGTTGTTGGAGAACTTGTATTGGATGAATTCTCCTAGGATGATATCAAAGTTATCTTCTGTATCTTGGATGTCTTCGATTTGTTCAGAGTACCAGGCATCGTCGGAATAGTCATTGAGGATGTCTGGGAACTTGTTGAAGAGCTTAGGATCAGTATCCCATTGGAGGGTTTGTCTGGCCTTGTTGAATTCATGAATATAGTGAATGATTTGCATATGAGTAGAAGAAGCTGGAATGATGGAAACTTTCATTTTGGTTGTTTCAGTAACACCATCTTCGACTCTTGAAGTTTTGTATTCCACCTTTTTGATGGTGTTTGGATTGAAATCAAACATGAAGGGGATAACAGTATAGTTAGTCATTGTGGACAATAATGTTGATAGTTAGTACCGGTGAGAAAAGAGCTGATTAAGATGTAAAGCGTTGAATAGTAATACTCGAGTAGTAGTGAAGGGTAAATACCGAATAGAAGCGTTTATTTGACTGTTTAAACAGTGTCATAAGCCTCTAAAAAGAGAACGTGTATGGTAATTTGAATTAGTAAATGTTTAGAATTGTGGGATTGATAAATCTGAAGAGAGGAAACATGTTTTTGGATGCTTTTGTATTCAATCGTATTTAGATTGGGAGAAGCTTCTCATATACAAAAGTGACGTGTTCTTGGAATTGGAACATGTGATTAAAGTTCTGATTCCAATTCAATTGTATAAGGAAGAAGGGATAGACGTGTAACGGACAAAGGAGTGACGGGATACGACAAATATAACACTTATGATCTAAATTGATCTCATTGTTTGGCTGATTTCGAACCTATATCGGTTCGAACTTTCTGTTTTTCCTCTCTTTATTTTTGGTTGGAATCGAAATTTCCGAGACGATTTTTTCGCACCTCTATTGCAAAACTTGAAACTCATCATTTCCTTCCTTCCTAATCCATCTAACTGCAACTACTTTGACAGCACTGAATAACAAACAAATTACAGATACTAAATTAACTAATTCAATTGCACCACACTGGGGGGTGGGGGGCGAACGCGATTCAACCAACGTGTTGTCGTCGAAGGGCAAAACGCGGTGTAGTTCTTGACGACGATGATGTCATTGATTACACTGGTGTAGCCATATCCAAATCGCGCGTTGGTTACTCCTGTTCCACCCTTGTTGCTTGTATCCTTTAATGTACTCAACCTTTCCGTCATTCAGGTCCTCTGCTATCTCCAGCATCTCTGGAGTCACCTCCTTAATTGTTTGAACACACTTCTCTAACTTCTCTGCCATGGCCTTTCCCAAGAGTGTTTCTTTTGTGGTGATCCCTGCTTCCTCCAGTCGCTACAATTCAGTGCCGCGGCCAGCGCGTCATCCTTTGCTTCAACTAGAGCACCAGTATCTATTTGCTCTTTTTTCATTCCAGCAGTAACCTTATTTCCAAACTTCCATTCATATATCACTTTCAAATGTTGCACCACTAGTCTAGCAAATTTGCCCCCCCCACTTTGCAACTAAGGCCTCAGCTGCTCCCTTTTTCTTCGCAAAAGCAGCGTCCCGTGCCTTTTTTCAAACGTTCCTTCAAGACTTTTGCTTTCCAAATGTTCTTTAAGCTAGTGACAAATCCACTGGTGATACGGAATTTCTGTCCTACGGTATTTGTGTTTGCCAATTTCAATATTTGCTTGTTTGAACCCGGTTTAGTAGAGGTGATCTTCTCTTTCTTGTTGTTTTGTGGCGCCTTCGCAGCAAATTCTTCACCTTTCAATCCATACTTGGTGATGTACTTTACTGCGTTGCTGTTGCAAAGTCAAGGTCAAGCAACTTGGCCGTCATTGGATCCACTGTAAGGTCTACAGAACCATTTTGTAGCATCGTCACCTCGTGAGCTACATTGCAATTCCCTAGACAATTGCGTGTGAAAGGGATGATACCGATGTGGTGCCAGATAGCCTTTGATTTTTCCACAGAAAATGAGTTGTGAAATGCGCTGTTCAAAGGAATGTACTCTGCTTCCTGTCCCTAAAATACAAGCCGCGGAATATGCAAGAGTTTTGCCTTCTTCCGCAATACTCTCTTCTGTAGGGACCGATTTTTGCTCTCCTCCTGTGTAAATCCCGCTATTAACATAGCAGTCGCTGTAGTGATACTAGTAGCAGTGTGTGAATGGTTTAGAATAACAGAAGTGTTATTTGTCAACTTGCAAGGGGGAAGAGAAGCGCCCCTTGCCACAGCAGCGCCAACTGTGTGTGTTGTTGCTGCTGCTGCAGGGGGGTTGTGTTTGCCCTGGGGGGGGGGGGGGGGGGTTGTTTTATTCGAAATGACCAGGCGGATCAATCTGCAACTTGGGGGGCATCTCGTCCTTGATAAGTATCAATTTACCCTGTAGTGGCGCTTGCTTGTTGATGCCGCGTTCCAGCTGGTTTCTCCTATACCACTCGGCGGATCGATCCAAAACTTGCGGGTCTTGTTGTTCTTGTTGTAAGGAAAGGAATGCCAAGTAGCAGGTCAATTTAATGCTATGGTTAAGGAATGGTTTGGTTGAGATCACTTGGTATTGTGATAGGTGTGTTAATGGAGGAGTTTTCTTTTTAATTGTCTTTTTCTTGACCGAAAGAATCATAAAGTTGGAAGGGGTTCCAGCGCGCGCAACCCCTGCAAATTGGGTATCTATGGAAAGCTCTTGTTGCTCTTGCCAATTCTGGCGCAGTGATTACTTTGGTCAAGAAGTTCCAGCTGGAGAGAAAGATCAATAAGACTAACAGGACCAAAATTGATGCTTGTAACAAGGGGGGCCAGGGAAAAGTGGTCTCAAAATGGCCACCCTACTTTACACACTTACTCATACCACAGTAGTCTACTACCATATCCTTGTCAATCCAAAGACAACCGGATCGGACACTCCACCCCCGGAGTCTGTGTCACGTGCACTGTGGAAAGGACCTGGAGAGGACCACGCTCGCTTGAGTTGATATGCTGATACACTCTACCATCTGCCGTATGCCTCTAGTTGAATTAGGTAGTAATACAAGAACGTGTAGGTGTGTATGAAAAAGTAAATTAAGATTAAGATTGTAAGCAAAGTGTTGAAAGCTTGCTTTAATTTGCTAAACACTAAGTGTTGAACTCTTACAAAGCTCTTTGCACATATAGGACTTAAGATATCATGTATTTCATCCGGTCTTCAATATTGAAGTGCTGGCTGGCATGACTGACATCGCAATTTGGAGAAGTTCCGGTTTTCAATGAATCATGGGAATTCAATTGTGAGAGGTTAACTACCACATTCTTTTTCTTCTCGTAAAAACTTCATCTGGAAAACACAGAATTTTTTCATGTTCCCGAGCGACCAGTATTCACTAGCTAGTTAGTAAAATTTTGAATTGGTGTGATACGGTTTGAGGTTCCAAATGTTCATCCACTCATTAATGCTTTGGCTTAAGAGGAAGAAGGAAACAGTCCCATTTGTATGAAATTGCTGGATGGTGTAGGGGCCTTTGTTTCTTGCTTCCAAAGCAGCTGGATTTTGCTTCCAATTAAAAATCATAATTTGGTCTCCAAAATGGTATTCATGCAACTTCCTGTGGCTTTTTCTATCGCAATATTCTTGTCGATTTGAGCTTGTTATTTATTTTTAACCACGGTACATTCAATGTAAGATCTGTAATAACTGGAATGGGGCAAAGCATGCCACGATGGAAGAACAACAAACCCGGGGTCATTCCAAACGTTTTGTGGATTGTAGATCAGAACACAAACTGAGCCAATGCAAAGACACTATTGACAATATCTGTGGCTTGCTAAAGGGTCTGAGGCGGATTGGTGTTGAGCTCTGTTCTCATTGCAAATTTGATTGTATCATGTACAAGTTCAAGGACTGCATTTGCTTGTGGATTTTGAACTGAGCAAACCTTGGCTTTGATTCCAAGATTCTCAAGATGGAGTCTGAAATCATTACTCATAAAATTTGTTCCTTGATCAATAATGCAATTTACAGGTTTTGGATATCTGAAGAGCCATCGACTGTCAAGAGGATGGACAGCCATGATGCCAGCTGGGTTGACTTGTGGAGCGCAGATAATTTCCAAGAGATTGGTAAACATGTCCATGATGGTGAAGCCATTGAATTCAATTGTTCCATGGCCGGGGATCTTGATTTTCCAGGGACCAATTCCATTGACTCTGATTGTATCCCAGGGGACATATTGGTGTTCTTTGGTTGCAAGTTGGCCATGACTTTGGTGGCTATTCTTGTACCTTTGGCAGGCATCGCAGAATTTACAAAAGGCATTGACTTGGTCTTTCAGGTTTGGTGCATAAACAAAATTGGTAGATGGTACGGAGAAGTCTTCCCACCCCAGCGTGACCAAGGACATAGCGGTAATTTTTTATCATGGCTTGGACTCTGTTTGGAGGGAGTGCAATTTTATTTTGGCTGTTGGATTCAACAATTCTCAAATTAGTACATTGAAGTTTTCTGTGGTGTACCTTGGATTCATAAAGTTGTCTGCATTGGCGGCTTCATTGGCAGCCAGTTGAGTAAAGGCAAACAAATACATTGGGATGTCTTTGGAGTAATTGATGAATAAATCCAAAAGAGCAAATGTGTCTTTGTTGGTTGGGTCTATTGCAATTTCTGAATCTGCCGGAGTTGGAGATTCCTTCTTTTCTTCCAGGGATTGCTCAATAGGGAGCTGTGAGAGCGCATTGACAATCATATTGTCTTTGGCTTTTATAGTATACTTGAAGACTGGGGAAAATTCTTCAAGGAGCATTCTCCAAGTCATAATTTGGTGACTTGTCAGATTTCGTTGGGTAAGGTTGGTGTGGTCAGACCAAAGAACAGTTTCTGTACCACAAAGGATAGCGCAGCATTCCTTGAAGACTTTGACAATACACAACATTTGTTTGTTGACCATTGGATACTTCCATTGGGCTTTGTTGAGTTTTTGGGAGAAGCAAAGAATAATCTTCTTTTCTTGGATTATGACAGCTTCAAGTTGATAATTGGACCCATCAGTATAGATGTGAAAGTTCTTGTTTGGATCTGGGAAAGCAAGGAAGATATCCTGTGCAATACGGGTCTTGGTTTTGCTGAAGGCTTGGATCAACTCTGGAGTTGGAGTGAGTTTTCCTTTTGGTCAACCAGAGAGGGCACTGCATGAGTGGAGCAAGAGCTTCAGCTTGTTTCCGATAGAAGTTGCTATAGACGATGATCATCCCAACAAAGGACCAAAGATGGGTGATTGTTGAGGGAAAAGCAAGGTTCAAAATTGGTTCTATCTTCTTTGGATTGGGTCTGATCCCATCTCTGGAAACGATGTGGCCAAGCCATGGTGCTTGAGATTGGAACCAGTGACACTTGGCTGGTTTGACTGCAAAGTTGTGGGCTTTGAGCAGGGACAGAACAGCAGAGACAGATTTGCAGTGAGATTCAAGAGTCTCTAAGACGATTTGGATATCATCACTGTATACTTCAATGTCTTTCAAGTGGAGGAGCATCTGTTCTATACAGCCTTTGGCCCAGCTTGAAGAGTTGAGGAAGCCCATTGGAAGTCAGAGGAGCTGGAATTTTCCAAATGCGGTAACAAGGACACAGAGCCAAGTGGAAGCTTCATCTAGTAGCTTGAAGGTGTGGAATTGCATACTGACATCAATGAGGGTGGCCTATTTGAAGCCTCTTCTGCTATGGAAGATATCTTGTATCTTTGGAAGTGGATAATGGAGCTCCTTGGTGACTTTGTTGAACTCCCTAAAGTCACTGATGAGTCTACAGGAGCCATCTGGTTTGGGAACTACAAACGTTGGCATTGCCCATTCCGTTGCATACCACCTTTCAAGAATGCCAAGTTCTACTTGTCGGTCAACTTCCTTCTTCACAGCTTCCTGTTGGTGAAGTGGAATTGGATATGGTTGTTTGATATGGTATCGCTTTGCATCTTGTTTACATGGATGTGAAAGGTAACCATGGAGAAAAATTGGTGTACAGTCATGTTGGTAGTCTTCTTGATGTTGTTGAGGAACCGTTTGCGGCATCAATTTGTGTGTCGGTGTTGTTGTTGAACCTGTAATTGACAAAGGGGTTGGCTGTGGCTGGAAAGTTTTCTACCCTTTGGCTGTCCAACAAGGCTGTTATATATTCATCCTGTCAGTTCTGATCGGCATAGTCCCTGAGGAGATCAGAGAACTTATCATGTAGTTTTGGTCCTGTGGTTAAGGAAAGGGTTTTCTTTGCATGTGAGAATTCATTGATAATAAAAAAACTTGGAAAAGGGATGCTCTGGCAGTAATGAGTGGCACTTTGACCTTGACAGTTTCTGTGACTCCATTGGAAGTACTTGAGCGTTTGAATTCTATCTTCTCAAGGGACTCTGAGTCAAAGTCAAACTTGAAAGGGATAACAGAGTAACTTGTCATTGCTGGACAATCTGGAAAAGGAGCAGCAGTTGGATGCTTGTTTGTTACTTGAGTGAAAGAATCAAAGTAGTTATTTAACTGATTAAACAGTCTCACATGCCTCTAGTTGAAGGTAGTAATATAACGTGTAGGTATGTATGAAAAAGTGAATTAAAATTAAGATTGTAAGCAAAGCATTGAAAGCTTGCTTAAATTTACTAAACACTATGTGTTGAACTCTTACAAAGTTCTTTGCACATATAGGAGTTAAGATATGGTGTATTTTATCCAGTCTTCAATATTAAAGTGCTGACTGGCGTGTCAATATGACTGACATCACAATTTGGAGAAGTTCCCGTTTTCAATGAATTGTGGGAATTCAAACGTGAGGGGTTGAAATGCCACCCCATCTTTGTCCGTGAATGAATCTGTATCAACTTTCTTCCAAGCTCAATGCAGCCATAAGTATGGTAGTCATAGGCACTAGTCATACTTCTACTGTACTAGTCATCTACTATACAGTTCCTTACATTGGTTTGTTTGTTTGTTTCCACCCGGAACTCGTATAGTATTGGGGCATTCCCGAAAACACAGAATATCTGTGTGTTCCTTGTCAGACATTTTCTGTATCATCTGACACGCATTGTGTGCAGATTTTACACACATACGGCTATTTTTGGCACAAAAGATAATATTTATAGTACAACAAATCCAGGGCACAAACTGACTTATTTGGTTATCACTCCCAAAGTATTAGGTAAAGGTCACAAATATATTTTTCATGACTCATCTGATGCATATCAGGAACAACATTGCCACACAGAATGATGAAAATGTTGTGGTTTGTCTCTCCAAATGGCATGCAAGAGAATATTTTGGGTGCAAATCAATGGCACAAAATGACTTATTGGGTATTGACTCCCAAAGTATTAGGTCAAGGCCATGAATAATTTTTTCATGACTCCTCATGTGATGCATATTGAGAACAACATTGCCACACATAACGCAGAAAATGTTGTGGTTTGTCTCTCAAAATGGCACACAAGAGAGTATTTTTGGTGCAAGAAATCCAGGGCACAAAATGACTTATTGGGTAATGAGTCCCAAATTATTAGTTAAAGGCAAGGAATATATTTTCCATGACTCATGTGATGCATATTGGGAACAACATTGCCACTCAGAATGCTGGAAATGTTGTGGTTTGTCTCTCCAAATGGCACACAAGAGAGTATTTTTGGTGCAAACCCAGAGCACAAAATTGTGACTGATTTGGTAATGACTCCCAAAGTATCAGGTCAAGGCAATGAATAATTTTTTCATGACTCATGTGATGCATATTGGGAACAACATTGCCACACAGAATGTTGGAAATGTTGTGGTTTGTCTCTCAAAATGGCACACAAGAGAGTAGTTTTGTTTGTGTAAGAAAAGGGGAGAGATTTAGTTTATTTTTTTTCAGGTTTTTAACCCCTCCCCTTGTTTCCTCTGTCCTACCCCCATCCTTCTTTTTGGTCTGGCCTTCATCGGTTTTTGCTTCATCCTTTTTGGTCTATCCCTAGGCCATCATTTGTACGAAATTGGCTTGCGCGCAGGCTCCAAGCGTGCATAGCCTAGTAGAAGTTGTACAAGGCATCAATCAACAGTTAATTGACTAAGGTTAAAAAAAGGGTTCTCAATATTTTTCAGAGCACAAGATATTCTATGTACTAATTTGTATTTAAAACAAAGATATCAAAATATGGCTTAATATTTTCAAATCGAAGGCATATTTGTCCTTAAATATAGAAATATTACACTGTTTTTGACATAGAGACGCTACCAGAGCCCATGACTGAAACCCAAAAATTATTTATTTCTAATGTCCCCCCCCCCTGGGACCCCAAAGCTCACACAGTTTGGACAAGGGTTTGTTTTGTTGTAACATACATTCATATCATATCATCCTAGTGTTACAACAACTCCCCCGATGTGAAAAATTCAGAAATGTTTGTTGCCTGCATGAAAAAATGATTATCGATGTAACTTTGCATGCAGCTTTGCATTCATAGTTTTAGCCCCATTATTTTTACCAGAATCGAGCAGTTGTCAGACTCTCTGACAGACCTGCGCGCGCGCGGTTTTAGAAAGTAGTATATAATAACCCAGTTATTTTATACTAAAAATAAATAATAACCCTAGTTATTATTTTTTCAGTCAGCGTAGGTTTTGTACCATACATCCGGGTTTTGACCATACATCCGGGTTTTGTTGGTCCCGTTCTGTATATCTGGGTTCCTTTTTTACATAGTTGTCCGTGTAGGTTTTGTACTAGTGTACATTCTATGTAGTTGTTCTACCACAGTAGGATTTGTACTACGATCACTCGTAGCGCCCTATATCCGGGTTTGTTTTTAGTACTTTCTACGTAGTTTGTGTACTACTGTAGATTTTGTACTACGATTACTCGTAGGGACGTACATCCGGGTCTTTTTATCGTAGATACTATGCAGATTTTGTACTACAGTACTTTCTACGTAAGTTCTGTACCACAGTAGGTTTTGTACTACCATCACTCGTAGGGACATATATCCGGGTTTCTTTATACCAATATGGTTGAATTTCATTGGTTCGATCCAATCTTGTGCGCGCATGCGCATACATTATGAATGGTTGAATCTGATTGGTTAGTTTTACTGTAAAGTGTTTATCTTAGAGTGTCAGAGATTTCGACCGTTACGGTTAAATCACGCGCATTTTGCTAAGAGAGGTGTCGGACATTGCTCTGACATACTAATAATAATCTCTCATTGTTATTGTTGCTTCACAATTTTTCTATATTACAACTTCGTTTCATGCTTACCCATAATAATTTAGACTCCACTTGATTTTTGTTTTTCCCTAATATACTAACTCATTTGTTGTAATATTATCCTCCATGTGCAATGATATTGTCATTTCATTATTACCAATTTCTTCATAAATATATTAGCTTCTTGATAACCAGCAATCTATTAGTATGCTACGTCAATTTCACAATATTCACACTATAAATATGAAATACCAAAAGATGGCAAACATAGTTTGATAAGAAGAAAGTATTTTATCAGCTTTTGTAATAATCTCCTTCATAGTAATCAATTTTAATGGAAGACAAACATATTGTGTCAGCAGACATAAAAAAGTAATGAACTAACCGCAGCACTATTGTTGTTATCACCATTTACTTTTCTAAACTTTTCATGTATTCAATGCAATATTTGTAGTCCTTGTCACCCTTGCCAAGAGTCCCAATCATGTTATGTTGTTCCTTCCGTCTTTGCTCCTTTTTACTTTCTTCGTCCTCTAGTACATCTTGTGGTGAAGTATTACCATTTTGCTGTTGGTACGTTTTAAGTAGTTTTATCTCTAAGTCTTTCCCCTGTTGCTCCTCCCTTCGTTTTTCTATTTCAGTTGGGACATATTTGCAAAGATCTTGTCCCTCATCACTCCATCCCTCCTTATTACACAACTTACTGTCAGTGAATTTCTTTCTCATTCTCGTGCCCTTCCTTGTGTTTAGCCAAGAGCCGTCCTCATTGTAAAGGAAAAGTAGTGCAAATGCTTCATCGCTTGGGGTGAAAATGTTACTGATTGTTGTTTGTAATGATTTTCTTTTGAAGTCTGTCTCATTTGAGGACATGGCACCAAGAATTCTTTTGACAAAGTGTTTGAATTCAGGTGAATTTTTACATCAATAGTCCTTGTGTAATTGGTACCTATTTTCAGAGTTCACATTTCTGGTGTCAGTGATTAGAACTGTTGCTGGGAAATTATCTGGAATCTGATTGTTCCTTTTATCATCTAGGTGTCAGTGTTAAGAAGACAATTGAGTTAGAAATGATGAAATAGTATATACTGGCAAGCATGATGTTGCCAGTTCTTACCTTTGTAGTTTTTCCTGGCAAGAGTTTGAGCATTGTGCCTACATGTAGTGATTGTTCCACATAATATTCCACTCCACTTTTGATTGCTGATATTGATCATATTTGGTATTTCATTGTTATTTCCTAGTTTTACAATTCTCGTGATCATCGACTGTACAAAGACCGGTTCAGGGGGCGGGAATTTCATTTTCCTGAATGATGTTTCTTTGATGTACCGGGTAATGTTTTGTTTCATGTCATCATGGTCATTGGTCTGTTTTGTTGTCTGTAGAGCATCGCTGTTGTTACTGTTGGGGATTGTATCTGTTTGACTATCATTTGTGTGTGTTAGCTCACTTCCAGATACACTGCTTGTTGGGCTGTTTGTTGTATGTGTAACAATGGTGGTACTCTGCACCGGACTGTGACTTTGTTGTACCATTATTTCTTTGTTAAATTGTGAACAGAAACTTACTTAATTTTTTTTAATTTTGATTGTTTTGGGGCACTAGTTTTTTTTGGTAATATCATTGTTTTGGAGCAAGTGTTTGGAATGTTTTTTTCATTCATACTGTTGTAAATAGCTGTGGTAAAATTATTACGTGCTGTGAGTGCTTGATTTAGTACAGTGTACCGGGAAGTGCTGTATCACTATTATTACTTATTTCTTGTATTGTTGCACTTGTCAGGGTGGTTGTACTGACGCCTGCCTATCTTTTGTTCATGTGTGCCCTGATAATTGGTTCAGTAGAAAATTTCACTCCACTTTTGATCATTGACATTCATCATCTTTGGTATTTCATTGTTATTACCTACTACTAGTTTTACAATTCTCTCAGTCATCAACTGCACCAAGACTGGCTCTGGCGAGAATTTCATTTTCCTGAAAGTTGTTTCCTTGACATACCGGGTGATGTTTAGTTTCATGTTAATGTCATTGCTCTCTTTTGTTGTCAGTGCAGTATCACTGTTGATACTGTTGGTGGTTGTATTTGTTTGGCTACCATTTGTGTTTGCCGGCTCACTTCCTGATACACTGCTTGTTCTTGGGCTGTTTGTTGTATGCTGTGTAACATCGGTGGCCCCCTGCACCAGACCGCAACTTTGTTGTACCATGATTTATTTGTTAAATTGTCAATAGAAACTTACTATTTTTGCTCTTGATTGTTTTGGCGCGCTAGTTTTATGGGAATAGAGTTGTTAATTCCACCTTGACTATCTAGGAATCAATTCCAAGCTCTCAACTGTCAAGAACCCACAGTCAAATGCTGTTCTTGAACAAGCCCATGACACCATCAAAACAGCCATGCACACTGAACTTAACACCAATCCTCCTCAAGATCTACAACAAGCAAATTACCTAATTGGCAATATCTACGCATCTGCTCAGTTCACAATGCGTTGCACCACTGTCCACAAAACATTTGACATCACCCCTGCTGGTTGTGCTCTCATATTTCATTGAGATATGTCCCTCCCTATCCCAATCATCACTGATATCAATATCATTTGTAGCAAACACCAAAGTTTTATAAACAAAGATGCACTCCTTGCAAACTTTCATCAAAACCCCCATAACCACGCTGTCAATGATGATCAAATCATGATCATCAAACCAAAGCAGATGCCCTTGCTGCCAAAAACATTGTCCCCTTCACTATTCACCAAATACACCAACAGCACCATTTCATACTGGAAAACTCACATCCTCCATGAAAGTATCAACATCCGCCATATCAAGCATTGCCATCCTACTCTCTGACTCCTTCTAGAAGAAGGAGAAGAGGACGGAGTGTTGTATCTTGTCACTCCTTTTTCTGTTACACATGATAGTCTCTCCATTGTCCATCATTATAGTACGACTCAATCAGAATCAGCAATCGGAATTGGAATTTCAATCCCATGATCCAATTCCGAGAACATGTCACTTTTGTATGAAAAGTTTCTTCCAATCCAAACAATACAATTGAATACAAAAGTATCCAAAAACATGTTACGGAGTATTATCTTCTATCAGAATTGATTATCTCACGATCCTAAATATTTACAACTACTACTACGTCACCGTTCAAATTACCGTACGGTACTACACGTTGTCTATTTTCAGGTTCAGGCATACCGTACCGGTACTCGTACCGTACGACAGGGATTCCTACCGTACTACCGATAGTACTCGTACAAGTACCAGTATCTTACCGTACCGTACGTACGGTACCGTAGGTGTGGGAAAAAAATACTGAGTGATTCCCGGCAGTTCTAAACTAATAAAAGACCAAAGTAATAAAAAATATTCACGAGTGAATAGATGAATAAATTTTTTGGTGCACCCAACTGACGAATATTTTTATTAACTGACAGATTTGGAATTTGGAATCTCTAAGTACAAAACAGCAACTGTCTGTTTAATCACTACCCGCGCCACCTACCGGCCTGAAATGTTTGATTTTAGTGATTCCGTTCGAGTTTATTCTGTTTTTATTCAATTAATAAAATTTAGAAGTCGATGCAGCATCGACTTCTAAATTATATTCAATACTTAATATATCTATGTACAAAGTGAATAAATTTATTAGTTTGGTCGCAAAATTTTATTAGTTTAGAACTGCCGGGAATCACTCACTGTAATCCACGAGTACGACCGGTTTTCCATGTAATTTGGCCAACTGGATTACTAAATTATTACACCAAAACTCGAGGAGCTCGTACTAAGAAACATTAGTTAATTTTTAATCAATTCATTAGCACCTCGCCTGATTACACCAGCAGGCCCTAAATAAAGTAATCCAATTCTGTAATCCAGCAAGCTAGGTACTATGACAGTAGAAATCAACGTTACTGGATTACATAGGGGCTCGCTAAAAAAAGTAATCCAATTCTGTAATCCAGCGAGCTAGGTACTAAGACAGTAGAAATGACAGTTTGCACCTTCACCGGATTACATAAGGCCACCCTAAAAACAAAAGTAATATTATTTGAGTCTCCAGCTCACGATTAGATCTCTTGCTTGCTTCTTTTTCCACTTTTTGTTTTCGTACCGGGTAAGTCTGTACGGTATCCTAATGGAAAAAGAAGCAAGCAAACAAATCAACAATGAGACCAACAAGAATGGTGACAGTAAAAAATTGATATCTCCCTGAATATTGAGAGCTAGGGAACCAAACTGGTACCAAAATGTCCGCAATGACGAGGTGGTATCGATTATGTTGAACGGCTTTGCGTTCGCAGCTTAGGGGATCAACGAAAATTAATTTCAATCGTCATCGTCATTGTTGTCGTCATCGTCAATGAAACCAAGAATGGTGACAGTAAAAATTGATATCTCCCTGAATATTGGGAGCTAGGGGACCAAACTGGTACCAAAATGTCTGCAATGACAAGGTGGTATCGATTATGTCAAACGGCTTTGAGTTCGTAGCTTAGGGGAGCAACGAAAATTGATTTCAGTCGTCGTCATTGTTGTCATCGTCAATGAAACCAAGAATGGTGACAGTAAAAAAATGATATCTCCCTGAATATTGGGAGCTAGGGGACCAAACTGGTACCAAAATGTTCGCAATGACAAGGCGGTTTCGATTATGTCAAACGGAATTGAGTTTGTAGCTTAGGGGAGCAAGGAAAATTAATTTCAGTCGCCGTCGTCATTGTCGTCATTGCCATCGTCATTGCTGTTGCTGCCATCGTCAGCCCCGAGGACGCTGGAGCAAGAGTACACCATTCCCTAGATCAGAGCAGCGCAATGCTTGTAGTTCCTTGGACGCGGGAGCAAGAATACTCTGTTTCCTTAGATTGGGGGAGGCAGCGCATTGCTTGTAGTTCGGACGCCGGAGCAAGAATACACCATTCCCCTAGATCGTAGCAGTGCAGTGCTTGTAGTTTGGACGACCATTCCCTAGATCGTAGCAGGCAGTGCTTGTAGTTTGGTTGCTGCTGCCGCTCCTCTCGTTTTCGTGTAATAATTCAGCAATCCAGTTGGCCAAATTACATGGAAAAATCGGTCGAACTCGTGGATTACGTAAATAATCTACGAGTGTGCTCTTGCCTTTGCTGAATTCGTAACACTCCTTCGGTCTCAGCCTCGTTGCACTCGGCTTCGGCCTCAGTAGTGTTACTAACTGTGTTCCACCTCGGTCTCAGTCTCAGCCTTCGGCTTCGACCTCGACCTCGGTGGAACACAGGTGTAATAAACTAGTAATCCAAAATTGGATTACAACAGTAATCATGTAATCCATTTTATTCCAGTAGAACTCAGTACTGGAATAAAATTATGGGCACTTGAGCTCGTTGCACTCACTCTCGTGCCCATAATTTTTTTCCAGTACTGAGTTCTACTGCTGGAATAAAATGGATCAACTCACTCTCGTGCCCATAATTTTTTTCCAGTACTGAGTTCTACTGGAATAAAATGGATTACATGATTACTGTTGTAATCCAATTTTGGATTACTAGTTTATTACACCGCGCGGCCGAGCAACTCGTAGATTATATCACATATTTTTGTTGAGTCGTACCGTACCGTACAAGTACAAAGTGTACCTGGTTCAGTACGGTATTATTACTGCTTGATGGCCCCTTTTTTTTTTGCGGGCCGAGTTTTGCTCCGGCGCGCCCGATCGAGTGCGCCATTTTATTTTTGTGCCCAATAACGTTCCGGATATAACATTCATATATCCGCATAGCGGTACGTACTCGTACGTACTGTACATAACGGTAGAATACGAGTAAATTTCGAGTAATCATACGAGTAGATGCCGTAAAATGTGCGAGTATTAGGCAGGTAATTACGATTATTACGAATAGTACGAGTAGTGTACGTACCGCTTACTGTGCCGTAGGACCGATAGGAGCAATACAGCAATTGCCCAAAACCAATTACCGTAACATCTTTCCCACTCGTAAGTTGCTGTACCGTACCGGTAGAACTAATCGGGCACCAAAGAGAATACGAGTAATCACTACACTGCGCCCCCATCGCTCAGCACTAAGATTTTTTTGCTTTTATCAACAGACGACAGCTATTGTACGGTACATACCGGTAGCTAAACGTGTAGGAGTTTTTCGTACGGTACTCGTACTACTACCGGTACGACTACGAACTCGTTGAGGTACGATAATAAAAAAAATAGAAATAACCAAACAGAACCTACGCGATTTTGCACAAAAAAAGATTCATCATCTGCATTCTGCATCCGGTAGGTACAGGCAACCCAATCCGAGACTAAGACTACGGTAGGAGAACAACACAACACAACAAGATACCACAAGATACCACAAGATACCACATACCACATCTTATGAAACCCTAACCCAAACGCAGACGCAGACGCAGACGCAGACGCAGACGTAGACGCATACGCAGACAAGCCAGCCATAATGGGAGGAACGATGCAAGCCATCGATCTGCTGTCGTCCTCCAACGAGGACAGCAACAGCGAGAACGACTCGAACGCCGACGCCCATCCCCGGGTTTCCAGAGGCATAGGCATAGGCACAGGCACAAGCACAGGCAGCGATCGCCGTTCTTCTTCGACAACATCATCATCATCAGCAGCAGCAGCAGCAGCAGCGGCGGCGGCGGCGGCGGCGATTGCGAATCGGCAACCATTCGGCGCGGATCCATCTTCCCTCCACTCCGAGCAATTCCTCGGCCGAGAGGAAAGGGCCAAGAGGGTGATGGATTCCTTTCTGGAAGCAGGGATGGCGTCCAACGCCTCGTCGGTCCAGAGGGCCCGGGAGCTGCACCGCCAGATCATGGAATCCGACAGCGACGATGATAGCAACGACGATAGCAACGACGACAGCGACTTTAAGAACCAGTTGCTCTGGAACGGGGGATTCTCCTCGAAAACCTCCATCGATTTGCTGGAGGACAGAGATCGTGACAGCGACAATGACAGCGAGAGCGAGAGCGAAAATTCCTCGATCGAGTTCCTCGGCGTGATTGCCAACGACGATCACAATCACCAGGGGAGTATCAGTAGTCCACACCGTCCCGCAATGAATGCCCGCCACCTGAGCGGGCGACAGCGCCGGATGGAAGCGGTGCGCAACCGCAACGCCCTGTTCGAGATGGACGGGAACGCAAACGAGGGTTTCGGGGAGGATGACGACGACGACGACGATGATGATGAGGAGGAGGAGGACTATGGAGATCCCGACGCCATGATCAGTGACAACGACCACAACGACAATGATGATCACAACAATGACGACGAACACCGAAAACCGAGCGCGGAAACGGGCCCGGCGGAAGCCGCCACGGCAGATTCGAACTCGAACTCAAACTCAAAAGACAGTGGTCGCAACGACAACAACGACGGTGATGCGAGCCCCCTGCCATCGATCTCGGAGGGTCCCACCGTCCGCAATGATAGAGAGTCTGCGTTTGCGTTTGCGTCTGCGTCTGGTGCGAGTCCCCTGCCATCGGCTCCGAGCTCGGACGGTCCCTCCGAAAGAGAGTCTTCTTCTGCGTCTGCGTCTGCATCTGCATCTGCATCTGCTACCGTCCATCAGGTGTCCGCGGAGTCCACCCCCCGCGAAGTCTCCCCGGACACGAACACCGATCCGATCCACGACGGGGAAGCGATTCACCCGAAGCCACCGGCACCCCAGACGAACGGAACAACGGCCACCACCCACCAAGCCACATCGGCAGCCGCACAGGTAGCAGTACCATCACCCACCGCCAGAAACGAAAACGAAAACGAAACCGAAGCAAAAACGATGCCCCGAAAAGCGTCCAAGAGGATCAAGAACAACGGCAGCGGCGGCAGCAGCAGCAGCAGCAGCAGTATCAACAAAGCCTTTGACAACCTGTACATGAACGGGAGGGATTTCATCGTGGTGTGGGCCGGAATTTCCGATCCGAGGGAATTTCTGGTCCGGGCCAAGAACCTCGAATCGAGGGTGAATGCCTGGAGACACGAGCGAAAGGCGGCTCCGCTCAGCGACCCGTCCGGTTACATCAAGACTTTGCGGCGGCAGGTCCGGGACAATCTCAAGGCTATTGCAAAGAAGCGGGGCATCAAAACAATCCTGGAGGGTACTGGCAGCACGGCGGCGGCGGCGGCTGCTCAGGGTCGATCCCCCAATACTAATAACAATAAGCGCCAGCGACTGATTGTCCGCGACGCCGCGGAGCTGTTCGCTTCCTCCTCCGAACCAAGCAAGCAAAGCAATGCCAACAACAGCAACAGCAACAGCAACAACAACAACATCGCTAAAAACAACATCGCCAACAACAACGTCGGCAGCAGCAGCAGCAGCAGCAACGGCAAGACACTGGTGTATCCCTCCCTGAAGAACCTTCCGAGCAACGGGGCGGACTTTATGGAATACATGGGAATCACGACCGCCGAGGAGGTCCTCCGGACCAAGGGATTGCACAACACCATCAACGAGTGGAGAAAAGAACGCAACATGCCGCAGGTACAATCCTTTCAGTGGATCGCGTACAGCTGGAGGAGGTGGATCCGGGACCACACGCTCGTCAAGCACGCCGATGGGGAAACCACCGTTGCGACGCTGGACGACTTTCAGGGGATCACCCTCGCCGGTGGTTCGGCGAAGGGCTGCGCGATCCGGCGGTACGAGCGCAACACCAAGGACGACGACAACCACGGCGTTGGTGCTAGCGTTGGCACTGGCGTTGGCGTTGGCACTGGCGTGGGCGTGGGCGTTGACATGGACATGGACATTGACGAGGAGGAGGACATTGACTCGTCTGATTGCATGAAACTGGTCGCACCGTTGAGCAAACGATTTCTTAACAAGGATACGGGCTTGCCCGTGTACCAATTTGCGGTGTACGACACCCTTTCAAAAGGTAAGATTATGCAGGGTACGGTATCGGTATCGGTATCGGTACCAGCAATTTACGACCGCGATGCGGCGTAGGCTTAGTCGTTTGCTCTCGCTGGGTGTGTGCGTGCGTGTGGATGCGGGGATGGAATTCTATCTGACGTCCTCTTTCTCTCTCTCTCTCTCTCTCTTTGTCCATCCATCCTCGTTGTTGTCACGTCACAAAAGACACTATCTACGAATTTCGGGTGGAGGCCAACCCGTCCTGGATTCCGAATGCCGGGAACGGGGCCTTTTTGACGTTTTTGGGCGCACGGGAAGCTCGTCGTCGCGCGAGCACGGAAGATCCCAACAATACAGCATCGTCCAACGAGGCAAAGATACGACAACCGCTCGTGTCGAAGGACTCGGACGGGTATCACATGAACGTGCGATTGCTGGGAGACCGTCTCGAAACCGACGACCAAACCTACAAATATCCACCCGCGACGAGTCTGCCCTCGGTGCATGGATCGTCCGAGAAAATTTCCGTCGTCGATGGTAGCAGATATCCCTGGGATCTCGGACCCGAGGGACTTCGGTTGTTGGAGGAGTACGCCGAACAACCGGAGCGACTCTTTTCCACGACCGAAAAGGGTTGCTCTACCATCGAACTGGGGCGATACGGCCCGTTCCGTCGATCGGATCGAAAAACCCAGCTGCACTATGACATGAAGAACTTTGTGTTTTCCAACGAAACGTCGGAATGGGGATTCGACATTCTCGAGGATCTGAACGGGGAAGAACAGGTAGCGGACGTCACGGACGATCTAACCGGGATGCCGCACGACGTTGCCAAGAAAAACATTTGCATGTACGTGAACGAGACGGGAGGAGACCCCAAATTAAAGCAAACGGTGTGGTCCAGACAGGTGCTGGACAGAGAAGTGAACTACTTTATTCGAACAAAGAAACCAATGAAAAAGGGTGAAACCATCGAGCTCTTGATTTCGTATTTCGGCACGTACAATGAGTGAGTATTTTGAGTAATTACTATGCATCGGTGTGTATGTGTGTGTGTTTGTGCATGTGTATGTATGTGTGTATGTAGGTGTGTGCAATCAAGTTGTTCTCATTGTCTGTTGTTTGTTCGCGCGTTCACAACACAACCCTTCAGGATTCGAGAACGAAAAGGTTATGGAGAAAAGAACAAGAGTGGAGAAGTTCGCAGTGATGACCACTTCCCAACATTTTTAGAACGGAATTTTGTAGAACGATATGACATGGTCGAGGTTGTTTACGAGATTGAGGATGCGGTGACACTCTATCGACTTTCGGAATTTTTGGAGGGTATCCGAAGCAAGCTTGCCGAAATTGTGGAGACTTTTATTCGAGATATCCAGTTATCGCCGACAACAGCCCGCATACCATTTGCACAGCAAATAGTAGCACTGCGACGTCTCAATTGGATGAAACCATTTTTCCTCAAAAAAATTGAAATCATTCGGAAGAAGGTCGAGAAATCAAGAAAAAATGCGTCTATTGCTGCATGTCACGTGTCCATGTTGAGACAATGTACAGTAAATGCTAGATGTTTGGATTGGGGATCGTGGCCAATACTCATGGATCGATTGGATGAAAACGCTGATCTTGTTGATGGCAGGGGCATCAATTTGAGAGCCAAATTTCGAGAGGAAATTACAGAGGATATTTGCTACGGCGTGAACACAAAATTGTGTTGTCCATGTAATGAATCCGTCTGGTGTGGCGTAGCCTCAACTCTGACCCATGATTTGTGCTATTTAATCGCAAGAAATATATGGGACTACAGAGCGGCAAAACCTGTATCAAATCTGTCTGCTGCCTTGATACAAAAAGCCGCAGAAGCTGCCAAGGCGATTCACAATCCCAAAAGCATCGACGACGTGAAGTTTGATTCGAATATTTGGACGAGATACGCCCTAAATAACCGCGGAAACTTACCGAAAGAGCCCGCTGGAACGGAATGTCTCCTGACTCTCGCCAATGACTGCAAAGGTCCCGAATTGAGGTTACCGGCACCAATCGTTGTGAAGACAGATTCTTCTGAGGAACGATCGAATCTGTTGGGCATCATTCACAAACCTTGGTACTTGACACGGCAGATAATCTTTTTGGCGGACATTTTTGCGAATAAGTATCTCGATGCGGATGATTCATATTCGTTTGAAGCCCTCTGCCAAAAAGTTGATGTACCAGTGCAGACAACTTCATTGTTCTTGAGGGGCTACATCGACCTTCATCTAAAGTCGCGTCTCTTTTTCGGAAGGGACTTCCATACGATTTACTCGACAGGGAACAATTTACACGCTTCAATCGACAAATCTCTACCAAAACCCCGTGTAATGAGTGATTCCTCCTCGACTCGACCAAAACCCCGTGTAATGGGTGATTCCTCCTCGACTAAGCCTTTTAAGCCTACGAAGTCTAGGGAGAGGACCACGCCGGTGAAGAAACTTTTGTTCTGGAATATTTTAGTGAAAGGTCTGATTGAAATAAAATGGTCTGTGGAACGGGGACATCGCCCCACCGATTGGTACCTATTGCCCCCCGGTGTCAAGAGGGGTCAAGGTTTCAGGCCAAGAAATGACTTCTTTGACAGCGCTTCACAGGTCATGAAGTGTTTAAACACGGATAGAAGATATTGTGATATTCCTGCGATCAAATCTCTCATGGGCGAGTATCGACAGTGCCAGGAAGAGTATGAGAAAATGAGATCTTCGAAGAGCAAAGACCTCAAAAAATTATCGAGTGAAGAAATTGTCGATCAGTTGAAGAAACTAGCAAATAAACCAGGAAATCAATCAAAGACGATAGAAAGTCTTGTCCAGAATGGTGGAAACAGAACAAAAAAGGTTGAGGTAGTTTTTGATACAGACAAATTGGGACTGATGCTTACGAGAGCGAATGAGGGGGGATTAGCTAGAGTGTTTGTGAAGGAAGTCACAAATCCAGCTTACAAGACACATGTTAGAACTGGAGATGTAGTAGTTGCGATTGGGGATTACGAAATCTGCAATGAAAATCTTTCTGATATTTGCACACGTCTTCGGGATTCAAAAAGACCGATTACTGTTACTTTCGAACGAAAGGTTGTAGCAGCTTAAACTCCGTCAAATCATCGTGGCGTGGATTTGAGTGCTAAGCCTGTCCCTATGATACGAGATTTACGGTATAATGGACCATTGACCCGCAACATCAAGTCAAGGTTTTGGTGGATAAGCATGGATGGAAGAATGTTCTATATTTCAGAATTTATAACTCTGTCGTCCAACGGAGAATCATAACACGCTTTGAACCAATGGGAATACTTTTCAAGCATCTCTTTCGAAACTTCTAGTGTCTCTAGAGAAGCATTTTCTTTATCACCACGCGAATAACGCAATTTGTATTGGGCGGCTGCTGCTGCATTACTCGTCGAAGTTGTCCATTGATAGGCATGAACCGCAAACAGTCGGTCGACAGTTGTAGAATTCAACGGCTGGCCATCTTGTTGGTCTTGCACAGCTTGTCGAAGAAGAATCTTGGCCCGCGGTGCGTAGTATTCCCGGATTAACCCGCTCCAATGCTTTCCGGCGTAATCGATTGGGCCGGGAGGAACTTCATGTGCGTCGTGCGGAGTGGGATTCCATGTAGTTATTTGAGTTCTAGCATTGAATTCGTAGAAGTGCAAACAGGAGCCAGCATCACTATAATTCGCCAGGATTGGTGAAAAACAATCATTTTGGGTTTCTCCTGTTGCGTCCTCTTGTGCGAGACGTCGGGCAGCCTCGAGCCATGGGCTGAGCAAGAACGCTATGTTTGTTCCCAACAGACGATCCAGATCCAGTAGGAGATGTATGTATGATTCCCCCGTGCGTACGAGCTCCTCGTATTCCATTGTATCTTTCGATCGTGCGTCAGAAAAATTCAGAGCCATGGGCACCGTCAATTGAGCCAAAACTTCTCTTCCGACATCGACAAGATCGTACAAGAACGGGTCTGTCAGAGCTTCCATGTTGTCTCCGGCATCTATAAGATTCTTCCATGCATTGAATATATTGCACAGCAAAGGCTTGGGCGTGCTTCGGTCAATTTCAAAGAGAGAGCTCGACGCACTGGGGTTCAGATTTTTTACGCCTGTTGGATCCTGAACGCTAAAGTCTTGGCTATATGAGCTATTCAATAAGTTGGTCCAAGCTAGGGCTATGTTTCTGTCGTCCCTTCGCACACCGTATCGTCTGTGTGCAGTACCGATCAAGTGGCTTGTGAGGTTGGCGACCGGATCGGTTCGAAAATTTTGTTCGTACAAAAAGTCGTAATAGATTGGATTCTGGTCGATCCCTTCGGGAGTTCCGCCGATTCCAATGATGGAAGACCGAGCCGCCAGTGCCTGGTGCGGAAACGCCCAATTCAAATTATGTAGATCACCACGCATTCCACTGGTATCTCCAAAATTGTGCAGCTTTGTCCAAATGAATGGCTTTTTCATTCGTACAATTCAATCCGAGTGGGTATAAACAATACAAATGAATGGTTCATCCATCAACGCAATATCGATAGCAACGCGAAAATCAATGTGAGACTCATTAAATTTACTCGACTCGACAGCAAGCTCCCGATGCTCACGTTCATATGAATGCATGCGTTCACATTTCGTCTGCACAAAGCCGTCTAACTAACAAACAAACTAACAAACAAACAAACAAACAAACTCACCGCTCCAAAAAAGGAAGCATTGGCCCATTTTTGCCACTCCCCGTCCGGGGAATACCCCATGTCGATCACGACGAACTTTCCGTGTGGTGCACTTTCCACGAATCCCTTTACGTAAGACGCCTGTTCGTCCGTGTCCCATCCAACAAAGGCAAATCCCTGGTACATCCAGTGAGCATCCGGGTCGGTCCGGTTCAATCCAGCGTAGGCCGCTCGTCCTCTTCGGTACCAATCGTCGTCGTGGGGGGGAAGCGCCGATGTAGCAAGATTACCACGCAACAAGCCGCCGCTCCCGACCACGGACGCCCCCCGCGTTTGGTCATCGACATCGGCATCGGCGGTAGCAGTAGCAATGGTCCGTCGTTGTCGTTGTCGTTCCTGGCGCACCGTGTCCTCCTCGTGGTTGGCCAAGTTGGCGTTGACCAAGTTGGCGTTCGTGTTGGGCTGTTGGTTCGCCATCCTCCAGGGGGGGACACCGCCGTTGAACCACCCGTCCAGCTGGTAGTAGTGATCCGTCCCGAAATCCTCGATCAGCTGTGCCATCCACGCGTCGGCGATTTGCGCGAACAACGGATCGAGGGCATCGATCCATCCTGTGTCGCCCTCTTCGGTGATGTTCGCGTCGTGGTAGAGAGCCGCGAGCTGGACCGGAACGTTCCCCTGAAATGCCGGCAGGACGCCCACCATTCCCAGGCTCCGCAGCCGCGGGAGTATGAAATCCCGCTGTAGGGCCCACTGCGATTTCATAAACGACGGGGGCAGCGGGCCGGCGATGCCGCTGCCGTATTCGTTCTGTCCCCGGCTCCACGTCAACAGGGCGGGTCCGTTGAACCAGGACCGGATGTCGCGGTCGTCGAGGCCGAGTTTGGTAAAGACGCGGTACTGGATTTCTTCTTGTCCCGTAAGGGCCAGCACCGTGTTGATGCCGCGGAGTGCCATGTTGTCGATGAGGCTCTGCCAGGCGGCCCGGTCGTGCCACACCAGGGAATAGCTGTGCGTACAGACGTTCATCAAGTAACTGTTTTGATGGCATTGCATTGCATTGCATTGCAATAGAACAGAACAGAACAGAACAGAACAGAACAGAACAGAACAGAACACAATTTCGATTTAGTGTTCAGCAAGAAAGCAAAGACAAGGATGATTCCACCAACCAATCAAGAAGCAGATATGCAACACGAGTTGTGAGGTGAGAGGAGTGTCTCACAGCACGGTACGGCACGTTAAGTAGTGACCGCCCCCCACCCTGCCAGCCACATCCGTACTCGTACTCGTACTCGTACTCCTATTCGTACCTCAATCGGGTGGTCCGATGACGACGAACCACGGTGGTCGGCTCGTCGTTGGGGCCCAGCGGAACGGGCCATCGCTCGGGCAACACAATGTGCGATCCACCAGCTCGGCCCCCGGTGGACCACTCCAGTGTAAAGTTGCAGTAGTGCTTGAAGTAGTACCCGAGACCGGCCGTCAGTTCGCTCGCCGAGGTGGCCGTAACGACGATCGTCGTGTCGGCATCGGCATCGGCATCGGCATCCGGGCAATCCGCGTCTCGCTGTTCCAATCGAAACCAGGATTGTTGTTGGGTGGTTGTGGTTGTGGTTGTGGTTGTGGACGACGACCCTGACCCCTCTTCTCCGTCGTCTCCGTCGACATCGCTCTGGTGTGCGGAGACAATGCGCAGGCGAAACGAATCCTTGGCGCCGGGATCCTTCAGAACGCGATCCATCAAGTCGTAGACGGCATCCACGGTCCCGATGAGCGGAGGACCGTAATCACTGCCACCACCGGCGGCGCGCGTTCCTTCGTTCCGTCCGACATCTTCTGTTGATGCTGATCCTGCTGCTGCTGCTGCTGCTGCTGCTGCTGCTCCGACCACAAAAGGGCGACCTTGTTGTGGACCGAACAATCCCAGGAACGAGAGGTTCAAACCCAGGAACAAGAACAAGAACAAGAACGAGGCAGTCATTGACGTGCTGCGTGTGCGCCCCAATCCATCAATCATTCTCATCGTGGTGGGGTCTTCGTTGAGCGCTGTTGTTCCGGGGACTCTTTGTAGAATGTGTTGCCCGGTGCTGTACCTTACGTGCAAGTGTGTGATGGTTGTTGTTGTTGTTGTTGTTGTTGCCTTCGAAAGTTCGAATGTTCCGTTCCGTTCCGTTCCGTTCCGTTCCGTTACTCTACCGGTGCGTTCAGTGTCGTACTTACGAACCGGTACGAGTACGTGCCGGTATCTACCGGTATCATGAATCATGACTCATGACACCAAAACCAACCAAAAAACAAAAAAATCTTTTCAATCCCGCAGGAGTAGTCCCGGATGTCGTTTGTGTGTGTGTGTGTGTCGTGTCATGCCATGATACGGCGAATACTGAGCACTTCATACGGTACGATTACTACGTACGAGTAGGAGTACCGTACTGTTACCGTGTACTCTTACGAGTATCGTACTGGTAACTCTCGAATCGTCTCGAACACTCCTTCTTGCAGAAAACCTATTCGTGCCGGGAGGATGGATCATCGGTCGTAATTACCGATTCGTACAGGTAGTATTCTTACCCTACCGGTACCGTTCGTACCATAACCAAGCATTACGCAAGATTGCTGTCCTCTGTCTACGCTTAAGAATCTTACTGCATCGTCCACAATAAGTACGTAGTCAACCACAGATCGTGTGACACACTCCATTCCAAGCGAGACTCGACTACTACAACATTGAATAGGAGCTGATTCCATCCACCATGGGAACGAGCAAGAATCATCGTTCCGACGATCGGCATCGCAGCAGCGAAAAGCGAGAACGGCGGGATCGAGATAGAGATAGGGATAGGGATAGAGATCGGGACAAACACAGAGATCGGGACAAGGACAGAGACAAAGATAGAGACAGAGATAAAGATAGAGATCGACACGACGATCGCCGAAACCGCCGCGATCGCGATCGAGACAAGGCCGGGAGCAGCAAATCGAGGGATCGCGACGAGCGTCGCAGCGACAAAGAGAAACACGGCGGCCGCAGAGATCGGGACCGAGACACCAGCAAAGACAACAGCAAAGACAATGACAACAGCAACGACAACGACAACGACGGTGGCAACAGCGGGGACGATTCTCGCAGCGACAGCCGGGACCGAAGGCACCGAAGCAGCGGCGGCGGTAGCAGCAGCAGCAAGCGAAAGCGAAAGCACCGAGATCGGGACAAAGATCGCCACAAGCGAAAACGCAAAACGAGCAACAGCCGCTCGGACGACGAGGAGAGTCGGGGTCGCGGTCGCGATCGCGATCGAGATAAAGATCGAGGTAAAGATCGCCGGCACAATTCCGATTCCGACCACGGCAGCCGGTCGAGAGACGAGCGAAAACAAAAACGAAAAACGAAACCAAAGAAATCATCGTCGCGAAAATCACACCGAACGGAACCAAAGCCCGCCGTACCACCACCACGGGACAAGTCGAAGCTCTGTCCGATGGGGGAGCCCCGGGGACGTCCCCCGGACTCAACGGTTGACCCGGAAAAGGACTATTTCACCTTCCACCGGGAGTTCTGGATCTACCTCTTTCGAGAGGAAGGCACCTGTTTCAACGACATCGAAACCAAGGAAGCGCACGCCGCCTTTCGGAGGTTCGCGACCGTCTACAACGCCGGGAACCTCGAGGAACCCTATTACACGCGAAAATTCCCGAGCGAGGTCATCGAGGAGAGCAAGACGACCAAGCACTCGTGGAGCTTCAAGACGACGGATTCCGAGCGCAAGGGCCTGGACGACCTGCAAAAGGGCATCCGCCGACAGACCGAATACAACAACAACAACAACATCAATAATAATAATAATAATAGAAACAGCAAAATCAGCAGCAATAGCACCGTCTGCCAGGTGATACCCGGAACGGAGGCGACTGCGGCGAAGCCAACGGCGCGGATGCCGAATCCGAAGCCGAATCCGGATCCGGGGCCGTTTCGTCGTCCCACCGCGGAGGAGCGACTGCAGCAGCGCCGCGCGGATCGGCGGCTAGGGGAGGACGCGCGGATCGCGCTCGACGAACTGACGGGAGGCCGGAAGGAGGGGAAGGAACGGCAGTGGGAGAAGAAGCGGGAGCGGTCGACCCGCATCCACGGGGCCTTTCGGGACCGGGAGGAGGGGGCGGCGGCCGGGATCGAGCTCTCGGACGCGGACCTGTTTGGGGCAAGCGGAAGCGGGGGTGACAAGGACAAGGATTCGGACTCCTTCCGGGCCGCGCTGGCACGGAGCAAGCACAACAAGGAGCGGGCGAACGAGCGCCGGGCGAACCGGATCGAAGAACTCAAGGCCAAGGAACAGGATCGGCAAGCGAACATGCTCAAGCGGCTCGGTCTCGAACACCTGCAGGGACAGACCAAGCTGGAAATCGCTCCCCGGAAGGACCCTCCCAAATAAACAACGAAATAAATACCGGTGGGACCAACACAACTCGAAGACGCGAAACAAAACGAAACGGGACGACTCGTTCGTTCGTTCGTTCGTTCGAACGGTTTGGGTGCCAATTTTTCTAATTTCATTGCCAAACCCAGCTGCGTTAGGAGTTACGATCTAGCAAGACGAACAGGTGTCTAGTTCGTCATTACTATTATTATTATTATTATTATTCATGTTATAGTTCTATATGTTTGTCCGTTTTGAATACTAGGACGTTCTCAATGATCTTGTTGCCTTTGATTCAAAAGTCAACGTCCTCCCTCTCCCCGGAGTCGCCTCGTTTGTCGTCGTCTTCCTTTACTGCTTCTTCGTCGTCGTCGTCGCCTCCCTTTGAAATCTTTGCGAGCACTAATCCCACAACCACGATGCCCGAAATGGTGCCGACAATGCCCCAAAAGATGGCACTCAGGTTGGCATCCGCGCTGTCCGCAAAGAACGTCTGGTAAATCTTGATTCCGGATTGGATTTGGTACCAGCCCAGCGCCAAGAGCGAGACACCCATCACGCGGTGCAGGACTTCCCACGACCTGCGGGAGGTGGATTTTTCCTCGCCCCTCTCCGGAGTGTGGGGGCGGAATTGTCCGCTCACCACCTGGAACAAGACCATCAAAAACACAACCAGCCCGACAAACCGATGCGGATACGGACTGGTAAGAAAATGAACGGCGACGCCACCGGAGGGAGCCTCCGAGTTGATCGCGGCCACCGCCAGGCAAAAGGCGGCGATCGTTAACGCGCCCACTCCGAGGTTCAAAAAGTAGTGGATCGTAAACCACGCGCCGTCCGGCAACCAGTTTCGCAGCAACGCCGCCGCAATGGCCAGGGGCGAAAAAAGTCCCCAGGCAAGAGCGGCGCACCAGCCGTGCGCCTTCCACAGAGTGCGGTTGCGGGTCTCGATGACGATCGCCGTCGCCGTTGCCGCTCCGGTATCTACCTTCTCCGCTTGTCCGGAGTCTGTCTCGCCCGAGTCCATCGTGCCCGAGTCCGTATCAGTGTCCGTATCAGTGGTCGTAGTCGTGTCCACTGCCACCAGATTGATGCCAAACGCATCCCGTTTGGAGTGATAAAACAATTCGTTGAACAAGCCAATGGCTCCGAGAAAAATGTTGGAACCAATCACGATCGGCTGCTCGCCGGCTTCGTCCATGATCTTCGTAAATTGCATCTTGGTGGTTCCGTTTTCCTGGACGAGAGACGTCTCGATGAGTGTCTGTTGCGCTTCCGGCATGGGAACCACGCCCGTGACATCAAAAGCAGACAGGCTGTACTTCAATACCTCTCCGCTGTCGGGAAGTCCAATCACCGCGCCGGAACCAATCATCTTCCCGTCGCTGCTAAAGCCAATCGCTAACCAGGATTCTTGGGGAACGGTATAAACCATGGTCACGGTGTCCTGGCCGTCCGCGCGGGGATCGGCCAGAGTTACGACGTATTCCAGGGTCGCATCCGACAATTGACCTCCCAATGCTACCGACGTGAGACCCTGGGGTGGAGTAACTTGTCCGGTCACTCCCACTGCCAACAAAGTCAAGGCTAGAAGGAGGAATACTGCTGCTTTTGTCGCACAAGCAGGAAGGATCGTCATTGTTTTCGCTTGTTTTGTGATGAGCTGTTTTGTTTGTGTTGTCCACTTTTATCACCTAGTAGCGACAAATAATGGGTACCGCAAAACTTCGCCTCTAAATCCTTTTACACGGGAGGTAAAAGACATAATACTAACATGATGGAACGACTAATTACTCGTACTGGTAGTGTGATGGCGGGTCGTTCCAACGGAAGTTTCCGATCGATTGATTCATTTATTCGTCTTTTCGCATCATTCTCAATCCCAAATACAGTAAAAATCAATACATAAGAAAAGCGCGACGGCACTGTAACATTCAAAGAACACGTGCGCACGTAGAGAGTAAGCCTCCGTTGGCCAGATTATTACTACTTCGCCGTTATTTCGCCGAAGTATCGGTATTGAAAGCCGGCACAGATATTCTCATACGGTACTACGAAGTAAATCGGCACCGGTCTATTCCTTTCATAACTGTAATCTTTTTCAGTGACGCGTCGATCGTGTATCGAACATGCCTTCCCCCAAGGAATTGGAAAAATTGGCAGGCGAAACCAAAGTTGTTCACCGTGTGTACGGATCGTCGATTAGGGATCACGTGACATCTTGCTTCTTTGTTACTGTACCGAGACGTGCGCTTAAATAATAATAACAATAGTAATAATATGACGTTCTGGATACCTGTACAACATTATTGTATCGATAAAAACGATAACGTGACATCAACGGCACGTTGATCGGTCAAAGACGCAACACAGAATTTTGACTCACTTTTTTCGCACTACTTGTACCGTGTGCGAAAAAACGAATTCTTAGTTTTTAGTTTACAGTAATACTTCGTACTGCTTGGGTATGTAATCTGTGATCATTGTTGTTACCAATGCTGCAATAGTACTAGGACTAGGCTCTAGTATCATACTATTATCATCATCACAATCGTTATAAATTTTGCTCCTATGATTATTTCGTTCCTCTCACGAATACCTTTAGCGACTTGACTTGGTAGACGTGTCAGTACATTCCTTCGAAACGAACCGACGAGAAATAATATATTTCTTGGTAAAAGGTCAGTGACTATTTGTGTGTCCAATCAAAAAGACACGATGGCAAAGTTTTCGAGCACGAAACCGTGCCGCGTACAGGAGTTGCATATGGTGCTGCAATGTTTTGGACGAGCAGTGGTTGTTTCTTAACTACGTACAGTAATAGCTTCCAAACTGTTGTTAGCAACTGATTTTATCAAAAAATAATATTAAGTCCATAACCTACTAGAAGCACCCTTGTTTCAAAAGCTGGCCATGCCTTGCAACTCCCCCGATTCCATTCCGACTACCGGAGGATTGTACGATGGCGTCTCATCGAACGGCGTCTCCGATGTTTCGTTCTTCGTCGTTTTCTTCCGGCCTTTTCCTTTGAATAGCTTCCTTCCCAGACCCACAAACGGTCGAACTAGTTTGAAGGCCTTGCTTTTCTTTCGTCGCTTTTGCGGCAGCATTGCACCGGTACTGGGGTTGATGTCTTCGTCCAAACGGATCCCAGTGTCGTTTGAACCGTCGTACTCGCCACCATCCGTGAGCATGAGCACTTGTTCCTTCCAATCACGGAGAAACAGCTGGCATTCGTCCTCGATTATTTTTTGCGTCGCCTTCACCACACTCAGAATCTTTTGGCGGACGGGCTTGAGCTTGGAATTCTGGGACAGTATCGTGCTGTCGACAAAGCAGGCCAAAAAGGCACAAAAGGCAACCACGGTCGTCACGAGAAGCAGGGTCACGAATCCGTACGTGTGAACCACCGTGAAGGTCAACAAGGAACAGGCGATGACCAAGCCACAGAAGAAGATCAGCGCGAGATGAATGGCCCACGCCGTAGCTCGCTCGGTCCCCTGGTCGTGCTCTGTCGCACCGTTATCGTGTCCCTCGAGATGGTAGCTTGTTTTGTCGAAATTTTCGGTTTGCTTCTTGAGTCCCACAGGCGTATGGTTGCTAGTGTGCACCGTCGGGCTGAACTGGTGGTCGCTGCCGTATCGTCTGAACCCTTCGGGTGTCTGGTTGCTAGTGTGCAACGTCGGGCTGAACGGGTGCGAACTGTGGTCGCCGCCGTATCGCTTGAATCCTACAGGTGTCTGATTGCTAGTGTGCAACGTCGGACTAAAGGGACGCGCACTTTTCACAGAATCGCAATTTTCCCCGTGAGTTGTTCCGGATTCCGTAGCAGCCGCGAAATTCTCGTTCTCTTTGTCTTCCGGATGCAGGTGCTGCTGCTGCTGCTGCTGCTGCTCTTGCTCTTGCTTCGTGTTCGAATACGATGAAGGTTTCAGAATACTGTCAGCAGCTGTCTGAGGCTTTGGTCGAGGTGGTGATGGCGGTGGTGGTGGTGGCGGCGGCGGCGGCGGTGGTGCCGATTCCAGTGTAAGTGCTTCATCCGTGGCAAGGCCTGTTTCTGACTCTTCTTCCACGGGTCCCAAAACAGAATCACTGGCGTTGTTGTTGTTGTTGTTGTTGTTGCTACGGACGGTATGGTTTCTCGATTTCAAACCCGAAGCACCACTCAGGGCACTGGAACTGAAACGAGTGTGACTGGAGAACTCCCCACCGTTCGAGACAAAAATTTGGGATTCTTCGATCGACGAGTTTTGTTCCAGCGAGCTCTGGGAGTGTTCTGGCTCCAGCAATTCAGCAAAATCGAACAACGAGGAGTGCGTGTGGTTCGTAGGAGTTGTCATGGTTGGGTCGAAAATTTAAAAATACCGTAAGCGAAGAAGTATCGAAGTCTTGATTGCCTTCAACTGTGTCCTGTTCATCGTTCCCTGCCGGGTCGGTACGAGTACAGGTATGTAGCGGTTGTGAACATTGGATTGCGGAATGGGGAAACAAGAACTTCGAAACTGTGTTTGTGTATTGGTTCGATTCAGTAAGATAGCCGTTTGTTTTTGAAATGTACCGGTACGTACCTACGCGCATCAAAATTTCGGTAGTATCACAAAATCACGATTTTTCCAACCGTGCGATGCTGGCGGGCGTATGAAAAATATCCGTTCCACCTACTCTTAGCGTTAAGTTTCATTTTCAGGCCTTCCGCCATTTGAATTCATAAAGTGTAACCCTAAAATCTTTCAAACGTTAGCGTTATTCATGACGGTCACTAATTTTCCATTTTGATCGTTCGGTTGGATGTGTCATGAACAAGGTTTTTTTTTCACGTCTCATCAAATAATCACCGTTCGTGCGGTACCGGTAGCTCACTCTGTCAGGCCCAAATCGTAGTCGTTGTTGCACAAACCAAACTCCAACGTGTCCGTTACGAAAAGTTCAGAGTAATTACCGTACATGTCAAATTTTTGAAACACATCGCAAGCCTGATTCGTTCGGTTGGGAACGAGACGTCACATTATAGCATGGAGGAACAGGTGGCGAGGGCCGCACTGGCCATGGTACAACCCACAACGGATCCCGCCTCTCGACGGGAGGCGTCCCGCTTTTTGGAAGAGTGGACTAGGACGCCCGATGCCCTGGATGTTTACACCAAGTGGCTGGCGTCGTATCGACAGCAAGGCAAGTTGGGGGCGAATGGGGTTGTTAGTAGTGATGACTGCCAAATACCAATGCAGATGTTGTGTTTGACAATGCTCCAATCAAGATTGAGGCGGGAAATGCGGCAGTCGTCCTCTACAAACCCAAATGGCATGGCGGCTCTACGGATTGAGCTCTGGGAATACCTTCGAGAGCAACCACATTTGAATAAATCTTTGATTGGACCTTGTTGTATCTGCAACGCCATTACGATTGTACGCAGCGAAGGGGGGACAGGGTTGATCGAATTTCTAACCAATGCCCGCAATAACACGATTGGTTTGCCCCCCGAGACTGTCATGCGCCTACTGGGATGCATTCCATCTGAAATTGAATCAAGGCAAGATCTAACAAACGGTCAAGTCATTGAGATCTTGCAATTGCATCTGGAGGCCGCCTTGGATTTGGTTGCCAAGGGCTTAAGCGGTGGTAGTGATGCATCCATATTGATTCTGCCGGCCTGTCAGGCATTGCTAGCTTGGATCGAAAAAGCTCAAGTCTCCTTGACTCAAATCAACGCACCAACATGTGGAGGCTCAGTCGTGTTGCTGCCAATTCTGATCAAACTCTTGTCGTCGACGGACACCAATTTTGACGAAGTGACACTTCAAACCGCTGCACGGGCCTTAACGGCTGCAATCGGGGGTTCCTCCGATTACGGAACAACTACGCGGCGAGCTGCGTCGGCAGCCTTTTGGATGGCCATTCCTCAGCAAGGATTCATTGTGCATCCCCTTCAAGTGGCTACGGCCAATGAATGGAATGATGCTGCTCATGCTCTCGCCAGCTTGCTGGCGACCTTTTTGGTAGAGAACGCCAGAGAAATTGTGGACCAACCTGCCGATATCGGATTGAGGGTCTTGTTAGAAATCCAATCACATCCTTCAGTGTCGATAGCACTGATTCCCCTCGAATGCTGGTTGACCATTCAAGAAATCCCCACTCCAGAACGACACGAACACTGGAGAAAGCCCTTGTTCAAAAACTTGGTCGAAATTTTGTTGAGGAGAATGGCATATCCAGAGAACTTCACCAGTTGGGAAAGCGAATTGGAATTGGTTGACTCTTCTGATTTCTCCGAGTTTCGTCGAATGGTGGTAGATGTCTTGGTGAGCTGCTACTTCTTGCTTCGGGTTGAGATGATTCAAATATTAACAAACGAGGTCCGAGTGGCCACAGATTGGAGAATGTCGGAGGCGGCACTATATGCACTCGCTCAGATAGCGAAGGACGCGTGTGCCCAATGCAGGTCTCCAACAGCCGATGGAACTGCTACCCAACAAGAATTGTTGCAATTACTAGAGCAACTCATTGCGGTAGATTCTGGAGCTATGGCCTCCCAACACAAATACTTGTTAGGAGCAGCTGTCAATTTTTGTGGGAATTACTCGCCTGCTTGGAGTTCCATGAAATGTCCGCCACATGCAATTTTGAAACTTCTGACATACCTTCAATCAGCATTTGTTGCGATGCCTCTGGAGGCGGCCAAAGCGACCAGAGCCATTTATGTGTCATGCCTGGTAAAGAGTATGCCAAATTTGGAGGATCTACACAGCAATAGCAATGGCACTGCCACAGGAAACGAAAATAACCCAACATATTCTTTTATGACACTCATTTTGAAATCTGTACAGCATTCCATGGAAGCTGTTTTGTCAACGACGGACGAAGAAGCAATGACGAACGTGGCTGAAGGCGCTACACGATTAATCACTAAGCTCGTAAATCCCGAAGTGGCAAGGAGATCCATGACAACCGATCTGATTCAGCCAGTCACAAATCGGATTGACAGTGCGTTGAAAGCTTTGCCTCAAAGCAATATTGCACAAGAATGGATGACGGTACCAGTACAATCTGCGACGGAGTCCCTCGCGAGGTATCTTTGTGTCATTCGAGTTATTTCTAGATTTTGCGATGCTCCTCACATTCCGGCCATGGGAGAGTGGATGCTTCACTTGATAGACCCCTGTCTGAATGTTGTACAGCAACGGATTGCATCAACTCCGGCCCAGTCAACGCTCTTGAGCAGATGGATATCGATACATCAACAAATTCTGCGAAAAACTCTTCCGCAACAAAGTATCATGGTTACCATCTTTTCCAACACAATACCACTAATTGTTCAGGCTCTAGAGCAAACTCGCGATCCTGCTACATTGATATACATCACAACAGCTGTTGAAGTTTTCGGGGGTCAGAATACAGATATGGACAAATCATTCAAAGACCTGCTTGTCCATGTGACAACAGTGATGACGAGCAACAACAATCTTTTCAATGAAATGGAACTCCTTCAGTCTTATTTTGAATGCCTTCATCGATGTATCTTGTATTGCCCTCGAGCTCTTTGCTATAATCCTAAACTCGCCGACATCATGAATATTGCAGTGGGATTTGTTTCTGCCATTGACTCCAAATACTCAGTAAGAGCTGCTTTGGTGTTTCTTTCGCAACTTTTTGGCTGGAACTCTCTGCGCCTATCTGTTCAAACTGCTGAAGTCTTACGAGAGGCTTGGAACTCATTAATCATTAAGGAAATGATATTGAGGCATGGCCAATCACTCATCCAAGCTTGTTTTGCGGGGCTGACTGGGGGCTCTCAAATGTTGTGGCCTGCTTACGCCGATTGTATATATGCTGTTGTACAGGCGATAATGCTAAACGAAAAAGAGGGCCTAGAAACTCCAAGAAATCCTGCTGATAATATATCTCCTCTTCTTAACGAAGCATCAATAAAGCAGTGGCTATTCCATAGCATGACCCACGACACTAGTGACGTTGGAGCACACATGAGTACAGAAATCAGCAATCATATCATTCCTACCCTTCTGGCTCTGGCACGGGATGGATCCTCCAAGTCTCGCCCAAAAGCAAGAATGCTACTTACAGATTATGCTAGTAACGTACTCAGTACTAAGTACTATGATCAGATATGATTCTCGTACGAAGTAATTCTTGTTGTAAGTCGATTAATTTGATTCATCTCGATACGACTGAATAATTGGTCATCGTGCCGGTCTTGCAAATACATACATACTTAACCTCTTAGTCACAATATTTGTTTCAATCGCAGATACTCCTCTTAGTTTGTTACGACGCGAAGTTTGGAAAGGGCGAGAGAATTGAGTCCCTCATCTCATACGCGTTACAGTGACATTTTCAAAAACCGATTCGTGCAAAGAAAGAATCGTCATCCAAAGAAGGTTACCACCGTAGATATAATGCCGAAGAGTAATCTTGCCACAAACTAGAAGATTTAGCCTTCGAACTAATGTAGAAACTCGCTTGTTTATCACAATTTTGAATGCAATCAATCATCAGCGCTCGTGAACACATTTAGTCGTTTTAATTTAGTATGGAACTTTTAGCGCAAACTGTCTTGCAAACTCTCACCGAGCAATTCTTCACTCTGGCTGATGCATTCCTGAGCAATGCCTGAGATTTCTTCATCTGTATCCTCAAGTAGTTCTGAAAGAATCGGGAGGCATTCTGGAATAAGTACCATATATTCTTCACCGATTGAATTGATCAAAGACAGAAGACAGGAAACTCCAGCCTTGCGTACTTCAGGCCTTTTCTCGTCTGAACAAGCTTGTAGAATAGAATGGTTTAGAGGTTTCCAGAGTTGTTCATCGCCTGCAGCGGTCGCTAATGCTACTAAGCATTCAACGACACTCCCAGACTGTGTGTCTCCCCCTTGCACAATGGACTCGAATGTGATATTAGATGAATTGCTTGGCAATTGACACGTTAACAATTTACCGAGAGGTTGAAGAATCTTCTCGTATCGCTGAGAATCCATTTCCCGAATCCAATCACCCCCTTCGTGAGCATCTGAACGTAGTGACAACTCCAAACAAAGTAGAAGATTTTTCAAAGCTTGAAGAGAGGACATATCCAATTCGATGTTACACCCACTGTCCGATAGTCTCTGCCTTTTCTTTCCATCGGATTTCTTAAGCAAATCTTTCTTTGAAAGGCTGGAAGATGCAATTTCCTACATGTCGAAATTTGAATTGTTAGAGTAAGGAAGAGAAAATAGCGCCAAAAAAGAACAAATGGGAGTGGTCGCAACTTACTAGTTCGTCAACTGCGTCTTGAAAGACAGATGTGAGACAAGATAAATAGATAGACTTGAGTTGGTTGCTCAAGGCAGCAGAAAATCTCCAGAAATGAGATCGCTTCTTCCCTGATTGCTCTGGATTAGCTGCATCAAGGCCTCCACGCCATTCTCTAATCTTTCGATAAAGCGATCGTAGTTGCATTTCTGATAATTTCATGACAAGACTGAGCAGAAGCTTATCAGTTGCCTGCATGGTATCGGACTCTCCGCTTTCATCGACATCTTGATCAAATACATGAGTTGCTGTTTTGATGACAATGCTGATCAATCCCGATACCTCTGAACTCTTCGCTTTTGTGATAGAGTCGGTCATGATCGACAAGGTTGATAACTTCAAACCATGATGCTGCGTAGACATGATTGCTTTTGATGCAGCAGGAATGACTTGCCTCACGGGAATACGAGATGTCGTAATATTTTGCAATGTGGCCAATTCTGTTTGGATAGACTGAGATTGATTGAGAGAATAAACTTGGATGCTTCCAGAAACTTCACCGAAACTCTTCAAAATATCAATCAAATATGGCTTCAAAAGCAAAGGCATTCGCTCTATTATCGCAGTGAAAGTACGGAGAATGGCTACTTGCATCAACTTCGCTTGACTGAGTTCCTTTTTGTCTATGCTATCATCTGCACCTTTTATGAATGCACTAGCAGCAAACTGGAAATTGATTAAGGGCTTGATCAATTTCGACAGTACCGGAAGAGCTCGAGGTCCACAAATTTTGATTGCTGTGGATGAGCATAGGGCTGCACTGCTAACGAGTTGTCTCGATTCTGGTGGAATATTCAAGAATAATCCTCCACTTGCTGCTTTACTCGCGTTGTCAATAACGCTGGAAGCTTTAAATGCTGCAGAAGCGAAGATTTCAAGGTGGCGATCGTTCACACTTGAGTCTGATGAAAGGCACGAATTCCTGCCGATACTGTCGATCGCAGCAAACACAGATTGCTGCAAGAATTTTCCACTGCTTTCTCCAAGTAGCTGAAGTAAATGAGGAATCATTTCGACAAAAAGCACCGTCTCTGATTTTCCCAGGGAGAATGAACCAGATCGTTCAGCGATTAGCTGGACTGCTCTGGCACGGAGTTCTTCTGTTTCTCCTTCAGTCACCAAACTCGTCACGAATGCCAAGAATATGTGAGACGGAAGGCTGTGTTGAATACCATCAAGAGCGTGGGTGGTGATTTCCACAATTCTCTCCAAGAATCTCGCACTGGTATTTTGAGTTGCTCCACCGAGGCGATTGTGACATGCGGATTGAACCAGAAGTAAATCCTGCCATAATCTTAAGACAATCTTTGAATCCGAACCATCAGTTCGTCGAATGATTTTGCGCGATTCCTCATCTGTTACAACTTCACAAGTTACAATAATGAAAAGAGAACATAGTTTTTCAAATAGTTCAGTTACTGCAGAGCCTTGAGAGAAATCTGCAGAAGTGGCGCCGGTGCTTTTCGGACCCTTGGACGCTAAATCAGCCAAATGCCCAAACGAAAATTGAGAATCCGTCGTACTCGTCGATTCGTCGTTCAGAAGGTTGAAAAGAATTTCCTTCGCGTAATTTTGCATCGTCCAAACCGCTTGGATTCTTGAACCACTGGAAGTGTGGGACAAAATCTGTGTCGCTAACGCCGGAAGATTCGAAAATGCACGCTCCTTGCCTGATGTAGAATACATCTCTCGTGCTAGAATAACCGAAATGAAAGACCCAATAGGCGAGTCCGCTGTATCACCATTTCCCTTAATCGTAGAAAGAGCTCGGACAAAGAGTATGTAAAATGTAGGCCTTACTTGTTCATTGCATTCGCAAACTTGATTCACAAAAGCTCGACACAAGTCAGTGAGGGAGAGATTTTCACTTGCGGCGTGTCTCAAATAGGCTGGTATCACTACATCAAAGCAGCTGGCCAACGTGCTTTCTTCTCCTTGTGAGAGGGACTCGGATACAAGTCCAGTTATAATTGGTATAAATTTGTGGATGATAACATTCGGATATTTCTCACACAGGGTAGCAAAAATCAAGAATACAATTTTTTTGCTTCGAAGAGGTACATACTGAGAGCTCGACTTTCCTTTTCCAACGATGATCTCCGCCAAGGTGTTCACCCCTGACTTGAAAGTCTTCTTACTCGCCACCGTCAACGACGAATTGATTAGCTCCAGTAAAGCGGTCAAAAGCGCATGCCTTGAAAATTCGAGAGCCTCTCCGTCTTCAGCTGCGCTTGAAAGACCAGAAAGTTTTTTGAAAATTGAGCCAAGTAGCTCATTAATTCCCTGACTTCTTGCAAGTTTCGAGTGATTCGTACTAATGAAGTCGGAAACAAAAGTCAACCGTGATAGTCCAATTTCGTTGCTTTCCTGATCTGTCAGAAGTGTTGCGACGTCGTTTGCATTCAGGGGTAGAGATAAAAGAACCGAATCAATACTATGAAACGATGATTCTGTAGCTGCATTTAGAACAGCTGACGCGATTTGGAGCCGTATCTTCCCATCCAATTGAGAGAAAATATTGTTCCTCCATGATTCGCTGCAGAGAACAACTTCGAAGAGAGAAATTTGTACTGCCTTACGCAAAGAATTGTCAGTTTTGTTTGTCAGGATCGATACTATCGAAGATTGCATGTCTGTAGGGTAGGGATTCAACACGCCGACCCCGTCATTCTTTCCAAATGAATACGAACGAGCTCTCCTGCCCTGTGACGACGGCCCTGTTGTAATGATTGTATTCGTAGTGGACATGTCACTGCTCGACGAAGCTGACGTTGTTGCGCCTCGCAAAATTTTTACAGCAGTATAAATCAACTGCATCTGCTGATCGGAAATGTCACCCTCATTGTACGAGGACGAAGATTGAAAAGTTGCCAAAAGAGGTCGCCCAACATATGTCCATCGAGACAAAATTGGGAAAGCTCTTTCACCCCCACGTTCTGTTGCTTCGAGCAAAATAATAGCTGTCTTGCATCCACCTATCACATTCTTACCACCCAGCCAACTTTTGGCGACGTAGTCTTCTGCAAATACCGAATCGGTTGCGCCGTATGCAGTCGCAGAGCACAAAATGGCTTGTAGGAGATATTTTTGGATTGTTTGTGGCTCTTCTGAGTGTGACAAAATTGTTCCAAGTAGTTCCGGGAGTGATGACTCGCCTTTCAGTAAAACCGAAGATTTATTCTTCGCAAAATATTGACATACCACGGAAAGAACCTTCCATTCATCTTTCGTCGAAGTTTGTGATAAAATTTCGCCAATGTGCGAGAGGAAAGAAACAGCAAGAGTGCGAACCTTTTCCTCACGATGACAACACAGTGCCAACGCAGGTGCAACAGCAAAAAAAATTCCAGTAGTATCGTTCGAAGCCATCTCTCTTGCAACTAACAGTAGGTTTCTGATCTCATCAAAAGAATCAGATGAAAGAGCAACTTCCATTGCTACTGAAATGGGTGCCACGTCTGTGCCTTGGGGATCTTTCAAGTTGTCGCAAACAGAAATCATGTAAGGTGCAATGGCAGAGCTGAAGATAAGTCCTTGAGTAGAAGCGAGGCGACAGAAAGTCGAACGGATGTTCTCAGGTGATGTAGTGAGGACTGTTGTCAACGCTTTCAGACTCTGTGAAAGCACATCAATTTCGTCCGTACTGAAATCTGATGCAAAAGTCTCAACAATCCAAACGCAGTATTCAAGTGCCCTATTCGAAATATTTCCAGAAGATTTGGCTGTAGCAATGGCATCAAGAGCCACGTGGGCAAGTTGACGTCGGATATGAAATTCGGAACTACTGCGTTCACGGAAAATTCTTTGGAACCTGTCAAGAATTGTGCCATCCGATATCAATAAGGACTTAGCCAGAACTTTTAGTTCAGAACTATTTTCCAAGCCTTTGTCTCTGTTGAATGCAGTAACAATGCCTTTTACAGCTTCCTCGGAAACAGAGTTTTCCGGACTCGACATCATCGCTCCGAGTCCTTCCACAAGACGCACGTAAGTCGTATTCATTTGATTTGCTGATTTCAATAGTTTGGCAGCATAAGAAGCAAATCGACAGGAGTGAACTAAAAGATGTTCTTTCCTTCGCTCTTCATCAGACGAGCTTTGAGCCCACTTGTATAATCCTTCTAAAGCACCTTCACCAATCTCCATGGAATTAATGACATCCGCCATTTGTTCTTTCTTCAAAAGAAGAAGTTCGTCGAAGGCTTTGGCGGCAGTGAGGGCAACTTCCTTATTGTCATCCAACAAGAAACGTCGTAACAATGCCTGTGGGATGGTTTCTCCTTCTACGAGATTGGTGCCATCATCATCAACATCCATACGATTAGCTGAATCCTTTGCTTCTTTTAGCAAGGCAGGTATTGACTCAAGTCGAACTTGATAATCAGCATGTTCCAAAGCTACCCTAGGTGGGAGACTTATAGAGTTTGCTGATTGCGTCTGATCAACTTCGTCCGTCGCCAAATGATTTTCATCGCCGCTTTGTTCTGACTTCGCTAAGCCGAGATACTTCGCAAGGCCCATGCGATCTTTCTTATTCTTTGTTTTGATCAATGCATGAGTTATTCCCTTCTCATATGCCATTCTATCTAGACTTTGCATGATATCGAATATGGCCTTAATGTATTCTTCCTCGCTAAATAGAGTATCTTTGGTGTCACCTGCTGCATTCTTCACAGCATGAAGTACAGATATCGGAGTGTTCAGAAAGATGAAAGAAGTGAATGATTCTACCCACTGTCCATTCACTTGCTTCCATAACTTTTCGAGGTGAGAATGCTTTACCAAATTGAGAATCAAGTTTAGTATTTTGCAGCAGTTGGCGTTAGCTTTCACGTTCCGTCTGTCGCTGGGTTGTGCATGGTACTTTACAAAACGCTTCCATCCAACAACAAGGATACTAGCAATCCATTGTTCTGCATCTACTATGCCATCTCGGCAATACATATTAGCCAAACAAGCTGCTACGGTGCTCTTTGTGCTGTTCTTAATGTTTTTTCCTTTCTTCTTCTGGGTCTTGTCTGTTTTATTGTCTTGAAAGTCTAGTTTCAGCAAGGTTTTGAAGATATCATTGTCCATCATAGAAAATCCACAGTTTTTCACAGTATTCCCACAAGACAACAAAGGAAGATAGTCACTATCTTTGGCAATAGCTGCAATATCGGAAGATTCTTGAGCCAAAATGGTCAAAGCTACTATGATTCCGCTAGAAAAGCGGCTGGGAGCATCTTTCCACCAGGAACCATTCATTCCGTGCTCTTCAGTGGTAGCAGTTACTGCTTCCTGTTGTTGAACCAAACCCTGTAAAACACTCGTGACTAGTACGCTTCGTGGTTCCGGTGCTAGAACACCACTTTCGACCATGGTCGACGCCATTACATATCCCCAGTTTTGCCAAATATCCCCACTACAATCACCAGGCGAGATTATGTTGTCGAGTATTTTTTTGTAGTAGTTTTCATTGCGACAGGCAATGACCACAAAAGGTAGGAGAGCTTGGCAGGTGCGTTCTTCCATGGATCCTTTCCGTTGAGTTTGCAAAGTCAACGCCTCGACGAGAACGGCAGCAGTGAAGGACATATTCTGTTGAGAATTGGGCAACGTGGAATTTCGTTGGGAAAGGCGACCCAAATACCGAACCAATGTGATGTCCTTCGACGCCTGTTGTGCTAGAATCGAACGACCAAGTCGAGCTCCAGGTATGGCATAGGGTCGAAGAAATGCCCATTCGAGAAGGTTGGCGAGATCAATCAGTTGCAATAAACGCAAATAATATGGCTCCTCGTGGTGTGGAAGCATCGCCAAGAGCATCGTAGAAGCCGTCTTGGGGCGGACGTGAATGTCGTATTTTCGGAGTAAGTATTCAATAACATTGAGGCAAGATACTAGATTGGCGTTCTTGCTGCTTCTGTACCCCATCACTACAGAGAGGCGATAGAGTAAGTCTTCGATACGTTTGTCGACCCCCTCGTTCTCCGCGGACGTCATAAGGCCTCTTTCTCTTGCATCTGCAGTGCATAGAGTCCCAACGAAGGTCCCAAAACTAGGATCGATTGTCTCGAGGTGTCGCAGGGATTCTACGCAATTCTCTCTGAGTGTTGCTAAGGGAACATCGGAAGCCTTTCGTGCGTCCTCGTGGATGATGGATGCTTTAAACTTTTCGGCCTTGTTGTACAAGGCATGGCCCACCTGCACGGAATGTGCAAGACCTCTACCAACCGCATCCTCGTGCCTTCTGGATGTTGCCAAAGTTGACCCGGTATTCTTTCCCGGGGCGTTGATGGCGGCCAGTTGCTGGCCAAGCGTTGACATAGACATGGTGATCTATTGGTGTTTTCTGTCTCGTCCTCTCTTTTTTGAATGGGGCAGTCGGATCGTCCACAAGTGTTCTACCGGTACGAGTATTACGAGTAAGTTACTCGTAGCTGTTGTGTTTGAGCAAGGAGAGTTGGAAGAATACGACAAAGACGACTTGCGTCAAAAATCTGAATGATACCGGGGCCGGTAAATCCATCGAGACATAGATTTGATTGATGAGAAACCGCGCAAGTTGGTTGGTGCTCAAAAATGTGTGTCGAAAATAATGAATTATATTTTGGATTCCGTATTCTACATTCCTCTAAAACGATCGAAAAAATGGGTCTGCAATTGCCAGGACCCAGCAGGCAGCTAAAATTGTTTGTGCAACAACAAAAGTAATATCCACATTCTTCACTAGGTGTAGGCTGTGACATTTAAATTGAAAGCTATTTCCTTGCAGCATGGAGCAATGTAATAAATTGCATCATTGACCAATACTTCATAGGAGTATTATTTTTGGCTACCGGTATACTAACTGCAGTCCTGCCTCTTAGTACGTCACTTAAAGAAGAAGGATGCTCATGCTTGCATCAAATTTGTGCCATGTATATAAAAATTGGGAAATGTTTGTTGCGCACATGAAAAAGAATTCTCCATTTTTTTTGCACGCAACAACAATTTCAAGGAGGACTATTTTTGCACCCATAGTTTCAGCCTCATTATTATGGTTGCTTCACAATTTTTCTAGTATTTTACAACTTCATTTCATGCTTGCCTCAAGAATAATTTATTCTCCATTTGATTTTTGTTTTTCCTTATGAAACTCATCTTTTTTCAATATTATCCTCTACGTGCAATGATATTTTTGTGGTGTTATTACGAATTTCTTCACAAATGTATGAGCTTCTTGATAACCAGCAATCTATTATGTTACATCCATTTCACAATACTCACACTACGAATATCAAATACCAAAAGACAACAAACATATTTTGGTACAAAGATGAAAGCATTTTATCAGTTTTTGTGATAATCTCATTCATAGCATTCAATTTTAATAGATGACAAATATATTGTGCAAACCGTAAAATAATAATTAATTAACCGCGGTACTATAATGTTGTTGTTATCACCATTTACTTTGGTAAACTTTTCATGTATTCCATGTAAAATTTGTAGTCCTTGTCATCCTTACCAAGAGTCTCAATCGTGTCACAATCTTGTTCCTTCCGTCTTTGCTTGCTTCTTTTTACTTTCTTCTTCCTTGTCATCTTGTGGTGTGTGTTTGTCATTTTGCTGTTGGTACATTTGAAGTAGTTCTATCTCTAAATCTTTCCACTGCTGTTGTTCCTCCCTTTATTTTTCTATTTCACTTAGGACATATTTGTAAGGAATGCATCCCTGGGTACTCCACTCCTCCTTATTACCAGATTTACTGTCAGTGAATTTCTTTCTCTTCCTTGTGCCCTTTATTGTGCTTAGCCACAAGCCGTAGTCATTGTAAAGGAAAAGGAATGCAAATGCTTCATCACTTGGGGTGAAAATTTTACTAATTGTTGTTTGTAATGATTTTCTTTTGAAGCCTGTCTGTTTTGGGGACACCGCTCCAAGAATTATTTTCATGAAGTATTGGAATTCCGGTGAATTTTTACATCAATAGCCTTCGTGCAATTGGTACCTATTTTGAGAGTTCACGTTTCTGATGTCCATGATTAGAACCGCTCCTGGGAAACTATCTGGTATCTGGCTGCTCCTTTTATCATCTACATGTTAGTGTTAAGAAGATAATTGTGTTAGAAATAATGATGAACAAGTGTATACTGGCAATCATTATATTGCTGGTTCTTACCTTTGTAGTTTTTCCTGGCAAGAGTTTGAGCATCGTGCCTACACATAGTGATTGTTCCGCATAATATTCCACTCCACTTTTGACCCTTGATATTGACCGTATTTGGCATCTCATTGTTATTCCCTAGTTATACAATTCTCACAATGATTGACTGTACAAATGGTTTGTGGGGCAGGAATTTGATTTTCCTGGACAATGTTTCTTTGACGTACTGGGTAATGTTTTGTTTCATGTCATGGTCATTTGTCTGTTTTGTTGTCAGTAGAGTATTGCTGTTGATAATCTTGTGGGTTGTATCTGTTTGGCTATCATTTGTGTTTGTTTGCTCACTTCCCGATACACTGCTTGTTGGGTTGTTTGTTGTATGTGTAACAATGGTGGTACCCTGCACCAGACTGCAACTTTGTTGTACCATTATTTCGTTGTTACTAAATTGTGAACAGAAACTTACCATTTTTGCGTTTGATTGTTTTGGCACACTAGTTTTATGGTAATAGCATTGTTTTGGAGCAAGTGTTTGGATTTTTTTTTCATTGATAATATTGTAAATAGCTGTGGTAAAATTATTACGTGCTGTAAGTGCTTGATTTACTTCATCCCGGGAAGTGCTGTATCACTATTACTACTTCTTTCTTGTATTGTCGCACTTGTGAGGGTGGTTGTACTGACGCCTGCCTATCTTTTGATTGCACGTGCCCTGATAATCAGGAATGTGGTGTCCTGAAAGTTGTGGCGCGGACCAGAACATTATGGTGTTCCCAACCCTATCAAACTGTATGTTCCACACTAGTCCTAGCCCAAGCATACTGCTAATGTTGTATTTGTTTGTTTTTAGTAGGTTGTATCATGGGTAATTGAATGAATCACTATCTTTTTGGAATGTGAACCCGGCCTCACCCGAAGTAGTAGTATTGCTCCTACTGTACTCATACTCATATGAAAAAATAAGTCTGTAACCAACTGTGCAGTTGGTGTGGTATAATTGGTGCATAGTGTTGTAATCCAGAGTAATGTCAAAATTGATAAATACAAAGAAATAGTAACTCCTGCAACGGCGTTGCAGGAATGGAACTTTTGGACCAACGGATTTTTTTTCAGCAGTTTCCGCAATCAAACTAATCAATATTCGTTATTTTTAACCAGCAACCCAAAAAAGCCTTCATCATTCCAGGTTTTCTTTCTGAAATCAGTTTCCTGTTTTCATTTGTGTTGACCATTGTTGCTTATTGAGGTGTGGTTTTCCCCTTGTTTCCTATCATTCTTGTCTGGTTAGGTTTTTGTTGTATGCTTAAATGGGTTGAAATTTTTTGAATGATTTACCAATAGAATGTTTGTTCATAATGGATTGCATTTTTCCACAATCACAATGCCTTTTTTCCACAATCACAATTTAAACAACCAAAGATCTTTCTGATCCAACGTTTTCACATCAGGTTCTACACCAGTCTTCATATCAGGTTCAACATAAGCAATGACAACTTATTGAACATATAATAAACATTGATCCAAATCTCCATCTGATGTTGCTGCACTAGGTACTATCCCAGACAATGATTCTAAAGCAGCCGGAACAAAAAATCATGACTGACCACCACCACAAAATGAAGGTCGTAAATCCCAGAAATCTCCATTGAATGCCGTACCCACAGTTATTACCCAACCCGATGTTTCTGATGAAGCTCCCAAGACAGTGGCAAGAATGAGCAGAGTACCTGCTGTTCTTACCCAAGTAGAAGCTGTTTCTGATGAAGCTTCTGAGACAGTGGCAACAACAAACATAGAAGTTGGTGTTCAAGCTATTCCTGAAGGAGCTGCAACAAAAATTCCTGCTGCACATCCAAAAGCGAACCCCTGTCAAAGGAAACCTTCACCCACTGGTTCAGTTTGTTCCCCCAAGTTGAGTCATACTAATACAAAAGTGGTAGCTTCTCTTTCAGACGAACATTTGGATTACCAAAAGCATTGGAGGTCTGCGGAAAAGAATCTTGGATTGGCACTGAATGGTCAACAAATTCCGTAAGTTTTTCAATGTTCCCCAAATACAAGAAAAAGGGGATTTCCTGCAACACCATTGCAAAAAATAGAAAAGCAAAAAATACGTGAATAGATGAACATCAAGACATGGGATTAAATAGGGGGTTGTTGCAATGCCACTTCACAATTTCAAAAAATTCATCAAGATATTCAATGTTCTCCAAATAAAGCAAAAAGGCAATTTCCTGCAACGCAGCTGCAGAAAATGGCAAAACAAAAAATATGTGAATCAATGAACACCAAGATATGGGATTGTAATTTGGGGTTTTGCTGCAACCCCGTTCCATGATTTCAAAACATTCCTTAAGTTTTCAATTTTCTCCAAATAAAACAAAACACCATTTCCTGTAATGCCATTCCAGAAAAGGAAAAACAAAGAAGACTTGAATCAATGAACATCATGATCCAACTGTCTATGAGCAGCAGCAACATAGTGACTGGCTATCCTGTCCATGTCACCAAGTAGCCACATGTTATTTCCTAAACAATCCTCATGGAACGTCTCCGCTGCATGCTTTGCGCAACCAAGTTGGTGCATATGGAGTCTCTTTCCTGGTGATGCTAGATGAATATTATGTGTATTTTCTCCAAAATCAAGATCATAGAACACTTTACCATCATGTACACGGTAGTGAGAGATGTTTTTGAAATACTGTTCAACATTCACTCCTTCCTCCACCATTGGAGCAATAAATCAGACATCTTCTTCCATAGACAAACAGATTGATACTCTTCCCCATTATTGTCCTTACACACCTGCATCTTCCCACTTTCATTGAAATGGGGACCGTCAGAACATTCACACAAGTGTTATTAGCTACCAAGTGCTCTTGTACAATTGCAATGCCTACAGATCATCATTGTATTGGCCATTTGATAATGTCCACAAAGTTGGTTGTGCTGGTGAGTATCACCTATGAAATACGCAACTGAAAATTTCATTTGAACAGACCATTTCTTCTTGTTCCATAGAAAATTAGACCATTTGGTACCATCTGTTAGGTTACAGGCATCTTTCAAAGATGAAAGAGCTGAAGGAAGGCCAGAGTGAAGATTGTTCACATTGTCGATCGATTTGTCACCTTTATCACATGTACCTGTGGGGTGAAAATATATTATAGTCTCCCATGCATCTGGCCGAGAATTCCAGGTTAAGGTGTTGAATATGCCAAGTGTAATGTTCAGTGGGGTAAGAGTGGTTTGATCATTATTATTGATCGCGATTCCATCCATGTAGAGAATAATAGGCACAAAAATTTCATCCAAATCTCTTTTGCATCTCTTTTCCCAAGTATTGATCCACCATTCACGGTGGTGGAGCTCATCTATATCAATGTTACCTTGTAGTTCTGGATACCGGACTGGTAAGGTTGGGTTTTCAGCATGGGGGAAAGACAAATTTTCTTCCTTTACCAACATGATGTTTGTTAATAGGGAATGAAGTGCTTTTTGGAATGACCGGACGTAGATTTGTTGATGGCCGGCAATGTCAGCACAAATTAATTTCTCATAACACCAGTCAATAAGATGAGGTTCAAAGCCATTGCCTTCTATTTCAGGCACAGTTGCATAAATGTCCTTCATGACTCTTGACCTCATCTGTATGAGATTTCCTTTTGTCCCTGAAAATAAATTAAGGCACTCAGATTTGATAGCCCATTCAGGCAATTCCTTCTCTGCAACTATAGGTATGCTATGATTCCGCAGTAATTTTATTAACTTGATCTTCACCTTCAGTTCATCTGATATGCCCCTTCTGGCATTGGGTGTCCTAATTGCCGTGTTTGAATCAGGAGGGGAATCATCAACAGCCATGTTGTTGTCTTCACTATTGACACTCAAAGAGGGGGGGGGGGGGGTTGCTGTCAATTGCTTCTTTGCCCTTGTCATTGTTAGGAGAAAAACAATTATCATTGGACACAGAGCCATTTTCATTGACCTTTAATTCTTGACCAATCAAGGCATGCTCCATGGGTTTGACAGAAGGGTCATACATAGCTTGATTGTCAAGCACCTCTTGTACTACTAGTACTAGAGTAACAACAAGCAACCCAACACAGACCAGCAAGCTGCTGTTGAAAAGAAGTCACAGGCAACAATTTTTCTGAACATTAATAATGAAATAGTAGTTCAACTTGTCAAGTTGGGGGAACCAGTTCATGAAAATAAAGATTTTTCATCTGCTTGAAATTGATTTGATTTTGACTTCTTGAAACTAGCCAGGCATGATCATGTACTAGTATCTAACAAAATTGTTGGTTACAGACTAACTTGACCCAGGTGGTGGTTCAGGTGTTCTGGGCATACCTGTCTTTAAATTCAGAACTGGTCCTCTGACCTTTGTTGTGACATTTTGTAATGAAGCTGAAGTGTCAGCTCGTTTGGCAGACAAGTCATCATCAGCATGAATCGTTCAGTCCATGGCTGCATACAGTTTTTGATTGGCTTGTGTCTTCTGTGGTGAAACAAGAGTCCTGGATGAAATATTTTTGCATTTATGTGTTCCAACCACATGTAGCATGGGTATGGGCTGTTTCTCAAAACTGTTTCACTTCCATGAGTCATGGTGGAGTACCATACTCGTACCGGTATGGTAAGAATGTTGTAACAACGATTGCTTAAATAATGTTTTTTTTTGTATTTTTATGATACTGAGTGATTCCCACCAGTGATAAAGTAATAAAAGTTTGTGACTAAAGTAATGAATCTATGCACATAGTAGTACATAGATTTATTAACTATGGAATATAATCTGGCAGTCGAGACTGTCGAGACTTTCAAAACTTTATTAACTGAATAAAAACTGAATAAACTCCAACAGAATCTTAAAATCATACTAAAATCAAATATTTCAGTCACCCAATGCACGAATCAGTCATGTGCACCTCTTCCACCTCTTTTGCCGGGCATGATTGCATGCTTTTTTTGGTGATCATGGCTAATTTTGGTCAGTTGAAAATTTACGAACGAAAAATCAAACCGAAAATCAAGAACAAACGCAACAACAGTACGACTTGTCTCTCCAGCACATTAGACAGGGCACCAATATCCTCCTACACTACTGTTACTGCTCTTGTTGCTCTTGCTAGTACATTACTAGCAGACAATTGGTCAGTAGACAATACATCACTGGAGGACAATTTGTCGGATGATGATATGATTTGATTCAGCTGCTCACACAAGAAAGAAAAAAAGACAACACCTCCAATACCATCAATTGTAACAATCAACAACACGCCCTCGACTGGAGGCAGGAAACCTGGGATTGGCAACTACACCAAGGCCAAGTTAAAGAGCATGTTTGCTGCCATTAGAGCTATCTTACCATGTGGAGGAGATGACTGGGATGATGTCAGAGACCTACATGCTGAAAAATATCCTGGAAGGGATGTTATTTCCATTCGCAACAAATTCCATCAATTGTACCAGAAGAAAGCGCCAACTGGCAATCCGAACATGAGATGGGACATTAGTGAGGCAAAGGAACTCTTCCGACTGATAGACAATAAATCACACATTGCAGACAGAGAAGATAGGTATGATGTTGTAAGAAATGAGTTTCTGCCTCCTCCTAATCCTCCTCCTTCTCCTGCTGTTACAACTCAACCAGTACAGTTTCTACTTGGTCAACCAACTCAACCAACACAACCCGAAGAAGTTACCCAGTTCAAAGAAGTTAGTACCATTAGTAGTAGTAGCAAGAAGAGACATTACAATCACAAAGCAGACAACAAATTGAAGATGATGAACGTGATTGCTGCAGTATTGAAAGAGGGAAGAGAGTATCAAAAGCTTCAGCAGCAGGCATTGGAACTCCAGCAACAAAGATAGGACAGGGCAGATGAAGAGAGGAAGGTGTTGTTGCAGGCACTCCGTGCTCAACTTACTAGTGGCGGCGGCCCTAGTGGCATAGGCGGCAGCCGTACTACATCTCCTATTACTCCACAGGTTACTACTCCCCAAGTTACTGCTGAAGGGAAGGCCACTGCTGAAGGGGGGAAGCTCAAAAGAAAAGTAAACAGTCTCCACCAGCAGTATTGCTATTACTGCAGCAGTGACGACAGTGACAACAGCAGTGCCAGCAGCAGTGACAACATTTGTTAGGAATCAATTAGTGTATTGTCAAATGATTAGCGAAGACGAATCGAATCAATTAGTGAAGATAAACCAAATTGAACTGATTGATTAGTTAGTTAGTCAGTTAGTTAGATCAATTAGTTAGTTAGTAGTAAAAATAAATGAATTGATTGCTTAAACTCAACAACAACAACAACAACAACATTGCTCCAGACAGAAACTTAGGCTACAAAGACCATAGAAAACTCTATTGCAACCCCTTAAAAGAGGGATCCAAAACCACTAGAGGTGCGCTGGAGCAAAATTATTTGGACGTATTGTCGGCTGCTCTAAATAATGCTAATTTGTAATTCATAGTGCTAATTTGTAACTACTATCGATTATCTAATTTGATGATGTAATTGATCCACTCATCAATCAATTTGACTCTAAAATACATTGTTTGTAGTTAAAATAAACGAATCAATTATTAGTTAAGCTCAACAACACTACCAACATTGCTCCGGACAGAAACTTAGGCTACAAAGACCATGGAAAAACTATATTGCAATCCCTTAAAAGAGCAATCAAAAACCACTAGAGGTGCGCTGGAGAAAAATTATTTGGTCGTATTGTCGGCTGCTCTAAATAATGCTAAGTTGTAACAATTTGTAATTTGTAATGCTGATTTGTAACTACTATTGATTATCTAATTTGCTAATGTAATTGACCAACTTGTAATCAATCGACTTGTAATCAATTGACTTGTAATCGATCGACTAATCGATTGACAAAACTCTTAAATACATTGTTTGCGCTTTCTGTTGGTACCAAATTGTAGGAGAAGAAACCTTCAGTCTGACTCATGTAGGTGTCGAGTATGGTGTTAATTCCAACTCTACTAGCTATCTGGAAATTGTAAAACAACACAACAAGCTTCAGAATGATCCTCCTGTCTACCATTTCTTCCAGCAACATGTTATCTTTGAGTCAAGGGAACCCACCTTGGATCTGTCTCATCCCCCATTCAGATATCTGTCTAATGTTAGTTGCTTGTCTGTTCACTGTAATAGCCTTGCAAATGGTGCATTTCTTTCATTGCTGCAGCCTCTTTGTTAGGTGTACCCTCAGATATTTCTACAGGAGCTGTTAGAGGGCCATATTGACTACTTCTAATAAGGTACTAGTCGTTTGTAGATAACTTAAATGCCAAGTCAGCAACAACCTTTGCCTTGTACACCTCATACATGCGCTCCATCTTTTCATACAGCCCATAGTTGGCCTGAGTACTATCATGCCAAGACCCAGGAGCGTTCAAGACACAAGCCCGGATCCTCCCATCGGGGCAGAAAAGAAAGACACTATTGGCGTATGTAGCACAAGTCCAACCATTGTATTATTGATTCTGTTTTGTTCAGTTGCCAGATTGCTGGAGATGCAGTTTAAGCCCATCGCAAGCAGCCCACACTCTGTGTGGACCAAGTGCTGGATACTTTGCAGCAATAGCATTGATGTATTGTTGAGTCTCTTCTTCATTTGGCAAGCTAACTTTTGCAGCAGAATGGTCTTGTAATGCAGAAAGAAGGAGCTTGCGTCCAAATTTTAGCCATCTGTACATAGGAGAAGCTGTTAATCCAAATGCTACAGCAACTGCTGTTGCTGCTGATCCTCTGGTTTGGAACCAGAATAAGATAAGAGCAAGACATCCGGTTGCATCAAACTCTCGATGACAAATAAAATCTTGCTTATCAGTGTTCTTATCAATAGTGTACAATTTGAAGAGAGACTCAAATATATCTAGAAGCTCCCTGAATACTACATGGTCCACTCCACAGCAATTCAGAAGGGCTTGATCATTGCCGGATTGATAGAGATACATGAAAGCAGATTGACTGTATCTCTTAATTGCAATCCTAGGAGTTCTACAATCCCTTCTTTTCTTTTCTTCCTCGCCAAGCAGTGGGTTATTACAATTGGGGGTTAAGTAGTTGTCATATTAGTATTCAATCAGTGCTAGCTCCAGCGCCATGTTGTTTGTTGATTGTCGATTGTTGTTGGTTTAAAAAAGAAAAGAAAGAGTGTTTTGCGAAAGAGTGTTTGCTTGCTGGAGAGCAACTTAAGTGTTTTAGCGAGGATAGTGAATCAGCACGCAAAACAGCAGCAAATTATACGGTACATGCAAAAATTCTGAAATTTTGAACTGCCGGCCAGCCTTGAATACTTAACAGCATTGCTTGCCAAAATAGGTGGGTAGGTGGCGCGGGTAGTGATTAAACAGACAGTTCCTGTGTCTTATTTATAGATTCTGAATTCCAAATTCATCAGATAATAAAAATATTCATCGGTTGGGTGCACAAAAAATTATTAAATTCCTTTCGTGACCAGAAGTACCAAAGCTACCAAAGGGTAGATTTCCTATGCGCATGAATCAATGAGTCCCGTATCCATCTAAGTAATCGATTCCCACGGGATATCGATTCCCACGGCGCACTGATTCCCATCGCGCATAAACGGTGAGCAATCCCTGTCTTACGATATTGCCATTGTTCTTCGGTGAGCAAACTCTGATTTCATAAAATATCACACGAGCTACAGGAGCAATTCCTGACCTTAAAGATAAACATTTTATGGAGTCTTCCTAACGGAACAAGAGAAGAAAACCGTTGGCATGTGATTCTCACACAATACATATACATGCATACAAATATATATGGTCAACGACTAATACATGTACGGAAATAATCAGCGAGTAATCTCAGCACTACGCAACAGCAGTTGCAACGTATTCATCTCAATAAAAGAGATATCTTGCATTTCGGCAAGATTTCACTTTATCTCATACTTTTAACATTCAACTGATTTATATCCCAAAATTCACACTAGTTGCTACCAACTACTTGTAATCTACATACTAAGGTCTGTCTCGCTGCAATCTGAATAAGTCACAGCAAGAGGAGGTCTGGCGTTTCCCTAGTCTCGCCTGTAGTCCGATTATCCGTTGCCGAAAGTATCCAAACACAATTGTCACGCGTAGAGTACAATCGTTCGTCTACTAACACACTAACACAGCGTTGCTGTTCGTCAGAAGTCCTTGAATCAGACTCTCAACGAATCGGATTCAGAAGGAAAATAATAGATTAACAGTCGCAAGCTCTAAGAAGGCTTGCACACAAGAAGGAACAGGAACGGAATTGAACATAATCCCTACGCTGGCATATGCACGTCGCACATCGCACAAGAAGCAGTTCCCATTCTCAGTTACCACGCAATTCTTTCCAAGGCTCCGAACCACCACAGATGCCGAACATACCGTTAATGCCCGGCAATGCACTCGGAGGCGAAGAGAAGAATGACGCCGAAGTCACCACTATCGAACGCTTTCCCAGCTTCGATGCTGATATGAGAAAGATACTCATATCATTACTCAACGTAACAAGTGAGATTACTAGCAAGTTGTGCCTAGCTCTCAAAGAAGGCGGATTATGCGAGTGGAAGTCGTTCCTCGACGCACTTATCGAACCGGATTTTGCACGCGAACTTACCTATATGGAGCGAGGATTGGCAACGCATATCCCTCGATCCATCCAAAGGAGCATAGAAGCACTTGCGGACTTCGCTATCGACCTACAAGAAGAAGGTGTCGACCTAGGAGAAGACGAGAAGGACTGGAAAGATGTAAAGTCATATACATACATGGAATTCCAGGCATTCCGCGGAGAGCGTGCCCAACGCTTACGTAACGAATCTGTTCTGAATCCACCACCTCCTCCGGCGGGAAGTAACAAAAAGTCCCCTCAGCAGGTAAAGTACGAATCATGGTGCCGAAAAGCACGAGATGAAAAGTCCTTTACACCCCTCACGAATGACTCGAGATTCGAACACTGGCTCGTCGGTTTCAAAGCTAAACTCGAAGCATACGACATCGATACAGAGACATTCCTCGATGAAACTTGGCCTCCAGCCACGCTTGTGGGTTACACCCGTGATCTCTACATCAAACAATGTGCCTTCTTCTGGGTACTAATGTTGGAAGTCTTCAAGAGTGACCTTTCTGCATCATGTGTACACAGTCATTCTACCACTTGTGATGGACGCCAGGCCTACTTCGACTTCGTAAACCTTCATAGCCAATCAAAAGCAAAGGTATACGACAACTCGACCCAGCTACAAGCGTTGCTCAAGTTGAACCTCAACAATTGGAAAGAATCCAAAGTGAAATTCATCACACATTGGTTTGACGAATTGAATCACCTCAACAAGCTCCGTCCTCCCAACAAGCCCCTCGAGTATCACACTGTAAAATCAGCATTGTGTCAGGCATGTTATTCCAGCTTCCAGCTAAGCGAACAGTTTGCCAAAGTCAAGGATCCAGGTGGGACGAATAGCACCGTAACGGATGCAGTTGCCGAAGCCGCTGCTATCCACGATCTTAAAATCACGCTTTTACTCGAAGCAACTCGACTTGATTCCCAGTCTGCGATGTCTGCTCCTCGGTCGACCGTACGTGCACACGTTCATGATTTCTCTTCTGACTCGATCCAACACCATGATGACTATGCTCTTCCCATCGAATTTGAAGGAGACTATCAAGATTATGCTGTGTTCAAGGCTGGACGTACCCCTGACCCTACCACAAGGTTGCCTACAAACATATGGAAGGCCTTGTCACGTCAGGACATGAAGAGTTGGCTCAGTTTTTCTCCGGAAGGCAAGAAAATCGTGGTTGCCTCATTGCGACACGACTTACTTAACACTAACCAACCTGACCCCAACAGTGTCAAACCCATTACCCGAAAGGCATACCAACATGAACACTCGGTATCTTTTCAAGAAGACGCTACTTCGACCAAGGATGAGCATGCCAATTCCGCAGCAGACCTACATCCTGCTGTAGAGAATGATCGTAGAGGCGTTTTCCATGCATCTCTAGGTGTATACAAATCAACGACCTCCTCGTCTAAGGACCAGCGACCTCTCAAGTCTTCCGTGTCACCCGCGCATCCAGCTCGATTCCTTTCAAACAACCCTGACATTCAGTACAAAAAGGACGGTGACACTCAAATACCTGTCGGAACACCATCGTATTCCGCCAACTTTCACCAGTGGTATACTCCCGAGGATGATCTCACCTTTCCTAATGATGGGCCCGTAACGTCATACACATACCGCATACACAAAACTACGGTTACTAGCCCTGGTTTTGCCATGGTCGATCGCGGCGCAAATGGCTGCATCATCGGTAATGATGCATGTCTCATCTCCAAGGATATTCCACCACGATATGTTAACGTCACCGGCATTAACAATCATCAGGTACAAAACATTCCCATTGCTACATGCGGAGCATATTCCATGTCGAACAGAGGCCCCGTCATTCTTATTTTCAATGAATGTGCCTATACAGGACGACATCCTTCTATATTGTCATCCGGCCAGATGGAAGCATATTTTTCCACTGTAGACGACACGTCCATCAAAGCAGGCGGAGGACAGGTCATCACCACCTCCGATGGCTATGCACTGCCTCTTAGCATACGACACGGCTTACCATACCTTGCGATGCGGAAGTATACGACTGTCGAATTTGACACGTTACCACATGTGATCATGACGTCCGATAAACATTGGGACCCATCTGTTCTCGATACCACGATCAGTGCAAAGGATGAACAATTTCTCCAGAAATATCCTCCCCAACCACAGCAACTCCCTTATGCCGATTACGACGAATATGGGAACCCACGCTGCCTTGAAGGATTCGATATATCTGTTTCTCCCGGGTCCTCCACGGTCACATCCCTCAGCTCGTATTCCAGCCATTCCACCCGATCTCCTTTTCTTCCAATTGATGATCATAAGAACAACGATCGCTCCTTTTGGCTTACTTCCACTGACTACGCCCATCACGAACGTCTCGCATGCTGCGCGCCAAACGCAGTTTCTGGAACAGTCACTGCGTTTCCGACAGATTGTACAGCAAGTGACACTACACGTATTGCAGCTACGCCCCGTGAAAGATACCCCAACGAACATGACTACTTATCCCTGAAACCTTTCTTTTGTTGGGTTTCCACCGATCGCATCAAAGCTACTTTTGAAAACTCGACCCAATACGGTTCGTTAGCGGTTAGCCCTGATGGTAACATTTTCAAACGGTTTCATTCCCCTCAACCGGCCATGAACGTTCGCCCCTTCAATGACGATGTTATGTCCGATGCAGTCTATTCAGATGTCCCAGCAATTGATGGTGGATCCAAGATTGCTCAGATCTTCTTTGGCCGAAAATCGCATATTATTCACGTTGAAGAAATGCGTACCACCGGCGATTTTCTACCCTGCTTTCAGAACTTTGTTCGAAAATGGGGCAGACCCATCCGCCTCCTTTGCGACCACGGTAACTATCAATCAAGCAAGAAAGTCATGGATTACCTCAAGATGTTATGGATTGGACTCTGGCAAAGTGAACCGTACCATCAACATCAGAATCAATTCGAACGACGATACCAAACGTTCAAACGCATTGTCAATCGCGTCATGGATCGTACCGGCACACCACCACACATGTGGTTACTGTGCATGACATACGTCGCGGGTCTCCTTAATGTTGTCTCTGACCCTACGCTGTCCGATAAACAACCGATCTTCATTGCCACGGGTACAATTGGCGACATCAGCGCATACACCAGTTTCTTCTGGTTTGAACCTGTGTATTTCAAGACCAATGACTCTCCTTTCGGTACCAAATCTACCGAACGCCTAGGTCATTTCGTCGGCATCGCCGAACATGTTGGCAATGGACTCTGCTTTCGAATCTGGGATCCAGTTACCAACAAGTTACTAGACCGGTCCGGTGTTCGATCTGCTCTTACACCTGAGTCACGTAACAAGCGCGCGGGCTTATTTACTGATGATGGTTTCATCAAATGGCGTAATGCAAAGGATTCCTTACCCCGTATATACGCCACTGGAGAAGCTCCAGCTTTCAAACATGGGGAGCATACCAATCAGAATAAACTCATTGACGAGTCTACTAAACCAAACAGCTCAGTTTCCCCTAACGGTTCACCTAATGATTGTGACACCGCCGATGACACCGTTCCATCTGCACCAACAGATACCACGCCCCACGCACCTGGCACTCAACCAATTCTTCAACCACCCACCCACCCCTCGTTACCGAGCTTTCTTTATAAGAAAGTCGATGACAGCCCAAGCTGGTCACCTTCTCCACTCCCTAACAACTATGGGGAGAGTTTTGATGGTCCTCCTACGACACACATCTTCAGCAAGACATCCGATGGCGTTCTCCTTACTGAAGATGATTTTGATCCACCGGAATTAGCATACTTTGATGTTAGTGACGTCACAACTCCACACACCAACCCCGCTACTCCTTCAGTAGACCCATCACAGGTAGTTGTTACCGACGAAGAAGGCAACGCACAATTTGACGATGATGGTAAACCTATTACCATTCCTACGATCCCGATTGCCGATCTACAAGGACGTTCCTTCCTTGTAACCAATCTCGATGGCACCCGGAAACGTCTCACCATTGTCGATGTTGAAGACAGTCTTGAACGCAATAAAGACTTCATCAAGTTCAAGTGCAAACACTCCGATGACGAACTCGATGATATCATTGCATACAATGACGTCATGAATTACATCCATCGTGATTCAACACAAGAAGACGGCAAACTCTGGTCGTTTCGCCGCATCCTAGGACACCAAGGTCCACTGGATAACAAGCACCCTCAATACAAAGGTTCCAAGTATAACCTCTGGATTGAATGGGAGAATATGGAACGCACATATGAACCTCTGGCCAATATTGCGGCTGATGACCCAGTCACTGTTGCAAAATATGGGAAAGACAACAACTTGCTTGACCTCCCAGGTTGGAAACGTCTCAGGAGAATCACCAACCTAGCCCGACGAACCAAGAAACTTGATCGACTCGTACACCAAGCCAAACTACGTTCTTTCCGTACCACTCCGCAGTATCAATATGGATTCAAAGTGCCTCGTAACCACGAAGAAGCCCTCCGATTTGATCAAGCCAACGGGAACACCAAATGGGAAGATGCCACCACTCTGGAAATGGCACAACTCAATGAATACAATACATTCATTGATAAAGGCGTATACAAGACAAGCTCCATTCCCACGGGATTCCAACAGATCAAGGTACACATGATATACGCTGTCAAACACGACGGAAGACACAAGGCTCGCCTCATTGCTAACGGTAATCTCACTGAGGCCCCTATCCACAGTGTTTACGCAGGCGTCGTATCTCTTCGCGGTCTACGTATGTGCCTATTCCTAGCTGAACTCAACGATCTAGAAGCATGGGGTACCGACATAGGTAATGCCTACTTAGAAGCAGTCACCTGCGAAAAAGTATGCATCAAAGCAGGTCCCAAATTCGGATCGCTGGAGGGTCACCTGTTGATCATTTACAAAGCCCTATATGGTCTCAGGTCTTCAGGCAAGTGCTTTGGAGACTTACTCGCGGCTTGTCTCATCGAACTCGGCTTCGAAAGATCCCGCGCAGAACCGGAAATATTCCTCAAACCCGGAACGAACAAGCATGGTGAACGGGTATATGAGCTTATATGCACATATGTTGATGACCTATGTCTCTGCATGGCAGATCCCAATTCCTTCTTGAAGATATTGCAATCGTCACCATATAACTTCAAATTGAAGGGATCCGGACCTATGAACTTTCATTTAGGATGTGGATTTGAGCGCGACGAACATGGTGTTCTGTGCATGAATCCCATAAAGTTCATCGAAAAGATGGAAGCATCTTACGAACAAATGTTCGGATGCAAACCTAACACTAGGTTCCGATCACCCATCGCGGAGAACGACCACCCTGAATTGGACTCCTCAGCCTTTCTTGAAGAAACCGGTATACAGAAATACCAAAGTATGATCGGTTCACTGCAATGGATCATCGCTATTGGCCGTTTCGATGTACAAACAGCCGTGATGACGCTCTCAAGTTTCAGGGCTCAGCCACGAGATGGGCATCTCGAACGTGCTAAACGTATCTATGGATATATCTCCAAATTTAGACATTTTAAAATCAGATTCCGTGTGGAACCGCCCGATTTTATATTGACTAAACCCGACACCATCGACTGGTCCAATACCGTCTATGGGGAGCATTCTGAGGAGCTACCCGACGACGCTCCTGCACCGCTTGGAAAGACAGTAGTGTTATCACACTTCTATGATGCCAACCTCATGCATGATATTCTCAGTGGCAAGGCCGTTACCGGCATTCTTCATTTCGCGAACAAGACTCCCATGATGTGGTTCTCGAAGAAGCAGTCTACTACGGAAACAGCCACCTTTGGAGCTGAATTTGTTGCAGGAAGAACTTGCATCGAACAGATTGTCGACCTACGCCACTCATTCCGATATCTCGGAACACGAGTACATGATATCTCATACTCTTGGGGTGACAACGAAAAGATGATCCAGACGTCGACCTTTCCTTACGCAAGGTTGCATAAGCGTCATAACATTCTATCGTTCCATTACGTACGGAGCATGATAGCGAGAGGTTTCATTTTAATGATGCACATCCCAGGTAAGGATAACTGTGCAGACATTCTCACCAAGCATTGGAGTCACTCAGTTGTGTATCCACTGCTCAGGCCCATCTTCCACTTCTGTGGTAATACTGGTGACCTTCTCCAGGATGATGGAAGCATCATGTAGAGCGTGATGACCCTTCACAAGGAGACATGGGGAGTATTAAATTCCTTTCGTGACCAGAAGTACCAAAGCTACCAAAGGGTAGATTTCCTATGCGCATGAATCAATGAGTCCCGTATCCATCTAAGTAATCGATTCCCACGGGATATCGATTCCCACGGCGCACTGATTCCCATCGCGCATAAACGGTGAGCAATCCCTGTCTTACGATATTGCCATTGTTCTTCGGTGAGCAAACTCTGATTTCATAAAATATCACACGAGCTACAGGAGCAATTCCTGACCTTAAAGATAAACATTTTATGGAGTCTTCCTAACGGAACAAGAGAAGAAAACCGTTGGCATGTGATTCTCACACAATACATATACATGCATACAAATATATATGGTCAACGACTAATACATGTACGGAAATAATCAGCGAGTAATCTCAGCACTACGCAACAGCAGTTGCAACGTATTCATCTCAATAAAAGAGATATCTTGCATTTCGGCAAGATTTCACTTTATCTCATACTTTTAACATTCAACTGATTTATATCCCAAAATTCACACTAGTTGCTACCAACTACTTGTAATCTACATACTAAGGTCTGTCTCGCTGCAATCTGAATAAGTCACAGCAAGAGGAGGTCTGGCGTTTCCCTAGTCTCGCCTGTAGTCCGATTATCCGTTGCCGAAAGTATCCAAACACAATTGTCACGCGTAGAGTACAATCGTTCGTCTACTAACACACTAACACAGCGTTGCTGTTCGTCAGAAGTCCTTGAATCAGACTCTCAACGAATCGGATTCAGAAGGAAAATAATAAAAATCTATTCAATCTATTCACTTGTGAATATTTTTTATTACCTTTGGTCTTTCATTGAGTGATTCCCAGCAGTTCTAAACTAATAAAAGACCAAAGTAATAAAAATATATTCATGAGTGAATAGATGAATAGATTTTTTGGTGCACCCAACCGATGAATATTTTTATTATCTGACGAATTTGGAACTTGGAATCTTTAAATAAGAAACAGTAACTGTCTGTTTAATCACTACCAACGCCACCTACCGGCCGACTGAAATATTTGATTTTAGTGATTTCGTTCGAGTTCATTCTGTTTTTATTCAGTAATAAAAATTTGGTAGTCGAAGCAGCCCATTTGCCAAATTGTATTCCATAGTTAATATATCTATGTAGAAAGTGAATAAATTCATTTGTTTGGTGGCAATGTTTAATTGATTTAGAACTGCTGGGAATCACTCATTACTTTATCACTGGTGGGAATCACTCAGCACTTCTCAATATAACATTTTTGCAAGTCTTTCGCGAAAGTGGTAGACGTATGTACGTACAGGTACCGGTACGTACGTATAAGTACCTTTAGGAAGCTACAAGTGTCTTTTTTGTATTGAAAGCAGCACCCCGCGCCTAAAAAATAGTAATTTTGCGCCAAAAACTAATTTTCGTCTGATACGGTACATTTCGTGATCCCGGAACCATGAAAGTTATGCGGTAAATCCTAAATCCACATCACACACTCCCTGTACCGTGCGTACTATGGAAAAACGTACAGTGCATCCGACTAAGAAAAGACTTTCCGGTTTTAGTTCAGTGAGATTCCTCTCGGCCTACCGTATGAGTACCGGTACTTGTACTCCACACGATCACACATGAAACAGCAATACTCAATAGTGTACTGAAAATAAGCACCTCGTCTCTGTTTCTATGCAATTCAACAACGAGGATAGCGAACACAAACAACAGGAGCAACCGATTTCCACAAGGAGAAACCAACCGATAGACAATGTCTGACAGCGACGAAGCCTCTAGTTTTTTGGTTGGGTTTGGGAAAAATTACTACCACAATTTTGGCCCCGCTCAAAAGTGGAAGATCAACCACATCACGGAAAACGAGGATGACGGAATCGATTCGTCTCCGCCTTCCCCGATGGCTCCACTAGCGTATGTTTCTTCGTATCAATTTTCCTCTGCTCAAAAGGAGGACGAGAAAGAAGATGCTCGGCCGTCTCCGTCTCCACCATGGGAACAGGAGAACGACCCCCTAGTTGATGTCCAGTGTACAAGTGCAAGCACATACTTTCTGACTCGGTCCGGGAAGATCTATAACTGCGGAACCGTCCATGGTCACATTCGAACCTCTCTAACACAAACAATTGTTAAGTTGCCATTGAAGTGCGTCCAATTGGCCACCGGCAGGCATTTTTGTCTGGCTCGGATGGAAGGGGGGTTGGCAGTGTGTGCATGGGGAGCGGGACACTTTGGTCAGCTGGGACTAGGGGGTGGCTACGGCGGAAACAGTGATGGAAGTAGAAGTGCTTCGACCTCTCCGCCTTCGTTTGTAGAACGTCCTACCGTCGTGGAGTCTCTCTTGCCCCATGTGGTAGGTGCTCCGATCAGCTCTGTAGCAGCGGGTTATTGGCATTCTATGGCAGTAACCAAAGACGGAAACGTCTTTGCATGGGGATGCAATCGAAACGCACAATGCGGCAAGAAGCCTTCGAACAAAGATCCGCCCACAATGTGTCAGCCGCAACGAGTATCTTTCGATGACACGATGAAGCCGGATCCATCTTCGCCCAATTCCGCCAATAGAAAGCCAAAGAAGATCAAAAAGATTGCAGCGGGTCGATCGCACTCTGTGGCCCTCGACGAGGCGGGGCAGTGTTATGCCTGGGGAGCAAATCAATACGGTCAGTGTGGTATTTTGACTCGGCGACGAGTGATAGGAGTTTCCTCTCCTAAACACGTCGATGCGCTGGCAAAAGTACGGATTGTGGATATCTCTGCGGGAGATATGCACACTTTGTCTCTGACAGGGGGTGGTAGAGTCTTTGGGTGGGGAGGAGGATTTGAAGGTCAGTTGGGAACGGGTTATATCTACCAGATGAATCCAAAACCGAGGTTAGTCAGTGATCTAGATTTCGTGGCAATCGAGGCCGGACTTGAATGGAAATCATCGCAGAAAGAGAAACCGCCTGCGCAGGCAATTGGTGCATCGTCTCGTTCATTGACCCTAGACAATACACCACGGATTACATCGGTCACGGCAAAAGGCAACTCTTCTTTTGCCCTCAGTTCTACCGGTCACGTCTATGCGTGGGGCTGCAATGATGTCGGTCACCTAGGCTTGCCCAAACCGGATCCTGAAAATCTCACGTATTCCGATCCTGGGCAAGTAGGTGCGAAGTCGACAATCCAACGACAGTTCCACACCTACTCTTTTGATTCCTCGCACAACGTTGCACTTCCGCAAAGGCTTGATTCGTTGCGACATCTGCATGTAAAATCTGTAGGGGCCTCTTCTACCTTTATGTGGTGTCTTGGAACGAAGCGCAAGGATATGAAGGGTCCGGTGGGACGAACTCTATACGAAGTCCAAGAAGCAAAACGGAAAAAATCGCCCCGATCCCAAGCGCAGCACGAAAAGCTACTTCGAACCGTTGATGCCGGTGGTTTTGGAAGAAATATGCCGACTTTGTCAGAGTCGAATTTAAAGGGGGGAAGGGAACAAGACCAAGAACAAAAGGAATTGGATTCGTCCAAAATTGATAGTAGTTTTGACACAGCTGCAACCGGGTTGGCAAGGTCTGGAAAAGCACCGGAGGCAATGGCACCGACACCAAAGAACCAAATAGCAACGAAAACACACGATGCGATTCCTGCGAATCGAGAGCAAGAAGAAGTGTCGACGAAACCCGCGGGAGACATCCCATCATCCTCGTCGATGGAAAAGAAGAAACGGATGTTCTCGCCGAAAAAGATTGTGAAAGCATTGGTGCGAAGAGGGGGTTCTTCGAGATCCGAACGATCATTGGCACGCAGTGCTGATACCGATGGTCCTTCCAAGAATAAATAGAGAACGGCAGAGTACTGGTACTTTGCACTCTGCCGCAGTTTCAACAGCGATATAATGTAGATTAAAAATAACCACACGTCTCTAAATAGACAAATTTAAATTAAATTGTAGGCGAATTCATCACTTAATGCCGAACAAATGAAAAGTCGTGTATATTACAATGGGTTGAGTTTAACATCAATCGACAAAAAATGATCGATTTGTCATCTTAATGGAGAAAAAGTAATTAGCTAAAATATGTGCATGGCAAGTATTGTATTAATAGCGTAAGACCAAGAGTCCTTTCGTTTTTGAAAACTGCTCCTTTTGAAAACCGGAGGTGCTGTCATCTGCCCTTCTTGCCCATGGGTATGGTCAAAGACGAGGACTCCTGCGCAATCAATTGCTCTTGTCGTTTCATTACTATTTGCATCTGTCGCCACGTCTTCGGTCTCGTGATACAATGCGCATGCCCCGCGTCTTCCCACAGAAGGACTTCCACGCTCGGTTTTCGAAGGACCTGTTGCTGTACCTTCTGTATCGGTACAATGAAATCTTTTTCCGACAAGCAAACAAGTACCTTGGCTTGTTCGGGCAAGTCTTCCAGCCAAAGTTCGCTGTTGTACCAGGCAAAATGTCGCCTTAAATAATGTTCGGTGAAGATTTCATTGGATATCACACCAATTTTGATGGGCATTTTGTTGGCCTGGAGGGATCTGCGTTGGTACAAGAAATTTTGCATCACGTCCGGTTCGCTCAAGCATATGGTAACGGGGTCCACCAGGACTATTTGCCGTATGCGAGGGCTTTCCGTGCTGTGCACCAGCCACGTAACGGGGCAGGAACCGAAGGAATGACCGACGACACTGATATCCTGCAGCGAACCAAGGTGACGATCTACGGCCTCCCATACGCCTTCCACCGTTTCGTGTTCGTTTGAGGGATTGCCGCCACCAAAAAAGCAAAACGTAATATCGGGATTCTCGAACAAAAAGAGCGGCCGCCCGTCGCCTCCCAAATAAAACAGCATGGGCAAATAAAATGCCAATCCACCGGGCGCAATACCGTGCAAAAATATCATGGGAAGTTTGGTGTTGGTGGTCGTTTTGTCGCGTTTTTGTTTTGATGGTCGATAAAAGTAATTGAGTCCACTCGACGATTTGCATTTGTAAAATCCAAGAGCTCGGAGGGAAAATCCACTCATGAGTTTAACCAACGAAAACATTCCATAGATGATGAAGGGCCGGTAGTTTGGATCCAGAGGGTCTAGCGTCAATCGCATGGGCTTGTAGTCCGGAGTTATTCCCTCCTCGAATACGAGGTTGTAATCCGACGCGAGTGTCTCGTAGATATTTTCCAGATCACTTATCATCCAGGATTCTAGCTCTTCTAGGTCCTTGCCGAAGAAAGCCCACGCATAGAACAAATCAACGTCTCCTTTTTTCGGAATGAACTCGTCGTGTGGCACAGCGTTGTCACCGGCTGGTTGGAAATAGTCTCGGAGGAAGGATAAAAAGCACGGTATGATTGGCTCGTTGTTTGCCTCGCAATTCGCCTCCATACGTTTGACGATTCTCATGAAGAGCTTCTTGCGATCTCTTGCGTAGTCGCGATATTCGGGAGGCGGGCGAAGTCTCTGAAAGCGGGGCAACCACACGCCATAGAAGACGACCGCAAAGATCAGTTCCACCGCAAACCACACCATGAGGGCAATCTCGATGACGTTGGTCATGGTGAAAGGCCACAACATGTTAGACGATTCGAATTCGAGCGCAAACAGTCGAGCGAACGATCGGTGATCGATGATCGGTGATCGGTGATCGATGTCTTTGGGCTTGGAGCAATGTCAACAAACAAATTACAAATTACAAAGTAATAATGTGACGGCACCCATTGAAACAGTACGTGTGCATAACGTAATAATATGTGCTTCCGTGCCAATTCGCGCTTCTTTGTTCTCTGGAACTGTCGTTGTCAACTACGGAGTGACAACAATGCACGGAATTTTCGCGCAACTCTCCTCTTCAAGCGATCTAAGCTCATCACCTCCGCCCCTCTTCACAACTTGTAACTGTACCAAGTAGTAGTAATCTTACCGTACCCCTCGTACAGTGCTGCCTCTACAATGAGAACGAGTGTGGATGGCACCTCAACAGAGGTGAGCGGTAATGTTACTCGTGAGTCACTAGGTCAACGGTCACCCTCGACGAAAATTTTGGGATTCTTACGTAAACTACCTAAATTTAGGTAGAATACTGTACTTAGGAGTAAGATTACGTACCCCTAATCTTCCTAATGGTACGGTGCGTACGTACCAGTACCGATATGTGAAAATACGCTCCGAATGACCAGACAGCAGACGTGAATTCTGGACTGATGGTATCGTACCGTACATACCGTACGGTGATACGAACGAATACGAAGTAAGATTACTCGTCAGATTACTTGGTAGAGTACGGTAGGAAGTAAGATCAGGGCATTACATAGAAGATCTTGCGTTCAATACTGTATCCGTTGACAACTTCAAAATCCGATGATACCGCAACACTCTCTGGAACTCTTTTCTCAACGGCTGATGCGCCTCGGCAGATAATTACGTTAGGGGTCCGAACCAGTCTAAGTGGGTGTTTCTTGTGCGACTCCGACGGACCGCAGAAACAAATAAATTACGGTATAAATCATTGTAGAACAGTTTTCTTACGTACGGAACCTGTACAACACAGAAATGATGCAGCCTGCCAAGACAAAGCAAAACAAGAATCAATCAAAATAATCATTCGTCCGAAACCTCATTCATGTGGAGACTAAGGACCAAGGACGACGAATTTCGGAGGGAATATTTTTGAATCCAGTTTTCTCTGCCCTATCAGCTATCAAGTTCGTTTGAAATTCATTTTTATTGATAGAGAGGTCAACAGCAATCCTCCCCGTACCATTTCACAGCACCCTCGCATTATTCGTAAGCACATCACGTGTAGCTACACGCCATACCATGATTGTATACGCAGTCGTTTGCCGTGCCAGCGATGCCGCTATTCTCTGTGAGTTTTCCACGAACGACTTGGGGGGAAACGTGCCCCAGTGCACGGCGGCACTTCTGGAGCACCTCCGAGATCACCCCAACGTTCTGAAGAAGGGAGATCTAAAAACCTTTCGACAGCAAACCGGAACCAAGGGCGGTTCGGCGGAAGATGACTTTTTGAGTCAATTCTTGCAGGCGTGTACGATGGCCATAACGACAGCAGACGAGATGGATTTGGGAGTGATCGAGGAGTATTTCTTCCATTTTTGGCACGAGGGGGATGTCTTCTACTGTTGTTTGGCAGACGATAAAGACGAACGCCACCAAAAGGTCAACTTTTCCTTTCTGCAAGCACTCTCTCGCGATTTTGGAGCACGGTACAGCAAACGGAAAATAAAAAATGCGAATAGCTATGCAATGGATAAGGACTTCAAACCCGTAGTGCGATCAAATATGCATCATTACAACATTCACCGCAAAGACATGATCCGCCAAGAAAATGTGCAAATCGATCATTTGATGGCCCAGGTAGAAGATCTCAAAACGGTTCTTGGCAGGAATCTGAATCTCCTGCTCGAACGGGACGAGCAAATCGACAGTCTCATGCAAAAAGCGAATCAAGCTCGACAAGATAGCGTGGTCTTTATGAAAAAGTCGACCAAAGTCAAGAAGACTATGCGGATGAAAAACTTCCAGATGTGGTTCTTGATTTGTTTTTCTCTCTTCGTACTTTTGTATTTCCTCATCACATCGGCTTGTGGATTTCGATTCCAGAAATGTGGCGCTGACTGACGAACCTGCCATTCGTTTCCGAATACGATCGATCCGTGTTGTTGTTGTCAACATTCGTTTCCGAATACGATCGATCAGTGTTGTTGTTGTTGTCAACTCCTGGTGCGGCACGATTCCGATTCTGGTTGTACCAAAACATGAAGAATCTTCTGTAATATATGATCGATTGATAACAGATGAAAATCAATAAAAGCTTGTATAATATCCATCCACGATCTTTCAATGACTCTCTCGATCGTCTAGAAATATCGTGTCGAAGGGAAACATTATAGCTAATGTACGCCCTGATGCTTTTCGTGTTAATTACGATGGTGCTGCTGTGAATTTTCTCGTCGAATCATGATCCTGGGGTCAGTTGCCACCAATTTCATTTGCCTTCCGTCTAACGCGCCACATGGCTTTTTGTCTTGCGTATGGGAATTTTTGTTCTTGCGAAGGGTCACTCAACTAACAGATATACATTCTAATACAAAAAAACTCTAGAGCTACAGTACGATGCAGATTTTTGGAAGTTGAATTCTATTGATAAACGAAATTTTAGCTAAGCCTCTGGTCTCCTCGCGATTCGTGGTTGTTGCACACTCGACGTATACATATTAAGTTCCAATCCTTTTGTGCAATTTTTTGTATCGAAGAGTCACAACCCTAAACTCGTCTTCGTCATCGAGTAGATCCGAAAGGGTGGTGTTGAAGATTTTAGGTTTGTTTGCTGGTTTCGTATGGTAAATATATTACAGAATGAATTTGAATTGTTTACACGACAGATGCACGGAACCCGTCGATCCGCCGCAGCGACCTGAACTAAATGCAATAAATAGGCGTTGTTGCGTTCTGTTGTAGTAGTAGTTTAGTTTTCGAGTGCTCCGCCCTTGTACAAGTCTTTCTCCGTAAGTCCGACCAACTTTTTGCTCAGGTCCCACATTTTTTGGGCTGTTTCGGCATCTCGGACGGCGTCCGATTGCTCGTTTTCGAAAATTTCTCCACCGGAACCTCCAGCCCCACGAGGTTTGCCATCTTCGGACCAGCGTCCGACGGTCTTGGCACCTCCGTTCCAACTCCAGTAGACACCGGACTTGTTGCATTGAGGATCATCAATGACCTGGGCAAGTCGTTCTCCGGCTTCCTTCTCGCCGACGTATCCCCCGGTTACGTACTTCATGAAGGCAGGGAAAATCTTTCGGAACCATTCTCTCTTTTCTCGGAAGAGGGCAGTCTCGGCAATGCAACCAGGGTACATACTGGAGAAAACAATTCCGGTATCCTCGTGGTATCGTCGACTAAGTTCGGAAACAGTCATCATGTTGCAGACCTTGGAATCCTTGTAGGCCTTGGCTCCAAAGAATGGTTTCCCGTCAATCATGGAAACTGGCTGCACGCCTCCTTGTTCGAATCCTTCCAACTTTCCGAGATCGGCTCTGGGATAGACAAGACCACCTCCAACGGTGTTGGTATTTCCGGTGATCGATCCGACAATGCAGACACGAGCCCCCTTTGCACGGCTCATGTCGTCCATCAACAAGTGTACCAGCAAAAAGTGTCCAAGATGGTTCACACCCATAGACATCTCAAATCCATCGTCGGTCCACGCTGGTTCGGGATCGGTAGGACGGTATACAGCGGCGTTACAGATCAAGTGAGTAAGAGGTCGTGCACTCTTGAACGCCTTGAGGTTGGCGACAAAGTCACGAACGGATTGAAGGCTGGCAAGTTCGAGCTTCATGCATGTGTATGAGTTCTTGGGCAGGCCGTTTTCTTCGGCGACTGTTGGTGGCAATGATTGGTTGGGGGAAAATACGGTGAGAAGAGAACGAGGGCCGGGCCTAACACAAATGTACTCTGTCACGAGATTCTCTTTCTGTCGCGTCGAAAAATATCGAACTCCGTCGTGGGAAAGATGACAATCCGATCGTTTCTTCTCGTTGAAAACTCACCTCTCTTTGCCTTTTCAATGTCTCGGCAGGCCATGATGACGTGATACTTGTTCGTCTTGGCAAGAGCAATGGTGGTGGCAAGTCCCAAACCGGAAGAGGCACCAGTGACGACAACAAGCTTCCTCAGTCCGATCTTGACTCCTCCCAACACCTTGGGTGCTTCCTTGGCATCGTAAATTTTTTTCGAGTCGGTACCTACATCGCTAACGGCTCCAAGAGCAAAGCTGGATGTGGCGGCGGTGCGAGGAGCAGGGACGACCGCGTTAGCGGGAGCTACGGCAGTTCGTTGGACAACTGCTGACGGAGCAAACCCGGCAACCAATGGTGCAAGGAGGCAAGCGGCGGTGAGAATCGATCGGATCGCCATTCTGGAAAAATATTTAGTGCAATTTAATGATCTGCTTTCGTACGAAGTAGAAGTTTTCCTCCACAAGAAAGTCTGATATTGTGTCGTCGTACGCAAAATAAAATTTTCCGTCGTTCGAGAAGAATAAATTCCATGTGCAAATGATGAATCATCCTTTACCGGTACGATTGTCGTTTGATGGGTCGGTACCGTACGTAATTTTCCCCGGTATGGAGAGCCTAGGGCGGTTTACCGCCAGGTGTCGCACACCACTTTACAACTCTTTCGTGATTTGGTATTGGGCGGAGCACTGTCTAAGAGAATAAAGATTTTGTTCTATGGTTCGTCTTTTTCGCCCAAAGGATCCTTCAACTTGCACAACTTGCATTTTCGTTCCCCGTGGAAGGTTGATAGCAAGAATCAGTCGGCTGAATCATTTTTTTAGAAAGCAATAGAAAGTTCACTTTGTCGATTTTCAATTTGGGGGATAAAAATTTTATTTCAAAAGTTTGTACCGGTATGACCCCTGTATCAATCGTTGTCTCAAATACTTCGTATTTTTCAACCGAACGGATGAAGGCTAGACTGAATATCAATGACTTTTGAAATCGGAAGCAAAAGAAGCCAATAGATGATTACGAAGTATTTTTTAACAACAGCAACTTTCTGCCGCCAGCGTTCACGACTGTACCGGTATACGAGTAAGATTACGTACCGGTACGAGTAATGTTACTCGTACCAGGTGCCTGTGCCGTACGAGTAAGATACTCGTACCGGTACAAGTACCGGTGTCAAAACAAAGTTGTAACAGGAGCCCTGTGTGATACTTGTTCCATCGAACTAAGATAAGTCTTACCGTACACTAGCATCATTGCATTCACAAACTACCAAACATTTTACGACCATGTCCAGATCAGCTCTGTGGCGCCAGGAAGGCGCGAAAAAAATGCGGGAGAAACAAGCCGAGGATCTATTCATGATGGCAGTGGAGGAAGGGAGGGTAAGAATTGGTTCGCGAGATGAATACTTCATTACTTCGTATTTTTTTTTGTGTCATCGATGTTTGCAAACACAGGAACCTCAAAGTAGCATTTTCTTTGTTGCATGTTCCTTCGTTTCCTCTGGTCACAACAACAATAACAAACACTCTTTACAGAACAATCCATCAAGGAGTCTACCACTCTGGGGACCCGACGACTCATTTCATTTCAATCCAGTTCTTTTGGAAAAGATTATCAAATCGCACTACTTTCAGAAGTGTTGCAGGGAGATCAATGATTGGAGCAAACTCGTGGATGAGGTTTACTATAATGTCAAAGATTTGGAACCATGGACCGTGGGTAAGTGAAAACAAGAAACATACATATGAGAGAGATACGGGGCGGTTGTGAAGGAAGCTTCGATACGAAGTCACCAACAAAAACTTCAAAACGCATTGCCCTTAGAAACTCTTGTCGATGAGATGGAGATCTTCCACTGAGAAATTTTCAGTGAGTCTGCTTTTGTACGGCTCGTGTCACCGATTACAACAGTAACGGGGTATTTGGGTTTACTGTAATAGCGGTATCCGCCGTTCTGAACTGTTGGAGTTGGAGTGGTGTAAACAGTAAGAAGTGTTACCGTCCAAAATCCGATGGTGTCAAATGCAAGCGGAATCCTTTCAAACGTTTCTCACCCGGAATTCATTTCTCGTTTGCTGTCATTCACACAGGGAGGCAACCGTCTACTGCATTTTGCTTGCTCCTGCGCCTTTTGACGTTGCGGTGTTCCGAAAAACAAATGAAACTCCTCTTGGACCACGTCGACAGCCCCTACATCCGTGGGATTGGATTTTTGTACCTGCGATTCGCTGGCGATCCAAAAGCAATATGGGGATGGATCGAACCTTATTTGTACGACGATGAGCCCATCACAGTAACCGCAACATCCAGCAAGAACAAGGCTCCGCAACAGGGACGTCAACAGGAGAATGAAACGGTCGGTGCTTTCGTCCGGCGACTTTTTTCATCCGAGCTTGATTTCTACGGAACAATACTACCGAGGTTGCCAATACGAGTGGAACGTGACCTTCAAGTGAAGTTGCTCTTTGCAGAAAAGATCGAAGAAAGAGCAAAAAAGCATCTTTCCGACAGAAAGACAATGGACTATTTTAATACTTTGGGTTCCCGTGTCATGGCATTGTATGGGGATGATGAAAATCCAATAACGTGGTACGAAGGAGTGGTAGATCGAGTTGTTCTCCGCGACGAAGAATCATCCCGGGAGTTGAAAATTCCAAAGTTTCTGGTGACGTTTCCGGAGTACGGTAACACAGAGACTGTTACGCTCGGAGAAATGGAGATGATGGGAGTGGCTCTGGATGCTGACAATGCCAAGAAAGGTTCCAGCAGAGACGATCAACGGGTCAACGGGAACTATGATGAGGACCGTGGGGATTACAAAAGGGACTATGATAGAGGCGGCCGTAGAGATAACGAGCGGAGGGTTTATTCCGACAGGGGATATCGCGATGAAGTCGATCGTAGGAGAGGAGGGAATGAATCTCGCAGAGGCTATCCCAGTTCGGATGATCACAGAAGAAAGCACGACAGTAGTCGTCGAGGATACAACGATACTGACGACTGTTGGAGGAGAGACACCGACAGTCGCAGAGGATACGGCCGTGGTGACAGAAGCTCTCGCAGTGGTCCAGCTTTACCATCGAGTGATGATCTGTACGAGGAAGTGCGGAGACGAGAACGAGCAAATGTTACAGCCAGAGGGAATCAATCCGTAGCCCGCAGGCCGCAAAGTGCCAAAGTCAGTCTAACGGGCTCTGCTCCCTACAAACCAAGTCGCCAAGGATCTACAAACCATCCACCTCCTGCTGCCAATCGCGGATATTCTTCCTATCAAGAAAGAACAGCATCCGGTTCCGCACCAACTGGATCAATCGCAACCGAATCTTCATCGCAGCCTCCTGCTAAAAAGAGATCATCGGAAGAGATTGCTGCTCAGCAGGAGAAGAAAAGAAAGTTGATGGCGAAGTATGGATGAACAAAAAATAAATCGATCGGTAAAGACTACTCTTTTTAATTTAATATTCGTTATCAAAAACATTTGGTGTCCCTTCAACATTCTTCACTTCGATCTTAGAGTCCTTGTTTGAATGCCGAAGGTAGGTTCATCGCACCGGTAGTAATGATTCCCATTCGCAGCGAACCGCAGTCACTTGGTCTACTGGATTTGGAATGTTCGGAAATGATTTGGTGGCTATCCATGCATCATAGCATCGATGAATTCTGCGTCACTTTCCATCCATCCACTCAATTCGAACATTTTGCTTGTGGTCACTTTCTACTTTCCGCCCATTTGCTCTCCAGTTGCTTCTTTCGCTCCTCCCGTTTTCGTTTCTTTTCTTCGAATTCTTGGTCCCTTTCCTTCGCCCGGGCTGACTGCGATTTTTGTTCCTCGGTTTCACCGCTCGTGAGGTAACTCAGGCCTTCCTTCGCCTGCTTGGCGGCGTCCTCGGCCTGCTTCTTTCCAGCGAAAGCGGCGACCGGATTACCAAGAGCGTTTCCCATGTTTGAATGTTTTGGACGGCGTTGTTGTGTGGTCGCAAGTACGGTAAGTGAGGTCGACGGCGATAACAGATAATGGTTCTGTTCCGTTTTTTTTTTCCCTACCGGTAATAACGAGTACCAGGAGCTCCGGTACAAGGATGGTTACGAGTACGGTACGGTACGGTAAGCGTAACTGCTGGTACTTGTACTGTATGGTATCTAGCTGAAATTCTCCGCAAGGTGCAAACAGAACAGACAACAGAAAAAGTCGGGCGCTAGACATATGACCGTTACCGACAAAGATACAAACAGGGGTCATAATCATTAAGGAGGGGCGCGAATGTGAAGTTAGCCAAAAACTCACACAAATATTTTTTCTCTCCTCCTAAATCACTGGATAAGTCAACAAGAATAGTAAACTTTTCAATTTTCAGTTAATAACCAAGTGTGTCAAAAATCAATGTTATACTATTAAAATAATCGATGTACCATTTTTTTCAAATTCTTGCCAGAACAAGAAGTAGTAGTAATATTCTACTTCAGAAGGATCATGTCGTGCTATGTCAAATTGAACCTGTTTTATGTACTGCAGTGGTATGTATGCTGGTTGCTTTACCAATAGCAATCCCAGCAACCGCTACATGCTCACGGTCCGCTTCCTCTTCTCCTTGGTCCGCTTCCTCTCCCTCTTCATTGTCTGCCAAGAGACAATACAGGAACACCAAAGTCAACGGCCAGGAAATCCTCAGTTTCTTGAGAGAGAATTCCAAGCTCAAGAGGGAACAAAAAGAAGAGAGAATTCCCAGCTTAAAAGGGAACATAGAGAGGCTGTCTTGGAAGCTGAGAGGCAACAAAGAGAGGCTGCCTTGGAATCCTGAAAGGCAGCCATAAAAGATGTTGCCACCTAATTTGTAAAACAGCTTCTCAACTCAAATTCCCCTGGAGCCGGAGATTCCACTTAAGGCATTGCACGGTACTTGACAAACAATTCTTACTTTGTCATAAACACCATGATCTGTGATTGCGCTGTCGTGTCAGGTACCAGGGCAGTTGTAACTGCAAATAAAAATTCTCCCATCGGCCGCAAAGACAAAGACACTGTCAACATATGTGTTACATACCCAGCTATTGTAAAAGCAACTCTGAACCAACCAATTAGAAGACTGCTGAATTTTGGTTTTGAGTCCATCAGCTGTACCCCGGATGTGGCATTCATATAGTCTGGGGTATTTTGCCCCAATCGCGGCGATTTATTCCTCCACTTCTTCTTCAGTTGGAGGTCTAACCATTGCCTTTGGATGCTTCTGCAATACAAACAAAAGAACCTTTCTGGAGAACTTCAACCATTTGTACACAACAGTAGTAAAGGTCCGTCCAAATGCCATTGACACAGATCTTGCACCGGATCCTTGTGTTTGAAACCAATGAAGTACTAGACCAAGACAGCAAGTTGCATTTTCCTCGCGTTTTCTTCCTGTGGTGGCAATCTTCCGCTTGCGAATAGTGTCGGTGTCTCTACCATTGTGTAACTATGGAATATGGGTTCAAATAGACCTTGAAGCTCTCCAAAGACCTTGTGGTCAACACCACAGCAGTTGAGAAGAGCCTGTTCATTGCCTGAGTTGAATAGATTGAGAAAGGGGGACTCAGAATGACAACAAAGGGCTATCCTTGGTGTTCTTCTATCTCTTTGACGCCTTTCTTTGTGCCTTCCTTCGGCATCATCATCATTGCCATCATTGTGCCGTCTTGCACTAAAAGATACAAGCAAATAATCAACTCAAGTGACATAGTGAACGGATTGACAGGAGTAAAAGGATAATTTATGTTGTTGGTTGACGAGTATCAGTTGAGTGTCTGAAAGTCGCTGGCTGAAAGCTAAAAAATCTGATCGTATTAAACCCACATTTGTAATCGTATCAAGAGGACAAATTTTGTTATTATAATTGTCCATAGGACGAATTCCTTATTCCAATAATGAGATTTTAGACTCTGGCCCACCAAAATCTGGGTATGTTAATCATTTTCATTCCCGAGACTTCTTGTCAAGGGACATAATTTCTTTGTCTAGGACATCTTCTTGTTGTCGCCTTAATAGCTTCCTCTCCTTGGTTCTAGCCTTGGCTTCCTGTTGAACGGCAAGCTCAGCTTCAGATAATGAGGATGATGGCTTGGTGGAAACATCAGAAATCGTAGAATTTGTGAATATGGAAGATTTTCTTGGTCCTCCCTACAGGTGATTCGATTCCAGCAAGGGCTGAAATCAATCGTAAGTAATACAAAAAAGACATAAAATCGGTCTGGGTGAAAATCATTTCGGGAATCACCCAATCGTTCTCATTATCGCCCCCCGACGATACCGAGAAGAATTTCGATCGTTTTCAATCTCCGTTGACAGAAATCGATTTCACACGAAGAACGCAAACATGAACAACATGATGAGTAGCCATGATCGCAACCCTCGATTCTTGAGACAATGCGTCCGAATCGTAATCGTAGGAGGCTGGTCTCCGGGACCATTAGGTCCTTTAGGGCAGGTTCTGTCAAAAGAAGGGAACCTAGAAATAGTCCACCCAAAGAAAATAAATCTTTGGATGCCTCCGTTTCCCGGAACTTGGTGTTGTCACCCCTATGTTCTCCTAATGACATTTGTACTCGGAGCAATAGTTTACCTATCAATGACTGCAAATGTGACCGTTTTTTTTGCGATTGGTGATAATGGTTCTGGCCTTGGCTTGGTGTCGGTTATTGGCAGCAATCGTTGTGAGAACATCCATCGAGACCTCCATTCGGATGATCTGTCGAGCGGGACTCGCCGAGAGTACTATTGACGACAGGATATTGGTGGTTGGGTTTAGTTGGGGAGGAGCTATAGTAGCCGAAATGGTTGCTAGGGGAATCATAGGAGGGGTGAACCAACCACATGCGCTCTTGATCGCACCGACGACGTCTTTGGTGGCCAACGTGGCGCTCCAACAAGATGCGGCGTCAAGGATCGAGAAACGAACCCGTTCGACAGCACACAACAACACGTCCAAGATAATAGTGGTTCATGGAGAACACGATGCTGCGTTTTGTCCAAACCAGGATCGTTGGAATCGTGTACCAGGGGTGGATCTGAAAATTCTACCCGACAATCATGTGTTCCTGAGGTCGTCCTCGTTGAGAACGTTGACAGAAATCATACGCCTCCAACTGCAAACGATTCGTGGCATCAACACTCAACTCGAGGAAAACTAAATACGATAAAAATAAGGAGCATCTCTTTGAGGTTTTGTTTCCGTCACCGCGGTCTCGCACAACTGAAACTACTTGTTCGTTCTACTAAGAAAATGGTAACGAATATTTTCTTTCAAGGTTAACAGGGGACTGTTACACTATGGAAAATCAAGAATACAAACCACGTTCGAAGAGAAACATGCGGCTACCCGTGTTTCTTCCTTGTTCCAAGCAACTTCAAAGATATCTCCCTTACCCTTGAAGCTCTTTATGTGTCGTCCTTCCATAACATTCCAAATATACAATTGCCCTGCAAGAGATCCGCTCGCCAGAAAGTTTCCGGAAGGGGAAAAGGCAACGGAATAGACAGAATCTCGATGCCTCGAAAAAACTTGTATGCAAGTCCCGTCTTGGACATTCCACAGACGAACAGATCCATCAAACGAAGCGGTAGCTAGCAACGGTTTCTTCTCGGGATTTCTGGATCCAGGTCCGGTTGGGGCCCTGCAGTACGTGGAGCAACGAGACCACAAAAGCATGAGTGTACATTCGTTTGGAAATAGGAATAGTACGTAAAAAAGTTGCAAAGTCAAACACACCAACAAATATCAAACGAAAGTTCGAACTTATGACTCACCACTTGACGGTGTATATTTCTTGTTGGTGGCTCTTGAAATCGTACATAGGGTCTGTTCTATCACTGTTCACATCCCAGACTTTCGCAGTACAGTCATCCGAGCAGCTAGCAAGCAACCGACCAGAGGGATCCCATTTCACTGCATTCACTTCGTCCGTGTGCCCTGTGTATGTTTTAAGCGGGCGATCCGATCCAACTCTACAAATATGAACCGTCTTGTCCGTGGAACACGAAGCAAATGTGTTGTCGTCCTTCCAATCAACGTCTAACGCCGGAGCTTGGTGATCCTCGAATTGCTGCCTGATGTAACCAGTGCTCACCGACACATCCCAGACAATTGTCGTCTTGTCGTAGCTTCCCGACAACAAATAATTTCCCTTCTTATTCCATTTTAGCGAAAATATTGGACCTTTGTGACCCCTTAAGGTATGCACAAGATCACCGGATAGACTCCAAACCCTCGCAACACCATCGTAGCTTCCCGTTGCCAAAAGTTTGCCATCCGACGACCATTCCAAGGTGGTAACATCTTTGTTTTTTCTGTCCCTCGGCGAGGTACCATGGGGGAGTAAGTTTACAACACCCAAACCATCGGCTGCCTTCGGGCCCTCCATTTTCCATATCCTAGCCGAGGCATCTCCACTACCAGTAGCAATCATATCCGTGTACACAGAATTCCAGGCACACATAAAGACTTCTGACTGGTGATTCTTCAGCTCGAGAACCTCTGATGGCTTGGCGTTTGTAGCCTCGTCTTCTTTGTCAATTTGGGCATCGAGGGCCTTGGCGGCTTCTTTCGGTGCTACTTGTGATGTTGCTGCAACTGCAACCTGTTGCTGTTGCGCCTCTCCCTCAGGAATCCCTCGCTGAACCTGAAGAATGGGTGACGCAAGAGAGGGTGACGAAAGAGCGCTAACCTGTTGCTGTTGCGCCGTACCAGAAAGCGGTGCCTGAAGAATGGGTGACGAGAGAGCGCTGATGGGATCCGGCGGTAGAGGTGCTGACTGCTGGAGATTTGGCTGTTGCGATTGCGGTTGCTCAGAAGCCCCGTTGTAGTTTTGAATTTCACCTTGGACGTCACCTTGGATGCGATTGCCGTTCATAGAAATCAACTCTTGAACCGTAGCTGCTGCTTGCCGTGAATTCAGCTCCCGAGCAGACACACCCGGCATTTGCTCCGACATTTGCTGCATGCGACTGAGAAGATTTGCTGCTGTTTCTGGATGGTGTGGGATGCGATGAAGAAGGTGGCGATGGTCTGGATGATGATCGTTTTCTTCTCCACCTCCTCCTGACATTTTTGGTATACCATTAAACACCACGGGATGTGAACGCTCCTGGTACTCCTGGTCATGGTGTTGAAATTTCAGTTGGTGTTTTGCCACTGCTCCATTATCGGTCGAGACTCCTTCGGCCGCCAATCGTGACGCAGCTTCACCTAGGGATGCAATGCCACTGTTTTGGGGCCCTGTTAGGGGTGGAGCCGACGGATTCAGAGCAGACTCGCCCTGAGTAGATGCTTGTGGCGGTTGCTGTTGCTGTTGTGAGTGTGTCGTCTTCTGCTGCTTTGCTGATTTCCCCTTGTTCTTTGGTCCCTTTTTGGCACTCGACGGCCTCTTGTTGCTGTTGCTGTTGCTGCTAATCGAACCATTGTTCGTGGTGGTACCGGCGTTGCTGTTGCTGTTGCTGTTGTTGTTACTATTGCTGTTGTTGTTGTTGTTGTTGTTGTTCATGTTATTCCCCATTTGTTCTGCAACGGACGCTAGCGCTGCCACTTGCGACATTGTTTTCATCGGATTGTGACCACGAGCCTGCGCTTGGGCAGCAGCGTTCGCTTCTTGGCGCAACTTTTGCAAATGCAGCTTTTCTTGCTCTTGTTGGATCTGCATATGGAAATGCTGCTGAATTTGTGCCGTGTGTGCCGCCTGTGCCTGTGCCGCCTGTGCCAAGCGAGCCGCAGCACCCGCGGCATTGAGAGCCGACTTTCGCTGCTGTTGTGATTGTGATTGCTGCTGCGGTTGATGGTGTTGTGGTATGACATTGTTTTGTGGGAGGAGATGCTGCTGCTGCTGCTGCTGCTGCTGGTGTTGTTGTTGTTGATGTTGATGATGTTGTTGTTGTTGTTGTTGATGATGATGTAACTCGTTCATAGCGTTCGCAGTCGCAATTTGTGCTGTCTGTGCATGTACATCCATATCCATCGACGCACGTGCCGAGTTGGCTACGGTAAGAGGATTAGAGACCGTAACACCGGCTTGGGGAGGAATGCTCTGTGGTCCGGTCAATTTCGCGGAAGACTTCCCGTTCCATTGCGCTTCTGCTATCGCTCTTTCTTCCGCCTCCATGATAGCAGTCTTCTTGCGGGCCGCCTCGATCTGAGCCTCTGCCTCCAAACGTGCCCTAACGGCAGCCGCAGCCGTAGCCGGAGGTACGTTCAGGTGCAGAGGTGGATTCTCTCGTGTCATGGCATTTATTGTGGTCGGTGACAGCAAGGACAGGTTCACCGCATCGGGCAACGAGGATGATAATGCTGTCACCAGGGATGCCTTGCCGCCGTTATTACTACTAGTGTTGCCACCGGCCTTGTTCTTTTTGTTGCTATTGGCTGCGTTCCCCCGTTGCCGTTGTTCTCTCTGCAAGGTTTCTTCGATACCTACGTACTGCAATCCCTTCTGAAGAAAGGACACCAGTGCTCCGGGAGGTATCGATCGTTCCGAAATCCTCATGTTGGATCGCCCTAGCATCGACTCGTACACGAACGTGAAAGACGAATGAACAAAGCCGGACTCTTGCATATATCTACAGTGCGTGTTGCGTGTTGCGTGTTGCGTGTTGCGTGTTGTAATATGAACAAGGGGCGTAAGTAACAAAGAAATCACGTGACGAGACAAGTCCCATTGTCAATACAATACAATACAATACGATACAATACATTACAACACGCAAGAAATAGAATAGATCGAATCGAATCGAATCGAATCGATACAAACGAATCAAATCAAATCAAATCGAATCGAATTGAATCCACACAAAAGCCGTCCGAGGTAGGAAGAGTGGAGTCAACAGTCAACAACACGAAGGGAGTTCGTTTTTTGTGAGTCAGAGACATCATAGTATCATAACAGACACAACCGGTTTCCAGAACCCATGGTCCTACAGACTTTTTTCATCGGACTATGATCCCACCACGGCCACGATGGGTGGTATTCGGAGCGGGTCTTTTCGAATCAATCAACTCCATTCGCTTGCGGGGAGACGTTTTCGTTTTCCTTCGCTTCGCTTGGGTGGTTTGGTTTGGGTTCGTTTGGGTTCGTTACTGTGCATGTACATACCGATAGATTAGATAGTTCACTTCATCGCTGCTAAGGTGCAGGGCGGGTTGGGCGGTGCGTCCATCCGAGGCGGTTGTTGTGGCCGGTTGTTGTGGCTGCTGGGGCTTGGTCGCCGAGGCTCCTGCCCCGGACGATGAAGACGATCCTCCGGCTGCTCCCCCGCCTTCGTTCATGCTCGCAATTGATACGGTACCGCGTACAGATCGGTTAGACACTCTTGTTTCGTGGACGACAACACTATCTCTCCGTCAACATCCGTTGTTTATTCTTTCCCTTGTGTACCCAGGATACTGTAATTAACAATTGGGAAGGAAGGAAACGGAGGGATGGAGTAGAATGGAGTGGAGTGGATTCGAGTCGAGTGGGATGTATGTATCGCAAAGTGCAAAAGACTCGGAATACCGTACAAGCAAGTACTTCGTGCATGCCCCTCCGGAAAAGAGGTTGATTGATTAACTACGGGTACCGTACTACTACCGTCCGCGTATATTTACTATCAACCAGCATACAAAATAATGAAAACCATCTCAGACAAAAACGCAGGACGGGGCCCTTGTACTCGTACGGTATTGTTGTACCGGGAAGATATCCATCGTGTGTCTGGTATGGATTGTTGTGAAAAAATTATTGGAGATACGGTACGGTACTCGTACTCGTACCTGACCTTCCTCTCTTCCACTAACCTACGAACCAGAGGTTGCCTTCTTGGTACAGTTTTTCTACGCCTTTACACGTATCTATTTCCTCGTAGGGGAAACAGAAAGACTGTGTGGATCACTCTGTGGCTCTAAATACATCCCGGCTTTCGCATTATTTTTTTGAGAATCGTACGATTGATTCATTCGTTCATTCCCTTCCGTTCCTATCACCTAAGATTAATCTTACTCGGACCGTACCGTACCTTGCTGCATGAAACGTACGTATCCTACTGGTACACACTCGTACGTGTGTCTACCGTAGTAGTCGCGTTGAGTAAGTTTTTTTTACTTAGGTGACCCGGCAGTGATTAGGGAAATTCCGTGCGTAACGATACATCCATATGTTTTGTTGTAATGTACATGTAATACTCCCTAAATAAAAATCATAATAGGAAAATAAATAAGAAACAGTAATCATCCCAAACGCGTGCCCTCCAACTTTGGTCCTGGATTTGGCATTGTGCGTGCACTAGAAACAAATGGGCCGCTATAATTGTTATTAAGGTATCGGCAAAACCTGTGGCTACGTGGAATGGCACTACACCATTCATTTGTTTGCGAAGGGATCAAAACGATCTCGGAAAGAAAAAAACTCCATTATTTTGCGTTCGCTGCTGTGTGTTTGTTGCTCCCCTCCTTCTTGCCATTGAATTCTACGGTACGATATTGTTGTTTTGATCCGTGAGAAGAGTCGTGAATCGAGTTTCCGCCTTCGTTGTTCGTTCCGAGAAAAAGCTAGAATTCAAATCCTCGAAATCCTTCTACCGTACCGTACAGAACAGAATACGGAGAGACGACCGCAAGCTTTACACTTGTCATCATTCCAAACAAGTACGAAGTGAGTAGTAGTATCCAAGCTACATATTATACCAAAGAACATTCAAGATGCCACGATCCAAAAGAGCTAGATTGGGTAAGCCATACCGTTTTCGATAGTGCAACACGTACATCTCTGGGTAGAAACATCTTCGGGTCCGATGCGTTGTGTTGTGTTGCGTTAAGTTGTGTTGTGTTGTGTTGTGTTGTGTTGTGACCATGGTTTTGTTGCGGCTCGTCTTCTTACAATAATAACCGCCCGCTTGTGTCGTGTCTTGTTTTTTTTTCGCTGCCGTGCCGTGCCGTGCCGTGCCGTGTCGTCATCCATCCATCCGTTCATCCGTTAACGCCATTCTCAGTCCCCCTGACAAAGGTCTCGAAGAGAGCGACGCGGGAACACAAGTCGGCCTACGTACAGGAGGTTCGCGATGCCGTTGACGGTCACGACGGTTTGTTCCTTTTTTCCTACGAAAACATGCGAAGCAACAAATTCAAGGACATTCGCATGCATTTTCGCGCCAAGGAGGGTAGCGGTAGCGGCGGGGACGACATGAACGACGACGACGACAACAGTAACGACGAATCGGCTCCGTCTCGAATCTTTTTGGGAAAGAACAAACTCTTGCAGATCGCCCTCGGAAAGACCCCGGAGGACGAATACGCCGACAACCTCCGACACGTATCCAGCGAGATTTCCGAATCCGTCGGCCTGCTCTTCACGTCGAGGAACCGAAAGGGGGTGGAACAATACTTCGAGGACCTGTGCGAACCGGATTTTGCCCGGGCAGGTTCTATCGCACCCCGGGATGTCGTCATCACGAACGAGATGCTGGCGAACCATCCCGTCTCCATGATGGAACAACAATTTCGAAAGCAGGGACTCCCGGTCAGGATCGACAACGGGACGATCGTGTTGCTGGACGGCAAGACGGAGCACAAACTCTGCAAAAAGGGTGAAACACTGTCTCCCGAAAAGTGCAAGGCCCTGTCCCACTTTGGAATCAAATTGTCGGAGTTCCGCGTCAAGCTGGTTTGCTACTGGTCGGCCAAAACCGGAGAATTCGAAAAGCTTTCTTGATTATATTCTCTCGATACATTACCTACATCCATACATACATTCCGTACGGTGTGGTGTGGTGTGGTATGAGATCGTCGGCTGCCAATAGAATGAATGGTAGCATTGCAATACCGAACGGAACGGGACAAGAGTCGTCCTCGATTTGCTTGTTCTGCACCTGGTTATAATAACATCTGCTTTGATTGTAACAATAGACTGAATCACTTTTTCAATCTTCTCTGGTACGGTACCAAGAAGATTCGTTATAATATTGTTTTACCGATACAGTTAGGACTTTCGATCTGTCATGGTTTGAAAGAAAAATGCACCGGTCAGATCATCACGAATGCAAATTAAGCACTGCTGTAGTACGAGAGCAGTGTGAATCCTGTTCCGGTTCGTTTCTGTCAACTCTTTCGATAATGTTCCCGTATATACAGATCATCACGAATGCAAATTAAGCACTGCTGTAGTACGAGAGCAGTGTGAATCCTGTTCCGGTTCGTTTCTGTCAACTCTTTCGATAATGTTCCCGTATATACCGTATGTCTTCGCCGAAGAAATCTAAGTAGTACGTACGGTTGGAGTCACCAGTGTTTGGGAACTGGAGCAACTTGCGTTTTCTGCCGATGTGTCAGCTCGTTCTGAGTGGCACGGTAACCGGGAATGTTTTGGGTAAAAAAGCAGGGTGGACGGGTGTGAACGTCGCAGGATGGAACTAGAAAGTTTTCGAAAAACAAAAGGTCTGTTTTGTCTGGGAATCGAACCCAGGACATCTGCTTGGAAGGCAGATATTTTACCACTAAACTAACAAAGCTGTTGCTCTGTTATTGCAGTTGTCTGTACCACATTTATATTATATACTACTTATTGTTTGATTATAATTTTGATCTCAAAAATACTGACTAAGCACATCACTGTTCCATCAAGAGGGGTCCTTGCATTACAACTGTGTGACAACAGTCAAATAAAAGGTCATACCATACATACTGGGGCTTGGGAATTAAGGAAGAATGCATCTGTTGGTAGATACTAGTGAGGGACTACTAGTGACCCATACTTTAAGGTAGTAGTACTAGTATCAGAAAATAAGACTAGTCTTGCTACTAATGCTTATATCTGTGAATGTCCAAATCCTACTGTAATGTTATTTGACAAATGATAAAAATATATTGTTCTTGTTAAAGATAATTCATACCCTGCATGTTGTATCAATGTGATGCCGTGCCCTTTGCTCTTGATCTTTTGCTGCAAGTTCTTGCACAGGAGCTTCAACAAGCAATGATTTTGTTGACTGAACCACCTCCTTGCTTTTCCCATCATGCTTTTCAAATAAGTTTTTGAGAAAAAGCATTCCATTACTAGATCAAAAAGCAATGAATGTTCATGAAATGAAACCAGTTTATAGGAAATCTATCCATTGCTCTTTGAGACGAACTGTATGCGACTCTATTGAATTCTTGCTTGTGTAGTAGTCTTGCTTGGTATGACCAGTTATTGCAACCAGTTACAGAGCAATAGTAGCTAATCAATGAATTATGACTCATTTTGCAGATGGGAAAAAGCTTGTTTTCTGTTTTTTTGTTGCAGAGGACTGGTTAATGTCATGTTTGTTATCTAGTTTCACACAATTAGACCAAATCTCACATAAAGCATTGAAAAAAATGAATTTGGAGACAGTATTAGCATGACCAAGTTTCACTTTGGAGAGCAACCTTTTAGATCAAATCTCACATAAAGCATTGAAAAAAATGAACTTGGAGACAGTATGAGGAGGATGACCAAGTTTTGCTTTCAAGAGCAATCTTCTTTGTGAGCACAATATTTTCACCTGACCATTCATTGAGATGACAACGTGGTGTGTATTATGTTACACAACTCAATGAAAGATACATGTGCACTGTTTTCAACCTTCAACATTAGCCAAGGAATATGAAAAAGATATGACTGTTATTTTCAAATTCTGTTTTTGGCTTCCTTTGAGCAGCTATGATGCGTGCCTTCTCCGAGCTTTTGTGCCCTCTCATGCAGCATGTCCTGTTAGGCTTTCCTTTGATAGAATTTTTTTCTCTCTCAATATTGTTCTAGAAAAAAACTATAGCTCTGGATGAATGTCAATCATTTAGATGAGGTACACCATATCAGAATATGGATTTCATTCTTGATGAACAAGAAGTTATATGATTGTTCTACAATATTTTTGAAAATAAAAGGTCCAAGAACTGTTTCACGAACCCCCGCAGGCTTCTTATTGAGCGATGCTTTCAAAACTCCATGCCTTATTTTCAAAACTCCCTGTCTTCTGAGCCCTCGTGTTCACTAAAAAAACTTCATCTGCCACAAACTTCCCCTTTCCAGACAATATCTTGTCGCTCAGTATCTGGATCATCACCGAAAACTCAATCTTGACCTGGTGGAATAAAAATAACCAATTAAATAACAATCTCAGGGTTAGTGATATCATAAAAGTTTCGTGACAAACAATATTTTGTGTCAAATTTATGCACAAATGATTTTCTTTCATCTTTGCAACATGCTGTTAAATGTACTTTGTAACATATCGTGAGTGTGCATCATAAAAATACCTCAATAAATACCCAGTACAAAAGCCATGTACAAGTCTACTGGTGGTAAACATACAGTGAGTGTACACGGCCACAATAAATACCCAGTACAAAAGCCATGTATAAGTCTACTGGTGGTAAACATACGGTGAGTGTACACGACCACAATAAATACCCAGTACAAAAACCATGCACAAGTCTACTGGTGGTAAACATGTGTGTGCTCCGGACACTGAATCTCTTCAAAAAAATAAAGTCAAAAGACCCTGCAAACATATGTTTGATAGGAATTCTGCTGATCCTCAAAATCACACATGTCAGTTATTTCCATTCTCACCACCAACCCTTCTATTTCTCCTTTGATAGAACAGACCATGAAGGTTTGTCACTGTACAAATAGTACAACATGACACCAACTCAAATGCCTACATGATACTCTACTTTGATTTGGAGCGGGAAGGGTATTCAGATGGCAAATTATTAACACAAACACCATTACAGTATGGAAAAGTCAATGGCAACAGGTCCTTCTCTGACCCATCTCTTTCCCTCCCATAGAAGGGAGGATGAGGAGGGTTCACATGTACAACTACTAGTACCACATTTGAATGCCAGTATGCTGCTCTACTGGTTTGCTGACTGGGAATAGCAATCGAACAGCTATCAGATTGCAAATTACGAAGATACGGACACCATTTACACTTTGACAGCTACTCCATTCTCCTTCAATAGACCACACCATGAAGGTATGCCACTATACAAATAGTACAAAATGATACCAACTCAAATACCTACTCGTTACTCTACTTCATTTTCGATCAGGAACAAGGGTATTTGAATGGGAATTCTACTGTGAAGAACAGGAGTGACAAAGATCCAAGAAAGGAGACAATGTCAATGGCAATGACAACAACAACTACCACCACCCTCCTCCAACCCATCTCTTTCCCCTCCAACAGAAGGGAGGATGAGAGTGCACATGTACAAATACTACCACACTCAATCACTGGCATGATACTCTACTAATTTTCCAACTGAGAATGGCAATTGGATGGCAATTGAACAGCTATTGGATGGCAATGAACTGGTTATTGGATGGCAATCAAACAGCTATTGGATGGCAATCAAACAGCTGTTGGAAGGCTAATTGAAGATACAAATTACAAAGACATAGACAAAGTACAAAGAACCAACAAGCAGACAATGGACGGGTATACAAAGAAGCAAGCGGACTTAGGCCAAGGTTTGTTACAAGTGGATTCAAATACCAACCAGCATGTTACACTACACAAATATCTGCAAGACAAATCCCTCTACCAAGAACGAAAAGCAGGGGAGGCACCAATGATGTTGCCATTGCCGATGGCAAGGGCATGAATGGGACAATAATGGTACAAATGACAAAAAGACAACGTGCCACTACTACTTCTACTTGACAAATATAGTATGGAAAAGTGTATAAAATCATACAAAGTATTACTCTAGCTCTTGCTGCTTGCTGTTGATCCTCTCACCACTACGCTCTCTCACTTGTGGCTCACCCTGTAGCTCTTGCTTGTCTCACATTCCTCATCTCACACTTGTTTGCTGCTCTTGCTGTCCCCACTCACTGATGCTTTTGCTATTGCCCCTTGCTGTTGCTCTTGTTTTTGCCGCTTGCTGTTGCTCACGCCCTTTAACTATTTTATCCTATGTATAGTAATTTCAAATAAATTCAGTTGAGCATCTATTGGTAAAGAGTAAATGATAACAAAAGAATATAAATTCTACATTCAAACCTACATAAACAATCCATATTGTTTTGTTTGTTGTTCCGTTTTATTCCTTGTTCTGTTTTGTTTGTTGTTCCCTTTTGTTCATTGCTCCGTTCCAAGTCATTGTTTCATAATAAAAATAAAACAAAAAAGATCAGAAAAAAAAATAGAATCTCAAATAAATTGCTACCATTGTCACTCACCTGTGTTTCTTTGTTGTTTTGATGTTCCATTCTTGTTGTTCCATTTTGTACTTTCCGTGAATCAGCGTTGTGCTTGCTGTTGCCGCTTGGGTTAGATAAAATTTGATTTGCCCTTTCAACCACAACATTCTTTCCACATCATTTGTCCTTTCAACCTTCTGATTCCATTGTTTCTGTTTCTGTTGTTTTGTCCTTTTGTTAGACATCCTTTCATCGTTGTCCTTTTGACTGTGACACCCTGCTCTGCACCCAGTGTTTCTCCTAGCACTGCACCAGGTGACACTCCCAGTGCTTCCTTCAGCAATGCATTTGGTCTGCTTTCCAGTGCTTCACCTCGGGTTGCCTCCTGGGTTCCACCTAGTGATGCATTGCCTGGTGCTCCCAGTGTTTCACCCTGATCTTCACCCAGTGTTTCTCCTAGCACTGCACAAGGCGACAACCCCAGTCCTTCCTCCAGCAATGCCTTTGGTTTGCTTTCCAGTGCTCCACCTCGGGGTGCCTCCAGTGATCCACCCAGTGCTGCATCAACTGGTGCTATCAAAGTTTCACCCTGATCTGCACCCAGTGTTTCTCCAAGCACTGCACCAGGCGCCACTCCCAGTGCTTCCTTCAGCAATGCATTTGTTCTGCTTTCCAGGGCTTCACCTCGGGTTGCCTCCTGGGTTCCACCTAGTGATGCATCAACTGGTGCTCCCAGTGTTTCACCCTAATCTGCAGCCAGTGTTTCTCCTAGCACTGCACAAGGCGGCACTTCCAGCCCTTCCTCCAGCAATGCATTTGGTGTGCTTTCCAGTGCTCCACCTCGGGTTGCCTCCAGTGATCCACCAAGTGCTGCATCAACTGGTGCTATCAAAGTTTCACCCTGATCTGCACCCAGTGTTTCTCCTAGCGCTGCACCAGGCAACACTTCCAGTGCTTCCTCCAGCAATGCATTTTGCTTGCTTTCCAGTGCCTCACCTCGGGTTGCCTCCTGTGTTCCACCTAGTGATGCATCAACTGGTGCTCCCAGTGTTTCACCCTAATCTGCAGCCAGTGTTTCTCCTAGCACTGCACCAGGTGCCACTCCCAGTGCTTCCTCCAGCACTGCACTCGGTTTGCTTTCAAGTGCTTCACCTAGGGTTGTCTCCAGTGTTCACCCTAGTGCTGTGTCAACTGGTGCTCCCAGTGTTTCACCCTGATCTGCACCCAGTGTTTCTCCTAGCACTGCACAAGGCGGCACTTCCAGCCCTTCCTCCAGCAATGCATTTGGTGTGCTTTCCAGTGCTCCACCTCGGGATGCCTCCAGTGATCCACCAAGTGCTGCATCAACTGGCGCTATCAAAGTTTCACCCTGATCTGCACCCAGTGTTTCTCCTAGCGCTGCACCAGGCGACACTTCCAGTGCTTCCTCCAGCAATGCATTTTGCTTGCTTTCCAGTGCCTCACCTCGGGTTGCCTCCTGTGTTCCACCTAGTGATGCATCAACTGGTGCTCCCAGTGTTTCACCCTAATCTGCAGCCAGTGTTTCTCCTAGCACTGCACCAGGTGCCACTCCCAGTGCTTCCTCCAGCACTGCACTCGGTTTGCTTTCAAGTGCTTCACCTAGGGTTGTCTCCAGTGTTCACCCTAGTGCTGTGTCAACTGGTGCTCCCAGTGTTTCACCCTGATCTGCACCCAGTGTTTCTCCTAGCACTGCACAAGGCGGCACTTCCAGCCCTTCCTCCAGCAATGCATTTGGTGTGCTTTCCAGTGCTCCACCTCGGGATGCCTCCAGTGATCCACCAAGTGCTGCATCAACTGGTGCTATCAAAGTTTCACCCTGATCTGCACCCAGTGTTTCTCCTAGCGCTGCACCAGGCGACACTTCCAGTGCATCCTCCAGCAATGCATTTTGCTTGCTTTCCAGTGCCTCACCTCGGGTTGCCTCCTGTGTTCCACCTAGTGATGCATCAACTGGTGCTCCCAGTGTTTCACCCTAATCTGCAGCCAGTGTTTCTCCTAGCACTGCACCAGGCGCCACTCCCAGTGCTTCCTCCAGCACTGCACTCGGTTTGCTTTCAAGTGCTTCACCTAGGGTTGTCTCCAGTGTTCACCCTAGTGCTGTGTCAACTGGTGCTCCCAGTGTTTCACCCTGATCTGCACCCAGTGTTTCTCCTAGCACTGCACAAGGCGGCACTTCCAGCCCTTCCTCCAGCAATGCATTTGGTGTGCTTTCCAGTGCTCCACCTCGGGATGCCTCCAGTGATCCACCAAGTGCTGCATCAACTGGCGCTATCAAAGTTTCACCCTGATCTGCACCCAGTGTTTCTCCTAGCGCTGCACCAGGCGACACTTCCAGTGCTTCCTCCAGCAATGCATTTTGCTTGCTTTCCAGTGCCTCACCTCGGGTTGCCTCCTGTGTTCCACCTAGTGATGCATCAACTGGTGCTCCCAGTGTTTCACCCTAATCTGCAGCCAGTGTTTCTCCTAGCACTGCACCAGGTGCCACTCCCAGTGCTTCCTCCAGCACTGCACTCGGTTTGCTTTCAAGTGCTTCACCTAGGGTTGTCTCCAGTGTTCACCCTAGTGCTGTGTCAACTGGTGCTCCCAGTGTTTCACCCTGATCTGCACCCAGTGTTTCTCCTCGCACTGCACAAGGCGGCACTTCCAGCCCTTCCTCCAGCAATGCATTTGGTGTGCTTTCCAGTGCTCCACCTCGGGATGCCTCCAGTGATCCACCAAGTGCTGCATCAACTGGCGCTATCAAAGTTTCACCCTGATCTGCACCCAGTGTTTCTCCTAGCGCTGCACCAGGCGACACTTCCAGTGCATCCTCCAGCAATGCATTTTGCTTGCTTTCCAGTGCCTCACCTCGGGTTGCCTCCTGTGTTCCACCTAGTGATGCATCAACTGGTGCTCCCAGTGTTTCACTCTAATCTGCAGCCAGTGTTTCTCCTAGCACTGCACCAGGCGCCACTCCCAGTGCTTCCTCCAGCAATGCACTTGGTTTGCTTTCAAGTGCTTCACCCAGCAGTGCCCTTGGCATGCTTTCCAGTGCTTCACCCAGCAGTGCCCTTGGCATGCTTTCCAGTGCTTCACTCCCGGTTGCATCCAGTGCCAATTCTTCTCCTTGTGCTGCTTCCTGTGCTGCCACTACTGGCACAGCACCTGCCGTGGACTTCCGTTCTCCACACCTATGCCTCACAAGCTTCCTCTTCCGTGCGACAGACACGGTATGCGTCTGATCATGGTTAGGATATCTTGTACAGGGCACTGTGGGTTGCCCTCCAACTCTAATTCCCACCTGGATTCCTCCAGTCCTTCTTCCCATTCCTCGCCTCCTTCTGTTTCCTGCCTAGCACAATCCAATATTCATGGGGTCATCCTTGTGACTAAAGATTCTGATGCTTTTGGCCATCCCTTTCCCCCGTCTCCGTCATCAAACTCTACTCTCATTACCTTCCAAAATATTGGTCCCCAGCGGAAGTCAGCCTTCATGTCTCGCTCCCGTCACAACTCTCGGCGTGTTGCTCAAAGTAAAGCTGGGGTTGCCCTCTATGCAGAGCATTGTCTGAATGAACCTCAGCTCCCCCTCTGTGATCTCTTCCACTCTCGCATCAAACAGGCCTACCCTTCCAGCTTCACCTTCCTTGCTAGCAACAAGCATGAGGCGTCCACCGGCACTTGGCGCATCCCTGGGGGTACGGGGTTTACCATTGACCGGCTCTTTCATTCTCACAAGCTTGCCCACGGTGCTGATCCATCGAGGCTTGGCTGGTGGACCTTCGTTAGGTTTCAGGGAAGGGCTCAATCTAAGGTTACCATCTTTTCTGCCTACTGCCCTGTAGAAAATGACACTGTTTGGAACCAACACTGTCGTTACTTCCAGGCTGAGGAGGATCTTCACTGTCCCAACCCTCACATTCTCTTTCGACGTGACCTCACAGCTGCCCTTCAGGCTTGCTTAGAGGCTGGTGACTCCGTCGTTTTAGGGATTGACCATAATTCTGATGTCCAGTCTGACGGTCTTTCCTCTGAGCTCCAAGCACTTGGCTTCATGGATGCCATCTTGACTACCCACCCTTCAACTTCTCCTCCTGCCACCCACAATCGCAATACTACCAGGACTCCCATTGATGCCATTTGGACTACTGAGCATGTTGATGTCGTCCGAGCTGGTTACTGTGCTTTTGATGGTGAGCACGGCATGGTTTCTGACCATCGCTTGCTCTGGATTGAAGTGTGTAATGGCAGTATCTTGGGCAAATATCTTCCACCTCCTGTGCGCTCCTCTATTCCTCGCCTGAAATCTTCCCACCCTCACCTTCGGCAGCGCTATCTCAAGCAGGTAAAACATGCCTTTGCTACTGCTGGTGTGTTCCCCCTTCAGACTAAGCTTGAGCACCTGGTGGCACTGTATTTATCTGGTGATACCACCGTGCGCGACACTCTCATCACTACCTATGATGTCCTCCATGCTACCTCTGCTTCCATCCGGCTGTCTGTTGAACAACATCTTTGCCGGCTTCGCACCGGCATGATTCCTTGGTCTCCCAAGCTCCAGGTTTACCGTGACACCATTGAATTTTGGAGGCGGATTGTGCAGCTTCGGCAAGGTGTCTCCACTAGTCACACCAAGGTGAAGCGCTTGGCATGTAAGCTTTCCTTATACAAGGGTGAACACTGTGATCTTGCCACTGCTGTCCTCCATTTGAAGCAAGCATACAAGCAATACCGTGCCGTCAAAGTCCTGGCTCCTTCGTGGCGTGACACCTTTAACCAAGGCTTGGTGGACTCCCTTCTTACTGAAGGCAAGCCCTACAACCAGAGCGCCTCCCAGATTCGGGCACGCATGCGCCGTGAACGGCTCCAACGGGATCTAGGGCTCGCTGCTCGCGCTATCCGTGGTCGTCTCTCAAAGCCTGCTGTTCTGAAAGCGGTTGCTGTCGGATCTGATGGCACGGAACGAGTCTTGGAGTCTCAATCTGCCATGGTGCCAGCCATGGCTGCCTCCAATGTCTGCTGTCAGCAACAATGCCTAGACACTCCCTCCATGTCTCCCTCTTTCATTCAGGCCTTCGGCTACTTGGGTACTGGACCTTCCTCAGCTGCGCTCCTTGCTGGCACCTATGTTCCTCCTTCAGGAACAGACCCATACCTTACTGAATTTCTTACTTGCCTTCAAGTGCCTGCTGCTATTCAGTCTTTGGCTCCCTTTGACTATTCTGTTAGCCCTGCTGACAATGCTGCTGCCTGGAAATGCCAGAAGGAACGCACTGCCGGTGAGCCTTCTTGCCTCAGTTTTGCCCACCATAAATCTTTTGCTTTGAACACACAGCTGAATTCCTTTGATACTTTGATGCGGACTGCTCCTCTGCTTGCTGGCTTCTCGCCCTCTGCTTGGCAGGTTATCACCAACGTTGAAATCTTCAAGAAACCCGGTGAATACCGTGTTGACAAGATGAGACTCATCCGACTGATGTCGCCTGAATTTCAGATCAACAACAAGATGATCGGTAAACGCATTCTCGCTCATGCTGAACAAGCCAACGCGGTGGCAGTCGACCAGCATGGCAGCCGGACGCATCACAAAGCCATCAACACTTGTCTCAACAAGAAGCTTATTTGTGATGTTCTTTGTCAGAAGCGCCGCTCTGGGGCGGTTGCAATGAATGATGCCAAGGGCTGCTATGACCGAATCTCCCATCCCATTGCCAGTCTCACCCTCCAAAGCTTTGGGATTCCGGCTCATGTTTGCGAGGTTCTACTCTCCACTCTCCAGCGTGCCACCCATCACATTAAAACTGGCTTTGGCCGGTCCGGTCCTATGTATGGTGATGAATCTATTCCTCTAAGTGGGATTGGACAAGGCAACGGTCTCGGCCCAACTCTGTGGGCTCTGGTTTCTACCATTCTTTTCCGGATGATACAGAATGCAGGCCATGGGGTCCATCTCCTCACCTCCATATCCCTTCAGCTTGTCTCCTTGGTAGGTTTCGCTTTTGTGGATGATACTGATCTTTTCTGTGCCGGTTCCTCCTCTACTACCTCTGGTGAGGCTCTGGCGGTTGATTTCCAGGCAGCATTAGATCGCTGGGCTGGCGGTCTCATTGCTACTGGTGGTGCTATTGAACCTGCTAAGTCCTTCTGCTACTTGATTGATTTCAAGTGGACTGATTCTGGTTGGGACTATCGCTCTGTTGATGAAATGCCAGGTGTTTTCACCATCACTGACAAATCTGGTGCCCAGTCACCTCTTGACCGTTTTGAGGTTGATCACGCTGACAAGACTTTGGGTGTCTACATTTCTATGGACGGAAATGAGGAAGCTCAAGTTGATCACCTGCAGACCCAGTCCCAGTCCTTTGGATCTCAAATGAGGTCCTCCAAGTGTGAGAAGAACACCTCCCTCTACACCTTCAGGTACTCATTTATGAAGTCTTTTGAATACCCCATGCCCGTCACTCAGCTCAGCGCTTCTACCTGGACCCGAATTCTCCAACTAACTCTGGTCCCAGTGCTCAACAAGGTCGGCATGTCTCGCAACTTTCCTCGCAAGGTCTTCTATGGTCCATCTTTGTATGAAGGCTTTGGTTTCGTTCACCCATTCCTTCTCCAGGAATTCAGCCACATTGCTACCCTGCTTCAGGAATCTGTCCGTGGTTCCCAGACAGGCCATATTCTTAGGCTCACAGCTGAAGCCTTCCGGCTTGAACTGGGAATCTCTTTTCATCTTGGTATTACCCCCTACCAGCCTTATGCCTCTTATATCACTCCTTGCTGGTATAAGCATGTGTGGCATTTCTTTTCTATGCACCCTGTGAGTATGGTGGAAGACTTTCCTAAACTTCCTCTGCTTCGAGCAAATGACTGCTACCTCATGCAAGCTTTTGCCACTGCTGGCTTTCGGGGCGCCAACCTGTCTCTTCTGAATCTCATCAGGATGTCTCTCCAGGCTATCTCCCTTGCTGATATCTGCACTGCAGATGGCACACGGCTTTCTCCTATGGCCTTCCAGTTGCAGTCCTCCAACCATCTTCGCGCCCACCTTGACTGGCCTCGATGCCCCCCTCCGTGGCATCTTCCAGCCCTTCAGCTTTGGCAACGTGCCCTTCGGAAATCCTTCTTACCCCCGTTGGCTTTGCCTTCGGACCGAGCTTTCCACCCCTCCTTTCACCTGGGGCATTGGCTGTCAACCGAGTCCTCCTCTGTGTGGCCCTGGTTTTTGTGTCATTCTACTGACCGGATCTTCTCCAAATGCCCCACTGGTTGGAGGGCCAGTTCTTCGCAAGGCCGAGGTCGTTATAGCTTCAACACTACCATCCTTTACGCTAAACCTACCAGTGCAAACACTCTTGTATCCCTCCTTTCCAGTGGGAATGTGTTCCGGATTGTCGGTCCATCCTCCTTTATCTCTCATCCACCAGACAAGGACCCCTTGACCTATGATCCTTTTCAGTGTCTTCCTGCCACCCCAGAGGATGCATTTGATGCTCTCTGCGCTTCTCCCCGAGTCCTTCTCCATCAATACTCCCTTCCCCAGGATGGATGTCACGCTCTTGCCGATGCCATTCTGTGTGGCTCTGCCAGCGCTGTCTGTGACGGTTCTTATGATCCCATTCTCTTCCGAGGTACATCTTCCTTCATCCTCTCCCCCAACACCTCCACCAAGTCTCCCATCCTCACTGGATCTAACCTTGTCAGTGGCTCCCCTAAAGATCAGTCTTCCTACCAGAGTGAATTGGCTGGCATCATTGGTGTCCTCACCTGCTGTATGGCTCTGGTGGACCTCTATGATGTCGCCTCCGTCTCACTCACCATTGCCCTTGATGGGGATACGGCTCTTAAACAGGCTCAGGGAACCTGGCCCTTGTCTATTTCTCAGAAATCTTTTGACTATGTCTATGTCATTCGCAATATGCTCTCTGCTCTCTGCTCTTCCAATCACTGTCACCTTCAAGTGGGTTAAGGGTCATCAAGAGGGTCTTTCTCTTGACTGGTGGGCGCTTCGCAATCATCAAGTTGATGGCATGGCCAAGGCATTTCTCTCCATGAATTGTTCTTCTCCTTACCACTACCCCCGACTTGTGTTTGAGCCCTGGGCTCTCTCACAGAACGGTCTCAAATGCTCTCGCTTTGACAGAGATGCCTTGCACATTCTTATTTCGGGTCCTCCACTTCTTCACTACTGGCACACTCACCACGACATCTCCATTCCCCCACAAGTCTCTGATTCCATCCATTGGTGTGCCCATCACTCTGCTTTCAAGCACCTCCCTCCTGGTATGCAACGGTGGTTTGTCAAGTTTGCTTCGAGTTGTATTGGAGTTGGTAATCAGTTACTTCATTACCAGCACCAGGATCACTCCCGATGCCCTCTGTGCGCCCAAGACGAGGAAAAGGTTTCCCATGTTCTTTCATGTGCCGACCCCGGGGCTGTCCAGCACTGCTTGTCTTCCTTTCGGGGCCCTTTGCAACAACGCCTTACTTCTGAGCTTACAGACCCTTCACTGGCTCTCGCCATTGTGGAGGTTACCACTAGGGTCCGTCAAGGTAGGCGTATCCACCCTTCATCATACTCTCCAGCTATTGCATCGGCTATAAGGGCTCAGCGTTGGATTGGATGGCACAACTGGTTCCTTGGGAGGTGGACCCCCCTCTGGCATCAGATTCAGGCTGATTACTATTCTTCGATTGGTAGTAAGCGTTCTCCTTGTAGATGGGCCACTGCAGTGATTCATCAATTTTTCCTCACCTGTTGGGACCTCTGGACGTACCAAAACCAACGGCTCCATGGCACTGGGGGGTTGCTTGAGGCTGAACAACACCAATCTCTCAATGATTCCATTTCCTCTGAATTGGCCATTGTCTTAGCTGGTGCTCTGCCTCAATCTCACTCACTCCTCCAGATTCCCCTCCAAGTGCTCCGTGGTTACACTCTTACTGCCAAGCATCAATGGCTTGCAACCATCCAGCTTGCCAGGAGACACTATGCAGTCCCCCTCCCGTCCCAGCAGCCGTATCGCCAGGAGGCTGCCTTGATGAGGGCTTGGCTGAATGGATCCTAAAGGCTGGGCCAAAATTTTCACCCAGCGCTCTCCCCAGTGCTTTTCCCAGTGTCCCCCAGTGCAGCCCACATTGCTACAGTGTTTCACCAAGTGCTGCTCCCAGTTTCTCACCAGGCTCTGCACCCCGCGCTGATTCCAGTTTCTCACCAGGTTTTGTACCTCGTGATACTCCTCGAGCTGCATCAAGTTTGGCTTCTGGCGCTGCTTCCACTATATAACCATCTTCTGCACCCCTGTGCTTCTCCCAGTGTATGACCCAGTTCTGCACCCACCAGTGCTGCTCCTTGCGCTGCATCCAGTGTGGTTCCTGGCGCTGTCCCCAGCGTTGCTCCCCCTGTATCACCACCTTCCGCACCCATCCGGTGCCCTTCCTAGCTCTTCCCCCAATTGCCCACCTCTGCACACCCTGCGGCTCCCAGTATTTTACCCTTCCTCCTGCCTGTTTGTTGGTCACTGCTCCCCGTTCGGATTATGCTACCGGTATCCTTCAACAGTTTTCACTTGTACTCTGCCTGCTTGCTTTCAGGATTCGTTTGTCAAATTTGTCGTTCTACAACTTGGGGCTTAAACTCTCTTCGATTGAGGCGATGTTAAAGTCTGGATACAGACTGAGTAGTTTAGATCCACCTTCCGTGGTTAAAGTTACTTAAATACGTATATTATTATTATTGTCCTTTTGACTGTGACGTCCTTTTGATTGTTGTCCTTTGGTCATTTTGTCCTGTCCTTTCCTTTTTTTCTTTCCTTTCATCGTTCTGTTTTCTCCTTTTGTTGCCATTCTTTCATTTGCAATGCATCAAAGTGCCTCTCCTTATTGTCGTAATTGTGAACGCCCATCTTAAGGGTCTCAAAGGATTCTTAACAGTTTTTCAGAAGATGCACAGCACCCATCAAGTATCAGGTCAATTCAATTTCTCTTTCTGGCACATTTCATCTTGTCCATAATAGGAATAACATTGATATTCCCATCACCAAAAACAACTGGACATTGGTACATATTTGCCCTTCAAATTCAAAGCAGAAATAAACTCATGAAGTGGTGACTCACCAAGTGTCAGGTCAGGTCAATTCAATATCTTTTTTCTGACACATTTCATCTTGTCCATAATAGGAAGAAAATTTTCAATCCAATCGCCAAACATGAGGAATGATAGCACCAAACTGAACATTGATACAATTTCTCTCCAAATTAAGTGCAGAAATGGACCCATTGAGTGGTGACCCACCAAGTATCAGCTCAATTCAATTACTTTTTCTGGCACAATTCATCTTGTCCACAATAGGAAGAACATTTATAATCCAATCACCAAAAATGCACTTTAATGAGTGTCAAATGAAAAGATTCATTTGATCTTTAATCAAAATGGAAGTGCTGTTTTTGTATTATTCTCAGAAAAAATAAAGTGTGTGGGTATTACTATTGCTTGTAGCTGATAATTCATGCAAAAAGGTACACAGTTGGGTACTATGTAAAAAGTGTACGTTGGTAGGTACTGTGCTGTTTTTGTATTATTCTCAGAAAAAAGAAAGTGTGTGGGTATTACTATTGCTTGTAGCTGATAATTCATGCAAAAAGGTACACAGTCGGGTACTGTGTAAAAAGTGTACTTTGGTAGGTACTGTGCTGACCCATGAGAGTTTCGAACCACTGACTGGCTACCAGATTCTACAGGTGAGTTGGGGATTTAAGTACATAGTAGCCTTTGTCTAATCATAAATTTCTTCTTTGAAAAAAATATGGCGTGGGAGGGGTGGCTTGCACTGGTACATGCTTTACTTATATTGAAAATAAAGGCCGCACACAAGCCAGACACACGGAAGAAGCCGGGGTACACAGCATACATCACACACCCAAAACCACACACACACACACACACACACACACACACAAAACTGAACAATATGAAAAACTGAACACACACACGCAAAACTGTATGCACGCACGACCTCACAAAAATAAACACATGCTTCTTGGTTGACACGGTATTAAAAAAAGCAGGGAAAATGAATGTTGTCCCACAGTCACAATCAACGGAACAACGAAAAAACACGATTGAGTGACAATGACGGCAATTTGTTGGAGATTCTATTTGTTTCTGATCTTTCTTTCTTTTATTTCTATTTTTCAGGAACAACACGCCAACAAAAGGGCACAAGGAGGAAGGAACAAAATGAAACAACGGAGCAAAACGACAAAATGAGACAATGAAACAACAATAACAAACAACGAGAGCAAGTAATTACAGGAATAGCAGCAAGAAGAGCAGCAGCGACAGCAAATAGCAACAGGAAAATTGGCAACAAGAGCAGCGGCAATGACAATTGCAGATTAATGGAGAGCAACAATGAGCATCAACAGCAAGAGCAAAAGCAACAGCAAGAAGTGGAGACAGCTACACTGAGCGGCAACAGCGAGAGCAACAGCAAATGGTGGTAACAGCAAGAGCGGCGAGAGCAACAAACAAGCAAGAGCAACAGTGGACAACAACAGCAACATCATCAGAATCAGTGAGAGCATCAGCAAACAGCAAAAACAGTGTAGATTGTTTAGGCAGGATCAGAAAATGACAGCAGAAATGGGTGGGTGGAGGAAGGAAGAGAGTTGTTTAATGATTTGTGCAAGGAAGTTGTCAAGCTGTGCAATCAGCCAGATACAGGAAGGGAACTGGAGGAAATGTTGAGAGAGAGACTTAGGGGAGAAAGTTCAACGTGATACAACAATAAGTGCGGTACAGCAGGTACAAGTAGTAGCACCAGTAGTTGTAGTGCTGGATCCAAAAAGAAAAAGAAAAAACTGTCAATGTTGATCCAGCAATAACAGCCTCGATGAATGTCAATTTAGAACTGGAATTAATTTAGGAATTAACAGTACATTCATAATACAAAAACTACTAGTAATCGAGAACTAAATACGAGAATATTAGAAATATTGGAAGGATAATACGACTATCTGTGTGTCATTCCTGCTGCTGGCATTGTTTGTCTTGTTCTTCTTCCTTTCAACTTTATTTTTTCCAAAGCTCATTCTTCTCTCCTTTTGTAAACATATTCCAAAAAGAAATTTACATTGTCACCACGTTGGGAGAAGAAAATTAATCCAGTACCAGCACATACCAGTATTGCTTAGGTAGGATGTAGGACAGGTGGTAACAGATATGTTAGTCCCATCTCACTTCACTACAGTACGGAACATACAGTAGGTAGTACCGATACGTACCAGTACAGGGTATGTACTCGGAGGAAGAGCAGCAGCTCACGCAACATCGCCCCTACGGTACTCGTACTTGTACGTATCAATGCATCAACGACAACAAGAACGACAAGCGATACGAGCAAATTACTGGTACCTACCGCACCACACCGTAGAAAATAGCGTATGAGTGTGTACCAGTAGTTCCTACTAGTATGTTCAGCGTACCGTACACCAACATCAAGCCGATCGGGTCAATTGGGTGTTAACACTAGGTACCATTGCAAGGAATCCCGGAGACAGAGGATCTCGCTTCCGAACTTCTCTTGTTTGATACACCAATTTACCTAACGTCGAAAACATGTCGAGTGGTGTCGGAGTGACCGGTACTCTTGGTCGGTGCTATCCCTTTTTCGCCGACCTGAAAAAGTGTGTCGTAAGTCCGCGTCTCTAGCCTGTTCGTTGTTGTTGTTGTTGTTGTTGTCGTTGTTGTTCTGGATGGGTGCGTGATGTATCACCCGTAACGCGATGAAAATAGTTCTTAGAAGCTAGTTTTCCCCTGTTCGGTCGAGATAGGTATTTAACAATCATTGCAATATTGGAAAGATCCCTTCGGTATATTGATATTGGCATAGGATCGACTCGTCTCATCCGTCGTTGTGGTTTGTTGTTGTTGTTGTTGTTGTTGTTCTCGTCTCTCTTGGATGTCCCGGGGCCTCATCGCAGTCCCGGAAAACCGCGGACAGCCCCGCTGCCATGTGCTGGGGCGAAAACGAGGATTATTTCGAATGCATCCACGGATTCAAGGAAAAGAAGCGCCGTCTCGCGGTGGCGGAGGAAAAGAAACGACGAGAGGCCCTGGGAACGAAATTCGACATTCATTCCTCCTCGGCGACGGACGAGTTCTACTCCAAGCCTCTCACCGCAGGAAAAATCCGAGCCAGCAAGGCGGCGTCGGAGGAATAAATTAACAAAAAAATCAAACAAACAAACAGAAAACCCACGAACAGGGATCGAATCGATGGATCGATCGATTGGTCCACGCATTGAATCGGTCTATTCATCGCGGTATGTGCCGTTCGACCGCACTGGACTCGGCGGAGTGACGTGCATGCTATCGATTGAGGAACACAGAACGATGCCAACCATCGTGGTATCGTCTGGCCTATCGGTGTAAAATTTCGGCAATCGTCCTCATAACAGAAACTTACTATTATAAAAAAAATGGACTAATGCTCAGGATCCTACGAATTCGTTGTCGTCGCGTTTTGATGATTGTCCTACTTTGGCAGAAGAAAACCAGGGTCGACTCGGTGGTCACTGGAGAGCCGGATGGGTTTTTGGACGGCAACCAGACTCATGGTTGCTGAGCGACGAGGAAGTTGGGAATCTCTCGGCATCTCCACGCTTCCTCCGAGACGATGATACTCGCACCACAGCGACCCTCCGAGAGCCTACGATTCCGAACGCTTGTTCCCCATTGCACACCGTGTCTATAAGAACGACTGGTATTCTTTCCACTAGACGTTCGCACGAACAAAGCGGAAAACGCAACAACCGGAAGGACTGAGTTGTACCGTATGAGTTTTGCGTTATCGTTTATGCCCGAACGAGATAGTACGTGTATTTTGGGTGTCGATCCACTTGGTTGTCACCAACAAGCCGCATCTGTGTTGCTCCGGTGACAACCCTAGTTTTTGTTTGTCCTGCTATCCTCCGGTTATTTCGTATCCGACAAAAGCCTCGGCAATTTCTACAAACCGCGCTGGGTCTATCCTGTTCGAATAGTAACGGAATACCTCCTTTCGATCGTGGCATACCGTACCGCAAATCATTATTTGGATCTACCGGTGAAAGTCTTCAGTCCGTCCTGTTGTTGCCTACATACAAGCACTCATTTCCTCGTGCGATCTCATTGGGTGGTATCATAGAACAGGTTCCTTGCACCTTGCCCCGATCATCATTCGGTAATGACTGAGTCTTTCCTCTACCAGCTTTCGTTCCTGATACTCGGGAAGCATTATTATTTGCTGTCACTCTGTTCGTTGTCGTCCAAATCACGTGCATAGTGACAATACCTTGCCATTCCTCCCACCAACACTTTTCAAGCATTTGAGGTGTGTGACTCCTATGAAATCCGAGGTTTCACCACCACCGAAACAACTGAATGATGAAGTCTATCTCCTCGATCTACACGTTCTAGAGATCGCTACAAGTTTTCTTTCCCACTCTTCATCGAGAAAAGCCGTCTTTTTCGATTGAAGGGCAAAAGTTTCCCGTCGAAGAGGTAACAACGCTGTAGCCGCAATGCAAATAGTCACGAGTTTGACACGTCCAGGTACTTTTGTCATACGGATGATTCGGTCATTCGGGACTTGCCAACTCCGCCAAGAAGGGTGCCGAATACGCGACGGGAAATGTCTGAAACCACACAAGCTCCTGCCATTGCGCATCTAAACGGCATGGTCACGATATTGGAACAAACTGGAATGATCGGATCCATCGGACATTGAATTTGCGAAGTTCCGTTTGTCACCATCTATTGCACGGAGCACACAGTGTCCCACACACTGAAGGACCACCATAAACTTCTTTTTCAAAGTCGAAATTATGATCCATAAAATGCCAACCCCTTTCTTCGCTTTGGAATTTTGAGCTTTTTAGATCCGTGTACCATAATATTATGAAAAAAACACCATAATAATGTGTTCTGGATCAAAAGTAAGCGTAAAGAAATGCGTACAATATCCTGTTGGATTGAGCATGCGAAACGAATACAATCGATACATCTATTACTAGTAGGTTAACGCAAGATAATCAAACCCTTTTTCACAACTTGTTTTCAAGTCACCGAACTATCTAAATTGGCATGTGTGAGACAAAGGTAAACAGTGCTCTTCAGCTGGGAACAAATACTGCATGCAGCAATTCTAATATTTTTTCGCCCAACTAGTCAATGCCATCATTTGCAATCTCGAGCTGTCCTGAAATAGGGATCCTCAAAGAGGGTAAAAAGCAGTTGCATGCATTTTTGAAAGGCGAAACGTTATTGTTTCCTTTCTTGGTTCTACAATACTGTAGTTTCTTTTTTGCAGATGAAACATTGTAAACAAGATATTCTCCTTTTACTGGTTCAGAACGGCGATACCACGGCACTCACGCTTACATATTGGGAACAGATTTTTTATTTCTTCATCATTCCCCCCCCCCCCCCCCCCCCCCCCCGACTTTGAATAGGTTTGTCGTGTCATCATGATTGCATTCCGTGCGAGGTGAAGTGAAAAAATCGGAACGAAGGTGAGATTTCGTGAACAACGACGTTTCTGAAAAAATGAAAAAAACTTCTCAGAACAGGCTCTGGTCCGAAACACGAACGGGACTAAGAAGGACTATAATAGAACGATGACGTATTTAAAAATGAACGACGTACGAACCTACGTAAAGCCACCATGCGATATACGAACTTTTTTCTTGGTGGAGACGAGTTCAGATCATCCCAAACGGTGAGAACACCGGGCCTGGCTTCCTCCGCGTCATCAACACATCAATCTCTTTTCGTACGGGTAGCAGCGATACTGACAAACGAACACGAACAGACACCCATCACGTCGTTACATCACACGCTATTGCAACTTCTCGCTTACACAATAAATAAAGAATATAACCATGAGCAAGTTCCTTACCCTCCTCGTCGCTGTTATTGCCATCGTACAGGCTGCGGCCTTCATGGGAACTCCCGTGATTACTTCCAGCCAGGTGCGTTGCTTGAAATTTTCCGATGAGATCACGTTGGTTCCTTCGACCCGAACGGCAGATGACCGACATTGATCGTAACGATCCCTTCTCTATAACATTGAATTCGCTTCTCTATCCCTTTACGATGATGTTCAACTCGTTTTCTGCAACAATCTTACATTTTTCATCTGTTCCTCTTAATTTTTCATCTGTTCCTCATATTTTTCTATCAATTTTCGCTTTTTCGTCCAGGCTGCTACCCAACGCAGTGGTGCCGCCTCCATGGAAATGAGAGCCCGTGAGTGCGATTTGCTCGGAAAGAAGCCCAACCGCAAAGCCCGTGTTGTCACTTTCTCCCACAAGCGCATCCACAAGGTCCAAGAGGTCAACCTCCAAACCAAGAGATTTTTCTCCGAAGAACTCGATCGCAAGGTCAAGCTTCGACTTTCCACCAAGGGAATCAAGACGGTAAACAAGATGGGAGGAATTGATGCCGCCGCCAAGAAGTTCAAGGTTGACTTGAAGAAATTCTAAGAATCTTAATGATTATAACTATACTATTTATTGTGACAATCGACATTCCATGGACTCATCAGAATCGTTGCACTTCAGCGGAAACAGGAAAACAAAATTTTCTAGGGGAGAAACACTATTTAGGTTAAATCTGGTCAGCCTACTTAGAATTATATTAGAATTATATTATGTAAAACTTGGATTCTAAAATTGATGTTGTGAATTGAATTCTCAGTTCAAGCTTGACAGCTGACACAGACTTCTTCATCGTCGACGATTTGTACGGAATCTGATGGAACCGACCCCTTATCAACTGTGTATTGTATCGCGTTTACAGCTGGTTTGGTTCGTAGATAGTACATCCCAGTCTGTGGCAGTGGATTTCAACAAAGTAGAGGGTTAGTTTTGCTTTCAGATAGTCGTCCGATCGTATTAATTTCAAGTTTTCTTCCGCAATAAATTGAACTAGAAGGTAATGTTTCGTTCAGTTTACGTACCTTTAATCCTTTTTTCCATGCATAGAAATGCATAGCGGTCAGCTTGTCCATGTTTGGATCAGCAATGAATAAATTCAAGCTTTGGCTTTGGTCGATGAATTTCCCCCTATCAGCCGCCATATCAATTATGCTTTTCATTTTGATTTCCCAGACTGTTTTATAAACTTCTTTCAAGTCAGCAGGAATGGCGCCGATATTAGCCACCGAACCACCATCCCGCATAAGTTGATTTCGGACTGCTGGTGTCCACAGACCTCTATCTGTCAAATCTTGGAGTAAATGAGGGTTTGCCATAATAAATTCGCCCGCTTTGACACGGCGAAGGTATAGGTTCGAGCTGAAAGGCTCGAAGCACTCGTTTACGCCCAAAATCTGAGACGTGGATGCTGTTGGCATGGGAGCTAGCAGAAGTGAATTCCTCAAACCATGTTTCATCATTGAGTCTCTTAACTTTTCCCAATCATACCCCTCGGTTTGATAGGGCTCTGCATACTTTCCAAGAAAAGCTCTGCCTTCCTTCGCTCTTTTGCTAGGTAAGTCATCAGCAGGAGCGTTCCACATATCGAATTGAAATTCTCCTCTACTCGCAGGTGAGTTGGGAAATGTCTCGTAGTGGCCCTCTTCTTCCGCAAGTTCCACACTCGCCTCCAAGGCAGCGTGATATATTGTCTCAAAAATAGCCTCGTTTAATTCCTTAGCCTGGTCGCAGGTGAATGGAAGACCCATACGAATAAATGCATCAGCCAGACCTGACACTCCCAATCCGATTGGCCGATGACGTCTGTTCGATTTCTTAGCCCCCGGAATCGGATAGCTATTAATATCAATGATACGGTTAAGATTGCGAGTCACAATCTTTGTCGTTCTGTGAAGAGCCTCGTGATCAAAATATGCTCTGCCAGAATCTGGATCTACAGATCCATATGGACCCCTATCTGAAACTACATACTTGGGAAGACATCTATTCGTCAAAGGAAAGTAAAAATAAAGTCAGTGAGAAAAGGATTAAAGTGCAATCATACATCGTTTCCACAGTGTTCGTGTTCTCGATCTACTTACATGCTCGCTAAATTGCAGACAGCAACTTCTTCGTCGTCAGTATATTGAATAATTTCAGTACAAAGGTTACTGCACTGGATTGTCCCAATGTTCTTTTGGTTGCTTTTTTCATTTGCCGCATCCTTGTAGAGCATGTACGGAGTTCCCGTTTCAATTTGAGATTCCAAAATGGCTGACCAAACCTCGCGGGCACGCAATTGACGACTATATCGTCCTTCTCGTTCGTATTTTTCGTAAAGTTCTTCGAACTCCTTTCCATGGCACTCTGCAAGACCGGGACACAGATCAGGACACATCAGACTCCACTTTTCATCGTTTTCCACTCGTTTCATAAATAAATCAGGAATCCACAACCCATAAAATAAATCACGAGCTCGTTGTTCTTCTTTTCCGTGATTCTTTTTTAAATTGAGAACGTCGAAAATATCTGAATGCCAGGGTTCTATATAGACAGCAAAAGCACCAGGCCTTTTTCCGCCTCCTTGATCAACGTATCTTGCTGTCACATCGTAAACGCGAAGCATGGGTACCAACCCGTTTGACACACCTCGCGTACCCCGAATGGGAGATCCCCTCGCTCGAATGTTGTGGACACTCAATCCTATTCCACCCGCTGCCTTCGATATGACAGCACAACGCTTCAATGTATCGTAAATTCCGGAGATAGAATCATCACTCATTTGAATCAAGAAACAACTCGATAGCTGAGGGTGGGTTGTACCAGAATGAAACAGTGTGGGGGAGGCATGGGTAAAATATCCTTCACTCATGAAATCGTACGTCTCAAATGCAGCCTCCAGCCTTTTATCTTCTTCCTCTGGAGTCACTTTGCCCGATATCCTATCTGTGCAGTGTATTCCCAAGGCAACTCTCATCAGCAAATACTGCGGTCGTTCTAGATAGTTTCCTTGGTTCGATTTCAATAGGTACGAACGTTCCAAAGTTTTGAATCCAAAATAAGAAAATGCACGATCCCGCTCATTTCGAATTCTGTTGTTGATTTCATCTCCCCGCCTTTGAACAAGTTCCGCAATGCTTGGATCAATGTATTGTATTTCTTCATCTATCGCTTTGACTGCCTCCGAAAATGTTGGGGGAGTGTATTTGTGATTCAGTGATATCAAAATGCGGGCAGCCAATCGTGCATACAAAACGTGCTGCGTAGCCATACTGGCCGCTGTTTCGGCTGCCAAAATATCGATTTCATACGAGCTAACCCCTGGGTACATGCCACGCAAAATAGATTCCGTCAAGGATTCCAAGTCGAGTTTGGTCAGCAGAGTCTCTGCATCCTCTTCTGGAAAGGTGGCCGCCAATTTTTGGAGACGTTCCAATAACTGAACATGGCAATTTAGTTGAGTTATCAACAAGGGCAACGTAAAAATCGAATGTAACAATAACAGCAACGATCGATCGATCGATCGATCGATCGAAACGTTTCTTGTGTAATTCAAAAATTGTGAAAAACATACCTTTATTCGATCGAAAGGTTCTTTGGAACCATTTCGTTTCGCAACATGAATCGATTCGTCCTCGACATCCGTATTTTTTCTGTCGACGTCCAATAGAGTGGAAGCCTCGTCCGAAGGCGAGAGTAATTCGGTGGACCCACCAACAATGGATTTCGACAGAAGTGCCGACGGTGAAACAGGGGAATGCACACCCCATGCAAGTCTTGCCAAATTCAATACGGCAAAAATCCACACCGGCAGTGGAAGCGACCTGGTCATGTTGCAGCCTCACTGGAAAATATTCCAACCTGAAAAGAGATGTCTTTTCTGAAGCTTTTCGTTGTTTTGTGCAAGAATTGGCTGAAAAGCTGACGGGAGCAATCTCTACCTGACAGCAATGGCGGTGGTTCGTCTAGGTATGTATGGAGTGTAGTTCGAGTAAACCTTCGCTTTCTTTCCTTTCTTTTCTTTCAGCTGCTTCTCGAATTGGAAACCGATGCTGGCTCTTCCTCTCAAATCCAGAACACGCTGCCCAACTTTTGATGGATTTCGGTGCCGAGAAGTTTGTTGGATGATTTTTCTTACTCCTAGTTGTCACGAGGCGGAATGAAAATTTGGAAAAAATGGAGGGAGTGAGATCATCATCGTCCGTCCATCGCTCACCGGATCGGTACTGTTTTTCACGATGCAGCCACCAAAATTTTGGAAAAACTGAAAAAATTCTCAAATTACAGATTACATACAAAAAAAGAATATGGATGAAGAAATCAACGCGTTGGATACTACTACAGCTATGGTACCGGTACGACTTCGATACACCAAGGTGGTTGTCACTGCTGAGGTTACGTACCGGTAAGATTACCCTTCTACCAAGTCCCAACACTCCGGATGCGAAAAAAATTCTCATTCAATCTCCTCACTACTACTAGTACTACTACTACTACTAGTAAGAGTTTAGGTGCTAATTTCGGTATGACACAGTAAAAGCTGGTACATTTTCTACGTGCGGCGAACCGCTGAAATTAACACCTATTTGCCTACCTGTCACCCCAGAGGTCCGAATACTCTTAAGAACCCAGATAGAGGTTCGAACCTCTGTTAAGAACCCAGATTTCGAACCAATTTCGGATGAAATCTCCGAGACGAAATTTCCGAGACAGTTTTGTCACTTTTTTGCTTGGTAATTCATCTAATTGCAACCATCCTAATACCGGTAGCATCACAACTAATAACAGAATTGGAATTAGCAAATAACAAATAAACCATTAAACTACTTGAATTACACTTTACTTATCAGGGTGCTAGTAGGCGTGGTGGTAGGCATTTGCTCCACCGCGTCGTCGTCAAAGCAAAACAACGCAATAGGAGCAAAACTCCTCGGCGTCACACCACGTCCTCGAGATTAGCCAAGCAAGAGCAACAAGGACGGTGCTAACAGCAGTGCTTTGCTGGCGCCGGCGCCAATGCCGACGCCAACACAACACTAATACTACTAACTCTCACAGTGCCAGGTATTACTCATCACTTGTAGTTTTTCACAATCAATTTCAGAAAGATATTTGCGAGCAATTTCCATCCTCTCTTTGGTGATGGTTGTTGCCATGCTCACCAATTGAATAAGGTCCTTTGCCATTGCCTTTCCTAGCTCTGTATGCTTTATTTTGATATCCTCTTCAATCAGTCTTTTCAATTCAGCTTCATCCACTTCAGTCCATTCTAATGCACAAACTGGGGGATCATCCTTGGCCTCCATCAGAGCACCCACCATGTCATCCTTGTTTAGCTTTGCACTCTTTTCCTGTAGCTTCCATTCAAAGACTTTCCTCAACTGCAATACAGGGAGATCCATGAAGTCGCCATAACACTGCTCCATTATTGCCTCAGCTGCTTCTTTGTTTTTGGTGTATGCCAAGGCTTTGGTTTTTGTTTCTTTCATTGCATTGATGTCACCCTCGCGCCAAATCCTCTCATAAACAATGTGTTGATCCTTGCAATTGTATGCTCGGCCTCGTAGTACCGTGTATCTTGGCCCTGCAGCAGTGCTTTGCTGCAGCTCGTCTTGATAAGCTCTTGTATTTGGTTGGGTTTTGGGGAGTGTACTTTTCAAGGAAATACGTGGAGCGTTTTTGGCATAGACTCCACCATTAAATCTGTGGTCTACTAACGTCTGAACAGCAATTCGATTCCTCCGTTCAAGCTCTAGCAAAGCGACAGTTTTAGGATCTGCATCAACATTAATCATTCCATTTGCTAATGTCATCAATTCATATGCAACATTTCTATCACCTAAGCATTTCCTTGTAAACAGAGCAATGCCTTTTTTTGCCCAACACGCTCTGTTGACTGCCGGTGCAAACGCCTCCTCAAACGCTGACCGTAGTTGTAGAGTACGGCTTTCTTTGTAGCCAAAAACTAGTGCTGGAATATCAACTGTCTTGACGGTCTGCTTTTTAGATTGCCAGTATGCGTGGAGTTTCTTCTTGTTATAACGGAATGCTGTTTTAAATGGATCGAAGCTCACGTCCGTCACTTGGGTTACATGTGTGGTATTTGGAACACCCGCAATTAAAAGAAATCCCTCTGTGCTCATTAGCCGATGTAATTCAGGATCGGACCGACCAGGACCAGAATCAACTATGAAACAGACGTACTTCCCCTTAGCAGGTTGTGCATCTGAAAAGAGTGCCAAGATACTTGTCTCAAAATATTTACGGAACTCAACACTATCCATGCCTGCTGCTTGATTGAAATTCACTGTATGTGGCATTTGAGTAGGTGATTCCACTGTAGCACCTGGAATACTCCAAACACCACTACAGGTTCCAGACTTGTCTAGTTCATCTGTAAATGACTTTGAGATTCGTTTGTTCTCTTCTGTGGCACTGCTCTTCCACTGGAAGTGAAATGGGATTGGATCTCCAGCTGCTGTGCTCCCTGCAACCACGGTACATGTCCAACTGCTTTTTTGGGCCCGAGTGCATCCCCGTGGTAGAATTCGATTTGACGGCCCGTACTCCGTGATTGAACGACCGCCAGCATTGGTAGAGGTTCTGTCCAATGTAAGTGCAGTCTCATCAACGTTCAAAATGCAATTCAACTGGCCAGGGAAAAATACAAGTTCTCCCTCATGGCCATTTCTGATCTCCTCCTCCGTCACCAAGCGTGCAAATCCGTAGACAACAAGAATTTCTTTCACAGTTTCAAACCAAGTGTTAATGTTATTAGAAGTAGTCCAAACACAGCGTCGTTCTTCCAACTGCAAATTTTTTGTGCTGATCTCAACCTCAACGGCATACTTGGCACTGAGGCGTTTGTAGAGTGCAACACTATCTTTCAGAGTAGATGGTGAGTCTTTCAAGCATGACTCCAGTCGCTCAATCTGACCTGGACAGTTGGGCTTCTCCTTCATTTCTGCTGACATAAGATTGGAGTATGTCTCCATAGCTGTAACAAGGGCTTTTTCAACCATAGGGGGCGGTTTTGAGGGTCTACCGGCACAAGGTTCAACAAGATCATGCTGGTGTGTGTTCTGCTTCCAGACACGGTAGCGGATGGTACCAACGGTGATGGACGTGCCATGCAGCCTACTAACACAGTTGGCTATGTCCTCGTCTGACTTGTGAACGGTACATTCGCCTGACTGGTAATCTCTATACATCTTGATTCCTGCTGCAACGCCCTTTAGATACCGTTCCTTCTGTTCCTGTCTGGCGGCGTGCATATAGTTAAGTTGGGTTGCATTCCGGCGTGGTTTTTCCTTGTTAATGAATGCTGGTATCCTTGCAACTGCAACAGACCCTCTTTTGCTACCCGCACAGCTTGTGCTATTAGCGCGGCTTGCGCTACTAGCAGGGACGGCTGTGCTATCAGCAGTAGTTGCCTTGTCAGTGCAATCCTCCCTATCCCTCTGCTGCTGCTCTGCTGCCAAAGCAGAAATGATATCCTCTGGAGTCACACAGTCTGTCTTGCTACCCAATCAGCAATGATATCAACAGGAGTTGAGGTAAGAGGAGATATTGATGTTGTATCCTGGTTCAACTCCACAGTGGATGGAATCGCTTCAGCAAGCATCTTGTTCTTCTGGCGAAGTACTCTTCTCTGTATTGACTTGTTGTTGCAATCCTCTGCTGGAAACGCCACCTGCTTCATGGCCTCTGCTGCTGTAAGATTACCATTCTTCTTCTGAGCAACTGCAAGCATCAGGGCGGCCCCATCTGTTTTGGGGCAACTAGGGAGGGCCATTCCATTTGCCACGAAACGAAGTGGCGCTGTTGTTGTTGTTGTTGTTGTTGTTGTTGGAGGAGGAATTCCTCCTTGCTTTTCAGCAGCATTGGGTCTGTTCATGTTGAGTCCGTTTCTTCTAATTCGCTCAATCAATTGATTCGAAACTTGGGTGACGCCTCCTTATAGATGTAATAAAGAGGTCTGTTCAATATCATTGGCAGCGATGACCTCAGTGTAGAGATATCTGCGGCGACCTCGGTATTGAGATATCTGCTGTCCTTGTTATTTGGGTTGCTTCCTTGAAATACAACCAAATTTCCCCTTCTGCTTCAACGGCTCGATTCTTCTAATCTGCTCCATCAATCAATTTAAAACTTGCAGGCCTTGTCCTTCTTAGTTTAATGAAGGGATTCCTGCAATATCGTTGCCATTGGTGCCTTCAGTATGGAGATATTAATATTCACCTTTTTTTCCTTGTTACCCTTCAAAATGGACTTCGTGTGTCCAATGCTTTGCAAAATAGATACTTCCAATCCACTGAATTAATCAACCTCAAACTTGCAGGCCTTGTCCTTCTTGATATAATGAAGGTATCCCTGCAATATCGTTGCCGTCGGCTGCTTCAGTATGGAGATATCTGCTATCACCGTTATTTGGAGGTGGGTGTTTTCCTGAATTGAAAAAAACGAATTTGGAGTTTCTGCTTGGCCCTCCTATTTCTTCTAATGCGCACAACAGATCCCTTTGAGACTTGCAAGCCTTGTTGATCTTGGTGTGAACGAGGCACTTGTGGGCTGCCAACATTTACCTGGGCTTGGTTATGGAGATATACTTGGGGTGACAGGTCCCTATCCATGGTAATGAAAATATGAGATTTTGGAGTTTTTTTTTGCCTTGTGAGAAACCCACTGCTAGAAAAGGTCAGGCAGGCAGAGAACCAGCTTATAGGGTATCTATGGATAGCTAAGAGCCTTACCAATTCAGGCGCAAGGTATAGTTTAGTGTTCATGCTATATCAAGGTAGTTAGCAAGGACAGACCAAGTAGCTAGGGTGTTGCTGTAGCAGCGAAATGAGTGAGCTCATAACCTGTTGCTAAAAATGTGTTGAAATTAACACCTAAACTCTTACTACTACTACAAATCTGACAACCATTGAGACTGACACTTTTTGCAACCAAAATGAAACCAATTTACATCAAGTTTACATCCAATCCTTGGTACCAAGTACTACACAATCCAATCATGAAACCAATTTAGTACCATACCTAGTACCGGTACATCCAAATAATATTGAAAAAGATTTTCGTACCGGTAGGAATTTGAATAACCAAAAAATCGGAGTATTTCTAAAGAGTTCTCCACTGACGCCAAAATCGTTGTGTAAACTGTTATTTATGAGACTGTGAGGGGTTTCTATAATTTATTTAGTAACAATTTTTTGACAGACTGCAGGTAAACTCGATGTTACATCACAACTGGTTACAACTCGTCCGTTGGAAAAAGCGTCCTCAGTCTCAATTGTTGTCAGATTTGTAGTATTGCATGTTCATGACTGAGCTCAAATGGAGATCATTCAGAGTTTGTAAACAAATCCTGAATGTCATAGACTTCTTAAACCCACTTCAACAAGCTTAATAACCCCCATATCATCCTGAACACATTAATATTTTTAGTACCACCAGCATACTATTACTACTACTAGTACTACTACTAGCAACAAGGACTTCAATTCTTTTTCAGCAAGTAACCTTGCTTTGTGGTCACTGAGATTAGTAGCATTTGGTGTTTTTATTGGCGACATGTTGGCAGATAGTTTAAGTGTGAATGATGAAAAGGCACAAGTAGAAAAAGGGAATTTTACACAAAATACACAGCAAGAAAATCTGACAAAGAGCAGATGATTCGCAAAGAAATACAATCTATGATATTGCAGCCATTAAATATCCAATAGTTACATTAGGTTGCATTGAATAATTGCTAGAACATTGACAGGAAATTTGAAGAAGCTACTACTAGTATTGCAATGGAGAAAATCAGCTGACAATATTTCATTGATAATCAATCTTTTTGTTTCAGGTTCATTGAGCCTTGTTATGCTTTACATCAAAACCCAATGTTTGTCATCAGCATTGCATATCCCTTCACGAGCTTGTTCTTGCACAAGGAACTTAGTTCAGCATAGTAGTAGCAGTACTACTAGTAGTAGTTCTGAAGCCCATGAAGAGAAGGCTTGAAAAGTTTATGGACACTACTAGTACTGGTAGTAGTAGTACCTAGTATCAGCATCAAAAGATGATACTTTGTCACAAAACGTCTCAATCTTCCCCAAGAGATTTGGTCCCAGCCAGGTTAAGCTCCAGGCAATCTTAGTCATCTCAAAATCAACTACCGAGAGAGTATGGTACTAGTAGTGGAGGCGGGCGCACAAAAATTGTACACAGTGCACACTCATAGCTTGTGCCCAATGGTTGGTAGCAATTGGACCGTTACTGCGTATGAACCGGTGCATTTAAATCTCGGATTGACGATGATACCGTATATTATTTCTTCAATTTTCAATCGCGTCGCTTCCATTGTCAACAGCGGCCAACACAAAACGACAGCCAACGACGTCGAACATTTGAACGTCTGATTAGTACTTGCAAGTCTTCTATAGTCGAAGCAGGCGACACTTGTGATGTCGACAACAACGGAGAATGACACGGAAAAGAGCAAGAACCGTACCACCTGCGATGGATACGTTCAGGCAGGTTTGACAGGAAACACAACAATACAATTCCTCCTCCAAAATCTGGTTCGAATGGGATGCACTCCTCCCGAGGGTTTCATCCAATGCCTCGACTGCGAAGGAAAGCCTGTTTCGGGTGGGTTTGGGATGCTGCAAGAAGAATCCATAGTTACCGATTCCAGCAATAGTGGTGCTACTGCGAACAACCACTTGTCTGGGGCGACGAAAAAGCCAGACTGCACAAAATCTACGAAGGAGATCCTCGATCAATTCCAAAGAGATAAGGATGGCAAGACGAAACTCAGTCTGCGACCCGAAATATACATTTGCCAGGAACACGTATCCGGTCCCAAGCACGCAAATACCATATTGATCCACGAACTGATCCATGCCATTGACATGTGCCGAGCGAAAATGGACCCCCTTCGGAATTGTATGCAACTCGCCTGCACCGAGATTCGAGCGGAAAACCTGAGTGGCGAATGCGACATGTCTTGGGAGTTTCTTCGGGGGAAGCTGAATAGTTCGCCAAGCATTTTTGGCCACGGAAAGGAGTGTGCTAGGCGGAGGGCCATAGATTCGGTCAGAGCCAATCCCAATTGCACCGAACGAGCTGAATTGTACGTGGATGCCGCCATGGAACGGTGCTACGCTGATACGTTTCCGTTTGAACGACATCCCAACCAAAAGTGAGCACAACAGCCACTGTAGAGTTGTACAAACAAAAAGTAACATAAAACTTGTTCTGTTATAATACTTGTAGTTTGATTCAGCCTCGCCATCTAATGGCAAACATGTTTTGTGCAACATGAAGTCATCTACGTGTACAGTGTCTCTTTTGTTTCATCGAATCGTTGGAAATTTACTAACAGTGTTGGTATTATTCTCTAGATTTTGTTGTTCCAATTAAGTCATCTGAGTATGCGACAATGCCATGGTGAAATTGACAGCAAAGGTCTGATTTACTTCTTCCGAGATTACACGAGCCAAAGAACATGGTCTTGTTCATACACTCAACGAAGCCTTGGCCCCTCACATAATCAACAGACAACGAATACACATGGTGCTGGACGAAACGAAAAGTAGTGAGGAGAGAGATCCTCAGAACCCTCGAAGGGAGTATTGCCGAGCAATATGATTTGTCGTTCTGGTATTTGTATCCCTTCGATGTCCACTCAGCGAAACCCCTACCAAGGGACGAATACGGAGCAATGTTTGCAAATCAGACTGTTAGAAAAACAAGAACATTATGGGTCGCTGCTGTAATGTTATTTTTTACTTCCTGATCAATGGTACTCGGTGTTACTGACGTGCGCTACCCTGTTCGTTTCGGCTGATTCTTCAAGTGCCTCCACAAACTAGTTGAAACCAGTTCGATTTTGTAAAGAGCGGTTTGAGAGGACCGATGCACACTAGTACGGTAGTCGAAACGGATTGTTTTCTCGAGCAAGAGAGCACATCACTTCCCATCAACGGCCTCGAAGAAACATTCATCTAATTCTTTTCAAATCAGTCAGATAAGGAAGAAACCCACTTCACCCAGGATAGGGGGATGTTTGATGAGGGACTCATACCAATGAGACTACAGATGTCAACAATACTACGCTGTAATAAAAGACGACAACGGTACAAAGCTTGGGCAGAATGTGTACTACTTCCAGTGAACTAGCCTTTTGGCTGAGACATCACAATTCGATTCCTTCACTCATGCTTCCTTGTAAACACCGTCTTTCAGTTGTCGAGTCATCCAATTTCTGAAAGTGTATGCCGGACACACATCACATCTCTTTTCCGTTCGTCAATCAATCCGGGTGTAAAAAGTAATGGGTCCTTAGGGGATGATTTATATGTGTTAGTTTATTCCTTCATATCGTCATACAAGAAGGTGGTGTGGGACTTTCCGCAGTAGTAACGGTCGTGATGTTGGGCCATGAAACAGCCGATTCCTGCAACAGGGGAGTATTTTCTCAGGCGGGTAACCTTACCATCGGCCTCAACTCGGTAGTATTTCAAGGTTTGCAAAGGGATGGCCTTGTGCACACGCTTGACCTTCTTGGGTCGGGTGAAGACCTTCTTTTTGCGCTTCTTACCTCCTCCGCGGAGACGAAGGACCAAGTGAAGGGTGGATTCCTTTTGGATGTTGTAATCGCTCAAGGTGCGTCCGTCTTCCAGTTGCTTTCCCGCGAAGATGAGACGTTGTTGATCAGGAGGGATTCCTTCCTTGTCTTGGATCTTAGTCTTGACGTTGTCAATAGTATCCGATGGCTCGACATCAAGAGTGATGGTCTTGCCTGTTGTTGAGATTCATTGAGATTGCACACGGCCACAAGGAAAACAACCCGTTAGCGGCATCTTTCGTTGACGTCCCATCACAAACACCCGAAACAGTCTGAACCCATTCCACCCCACGACACCGCCGATCAGAGACTCACCTGTTAAGGTCTTGACGAAAATTTGCATGGTGAAGGTGGTTGTATACTAATTCTTGTCTAACACAGATTACCCAATCTCCGAATGTACCCGATGGCCGTAGTTGAAACGGTTGTAGATGTGAAGACGAAGATGGTGGGCGATCGAGGAACGCGTCTAGTGGTGCTGTTACGTGCATTTCATTGAACGGGAAGTGCCATTACTGCTTACCGCTTTTACCAGATACTATTTTTTCACAAAAATTACGTCGATCACTTCGATTACAATTAAAATATCCCCATGAAATTCATAATTTTTCTCCCCCAAATTAAAAATGAATGTACCTATTCGGGAATGAGTTCAATCATGTGAGAGTGTCATAGAGTGCACAGACGTCAGCTTTTTATGCCGGTAGTTTTCGATCGGATTTTCTTTGCAATGAATCTCAAAACGGATTTCGGCATAGCCATCACCATCGCTTGTCCATCGTTGCCGTCCAACCGTGATCGTCAACATTCCTCTTCCATACATCGTAAATAAAATCGGTGAACAAAAGCAGAAGCGAGCTGTTCATACCGGAAACCTATTCGTACCCTGCGACAAGATGAGGTACTCCAGCAGTATAATCTTCCTTATTCTCTTCGGAGGACAAGACGTGTCGTCGTCTTTCCACTTTCCCGCAAAGAAAACGCACGCATCTCACAGAACACGAGATGTTCCCGGTCATCAACGACAGGCTTCCATCCCGATTGTTTCTTCGGAAAATACCAAGGGCTGCAGCCTCGCCCGAGATCCTTCAAATTTTATCACTAAGACATGTACTGCGTTGGAGGTGTCGCCAGGAGGAGCAACGGCCAATGATTCAAAACCAACCGGCGGGATCATGAAAGCATCAATAGCAGTCGGTGTCATCACGGCCGCAATGGGATATTTATATGGAAAAGTTCTTTCGCTCTGTGTAAGAACGGTTTGGCATACTATTCCTGGGATGCTGCAAGGTCAAAACCTCAACCCAACCTACATTATCGCAGGATTATGCACATTCGGTGGTCTTTTGATGGGTGTTCTATCGTCCGCCTTGAGCTCTACTACCTTTACAGTGGCCGACTTTGTTTCAATATTTTCATCTTCGGGTTCAAAGTCATTGCCTTCCAGTCGTGTATACCTTTTGCCGCTCCTGTTGCTATCATTGGTAACCAGTACATTCGGCTTCAGTGTGGGACCAGAAGCACCCATGGTTTGTGCAGGAGCATTGCTTGGAGCATCCTTTGCACGTTACGTATACGGGGACGATGACGCCACCGACAATCAAGAGACATTAGCCTATGCAGGAGCAGCTGGAGCTTTGACGGCCTTCATGGGCATCCCGATCGCTGGATCCATATTTGCTCTTGAATTGACCAGTCCTCATGCCGGATTGAACAAAGCTGGTGGGAAACAAGCTCTCTCGTCGACAGTGATGTCAAGTATCGCAGCTCTAGTTGCAATTCGAGCAGTGCTTGATCCGTTCTCTACAGTTGGGGGTCATTTTAGTTACGGTGCTATTGGCTCCTTACCCGGCTTCACGATGATCGCAACGGCAATCGCATGTGGTGCCGGAGGAGGTCTTTTGGGAACAGGTTTTCACATGTTGGTTGGGGCAATCAAGAAGGTTGCCTGGAGCTCCAACCCTGCTCCCCCGAACGGCGAAAACAGCGGTAAAAAACCAAATAAATGGAAGAGACCATTGATTGTGAAAACAGTGATTGGGCTTCTCGTAGGCATCATAAGTGCCAACTATCCACAGACGCTCTTCTGGGGAGAAGGGAGCTTGCAGACGGTGATTAGTGGTCAGCATACTGCTTTCATCAATACAAAGCATGGCTTATCAGCAATGCTGACAAGTGCGGCCAGAGTCAATCCCTCTTTGCCTTTTGAAAGTGCAGCTGCTGCAGCCCAAGTCGGCGTTGCAAAATTGCTTGCCATCGCTCTTGCTTGCGCTGGAAAGTTCCCAGGAGGTGAGCGAAAAATACAATCTTCGGAGATGAGGTGCTTCGATCTTGAAGTTTTACGTTGACGCGAAGGCGACATTTTTCTCACTTTTGAACGACCTCGTTGTTTTTTACTCTTTTCAGGGATTATTTTCCCTCTGATGTTCGCGGGTAAGCAAAAGCTTATTGAATTGAGCTGTTAGCGTTTTCGGTTCAATCATGCTGCCTCTCTGGTTTTCATTTTGCTCTTACATTTGAATTGCAACGTTCTTTTCTATCTATCTCCCGTAGCGGCTCCCTTGGCTCATTCTGTTTCAACTCTTTTGAGCGTCCAAGGTGGTTTAGTCCCTGTTATTGTAATGAACTTGATGGCATCGACCCAAGCTGCTGTGACAAGAACTCCGCTGGCGACAGCTTTGATTTTAAGTTTGACCGCATCCGCGACAACGGAACTGAGCGTGATGCTACCGGGCATGATTCTTTCCTCTTACTTGGGAGTTTATTTCTCCCGTTTCTTCTCCAAGAAGTCATACTTTGAGTATACCGAGTAAAAACGAGAACTAGGGCAAAACTTGAAAATAAGTGATTACTACTGCTTGGACGTCAGCATCATAATAACTGTATTCTAATGAACGAACACCTTATACACGTACTTGATAATAGGACTAGAAAAAAATAAGTATTTTTTTATTTTTTATGATTTTCATGATGTACGATATACAGAGGTTTTTCATATTAACAAAATGGTGAACAGAGCTTATGCTGCTTCGGCCGCGGCAGCCGCTCTTTCTTCTAGAACTCTCTTGTAATCATGAGGGAACACCTTGACAAAGTCTTTGGCCTTAGAATCCCAGTTTTCAAGCATTTCTGCTCCGACTGCACTACCAGTCGCCGCGACATGCTCTTGGATGTATCCAAACACCTCTTCCTTCTCCGAATCAGTATCGATCGATTCTAGTCCTACAAGTCCCATATTACAGCGAGCAGGGAATTTCTTGTCGGGATCGTACACGTACGCAATACCTCCACTCATTCCAGCAGCAAAGTTACGACCAGTTTCTCCAAGACATACCATGGTTCCTCCTGTCATGTATTCACATCCATGGTCACCAACACCCTCTACCACAGCCAAAGCACCGGAATTTCGCACACAGAATCGCTCGCCAGCCTTTCCATTGAAGAAAGCCTTACCCGAAGTGGCCCCATACAAGCAAACATTTCCAACAACAACGTGATCTTCAGGTTTGAAACCGTTGGCAACAACTTCCTTGGAGGGGAAAACAGCAATCTTTCCTCCTGAAAGACCCTTTCCAGTGTAGTCATTGGCGTCGCCGATAACATTAGCAGTGATACCCTTGGCAAGCGTAAATCCAAAAGATTGGCCACCCTTACCCTCGAGGTTGAGAGTGATGGTATCATCAGGCAAACCCTCTCCGCCATATCGCTTGGAAATTTCGTAAGAAAGCATGGTACCGAGAGTTCGGTTTGTATTTTCAATTTTTTCACTGATGACGACAGGTGTCTTGTTATCGAGTGCATCTTGTGCCTTGCCGATGAATTTGTTGTCCATTGCGATATCAAGTCCATGATACTGAGTTGTCAAGTTTCTAATTCCAGCTGAAGGATTAAGTTCAGATGCGGGGGTCAACAATGGGCTTAGATCTAACCCACGACTCTTGTAATGCTGACCCTTTCTGTTCAATTCCAAGTGCTGAGTCTGTCCAATCATATCCTCGATTTTACGGTATCCGAGTTTTGCCATAATTTCGCGGACCTCTTCGGCCAACAAGAAAAAGTAGTTGACAACGTGCTCAGGCTGGCCGGTGAATTTCTTTCGCAATTCTGGATCTTGTGTTGCAACACCGACTGGGCAAGTGTTCAAATGACATTTTCGCATCATGATGCAACCCATAGTGATCAATGGGGCAGTGGCAAAACCAAATTCCTCCGCACCCAACAAGCATGCAATTGCAACGTCGCGTCCAGTTTTGAGCTGACCGTCGGTCTGAACCTTCACACGATCACGGAGCCCATTGAGAACCAGTGTTTGTTGAGTTTCAGCAAGTCCAAGTTCCCAAGGAAGACCGCATCCCTTCACTCCAGTCCAAGCAGCGGCTCCTGTACCACCATCATGCCCACTAATTGTGATATGGTCGGAGAGAGCTTTGGCTACACCAGCGGCAATAACGCCAACTCCAACTTCCGACACAAGCTTGACCGAGACCTCTCCAGTCGGTTGTGCGTTCTTAAGATCATGAATGAGCTGCGCAAGATCCTCGATAGAGTAAATATCGTGATGCGGAGGTGGGGAAATCAAACCCACTCCGGGCGTGGTGTGGCGATTCTTGGCAATGTACTCCGAAACTTTGAATCCGGGCAATTCTCCTCCTTCACCTGGCTTGGCACCCTGTGCCATCTTGATCTGGATTTGGTCACTATTGGCGAGGTAGTTGGACGTGACACCAAATCTACCAGAAGCAACCTGCTTGATACTTGAGCGACGATTATCACCAAACCGTTTAGGATCTTCTCCCCCCTCGCCAGTGTTTGAGCGACCACCAAGAGTATTCATGGCTACTGCGAGTGTTTCGTGGGCTTCTTGACTAATGGAACCAAGAGACATGGCTCCTGTGGCGAAACGCTTCACAATGTCAGACACAGGTTCAACCTCATCCAATGGGATCGCTTTTGAAGGGTCGAATTTGAATTTGAGTTGTCCTCGAAGGGTAACCTTTTGATTTTGCTCGTTTGTAATACGGGCGAATTCTTTGTATGCCTCCCGAGAGTCAGTTCTTGCGGCAATTTGCAAATTTACCATGGCGTCAGGGGTGTTCAGATGCGCCTCACCTCCATTTCTATAATGAAATTGTCCATCACTACGAATCATGACCGAATCTTCAATATTGTTGATCGGGAAAGCATCCTCGTGAAATCGTTCAAGGTCGCGATAGAGAGCTTCAAAGTCGGTTCCTTGAATCCGCGTTGTCGTGCCAGTGAAGCATCTGTCAACGACTTCATCAGCGAGCCCAACAGCCTCGAAAACCTGAGCACCCTTGTAACTCTGAAGAGTGGAGATTCCCATTTTACTCATGACCTTCAGAAGTCCCTTCGCAGCTGCATTGCGGTAATTTTTGAAGAGTTCCTCGTCCGACATTTCCTTCTTTGCTCTGGCTTCAACCATGCCATCGGCATTCATCTTACTGAGGGATTCGTATGCCATATAAGGACAGACTCCGTCGCATCCATAGCCGAAAATAGTAGCATAGTCATGAACTTCCTTCGCATCACCAACTTCGGCAAAAATAGCAGCCTTTGGTCTTTGTTTTGTGCCGATAAGGTGATGGTGAACAGCTCCTACAGCAAGAAGCGATGGCAAGGCCATGCGATCAGGTCCGGCGAATTTATCGGAAAGAATTACACCCGTGGCTCCCTTTTCTCCAAACTTTCCTCCCTGAATAGCTTCTGCGGCCTCGTCACAGATGCGTTCAAGAGCCTACGTCAAGAAGTTGATAGAAAACAATCAGTAAAAAATATTGACACGACAAAAAAAAAAAAAACCTCGATGCGAAGGCACTGGAACTTACCGCTAGCATACCATCAACTCCACTGCCAACCGGGAATGTTGTGTCAATAGTTGTGCATTTGAACTTCGTGGAACCATCGGGGTGTTTGAATTCCTTGCCCTTCAAAGTTGCCATTTCTTCGAGGGTCAACACAGGATGATTAACGACAAGACGTTGGCTGTGTTCTGGGCCATCATCGGCGAGCAAGTTACCCTCAGGACCAACGGGACAGACTAGACTCATGACGATTTCTTCGCGAATTGGATCGATGGGTGGGTTTGTCACTTGGGCAAAGAGCTGCTTGAAATAGTCATTGACTTGACGAGGTTGTTCCGATAGTACGGCCAAGGCTGCATCATTTCCCATGCTTCCCAATGCCTCCTTCCCGTCGATAGCCATGGGCAGAAGCAAAACATCAAGTTTCTCACTTGTGTAACCAAACATGTTGAGTTTGCGGTTTGTTAGGTTGAAATCCATGGGATCTGCTTTGGAACCACTCGAGTTCGCCCAAGACGCGAGATCGATGTTTCCGTTGACCCATTCGGCGTACGGTTTCGCCGCGGCGATTTGTTCCTTGATTTCGTTGTCGGGAACGATGCGCTGGGTTTCGAAATCCACCAGAAACATTTTTCCGGGTTCCAATCGATGCTTGATCTTGACGTCCACGTCGGGGAGCTCGGAAGCGACACCAATTTCGGACGACAAAATGACGTGATCATCATTGGTGACGTAGTATCTCGATGGACGAAGACCGTTTCGATCCAGAGTGGCACCGATGTATCTAGAGTCGGTGAAGGCAACCATGGCTGGTCCGTCCCATGGCTCCATGACGCACGAGTTGTACTCATAGAATGCTTTTTTGGCATCGGACAGGTTGTCGTTGTCTTGCCACGCCTCGGGAATCATCATCATGACACTTTCGGGCAACGACCGGTTTGATGCCTTGGTTAGGAGCTCCAAGACAGAGTCGAAATTTCCGGAATCACTCATGTGATCGGAAACGGCGGGAAGCAACAACGGGGTATTGTTTCCAAAAATTGGAGATTCCATGATTCCACCACGACTGTACATCCAGTTTTTGTTTCCACGAAGGGTATTGATCTCTCCGTTGTGGCACATCATGCGGATGGGTTGGGCACGTTCCCACGACGGGAAAGTGTTGGTAGAAAAGCGCGAATGAACCAGTGCCAGGTGTGTTTCAAAGGTGGGATCTGCCAAATCTTTGTAATATTGCGAAACTTGTTCGGGTGTGAGTTGTCCCTTGTAGGTAATGTGATTGGTTGTGAGCGAGTTCACATAGAATCCACTTTCCGGTCCGAGCATGTCGGTGGTTTCTTCTTCCGCAATTTTGCGCACCAAGAGCAGATCTTCCTCGAAGGCCTTTCGATCCTTTGCGGCCGATCCTCCCGCAACGGTGATGAAAATTTGTTCCGTGATGGGTTCGCTGTCGAGAGGATCTTTTCCCAGCATGGAATTGTCGACGGGAACTCGTCTCCAGCCGACCGTGCTCAGACCTCGTTCCTTGACCAATCGTTCGACGATTGCTTTGCAGTCGCTCATGACGGTTTTTGTGTCGCTTCCGGGAGGAAAGAAGATGTTACCGACCGCGTATTCTCCGGCAGCAGGAAGAGTGGCACCGAACAATTCCTTGGCCTTGGTGCGCATAAAAGAATCCGGCATACCAAAAAGCATACCTGAAGCGAGCGAATAATGGGACCAAATGCGACCAAATCAGAGAACCATCGTTGTTGTTAGCGAACACATAAGATAGTCAGTCAATAGTCCCATTATGAAAGAGGGCGAAGAGCCTCAGCCTCAGCCTCCGCACAGAGAAGCATGAATTAACGGAATGATTCACTCACCAGCTCCATCTCCCGAGGCAGGATCACATCCACATCCACCACGATGGGCCATGCGAACCAACATTTCGTCGGCAACTTCGACGACGTGTCTGGAAGGAATCGATTTCATATTGGCAATCAGACCGACTCCGCAATTGTCTTTTTCGTCCTTTGCATTGTACAAGACTTTCTGTGTTTTTGGATCCAACTTGGATCCACGCAATTTTAATACTTGTTCTGTAGTGTAATAACGAGCAGGATTGCGGAGAATATCCTTTTGTAGCTTTAATGAAGACAAGGAACCACGGGGCACGCGATACGACGACGTCGACGCCGCCCGGGATTGCAAAGATCCGGTGTTCTTGCTGGATCGTCGAGCAGCGATTGCGCCATCGGCCGCCTTGCTGCTTCGGCGAAGGGCCTGCTTGGCAACCTTGGAACTGTGGGACGAGGAAGAAATCATCTCGGCTCAATCCTTTACTGGTACTGGTAGAAAACTAATTTATGTACGACTACGAAAGATTTGTCAAATCCTGCTCGATACTTAGTTTGTCGTTACCTAGATATTTCGTACCTATTATTTTGACGCCAGATAATTTTCTAGTGTAAAGAATGTCGTTCGGGGTGCAATTTCTCTTTTTCTCTTTCGGATGGGCGGAAGAAATCGTCGAAGGATAGGATGGAGATCTTTCCACTCTGTACGGTAATTTACGGTCGGTAATCTTACGAGATCTACGGTGCGTGTACCAAAAAGAACCGCAGTAGACAGATAAGATTACAGATGATGGATTTGTGGTGTTCGAAGGAAGTTCTGTCACTTTTGCAACTTTCATTTCCGAGCGAACAAGGATGTAATTTGTAATTTCAGGCGCAAAGCGCGCACCTGTTGTAAATTCGTGCTGTAGAGCAGAAGCGCGACCAAAATGAAATCTGATTGATTAAAACTACGAAGTGCTTCTTTTTTGGGAGTCAGACTACAAGTACCGGTAGTACCGGTACCGGTACTGAACGAAGTACAAGTATCATCATACCAGTGATAATGGTCTTACCAACATATGGCACGTACCGCACCGTACTACGAGTACGAGTACGCGTAGGTAACAATAATTGCTCATGACTCATGACTCATTTGTGTCTGCTCGAAAGAAAATACGAATGAAGAACTTCATGACCGATTTTAGATAGAATTCTTACGAGTACCGTATGAGGTACCGGTACGTACCGTACTCGTACCATACGGTACATTATGAAAATAAGATTGTCACTACAAATACTTGTATTTTCTTACTGTCACACTCGGCTTCCAATGAATTCCGAGGCAAGAAAGATATTGAATCTTGAGATAACTTGAGTATTTTGTCAAACCATGCCGACCTGGCTTTTGTAATTGATTGAGAGACAACAAACGGGCTGTCAACCATATCTTCTACTACGTACCGGTACAATACAGAATCCTAATGCGTTCCATCATTTCGGGAATCCGACCAAAAATAAAAAAAGTTGTAGAAGCAATTCTTTCGTACCGTACGGTAGATGCAGTGAAACAAGTTTGGTTGTCTGTCACATTTTTGGTTCCGACAGCACTAAGGGGGGTCAGTAATGCTCTGAAAAAACGGGGAAACATTTACAACGCATCTATTCAGTACCGGTACGGTCGAAAAGAGCTAACGAGATAATGATAAATGATGCCCTAAATTTGACGAGGGAAAACAACAATTCGCGAAAGGAGAACACGAGTCAAAATTGTTTTCCTATTCTGTTGTTGTTCTTTGCTCTCCAAAAGAGAGACAAGCTAAAGTATGTTTGTGCAATGCTTCTTTACGTATTCCATTCTTCGTGTTCTGTTCTGTTCCGCGTTTGCTCCGGGACGCGAATTGTTGGTCGCTAGTCACTAGTTACACAATGAAACCGCGTGTAGTTGTTGTCTCACTCAATCACTCACTCACTCACTCACGGCGACGCAAGCTGGTCTTGCCACGGAGCCGGGTCGTGCGACCAGACCACCGTGCTGTTGTCGTAGCTCGCCGCGATCACGAGGGACGACCGCTTCGGGTGGGCCTTGACCGTGCACGTGGGTCGCCGGGCGGGTCCCTCGAGGATTTGCACCGCGTCCGCCCGGACCAGGTCGTAGAGCGCGCACGCCCCGTTCTCGGACCCCGTCACGATGGTGGCGTCGTCGGCCAATATGTCCACGTCCAGCCCGTACCGCCCCGCCGTGTGGTGGGAGGCGTAGGTGTTCAGGAGTTCTCCGGTGCCAGTGTCGGTACCGGTGCCCGCGTCCACCAGCCGAATGGTGCCGTCCAGGCACGACACCGCGAGGCAATTTCCGTCCCTCGTGTGCGCCACGCTCGTGATGGGGGACCCGAAATCATCGCATTGCAGGATTCCCTTTCGCAAATCGTACGTTCGAAGAATCCCGTCCACGGACGCCGTTCGAATCACTGCCGTATTAGTATTGTTGTTGTTGTTGTTGTTGTAGTCTCCGTCGTGCGTGTGTTGTCGAACGCACACGGTGGTAACCGAGTCTTTGGCATCGGACAACACCTGCAGGGGTTTGGTATCGCGAGAACGGCCGTCCCAGATTGCAACCGTGGCATCGTACGATCCCGTTAGATACGCATCCCCACCGTGCTGCGTGGCTGCCACGGCATTGATCCGCCCGGTGTGGTGGTTTTGACCCAGTCTCCGCTTCACCTGGTTGGTTACCAGATCGGTAACCACCAGGGTTTGGTGCGATGCCGCCAGGAGTGTCTGGGACGACGACGAGGTCGTCGTGACACAAAGCGCCGAAACCTCGTGCGTCAGACCCCCGGAATACGTCTGGATGTTCAGTGCCGGAGGCAGATTATGGAAGGCAATCGATGTTGGTTCCTCACCACCGTTTTCCGATGCCGCTAATGCCGCCGCTCCTCTCCCGCGAATCAAGATCGAAGACGGCTTGGCAGAAGAAACAAAAGCCGAAGACGAAGACGAAGCACCGGCGGCGTTGGCGGCGACAACGTGCTGGGGGTCGACGCGAAAGGGATTCCAGAGCTTTACGGTCCGATCCAACCCTCCCGTCAGGCACCACTTGCCGTCGGACGTGAACGTTATCGCTTGCACGGGGCCATCGTGGCCTGTCAATCGGGCGACGGGGACGGATGGTAGGTTGGTGTTGGTATTCTTGTTGGTATTCGTGTTGGTGTTGACTTTGATTTTGGAGGTGATCGGTGTCTTGGTTGCCAAGGACGGAATTGGTTCATTCATAGTGGGACAACATTGCATGGCTTGGCATGACAGATTGTAAGAACAGCGACAAAATAATACTTCTTCGCAATAATAATACCGGTACCTACTACCGCACGATACAGTACGTACGTACTCGTACAAATCGTAGAGTTGGTTCAGATTTATTGGCGCGCTCCAAGATCGTCGACGGGGGTTACCGTGGGCCGGCACCGGCACGGGGGCGCCACATTCACTGTCATTCATCCATCGCTTTGCTTTTTCACGTTGGTTTCTTCTGTTCTACACCGTATCATATGAATACTAGATACAAGGAGTATGAGTAGATTACGGTACTTGTACCGTTAATTACCGGTAAGAGGCATAAAATCGTACCGTACCGGTACGAGTACCGAACAATCACAGAAAGCATGATCAATACGGAGTAATTAGGAGCACGAGTACAAGTACGAGTACAAGTACGAGTACGAGTACGAGTACGAGTACGAGTACCCGAGACCATGGGATAGGGCAATAGGTAACTACTTCTAATCATTATCACCCTTTCAAAAAATAATAAGAGATTATTTATACTAAGTCAGAGAACAGTCAGACCTCGGTCTGTAGGATTGTGCGCAGTTTAACGGTTAACGGTAATTTCCTCTGACTTGGTCCAATAACCACTTTTCGCAATTCTAACCAATCAAATTCAACCATGTACGCGCATGCCGGCCTGGCCGGCGAATTCCATGCAAATGTGGGATTGGATCGAACCAATGAAATGCAACCTTATGCCATTTAAACCCGGATATTGTAAAGAAACCCGGATATATGGCCCGGATGGAGTAATTGCAGTACAAAACCTACACTGACTCCGGTAAAATAATTCTCCTTATTAATACGTTCCAGTATTAATAAGTCAGTTATTATATACTCAAGTCAAAAATCGGGCGCGTGCAAGTCAGTCAGGGAGTCTGACTTGGTGTCGATTCTGGTAAAAATAATAAGAGATTATTTATACTAAGTCAGAGAACAGTCAGACCTCGGTCTGTAGGATTGTGCGCAGTTTAACGGTTAACGGTAATTTCCTCTGACTTGGTCCAATAACCACTTTTCGCAATTCTAACCAATCAAATTCAACCATGTACGCGCATGCCGGCCTGGCCGGCGAATTCCATGCAAATGTGGGATTGGATCGAACCAATGAAATGCAACCTTATGCCATTTAAACCCGGATATTGTAAAGAAACCCGGATATATGGCCCGGATGGAGTAATTGCAGTACAAAACCTACACTGACTCCGGTAAAATAATTCTCCTTATTAATACGTTCCAGTATTAATAAGTCAGTTATTATATACTCAAGTCAAAAATCGGGCGCGTGCAAGTCAGTCAGGGAGTCTGACTTGGTGTCGATTCTGGTAAAAATAATAAGAGATTATTTATACTAAGTCAGAGAACAGTCAGACCTCGGTCTGTAGGATTGTGCGCAGTTTAACGGTTAACGGTAATTTCCTCTGACTTGGTCCAATAACCACTTTTCGCAATTCTAACCAATCAAATTCAACCATGTACGCGCATGCCGGCCTGGCCGGCGAATTCCATGCAAATGTGGGATTGGATCGAACCAATGAAATGCAACCTTATGCCATTTAAACCCGGATATTGTAAAGAAACCCGGATATATGGCCCGGATGGAGTAATTGCAGTACAAAACCTACACTGACTCCGGTAAAATAATTCTCCTTATTAATACGTTCCAGTATTAATAAGTCAGTTATTATATACTCAAGTCAAAAATCGGGCGCGTGCAAGTCAGTCAGGGAGTCTGACTTGGTGTCGATTCTGGTAAAAATAATAAGAGATTATTTATACTAAGTCAGAGAACAGTCAGACCTCGGTCTGTAGGATTGTGCGCAGTTTAACGGTTAACGGTAATTTCCTCTGACTTGGTCCAATAACCACTTTTCGCAATTCTAACCAATCAAATTCAACCATGTACGCGCATGCCGGCCTGGCCGGCGAATTCCATGCAAATGTGGGATTGGATCGAACCAATGAAATGCAACCTTATGCCATTTAAACCCGGATATTGTAAAGAAACCCGGATATATGGCCCGGATGGAGTAATTGCAGTACAAAACCTACACTGACTCCGGTAAAATAATTCTCCTTATTAATACGTTCCAGTATTAATAAGTCAGTTATTATATACTCAAGTCAAAAATCGGGCGCGTGCAAGTCAGTCAGGGAGTCTGACTTGGTGTCGATTCTGGTAAAAATAATACGAAGTAATAATTATTGCACTGCACTCGACCTACCGTACGTTGTCGACAGACTCCGATTCCGTATCGACTCGAGCTTCAAAACGACTGATAGTTTCAATATGGCGAAGAGAGATCGTTGGGATTCTTCGAGCTCCGAAGACGAAGACAGCGGCAAGAACCAAAAGAAATCCAAACGGAAGCCAATCGCCGCTGCAGCTGCAGCTATTGCTATTGCTACTGCTACTGCTACTTCATCCACACCCGCTGTTGCTACAACAGCAACGGAAACGGCAACGCCTGGTGCTGTTGGAGATGGGCGCAATCCCGAACACGATCGGCTTCCCCTCCACAATCCACTCCTGCAGGGATGCCGGTCGGTCTACGACACGTACGATCGGATCGCTCGGTTGAGCGAGGGAACGTACGGGATTGTCTGGAAAGCGAGAGACCTGGCCACCCAGGAAATCGTCGCCCTGAAACAGATCAAGTTCGAGGAGGACCAGCAGCAGCAGCAGCAACTGCTCCAGACCCAGGGATTCCCCGTCACGGCCTTTCGCGAAATAAACGTCCTGATGGCACTCTCGTCGCACGAAAACATAGTTTCGGTAAAAGAGATGGTGGTCGGGAGTGGGGCCGACAAGGTATTCATGGTCATGGAATTCTTTCACAAGGATTTGCAGGAGGCCATGGAAAAGCGCAAGTACCCGAACGTGCTGCGACAGGGCGAGCTCAAGGGGATCATGCGGCAGATTCTGAGGGGGATGGAATACATGCACTCGAAATGGTTCATGCACCGGGACATGAAAACATCCAACATACTCGTGCACAAGAACGCGGGCCGGGTCGCCCTGTGCGATCTGGGATTGGCGCGGCGCTTCCAGGATCCACCGGCGGCCAATCTCACCCAACTCGTCGTCACCCTCCACTACCGGGCGCCCGAATTGTTGTTTGGGGAAACAAGGTACACGCCGAGCGTGGACATTTGGAGCATTGGTTGTATCTTTGGAGAATTGATTCAGCAGGAGGCTATGATGCAGGGACAGGGGGAATTGGATCAGATCGACAAGATATTCACAATGCTCGGGGCGCCGACCGAAGAAAACTGGCCGGACTTTTCGAACCTGCCAAACGCGAGAATGTTCCGGTGGAGGGCATCGGAGCAACCAAAAAAGACGATTCGATTGCACGAATTGTTTCCAATCAACCCGCCACCACATTTCAAGCAAACCTTCCTCGATGCAAATGGTCGCGATTTGTTGTGCAAGTTGCTCACACTGGATCCGAAAAAACGAATCACCGCTAAACAAGCGCTGGACCACAGATATTTCAAGGAAGGGGTACCTCCCACGAATCCAGACTTTTTTGAAGACGATTACTGCTGATTCTTCGTAGGGTGGATGCAAAAATCATTGGTCGGTGTCAATGCGTACCGGTAGGACGCCAGACTAAAACAGCAAATGCAAAAGAGGAGTTCACCGGCCGACACGGATTGTTCTTTTTGTGCCTCGAAACAGTCCAACTGGAGGGTGTGCGATTCACTGCCAAAGAGACCACGCCAGAATCTCAATTTGATCATCGTCTTGATCTTCAATTTATACGAGGATTAGATCCAAGCTAAAAATATGCCATTATCAGCTTACACTAAATAATGTTATGTGCGGCTATGGCTCTGCTGTAGTCCGTTGCGGAGAAAAAGGATGAGATAACCCAAAAACCTCCTCTGCCAATTTGTGTATGTTATCCGTAACCTTAACGGTCTCATGATCAGTGAAAAAATGCAGAGAAAGTTCAATGTGTTCGAAGTCGCTTCGTTTTGCCCGTCTCGCTGTGTGCCGACCCAACTGTTCCCCAAAATCATTCGCAGCTTTTTTGGTTCGGAACAGTTGTATCATGGATCCGGGCGGGCAGAGTTTGATGAAATGATCCTTGTGCTGCTCTTTCAGCTTTTGTTGGAAAGCTAAGAACTTATCAACCTGTCGCTTGAACTCCGAGTCTTCTATATCTTCTTCTTTGCAAAGTATTTTACCAATGGCATCGGACAATCCCTCCTCCGTAGAATCGTCGTACTTTTTGATCACGTTTGTTACCTGGTACTTTGGGATCTTGATGCGACAAATCATTTCCAGAACACCGTCCCGCAACTCCTCGAAATTTTCGTAATTCATTCTTGCAATGATATCGTCGTTCACGACGAAAGATGTGGTGAAGGTCTCGGTTTCTTTGGCAAGGTTCTCGCTCATCACGCAGCCAGGTGGACTAAACGCTAAACAACGGAGCTGAGGGTACTTCGGTCTCAGTAGATACGACAGAATCGAAGCGACCCCAGCTCCCAACGAATGACCGGTTATTCGCAGATCGTAATCCTTGTAGTCTGCTACGACTCTCTCCAACTTGCCGCGTTCCTCTATATCTTTATACAACCACTCTGTAGTCGCCAACATCCCGGTGTGACAGTAGAGTCCTTTGCCGTCGAATCCACATTTCTCTCCGAGTGCCGTAAGCTCCTTCGGTATAATTTGAATATCGGTAACAACCGATTCTAACGACATTGTGCCCCTTATCGAAATCACGATGGATTTCCAGTCATGATCCAACAAAATTACGTACGGTATATCTTTTGAAACGCTTTCGCTGTAATTCGCATAGATAATATCTTTCTCTGTCACCCCCGAAATTGCTTTCACAGCAATGGTGCGTGAATTGCACACATTATCCTCCACAATAGATTCATTTCTCGAAGGAGAAAAACACGCACAGTTTCGAAGGAGGAGTATGAAGAAAGAAAAAGGTCCCGTCAGGGGGCGCCTTAGCATGTATGCTACGACGCCGTATACAGCCTCAGCAAACACAACGAAGTGAGCGGCTTCGTTTATCAGATCCACTTCCTCCGCATGGAGACTGGAGAGCATTTCCATGTCTTGTGCGTCGTTGGCTTTCTCTGCGTCATTCGGAAATATCATCGAGCCAACGGATGTGAATCGATCGGTAGACATAAATTCGTCTGGAAAAACCTCTATAGCATTCGAATCTGATGAAATCTCTGGAAGCATCTCATCTTCTTCGATAGTGCCGACTGTTGGTTTTCCCGTGTTCGTGTTCGTGTTCGTGTTCCTGGACTGCTCTGACTGAGAGGAGCATGATTTTGAACTGTTTGTTAGCACCGACATTCTAGTGTGATTTCGTACGAGACGGTTTCTTGTTTGCAGCTTTTTTAGCTTCTTTTCCATAGCAATCATGTATAGGCCTACAAAAATGTCGGATGCGGCCAGGTCGAGAGATCCGTTGCCGTTCAAGAAGTTGGCCAGGAGGAAGGAAAAGTTTGCATAATCACTTCGAACCGCTTCCTCTCCTCCGAAAACACCGCAAGTTAAGAGACCGGTACACCCAACAAAACATTTCATGAGCAAAGAAAACCTCCTCTCCGAAGGCAGCATTTTGTTGAGTTTCGTGTTCGTCGTCACCTTTTCGGGGCGACAAAAAAACGTGAAAACTGCGCAAGCTACAAGGATTACGTCTATGCTATGCGTAAGAGCCAGACACACGAAAGCTATCATGGATCCTCCGTGTGCAAAGCCGCAGGATCGAAATGCCTCCTTGACACTATCGACAGAGTTGTTGTCACTGAGACATTCACAGTAAGAGTCGAATTTTGAAGCAAGCACGAAGGCAAAGCAAGATACAATTATCCGAAGGATGTTTACAACGACAAATTCGAAATGACAAAATTTTCTCAGTGGCTCTCGCGGACCGGTTTCGGTCTGGAGAGTCACGAAAGAAAGACAGAAAGAAAGAGTGGAGTGGAGCAGAGCAGCGTGAGCGAGTGGATTCCAAAGGATTTTTCTGTTCAGGTTTTCGGTGTTGAGAATTGACGCACAGGTGTTCCCTTTCCACTATAACGAAACATCGGTACCACCAAACACAGATTCAAAGAGCTGAGAGAAAGGGCGGTGACCGAATAATAAATTGTCCAGATGTCTTCCTCCGCTCCTTCTTTGTCGCAATCCATTTCCATTTCTATCTTTTCAATGATTTCTGAAACGTTTTCCCAATGTCTTCTTGCCAGAAGGCTGATTGCGAGAGCCACCTGGGTTGTATTGAAAATAGCATGGATTATCAATATGCTGCGGATGTCGTCTCCAGCGAAGAAAATCTGCGAGCACAGATGAGGTGAACAAGAGTCAGGTGCAGAAGAAGAACCGAAGGAAAGACAACGTTAGAGCTTCGTACCGTACCGGTACGAGAGAGTTGAAGGTAGCGATGGAAATTCGCGATTGACGTCAACAGTTTTCGTCGTGTTTCCAAAAAGGTTCATTTCATGCACACACACCTTTCTGCCGAAGATCTTTAGAGTCGGCATGATTGGATCGAATAATTGAAAGTGGAACAAATTCGTTTATGCTCGATTTGATGAGAGCACTCGTACTCGTACTCGTACTTGTACTTGTAATTACTGGTAGGTTGATGGAAAAGTCAGAGTGCAAAGCAAAAGTCTCGTAACATTTTTGTTCCTACCGTATTACTCCTTGATTCGTTTGTTCCCTAGGAATTCAAAATTCATGAACGACGGATAGGTACGAGTACGAGTACTTATACCGGTAATGACTTCTCTGTCAAGACCCAAACCATCGGATACTCGAGGTCTACCGGTAGCATTCTCATGTGTTACGAAGTACAGTTATTCCAATCAAGGTACGGTACCGTAATCTTAGGCCCTTCAGGGTTTCTTTCCTTTGTTGATTAGGCATACCGGTACTACTACCGGTTTTACAGTACTTTTACTAATTTTTGAAGTGCACGAGAATACGTCACGTATGTCGATCGAATACGATTACCATGACTCATGACATCTTGTATGATACTCCGATACTCATAATTGGTGGAGTTCGTATTTTTTTCTATTTTTCTATTTTTCTACTCTACCGGACCGTACGAGTACCGTATTACACATAACCGCCAGTCGAAGAGACAGATTGAGAGGGACAAAACTTTTACGGAGTTCAATTTCTGTTGTACGGTACGATACGGTAAACAAGGTAGAGTTCTAAATTAAGTGAGAGTTTTCTATTGGTCGAAATGTGTAAAAATATTGGAGAACCCATCTATTTTTAGCAATAAGAGTAACATTTTTTCGATAAAAACTCCACCTCACCCCTTCAAGAGCCAATCAGGCGCCAATTCTACGAACGGTATGTACTCAGCACGTTAGTTTTGTATTTGTAGTCCTGCTGTCAGTCAAACAGGGGATCATCATTATTTAAGACTCTCTGACAGACCTGCGCATGCAGGGTTTTAGAAAGTAATAAAATAGCCGAGTAATTTTATACTAAAAATGAATAATAATGCTAGTTATTATTGATCCTGTCAGTGTAGGTTTTGTACCATGTATCCGGGTTCTGACCATATATCTGGGTTTTGTATATCCCGTTCTGTATATCTGGGTTCCTTTCTTACATAGTTGTCAGCGTAGGTTTTGTACTACAGTAGTTTCTACATAGGATTTTTACTACCATAGGTTTTGTACCACCATCACTCATAGGGCCGTATATCCGGGTTCGTTTATCACATCCAATATCCGGGTTACATCCATATGGTTCGTCACACAAACGAGATTCAGGGTTATTTCAGAATCACGCGCATATTTGGGTCGAACTCCACTGGTCCCCCTTTGTAATTTCATCCTATTTATTAAAATTAATGGCGAACTCCTAATATTTTTATGCACATTTCATTTTCCTACCCCTCTGGCATCTGTTTCCGAAGTAGTGGCATGTTACTGAATTTTATGCCTGAAACAAACAGTGCATGGTCGCAATTTTTCAATCTCAATCGTTTCCTCATTTCTATTGTTATTACTGGCTATCGTACTAACGATGGTGACGATACCTAAATATCAGGTATATTGTTTACGTTGCTACCGGGACTCTCCTCTGATCACTACTGGTTACGGCAAGCAGAAGGTTACCAAGAAGAAGAAACCCCCCTTGTTTACAGCGCGACGAAGAAAGAAAACGGGAGTAGTTGTTTCTCCCGGTCTTCGGGACCATATTGTGAATGACGCATCATGCTATTCTTATTTCACGCAATCTTCGGGGATAGTAGATTTTGCATCTTGCGTATTCATTAGAAAAAAGAGGAAGAAGCTTGAGGATGTTAGTCAACAATTAGGTCTAACGAACACCCGTAACGGTCCACAGAGTAGGGACGGCGCATTACCAGAGGTGCTTGACAATCAAGTTATGTATGACCCTTCTGTCGAATCGATTGGGCGTGCCTTGATTGGTCAGGAATTATCAAACATAGACGATGACAATGATTCTGTCTCCGATGACAATTTTTTCTTTCCTAACAATGACGATGAGGAAGAAGGAAGTGAGATCATAGAGGCCCCCCACTCTTTGATTGTCAATGATGAAGAAGGCATCAACATTGATGTTGACGATTCCCATCGTGCTTCAAACACGCTATTAATTACGACACCCAATGTAGGGAGGAACATATCTGACGAATTGAAGGTCAAGATCAAGTTAATGAAAATCATGCGGAATCATAGCATACCCTTAGTTGCCGAGAAGGAATTGTATGAATGGGCTATTGAATCGGAGCGGCTTAATTTATTTTCATGGACTAAAGGCAATCTCATAAAGACCAGGGCAAGTGTTATGAAGGAGATTTCCGCAACTGTGCCTGAAATAAATGGTGATGGGTTTGAACCTCATCTTATTGACTGGTGTTCTAAGAAATCACAGAATGCTGATGTTTCCAGTCGCAAACAAATCTACGTCCGGTCGTTCCAAAAAGCACTTCATTCCCTATTAACAAATGTGACTTTGGTGAAGGAAGATAATCTGTCATTCCCCCATGCTGAAGACCCCACCTTACCAGTCCGTTATCCATTACTTCAAGGGAATATTGATATTGACGAACTGCATCACGGTGAATGGTGGATCAACACTTGGGAGAAGAGATGCAAATCTGGATCGAATGAAATTCTGGTTCCTATTATTCTCTACATGGATGGAATTGCAATTGACAATAGTTGTCAAACCACTCTTACCCCACTGAACATGACTCTTGGCATATTCAACACCCTAACTCGAAACTCCCGGCCGGATGCGTGGGAGGCTATATACTATCACCCAACATGTCCCGGTGATAAAGGTGCCGAATCAATTGACAATGTGAACAATCTTCACTCTGGCCTTCGTTTGGCTCTTTCATCTTTGAAAGATGCCTGCAACCTAACGGATGGTATTGAATGGTCTAATTTGCCGTGGAACAAGAAGAAATGGCCGGTTCGAATGAAATTTGCGGTTGCTTATTTCATAGGTGATACTCCCCAGCACGACCAACTTTGTGGTCATTATCAAACGTCGAATTCAAAGATGATCTGTAGGCATTGCAATTGTCCCAGAGCACTTGGTATTAACGCTCGTGTGAATGTTTTGAAGGTTCCTGTTTCACTTAAAAGTGGTAACATGCAAGTGTCTAAGCACCAAAATGGGGATGAGTACCAATCCATTCGGCTCTGGAATATATCTGATTTTACTGCTCCAATGGTTGGCGAAGGAGTGAATGTTGAACAGTATTTCAAAAACATTTCTCACCATGGTGTACATAACGGCAATGCTTTTTATGATCTTGATTTTGGGGAAAACCCACATAATATTCATCTAGCGTCTCCCGGAGAGAGACTGCATATGCACCAACTTGGTTGCGCAAAGCGTGCAGCAGAGACGTTCCGCGAGGACTTTTTAGGCAATAACCAGCGGCTTCTTGGTGAGATGGAAAGGTTAGCCAGTTACTACGGTGGTGCTGTCCAGAGGCAATCCGATCGTGACTTCCCACGAACCAATTTTTCAGAATCAATACATACAGCGAAGAAGGAGGGTAACCAGTACATTGGAATGCTTTATATTCAGATGCTGTCACTTCTGTCTGCTGGAGGTCGTCAATTGTTGTTGTCTCGAAAGACTCCTTCCAATCTCGAGAACAAGAGCAGAAAGTGTGAAGAGGAAATTGACCGACGTATTTACGCCATTGAGTTGTTGTTGGGTATGGAAGAGTTCCTAAAGTATGCTGGAACGTTCGACGAGGTTTTCAAACAAGACAAGAAAGGTGTTTTGAATGTGGACAAAATGGTTGTTCTTTTCATTAACTGTATAAATAACAATCTTCAACGAAGTAAGGGAGAGGGTAACAATCTTGTGAAGAATCACATGTATTTTCATTTATCACAGTACATGAGATTATTTGGTCCTCCAACTGGGTGGGACTCTGCCGCGAGTGAGAGCAATCATAAAACTGAAGTGAAGGCTCCTGCTAAGATAACTCAACGAAACAAGTCCACACTTATCAAGCAAACTTGCAACCGAGTGATGGAGTATCGAACTATTGATCGACTTGACCGTGAATTTGATTTGTTCGAACATAGACCCGTAACCGGACCAAATCATCCTAAGGAGGGTGGTTGGTCAGGTGGGTCTTCGTTTTGGATTGGTGTGATGAATGGTCTCCCTTACATGAAGTGGGATGAAAAAAAAAACTCAAGTTTACCCTGGTTTCCATCTGATGTTCTCAAATTTTGTTGTGACGTGGTCCTACCGGCTGTGGGCAGCAGCAAGGTTTTTGGAACCACGGAGCACAAGAGGTATGACCAATCTCGCGAGATGAAATTATTGTTTCGTGCCCACCCATCGTTTAAGTCTGATTCTGGACAATTGTCCAATGTATGGTACGATTGGGCTAATTTTCAACTCGACCTCCTTGATGGACGTGGACTGAAAGTTTATCCATGTCAGATTCTGTGCCTGCTTTACCTCGAAGGTCCTTTCCCCGTGGGTAGCTCCGTTAGTGGTTTCGAATTAGTGCACGATGGTTATTATGCCGTCGCTCGTTGCTTTGTTTCTGCAGACCCCATACCGAGCAAGAGGGACAAAGGAAAAAAACACCATCATGCGTTGGTAAAGCTAGGTGAGCTTCGGAACAAATTGTATTTGTTCGACTGCAACGCCATTGAGTCCGAAGCTGCCGTTGTTAGAAACCATGGTAGTCCTGACCAATATTTTGTGCTGGGTAATCGTGAACAATGGTTGTTTAATTTCCGCGAGACAATGGCTTCACTGGAAAAGAAGGATTTACAATCAATAGTACGAGATGGTGAAAACAGCACATGACTTCAATGAACAAGTTTATTATCTTTTCCCGTGTTTTGGATTGTATACTAGTATGGTACAATCATACCCCCCTTCTCAGATGTATTTTGCGTTTTTTTATTTTCTGTAACGGCGTTGCACCAAATGCCCTTTTCCCGTGTTTTGGATGGTATACTAGTATAATACAATCATACCCCCTTATCATGTGTATTTTGCGTTTTTCTATTATCTGCAACTGCGTTGCACCAAATGCCCTTTTCCCGTGTTTTGGATGCTGGTTTTCCTGTATATTTTGTGTTTTTCTATTTTCTGCAACGGCGTTGCACCAAATGCCCTTTTCCCGTTTTTTGGATTGTATACTAGTATGGTACAATCATACCCCCCTTCTCATGTTTATTTACCGTTTTTCTATATTCTGCAACGGCGTTGCACCAAACGCTCTTTTCCCGTTTTTTGGATTGTATACTAGTATGGTACAATCATACCCCCCTTCTCATGTTTATTTAGCGTTTTTCTATATTCTGCAACGGCGTTGCACAAAATGCCCTTTTCCCGTTTTTTGGATTGTATACTAGTATGGTACAATCATACCCCCCTTCTCATGTTTATTTAGCGTTTTTCTATATTCTGCAACGGCGTTGCACAAAATGCCCTTTTCCCGTTTTTTGGATTGTATACTAGTATGGTACAATCATACCCCCCTTCTCATGATGTTTATTTAGCGTTTTTCTATATTCTGCAACGGCGTTGCACAAAATGCCCTTTTCCTGTATTTTCGACTGTATAGTACTAGTACGGTACAGTCATAAATTTTTTGTCATGAGTATCAAGTTATTATTATAATGGATTACTTCTTAGTATAGTTTTGCGCGATACATAGGCGCTCATAATATAACACCCTTCGTATTTGGGATTCGAACAGCTATGAAACACTAACGGATTAAAGAGCAGAGTATCACCAGAACGCAACGGCACTTTGATGCGGTACGTTGGGAAGACAAAATAATAAATCACTTCGTCAGCATGCACTCCCGACGGAGCTATGACTGTTAAACGAGTATAATACATGTCATCATCAACATGGCATCGAGAATGGTAATTTCGACCAATCGAAAAAGCTAATGCCTGTTTCCCAATGGCATTGAGCTGCGTACGAGTCAGAATCTGAGACAACACATCCATTTCATCCTCAACAAATGGTTCGATGTGTGTTAAACTATGATGCATATGCTTCACAATTCTCACTGTCGTGTGTTCCAGCTCCAGTTTCATGTTTGGTTTCACATGACTTTTGAACACGTACTCACCATTGTTGGAAGACAATCTTTCTGGTCTAACTCCAATGATAGCATAATCATCGTTGATACTGCCGCGCTTCTGACCTCTGGCAACTGTCGGTTTGGATCCAACAATTTCCGGAGCAAACTTTCTTAACAGTTTGATATTATTCTTCGTAGCAAGGTGTCGCTTGGCAAATTTTCTGGAAACTTTTGCGAAAATGCGCAACGACGGATTATTCTCGTCAAACGCAACAATATGCTCGTCGTTTCTACTATCCAATCTATCGAATTTATCTATCAACAAAGCCTGTTCCGGTTGATACTTTTTCTTTCCTCTTATTTTGCCACCCCAGTTTGTCTCCATGTATTTTCCTTTGACCACATTTGTTCTGTCTTTGTTTTTCAACGCTATTGTACTGACACAATCATTGCAAGTACTACGCCTATTTGTCCTTTCCTTCTTCATTGGTTTTATGTCGGACAACTTTGTATAAGTTTTATGGCTCGTTGACACCGGTGCTGCAATCCTAAGAAAGTTCGATGACATTCTCTGCTTTCTTCTTTTCTCATGTTTCCTATCTCTTATTTGCTTCATAGCCCGGTCCGAGAACTGATTTCTTGTCATGGTTGGAGTACGTGTAGCAATTTGAAGCCAATGATTCGTTGCCGTTAGTTGTTTCGCCCGTGCGCTTGTTCCTTGACACTTTTCGCTTGCCGCTTTTTGCTTGACACTTTTCGCTTGCCGCTTTCCACTTGCCGCTTTCCGCTTGCCGCTTTTTGCTTGACACTTTTCGCTTGCCGCTTTCCACTTGCCGCTTTCCGCTTGCCGCTTTTTGTCGCTGCCGATTGCCGCTGTTGTTCTCGCTGCTGCTTGGCGCTGCCGCTGCCACTGTGGCTGCCGATTGCCGCTTTGTTGCTCTCGCTGCTGCTTGGCGCTGTGGCTGTCGCTGCCGATTGCTTGCCGCTGCCGCTGTGTCTGTCGCTGCCGATTGCCGCTGTTGCTCTCGCTGCTGCTTGGCGCTGCCGCTGTGGCTGTCGCTGCCGATTGCCGCTGTTGCTCTCGCTGCTGCTTGGCGCTGCCGCTGTGGCTGTCGCTGCCGCTGTGGCTGCCGCTGTTGCTCTCGCTGCTGCTTGGCGCTGTGGCTGTCGCTGCCGATTGCCGCTGTTGCTCTCGCTGCTGCCAATTGCCGCTGTTGCTATCTGCGGTTCAACGAGTTGTTGACGTTGTCAACGACTTTATTGGAATATTTGGTATGATAATTGAACAAAATGGGTGAGTATCTATTGATGTAGTACAGTAAATAATAACAACAGAATAATATAATCTACATGCTACCAACGTACACCGTTTGCTTCCTTTCGTTGTTGTTGTTGATTGGTGGTGTTGCTGTGTTGTTGCCGTTGTTGTTACCTTCGATTCTGTGTTGACTTCGATTCAGTGTCGCGCTCGATTTGTTGTATCCTTTGCACCTATAGGAAAGATTTGCCACACCAGGAAAGATTGGTTCTACCGATTCGTTGTTTCCAATCCCTTACGGTCCTATGAAAATGAGAAGAAAAAGAGAAGGAAGAAAATACATTATCAGGAATGCCAGAAGAAGTAAGATCATTGTCTTTCTCCTCTCTCATTCTTACCGTTGCGATTGCCAATTTCTAATCTGTTGTTTCCAATCTGTTATTCCGTTCCGGTCCTATGAAATAAGGAAGAAAAACATAAGTGAGGAAATACATTATCAGTAATGCCGGTCGAGGAAGTATTATCATTGTTGTCTATCTCATTCGTACCGTTGCTTGTTCTGATTCGTTTTACCGTTGATGTCACCGATACGTTGTTATTCGTTGTCGTTGTTCTTTCTGCTGCCGTTGATTTGCAGACTTGTAGTAATTCCTATGTCACGAAAAACAGGGACTTGTTCCTGTTGATATATAGGCAATTGATGCAGATTTTGTGCTTTCAAGATGTTTATGTAAGGCGGCCGTCCAAACAAGAATATCTTTCCAGCAACTAATCCCTAATCGAATGCTTTCTACTTCTTTTGCAGTACAAGGCTGTTATATCGGACTGAAATATCTGAGAACGGATCGTTGTGCTCGTGACATCGTCGCCCTAAGGCATGTGACGAAGAGGGTCGGATCCCACGTTCTCGGACGGAGTGTTGTTGGAAAGAAACAACACTCTACTCAGATAAGTTGGAAATTGATGTTTGTCGGAAAGTGAAAAAAAGTGACCGAAGTTAGTGAGCAACATACTTTCATTGTAAGCTAACTACTCCGTACAAAGTACTGTTCGTGTCCGATAAATCAAGTATCAACATTCGAACGTAAGAATGACACCACCAGTTCCATACATTTTCTGCTAAGTAAACAACTTCGAACGTAAGAATGATATTGGTCCGTTAAGTATTATGTTTTTTTTTTTTTTTGCAACGGCGTTGCAACAAATGGTCTTTTTGGTATTTAGCGTGATAAGAATGACACCACCAGTTCCATACATTTTCTGCTAAGTAAACAACTTCGAACGTAAGAATGATATTGGTCCGTTAAGTATTATGTTTTTTTTTTTTTTTTGCAACGGCGTTGCAACAAATGGTCTTTTTGGTATTTAGCGTGATAAGAATGACACCACCAGTTCCATACATTTTCTGCTAAGTAAACAACTTCGAACGTAAGAATGATATTGGTCCGTTAAGTATTATGTTCTTTTTTTTTTTTGCAACGGCGTTGCAACAAATGGTCTTTTTGGTATTTAGCGTGATATGGATCATACAACAGTACAACAAACTTCGAACGTAAGAATGATATTGGTTCGTTAAGTATTATGTTCTTTTTTTTTTTGCAACGGCGTTGCAACAAATTGTCTTTTTGGTATTTAGCGTGATATGGATCATACAACAGTACAACAAACTTCGAACGTCAGAATTACATTGGTCCGTTAAGTATTTTACTTTTTGTTATTTTTGTAACGGCGTTGCAACAAATGGTATTTTTGTTATTTAGCGTGATATGGTTCATACGTAGTTAGCGTCATGGTTCATACGATAGTACTGGTCATACCAAAGTACCTTTGTACCCCACAAAATGCACCAAATCATCGATCGGACCATTTTTTTTTTGCCAACAGCGTTGCAACAAAAGCCCTTTTTAGTATTTAGCGTGAAAAGTTTCATACGACTGTACGTTTCTACACAAATTGCACCAATTCAGCGATCGGATCATTTGTTTTTTGGCAACGGAGTTACACCAACCAATGCCCTTTTCCCTATTTAGCGCTACTAGGTGTTCATACGACTGTACTTTTGTACACACAATGGAACAATTCAGCGATGGGGCCATTTTCCAAATTGGAAAATGTTCCTTTTTATCTTTTCTTCTTCTCACCTTTCATTCCACCCAAAAAACCCTTTTTTCCGTTTTTCGGGAACGGCGGTTCCAGTTACAAAAAATGGTTTTTTGATCCCAACGGATTCACAGACAAATCCCCGCCCTTGCATTCGTCGTTGCAGGTTTTATTTGTCCAATTATTGTGACAATATTGTTTAACTCTTTCTCAGGTTAGTGGTAGAACGTCTTTACGAGAACAAGGACACGTTTACGGGCACCTTCTACGTTTTCGATTTTTTGAGAAATGGTTTTTGAGACATGATTACCACTGTCGCGTCGCTACGTGAGTGGTGATATCTGGTGAAAGAAGTTTCAAGTTGTACTACTGTCCTTCTTTCATTCAATGTTTGCTCGTAACTCGGGTAAACTAGATTCACACAACAGTGATTCTCATTGTTTTCAAACAATAAAAAGATTGTCTCAAATACTGATAACATTTTACATTGCCAATGACACCTACGACTAATAGTGCTCGCAAGCGCGGTGCCAACCCAAATTCAAATGAGAAAACGCCTACGACTAATAGTGCTCGCAAGCGCGGTGCCAACCCAAATTCAAATGAGAAAACGACAAGTTGTAAGAAGGGTAGATTGAAAGACCCACCAACCAATAGTCTTGACAAACATGATACCGATCAAAGAGATCATCGACAGGCAGTAATTAATAACCTTACAAAGGCTTTGAAGGGTGAGTCATATGGAACAGAGGAGTTTGTGAGGAACCTCAGTCTTGAGGTTACAACATGTTTCACTGCATTGTTGACGAGGGTTTACCTTGTATCAAAAATTATTGAATCCGAACCTACACCAGATTTCAGGAAGTCAATGTCTACTACTAACTCTGCGGAAAAGAAGAAGGGGAAGGGAAAGAAGAAAAAACCCGATACAACCTTAAGTGACTTAGGGCCAATTCCCCATCAAATAAACGTCATGGTGGATTTATTTTTGTTTGAAATTGACAACGGTATGACTGGAGTGTTGAAATTGTTGAGCAGGAAGCAATTAACCGATCGATTCAATGACTACGACATGGCGAACAAGTGGGATAGGTTCGAGTCACTGTTGAAGAATGTTAACGACACATCAGGCGTGGATGCTATTTATGGGCGCAACGTCGTCAACTACGTTACAATGAAGAAGTACATGATAATGTACCGTGAGATATTGGTTTGGTACATGAAGAATGTGAAGTATCCACCTGGGTCGGATATTTTGTCTGAGGATTTGTGTTTCCATACCAAAGGCGACAATTGTTCTCCAAGTCAGTTGAAAGGATACGTCAGATCAATGAGGAACTTCTTGGACTGCCTTATGGCAAAGACCTCTCTACGTGTTTCAATGACTCATAGCTGCAATCAGGTGGACTTAGACAAACATTTCAAGAAGCAGCGTATTGAATGCTTAAAATCCTTACCAACAGAAAACATCGAGTTTAAAGAACTTATTGTGTCAAACAATAAGTTGATGAAGATAACGGAACGAGAGACTGCTTTTCAGGAGCTCATTCGTGAACATTGGTTACGCTTTCAAGGGAAGGCGAAAACCATTTGTACCATCATCGACATGAGACACGTCGACATCAAAGTTTTGACACACGAAGGTTTTTATCAGTATTACTTACCCGAATTAATTAACAATTCATTCGTCTTGGGCACAACGGTACTTTCTGGGGAGAAGTGGGTTCCAGTAGGATTTCATCGAAAAGGGGACACGCAAATTCCGGAAACGGGAAAAGTGTTATTACCACTCAATACTCAATTGGTTTTCCACTACGTCATCAACTACAAGCACACGGTCACAAAATATTACAACATACATTTCGATATCGATGAGGACCTTGTCACCCTGTCGCCATGCAAACATGGAACCGGAAAAATAGATCTGGCATATTTCAAGGTGCCGAAAGGAATCCTATATTTGGTGCATCAATGGCTTATAACAAAATTTGTCCAAAACGGGAACAAGATTGGGGTAAACGTGGTCGTTTCGTTGGAAACAGCATGTAATTTGTTCATTTCTCAAGTACTATGTGCATCAATGATTCGAGTCGACGGCGTTGGTTCGTCCTTTGATTGTTCAATTGACAATGTTTGTGAGAAAATGATACCAAAAGTCTTCAAAACCAATAACCAATCATTTGTCAGTTACGATCATGTGATGGAAACCATTGAAGATTTGGTATTGACCGAGAGGAATTTTCTAAAAGGAGCTATGGTCACCGAATCGACGGAGGGAAGTGTTCCGTATTTTCAAAGGAATGATCGATTGTACATTTTCCCGACGGAATGTGTTCTGAGTAAGACAAAATTTGCCCATGTCAATTTTGACGATAAACCACAAGAACTTGTAACAGGTATTTTGGAACTGTCCGGATTGGAAGAACAACATAAGAATCAAACTTGTGTTACAAGATTCCTTCAATACGATGTTAACTCACAACAAGAGGTGCACCAACGAGTTTTTATGGAACACATTCCATACGTGTTCCGTGAGATATTCGTAATTGATCCAGAAGTTCTCCAACGTCATACTTGGGTGGAAGAATTCATTCAGTATAGCTACCTTCCAGAAATGGGTACCATATTTACCCCGTTGACAGAAAAACTAGCAATATATTTGTTGGAAAAGTCGGATGATCTATCATCGGCTAACCTTGTAGTTCAATTTTTGGACGATAAGGTTGTCAACAATTATGGAAAGGGAACGGGAGAATTGAATCTGGCATTCGAACACCTCCAGGGTCGTGACTTTGTTTTTTACGAACCATCGGACTTTCTAACTTGGGATTGCTTCAAAAGATCCAAGGTTCAAATAAATGAGTTCAACAAATCAAATAACACATACCGGGTAGGATGGGTTACTTTCAATCTCAATACGACAAATGATTCCAAGCGTGGATTCATCCCACCCTGGGATGATAACGTTGACGGTGGCAATGTTGGCAAGACGAACAATATCAACGATGGGAGAAAGAACATCAGTGGATCGAAAGTAACCAGTAACGGTTCGAAAAATAAGCCAAACGAATCTAAAGAATCGGGAATTGACACAAGTAAGGGTAATTCCAAGGATACTGGTTTGACTGACACAACGACTAAAAGCTGTGAAAAAAAGGGTTCAAATGTAAGCGAAGAAATGATTATAGATGTTGCGAAAAATCATCTTAACGCCACTGTAACACTGCCAGTTTATCCTATCATGATCAACGAGAAGGAAACCAAACGTGAATTCCGATGTTCTGTGCTGTTGAAAGATCAGGATCCAGAGATATTGTTTCCTATTTACGAAGTAAACGAACAAGTTCGTTATACTCCAGAAAAAAATGGACCAGTTGAAATTGGAGAAGTTTATAGGTACGTTTTCGGAGACTACGACCAATATGATCGAGTGGCGGGTTATATATGTACTTTCCACAAACGTAAGGTGGGGGAGAAACGACAATTTTGCCCATACTTTCAGATTTCCGGCATGAAAGAAACCAATCCTCGACGCATTAAAAGAGTATCGGATTTAGTAAAATGTTTCAGCAAGGATGTTGGGATTAGTGACCCGACGGATGGAAGTGAGGAGGTATCCGATTCATCTTCTGACACAACCACAACCGTGTCAGAGTACAGCACCAGTTCCACCAAATCATCCAAGATTGGATGAGTGAGGCATACTATGTTACACCAAATGCAAGCATCCGTTTGTAACTTATCCATTATCCTTCATAGTTCTTTATTCAATCAATATTATGCAAAATATTGATCATGAAATTGCAGCCTAATTCGCACAATCATAAACATACTAACTAATATTACTAGGACTAATAAATTTTAAAACTGACTCAAGTATAAGTAGAAGATTTCTGGTCAATTCTGTTTCATGTAGCCAATGCCACACATTTGCACTCGAAAACTGCCTAGGAATCACTATTTGGGTACATGCAGCAATGCCAGAGGGGACTAAAATTGTTCTAAATCTCATACTGACTAAAGTATCAGCCTGTTTCTTGTCCAGTTTGTTTCATAGTCTACCCCATCCATAGTATGAGCAATATTCATCCTGAAATTGCAGTCAATGCCACTCATTTGCACTCTAAAACTGACTAGGACTCAATATTTTGGTACATGCATGTCCAGGGACAAACATTATTCTAAAATTCACACTGACTAGAGTATCAACCTGTTTCTTTTCCAGTTTGTTTCATAGTCTCCCCAATCCATAGTATGAGCAATATTCATCCTGAAATTGCAGTCAATGCCACACATTTGCACTCAAAACTGACTAGGACTCAGTATTTTGGTACATGCATGTCCAGGGACAAACATTATTCTAAAATTCATACTGACTAAAGTATCAGCCTGTTTCTTGTCCGGTTTGTTTCATAGTCTCCCCAATCCATAGTATGAGCAATATTCATCCTGAAATTGCAGTCAATGCCACACATTTGCACTCAAAACTGACTAGGACTCAGTATTTTGGTACATGCATGTCCAGGGACAACATTATTCTAAAATTCACACTGACTAAAGTATCAGCCTGTTTCTTGTCCAGTTTGTTTCATAGTCTACCCCATCCATAGTATGAGCAATATTCATCCTGAAATTGCAGTCAATGCCACTCATTTGCACTCTAAAACTGACTAGGACTCAATATTTTGGTACATGCATGTCCAGGGACAAACATTATTCTAAAATTCACACTGACTAGAGTATCAACCTGTTTCTTTTCCAGTTTGTTTCATAGTCTCCCCAATCCATAGTATGAGCAATATTCATCCTGAAATTGCAGTCAATGCCACACATTTGCACTCAAAACTGACTAGGACTCAGTATTTTGGTACATGCATGTCCAGGGACATGCATTATTCTAAAATTCATACTGACTAAAGTATCAGCCTGTTTCTTGTCCGGTTTGTTTCATAGTCTCCCCAATCCATAGTATGAGCAATATTAATCCTGAAATTACAGTCAATGCTACACATTTACACTCAAAACTGACTAGGACTCAGTATTTTGGTACATGCATGTCCAGGGACAACATTATTCTAAAATTCACACTGACTAAAGTATCAGCCTGTTTCTTGTCCAGTTTGTTTCATAGTCTACCCCATCCATAGTATGAGCAATATTCATCCTGAAATTGCAGTCAATGCCACTCATTTGCACTCTAAAACTGACTAGGACTCAATATTTTGGTACATGCATGTCCAGGGACATGCATTATTCTAAAATTCATACTGACTAAAGTATCAGCCTGTTTCTTGTCCAGTTTGTTTCATAGTCTACCCCATCCATAGTATGAGCAATATTAATCCTGAAATTACAGTCAATGCTACACATTTACACTCAAAACTGACTAGGACTCACTATTTTGGTACATGCATGTCCAGGGACAAACATTATTCTAAAATTCATACTGACTAAAGTATCAGCCTGCTTCTTGTCCAGTTTGTTTCAGCACAGTGTACCCCATCCATAGTATGAACACTATTCATCCTGAAATTGCAGTCAATGCAACACATTTCCACTCTAAAACTAAGTACTAGGACTCAGTATTTTGGTACATGCATGTCCAGGGACAAACATTATTAGAAAATTCATAATGACTAAAATATAAGGCTGTGACTTGTCAATATGGTTTCATAGTCTCCCCAATCCATAGTATGGGCAATATTTATCCAAACATTTCAGAAAATAACACACTTTGACACTCAAAAAGTAAATGAGAAACACTAATTTGGTTACTTGTTCATACAAAAATCAAAAAACTAATAACCAAAATTTACGGAGACTACCCTTGGTACACCAGATCTCAACGGAGGAATCGATCCACTGGACACGTTCACCACTATATCAACAACCAATTATACGTGATCGGGAAAAGTTACACTACATAAAGCTAGTCAGTTTTTGAACCACATAATTGGTGTGCACCGTCCCAATACTACAATAATAAAAAATTTATACAAAAGTAATACGTAGGACACACTTCGGACATATGTCTACGGGGGAATCGATCCAATGGACACGTTCACCTCTACCGGTATATCAAGAACCAATCTTATCCAAAGGGGAAAAGTTACACTACTTAACGCTAGTCTGTTTATGAGTCAGACAATTTATGTGCGTCGTACCAATACCATATTAAAAAAATAGTGCCAAGGAAGTACGAAGAATACATCTTGTACACATCTCTATGGAGGTATCGATCCACCGGACACGTTCATCTCAACGATATATCAAGAACCAATCGCATGCAGATGAGGAAAGTTACATTACTTAAAGAAGCTTGTCTGTTTTTGAATCAGACTATTTGCGTGCACCGTCGTAGTGTTGGTACGGGTACGTAAAAATAGTAAGAATTATGCGTGAACGGGAAAAAGCAGCCACAACCAAAAACTGCAAGTTACAACGCCTGGAGAAAACAACAAATACCAACTTTATGATGCGGCGTGGGAGTACGAACGTTAGGTGTACTGTGGTACAAATAGGTGCATGACTGCATTACAAATGGGAAATAACAGGAAAATGAAAAGCAAAACACCGAAACCGACACACAGAACAACAGTTGTGCCAACCCGGGGTACTGTCTTCTCCAAGGATTACAACAAACAGATGCACGAGCTAAACCACGATGATGTAAACAACGACGGAAACCCGTTTCTATATCATTTCGAAACAGGATTTGATGCCTTGTGTGCCAAAAACGGACACTTGGTTAACACAATCCTTAGTGGATGCCAGAAGATAGAAGAAGTGCGACAAAGACTCAACAGCAAAAAAGGACATTTCGAGGAGGACGAAGCTTTGAACATTTGGGAACAATGCTTCAAGTACATAACCGAGGAAGTATTTCCCGACTACAAAGAAGGGAACACTGACGGGATGGACCATGTATGGGCAATGGGAGTCATTCTTGCATACATTACATGTGGTTATCCCGCATTGAAAACATCGGAAGACATTAAGTGCTACGACAACGTGGGTATTGGACCGGAAGTAAAATCAATAGAACGAGAGAGAATGATACAAGACGGTCGTACTTTCCCGGCAAAAAAATGGAGTAATCTGACACCGGAGGCAAGAGAACACATAAAAGACTGTATACATTACCACCCTGGGAACCGTCCTTGTATGACGTACATTTGGTTCAACAACTGGCGCAAAATGACGAATGAGGCAATCATCGAAACTGACAGATTGGAATGGTATTGCAGATCAAAAGACGATAACGAGTGGTACTCAACACAAGAAATATTGCCGCCAATTAAAGAAGAGAACATAAATAACAAAAACACGAAAAAAAATGTACCAAACATAAGTGGGATTCATTCATGAACAAAGCAAGAAAACAGTCAAAAAAGAAAAAACGGAAGGTAAAAGAAGTGACAAACAGGGGGGGAAAGAGCGAACAAGACGAAAACGAGTGGAAAATTGAGAAATGGCTAAGTCTTTACGAAAAACGTTGGAATTCGCCGGAAGATTTAGAGGAATATAACAACTATCCCGTTCCTTGTGGAGCATGGGGACGCGTGAAACACTAACTCTGCAACTCTGTAAGGATTCCATTACAAAAAAAACAATGACAATATCGAAGGTATCGCCGGTACAAATTAAGTGCAAAAAATAGAACGGAAATTATGTAAAATATCACCTAAAAAAAATATACATTCAAAAAAATACTCATCAGAAAGCAACAAAACAACAACAACAAAATTCCCTCCGTTGAACCTACAAATTGTGATCCAATCCATAATTAATTAAGGGGGGAGTGTCAACCACCCAAAATATAGAATTTACTGCAACGCCGTTGCAGAAAATTGAAAAACAATAAGTAGATAAATAAATAGGGAATGATATGGTACCGTAGGGTAAGTACGGTAGGGTAGGGAAGAACAAAATGTTCGGGTCCGCGCCAAAATTTTGAGGACTCCACATTCCAGAATATCACGGAACGCTCGAAAATAAGATAGGCAGGCGACAGTACAAGAACAACACTCACAGATAGTACAATTAGTTGAAATACAGCTATTCCTTGGAGACAGTAAATCAAGAGCTTACAGTGTGTACAGTAGGAATGAAAAAAAAATACCAAACGATTCCTACAAACAACATTATTATCATAAAAATAGCGCGCCAAATCAATCAAAGGTAAAAACGGTAAGTTGATGTGCACGAGTTAACAAAAAAATTATGGTGGAACTGAGTACTATTTGCAGTCCGGTGACAGGTAGAACCATTGTTACCCATAACACAAACAGCCCAAACAGCAGTGTATCGGGAAGTGACCGAACAAACACAAAAGATAGCCAAACATATACAACCACCAACAGTAGCAACAGAAATATTCTACTGACAACAAAACAATACGATAACGATAACTTGGAAAACAACATTGTCAAACACGTCAAAGAAAAAGCATTCAGGAAATTAAAATTCCCGCCAGAGATTACATTCGTGAAGGCGACGATATTCAAAATTGTAAAACAAGCGAATAACAATGAAATACCAAATACAATCGATATAAAAGACCAAAAGTGGAGTGGAATTTATTGCCGAGCAGTGACTGCGTGTAGGCACAATGCTCAAACTCTTGCCAGGAAAAACTACAAAGGTACGCAACCAACAAGAAAATGACTGCCGGCATGCAATCGTTCATAATCCATTCTAACATTTTGGTCGTATTAACACTGACACGTAGACGATAAAAGAAACAACCAGATACCAGATAGTTTCCCAGGAACGGTTCTAATCACGGACACACAAGACGTTAACTCAGAAAATAGGTACCAATTGCACGAAGACTATCGGCGGAAAAATTCACCAGAATTCAAATACTTCATGAAAAGAATTCTTGGAGCTGTGTCACCAAAACAGACAGACTTCAAAAGAAAATCAGTCAGAATGACAATCAGTACCATTTTCACACCAAGCGATGAAGCTTTTGCATTGCTTTTCCTTTACAACGACTACGACTCGTGGATAAACACAACAAAGGGCACGAGGTTGAGAAAAAAATTCACTGACGGTAAGTCTGGAAATAAGGAGGGGTGGAGTAACGAGGGACAAGATCTTTACGAATACCTAGTAAGCGAATTAGAAGAACGAAGGGAGGAACAACAGTCAAAAGAATTAGAGACGGAAATACTTAAAATGTACCAAAAGCAAAATAGCAATCGTAAACAACAAGATAAGGAGGAGAACAAAGAGGGAAAAACACGGAAGCGAAAACGTACCTTGGTTGAGATTCTTGGCGAAGATGATGAGGACTACAAATTTTTCATGGAATACAATAAAAACGAACAAGAGTAATGGATGATATCAACATCAATAGTAGAACGGCTAGTTCATTATTATTTTATGGTTTGCACAATATTGTTCCGGGTCTTCTGTTCGAATATAATACAATAAACAAGATAATTTCAAAGGCTGATAAAATACTTTCGTATTTGTTACAAAATATGTTTGTTGTATTTCCGTATTTGATAAGCGTAGCGTGAATATTGTAAAATGTCGGAGAGTATTGCAAATGCGGATAAAATATTTTCTTATTAGTACAAAAATATGGTTGTTGGATTTTGATATTCGAAAAAGATAGTGTGAGTAACGTGAAAGTGACGTAACAGAATACATTGCTGGTTATCAAGAAACTCGTATATTTGTTCAGAAAATGGTATCAACGCTACGACAATATCAGTGTACATAGAGGATATTATTACAAAAGATGAGTTTCGTGTGGAAAATAACAAAAATTCAATGGCGAGTAAATATTAACGGGGTAAGCATGAAACAAAATTGTAGAATAGAAAAATTTGGAAGCAACCATGAAACAAGGGGTGAAAATATGGATAGGAAAATAGTCCTACTTGAAATTGTTGCGTGCAAAAATAGGTAGAGAATTATTTATTGTGCGCGCAACAAAATGTTTCGGAATATTTTAAAATATCGCACGAATTTTACGAAAGCACGAGCATCGTTTATGTGACGTTGAATTACATTGGTTCAATCCAGTCCCACATGGAATCAAACCTACATCGCCAGGCCGGCATGCGCATGTGCACACATGATTGAATTTGATTGGTTGGTTTTGGTGTAAAGTAGTTATCTTAGTATGTCAGAGGTTTTGACTGTTACAATTAAATCATGCGCAAACCGCTAAGAGAGGAGTCGAACACTGCTCTGACATACTAATAATAATCTCTTATAAATTTTTTACATTCCCAGCTCGGCATGAAACAAAAAACAAAAAATCTGATGCGGTTTTTCAGAGTTAAAAATATATTGAGAGATTATCAATAGTATGTCAGAGCAGTGTCCGATTTCCTCTCTTGGTGATTTGTGTGTGATTTAACCGCAATGGTAGAAATCTCTGACACACTAAGATTACCACTTTACAGTAAAACCGACCAATCAAATTCAACCAAATTCACCAACCATGTGCGCAACCATGTGAAATTGCCAAGCCCTCCAATACTCAAATTCTTCAGCCAATCAGCTTTAAGAGAAGGGCCTCGGGGCGCCCTCAAACACAACAAACACATGCTGCACTTCAATTCCAACAAACAAATATAAACACACAACACAACACAAAAAGCACAAAACACCAAAAGCAACCAAATGCAGAAACAAGCAAGACAACAACATACTACTCTTGAAAATACCCACCAACAACACCCATCCATCCTCAACAAAACACTCCCCTTCTTTGTCTCCAGCAAGCAAAATGTCTTACACAAGCAGCAGCCTATTTGCCAAAGCAGCACGGCATGTCCAACAGGATGACTACAATGGCGCTCCAGCAGCTTATACATAACTTGCCTATGGTTGGAAAGGGGCAGAGCTTCTTCAGTATTGCAGTAGCGTATTTGGTTACCTGGATTATCTGCAAACAGTCACTGAAGGTATTTGGCTTTCTTTTCTATCCGGCCTATTGGAAATGGCCGGAAGCTGAAGCAAGAGGGAACACAACAAATATTTGACGCCGATGACTATCAAACTGTGATGGCAAAAAACAATAGAAGTAGCAATAGTATGGATCCTGAATCCCTTTTGGAGCTGGAGACAGACCACGACCCTGTAGGTTGGGATACTGTGAATCAGTACTTGTGTTCCATCCTCAAAATATGGAGGCATCAGAGAAGTCAAAACGCCAACAATCTTACTAAGGAACACATCTGATCCAAAAGAGTTTCCTAACTGTTTTGAGTGGTTTAAGTCCAAAAGATAAAGATAAAAAAGACGAGATTCAATGAGAAGATAGATCATGCACTGTCACCATACATGAATGTGCAAAACATTGAGAGGATTGAGAATTTTTTGTTCTCTAAGAATTGGTACAAGCCAAATTATCATGTGGTAGCCTTGAGAGGCAGATTCTGTTTCCTTATGACACATGGAGATGTTCTGCGCGGCAAGTTCTCATTCAAATGAGAGCTACCCAACCTGTGCAACCTTATCAAATACAATGAAGGGACATATGCCTGTCATATCTTTATCATGCAAATAATGACAGGGAAACAAATGGTCAGAAAACTGTTTATAGTCGGGATATGAGACACAGGAAGGTTAACATGTGTCCCATTGGTGCATTGGGCTTTTATTTGATGACACGATTCCATTCAATGGCAGAGCTTGCTCAATATGACTTTGCGAATAACATGCCATGGTTCAATGTGAAATTACTAACTGATTGTAATAACTTGGGGAACTATCAGCGGCTGATCACTGATCAAGCCTATTTGGCCACAATGAAACAAGCATGCAAAGCCTTGGGTAGTATCACTTCAAAGCATTTCGCTCACTTTGGCGGAGGAACCAGTGCAATTGCATGTGAGATGCAAGAGGTCAATCTAAAATACATCAAAATGATTAGAAATTGGAATGTTGATGTTAGAGAGGATCAATATTCGTCCAATCTCCCTTTGAATGCTATGCAGGCGTTGGCTGGGAATTTCCAAGATGGAGTTGAGTTCTACTTGCCAAGAAGTTCTATCAGTCCACCTCCAGAGCTTTGGCCTCAAGTGTTCCCCTTCTTTGAGAAGGGGGGATAAACACAGTCAATAGTGGTGACCAAAAGCCCACTGCTCAAGCTTTCTTTGAGCTCCTCCTCATTTTATAATCCATAGTACTACATGACACTGCCATCTTGCTCTACCAAGGCAGGAAAAACTGACTCTTCTCCTTGCCTGTCTTCAAAACTCAACTGTTCAAGACTTATCAAGCAGCACTCATTGAGAAGGTCATCAGCAAAACAGGAATGGGAGCTGCTACTACCTCAATCAAAAGGAGTATCAATGTTGCTCTTCTGGGGGTTGGGGACCGGCTTCACAACATTCATTCAAAAGTCCATATTGTTTCAAAGGGCATTGGGATGATAAAGGCTTCAGTTACCAGCTTCAGATAAGAACAAGGTGTTGTCAACACCCAAGCTCACCACTCCCTGCAGCATGTGCATTCATTCAACTGCCAATGCCAATACCAACAACAACAACAACAACAACAACAGACGCAACAACAGACACACCGGATACTCCAACAAGAAGGTTCTTCCGTAATCATAAGTTGGTTTCATTGATGTGGAATTAGCGGTTTGGACTTGGCAAGCTCAATGACAACAATGACTTCTCCAGGGATATTGAAGACCTTGAAAAGAGCAGCAGCTGATGGAGGAAGCTTCAGAACACAGCCGGCCAGAAGCATTTCTCCTGGCTCAAGTACATTATTGATTATGTGAAGGGTACGGTAGAGTTGTCGCTGGAGAATACTTAGCGGCAATACTGAAAGAAGGTGACAACTTAATGGAGACAAAGACAAAGACCCTTTCAACACTACGTCAACTATGATCTATGTAATACACACTTTTTTTTTCTGAATCCACATGTTTCATGCGCCTCTATTTGTTTATTTATCCATATGAAGAATTCCACATATATTCCAAAATGAGATTCCACATTCCAAAATGAGATTTATACATTAGCCCGCCAAAAAATCTGTGTAAAAATTTTCATTCCCGGAATACTAAAAACAGAAATCTGGGTACTACGCAGAAAAGTATTTCGGGAATGACCCAGTATGACAAGTACAAGTAATCTTATGAGTATGAGTTTAGTTGCTAATGCCACTCGATTTTAAAAGACTGGTTACGAGCCCACTCATTTCGCTGCTCTACCAACAACCTAGCTATTTGGTCTATCCTTTCTAACTACCGTGATATAGCTTGAACACTAATGCATACCTCGCGCCCAAATTGGTTGGGTTCTTAGCTATCCATAGATACCCAATAAGCTGGTTCTCTGCCTGCCTGACCTTTTCTAGTAGTGGGTTTCTCACGAGGCAAAAAAAAAACTTGAAAATCTCCCATTTTCATTACCATGGATAGGGACCTATCCCCCCCCTTGTATCTCATAAACCAAGAACTCCAAAAAGTTGGTAGGATAGGCAAACGATTCTAGACAACAATACTAACAAGGCCTGCAAGTTGGGGGCCGATTGATAGAGTAAATGAGGAAAAAACTGAGCAGCGAAACAGACGACTCAAATTCGGATTTTCACCTACACAGAAAACGCCCCCTCCAAACCCAAGGGACAGCAGATATCTCCATACTGAAGGCACCAACGGCAACGATATTGCAAGGATCTCTTCATTATATCAAGAAGGACAACAAGGCCTGCAAGTTTCGAATCGATTGATTGAGTGGATTGGAAGTATCTAACTGGCAAAGCTTTGGACACGAGGTCCATTTTGAAGGGAAACAAGGAAAAAAAACGGTGAATATTAATATCTCCATACTGAAGTCACCGCGGGCAACGATATTACAGGGATCCCTTCATTATACTAAGAAGGACAAGGCCTGCAAGTTTCGAATCGATTGATTGAGCATATTAGAAGAATCAAACCGGTGAAGCAGAAGGGAGAAATTTGGTTGTATTTCAAGGAAGCAACCCAAATAACGGTGACAGCAGATATCTCCATACCGAGGTCGCCGCTGCCAACGATATTGCACAGACCTCTTCATTACATCTATAAGGAGACGCCCTCCAAGTTTCGGATTGATTGATTGAGAGGAATAGAAGAATCAAACTGGTGAAGCAGATTGGGAAAATTTGGTTGTATTTCAAAGAAACACCCCAAATAACAGTGACAGCAGATATCTCTGGAACGAAGGCACCAACAGCAACGATATTGCAGGGTACTCTTCATTACATATAGAAAAACACGTCGCCCAAGTTTTGAATCGATTGATCAAGCGGATCAGAAAAGAACGAATCAACATGGATGGGAAAGATGATGGGCAAAATGTGGATAAAAAATGGGCTTCAGTCGTGGCACTTGGGTCTGTAGCAAATGGACACCCACTTCACTGTGATCAAACCAAGGTAGCAGGTTACATCCTTCTAGTGATAGGGCAATGGAACAAGTCCTACACAGCAATGGATGCTATGAAAGCATTGGATTTTCCAGAGGAGGAATGCAAGAACAAGTCTATGCAAAAGAGGGTGAGGAGGCAGAAGATCAAACAGATGAAGGATTCGCCACCTCTTTTCATTGAAACAGTAGTGAATGGGACATTGTCGATATCTTCATTAACCCACCCTGGGAATGGAGAGCCTCCAGGGGCGGCGGCAGTGGCAATGGGGAGTGTAATCGTGGCCTCAAGCAGCAGCAACCCCCATAAGAGGAAGCCAACTGCAAATGCTACAGCCAGCGCTGCTACAGCCAGCGCCGCTACAGCCAGCGCCGCTACAGCCACCAACGACGCTACACTACTAGCTGTAACAGCCGGTGTTGCTACAGCCAGCGTTGCTACAGCCAGAGCTGCTACAGCAGCAGCTCCTTTGAAAAAGAAACCAAGGAGAAACCATAGCCAACTCCTACTATATGATCAGGCGACCATGCATAATAGCAATGGGCGGCAGCAGCAGTCTTATGAGACTGCATTTGTGATGTATACAGACAAGAAGGAACAGGTGGAGCAGCATGGTGGGAAAATAGGAGGACAGTCTATATGTGATGCTGTTAACCGCATGAATAACACATACATCTCCTTGGATACGTTAAAGTGGCGTGTGAATAATGGAGTAAAAACGTTGCTCCGGCATGGGCGCCCACCAACTCTAACACCAGCTATAGAGGAAGCCTTGGCTACAGCTATGGAAACATAAATACTCCATACTTCAGCAGAGATGTTGGAGAAGCCCAACCGTAAAGATATGCTTTGGCGGCTCAAAGAATGTGTGAAAATATGTGGAGACCAGCATCATATCACTGTCCCCAGATGCCCAACCTGCAAACGGGAAGTGGGTCTTGTTGATTGTTGACTCAGGTTCAGGACGGTTGAACCCTAAGCTACTAGATTTTCTAAACAGGAAGGGGTTTATTTTGCTTCCGGGAGTTCCAAACACAACGCACATCACACAGGTTATGGACCAGAACTTTGGTATTTTCAAGAATGCTTATCGTGATAACTGTAAGAAATTGCATGCCAGTCGCAGTGCAGAGGGAAAGACTGTCAAAATGGCAGATTTACCATCACTAGTATTTGGATACCGCGAAAATTGGACCTTGAAATTGCGGTCTGCATATGAGGAGGCGTTTTCTCCAGCCGCATCAAAGGCATGCTGGAGGAAGATTGGTGTTAGCCCATTCACACGGAACTGTCTAGGAAATGGAAATGTCGTTCACCAGTTGATGATGTTACCAGATGGCAGTATTGACTTGGACGCAGATTCCGTTACCATGCAATTGCTGGATCTCGAATTCCGAAATGATAATGCTATTGCAACACTTAAGGAGCACGGGTTTGCAGGCGAGGTTTTTCTAAAACTAGCCCCACGCAACTACAGAAAGAACCCCGCAAAAGCAACTCTACCAAACACACGAGCTCGCCAAGACCAAATCCAAGAAGCAAAGAACACATCAGGCCCCAAGTATGCAATATTGAACGAAAGAGCCTATAACTGCACGGATCAGATCATTGTAAACGAGAGGATTCGCCGTGGAGGAATAATCAAAGCGATGGAGGGCACGAAATCTAAGGCTGCAGCATACGGCAAAAAGAAAGAAGCAGCTCAACCCCTAATCGACAAATGTGATGGTGACTTTATGGATCTCCCTGTATCTGAATTGAGGAAGTTGTTTGAGTGGAAGCTACAAGAGAAGAGCACACGCCTAAACAAGGATGATATGGTGGGTGCTCTTATGGAGGCAGAGGAGGATCCACCAGTTGGTGAAGTGAAATGGAGTGCAGTTGATGAAGCTGAAATGAAAAGACTGATTGAAGAGGATATCAAAATTAAAGATACAGAGCTAGGAAAAGCAATGGCAAAGGATATTAAGGAGATGCTCTCCATGACAAAAAGCATTACTCCAAAGGAAATGGAAATTGCTGAAGCACATCTTACCCCAGAGGAATTGGAACATCTCAGGGCAGTGAGGATGAATTGGCCTTGCCAAGGCTAGTACGGTTGCTTGTAGTTAGGGCTGTGTGTGAGCAAGAGCGTCGTCGTCGAAGCGAAACGCGAGTCCTTCTTGTACTCCTCGGCGCCCTCAAGCTACTACAACAAGAAGAGCAACAACAAGAGCAAGAATGTGACGGAAACGACTCGCGTTTCGCTTCGATGACGACGCTCTCTACCACCGTACGGTGCTTGGTACAGTGTAATTCAATTAGCTGAATGGTTTATTTGTTATTCATCCCAAAGTAGTTTTAGATTGGTTGCAATTGGTTGCAATTAGATGGATTAGCAAGCAAAAAAGTGACGAAAGAAAATAAGCAGAAGAAAAAAAACATCGAACGAAATTGGTTCGAAAATCCGGGTTTCATAGAATATCCGGGTTCCCTGTGGACAGGTTAAGATTTAGTGGCTAATGATACGCTGACGCTCTGTAGATTTTGGTACATTTTCTACGTGTCCGAGTGGCATTAGCAACTAAACTCGTACTCGATTGTGGTACCGGTACGGTAAACATAATGGGGGAAGTTTTTGAAAGGTGGAACGATACGGTATTACCGGTACGAACTTAGTTTCGTTCCTTCATCTTCTCACAACCGTTCCCATGTCGACATGATTCATCAATGATTGCTTCCATCCACGTTCTTCCGACTGCGTTGATTGGATCTAACATTTACAATAGAATAGAATAAGAGAACATTTGAGTGTACCGTACACATAAGATTGCAAGGCAGAAGATGGACGATCAACAGGAACAGGAGGATCTATTCCGCTGTGCCATTTGCGGTATCGCCGAGGGTGACTCGTCCAACCTGACATCCCAGTCGAGTCTGCAGACAAATGCGACGGTTGGTTGCGGGCATCAATTCTGCAACCCTTGTATCGACCGCGAACTCTCGCGCAGGCGGGAATTCCCGTGTCCAATTTGCGAGACCCCAGTGAAAAAGGTGAACCTCTCCACGAGGACTCTCGATGACGTCCTGTGCGAGAAGGATACGAGTTGGAGACGCCGGGTGTTGAAGGTTTTCAACAAGACACAAAACGATTTTTCTTCGCTTCTGGAATACAACAATTATCTCGAAGAAGTCGAAGATATTATCTATTCGATCGTGAACGAAGAGCCCAACGCCGAGGAATGCAAGGGAAAGATAAAGGCCTACGAGGAAAACCATCGAACGGAAATCGTCATCCGACAATCCCAACGGGCCGACGAAGAACGCGCAATTCAGGACAAAATTGCCGCCGAACAGCGCGAAGCGGAGCGGCGAAAACGCGATTTACAGGAGGAGGAAAAGGCCATTGCCATGACCAAGCGAAAATTCAAACAAGAATCGGCCGAGGTCTTGTTGGGAGAGCGTGACGAAGTTTCTGCCGAGCTCAAGGCCGCGCAAATGCAGGGCTACAGGAACGAATTGAAACGGCAACGAGAGGGCCGACAGGCAAACGCCGCTACGATGTTCGTGTCGCCTCGTGTACGGGAACCAGAAGGGGGCATTCGCAAACGAGATACAGCGAAATTGGATCGAGAATTCTATCGCAAGCGGCAGGCAGCAGGGTAAGTGCGAATATCGGGTGTATGACTGCTTACATGTGACTTGAAGTGATGTGACTTGAAGTGACGTGACGTGACGTGACGTGACGTGACGTGACGTGACGTGACGTGACGTGACCGTCGTGTATTACACGGAAAAATGATACGCCGTAATAGGATATGAAATGACGTCGAATGTCTTACTCACTTGTTTTTGTGTTCTCTGCTTATTCAGTGGTGGCATTCCGGCTGGAAGCTTGACGTCTCAAGAACGAAATTGGAACGAAACTGTTTCGACCCTCTTTGAACGTATGGTGTGTTAGGCTCGGAAGCAAATGACATGAAGAGAATCTAGTATGTGCGCAGTACACAACGAAAGGTTTGGGCTTAAAACTAAGTGCATTGATTGAGGTCCGCTCAAGTCGATATGAGTACACAGTAATGTAGTCAGGGTCGGATGAAAAATCATTCGTCACATATCTAGTTTGACAATAGATTGGCTCTCGAACTAATTGCCAGGGATGGAACACTATTAATAACTACGGAGTACGAGTAAACAACAGTGAACAGAACAATCATAATACTGTACTCAGAGATCGTTGGATTTTACTGTAAGGTTAGGATTTCGGTTTTTAGAATTTTAGTCGTTTCGGTCGTTTCGCGTTTTCTTTCTGTTTTTAGGTGAGAGTCGTTTGGCCTTCAGCGTCAAGATTTCATCTCAAAGAAAACCCGAAACAAAACCTGGAATCCCATTTCACGGCTACCGTAAATTACTCGTACTCGCAGTTACCGGCTAGATGTTCTTGTCAATGTCGGAAAGATTCAAAATCGTTGATGGATGATGAGACACTTTTATTTGAGTTCCCTTTCACATCTAGTTTTCTCATAGTCCACAACCAATCGATGGTTCTCAAAGAACGGAAAGCATTGATTTGTTTCCACATTTGCAACAGTTTGTATCTCATTCATTGTCGACCAAGTGCCAAACCAACGAACAATCATGTCCCTATTTCGCCGGAGAAAAAGTGAGAAGGAGAAAACCACCGACCGCAGCGACAAGGAGGTTGTGCTCCAAGACCAAGTAGATGATCTCCAAGCAGAAATGAAGCGGCTCAACGAGCGGCTCGTGGCGATGCAATCGAAGATTCAGAGCAATGGCACGACGTCTCGCCACAAGCTCAAGTCCCCTGTGCCCTCCTCCTCGGTGCGATCGGGAAGAATGAACTCGGATCCGGTTCGTGACGGACCTCCTCATGTTCGGCTCGATCAATCGCCGATCCAACGGTCGTATCGAAAGAAGAAAGTATCGAAAGGCATGCATGTTCCAAAAGAAATCAATTTCGTTTCCAGCGAAACTCTGCAAAACGGCAAAGAAACCGCTCGTCCAGATCTTTGCGTATCGGACATTTATCCCTCCATCGACAAGCCACCCCTTCAAAGTTTAGAAATGGCATCGCCGAAACAAAACGGAAATGGTACGTCCAAGAAGTTGGTCGGTGATGGAGGATCGGCCGCGAACTACCCAAAATCGTATTATACGATGAGGAACGGCCGGAAAGTCAAGCGCATAATTCGTATGGTACGAGCTGTGCCGCCTTCAACACAAGCTACGCCGCACTCTACCATTACCACGAGCAACAATTTCGCGCCGAGGGGAACTTTGCCTAGTGGAGGAAAAGACGAGACACTGATTCGCAATCAAGACACTATCGAGTCATCAGAGGTTGTGTCGAAGGAACGATCTGGAAATCAAGACGGTTCTGTAACAGTCCAACTCTCTAATCTATCCTCTTCTAAAAAACAATTGACCGGAGGTAATGTACGGGTAAAAGAGACATCACAACATGATGTCCATTCCACCGCACACTGCCCTTATCCAAAGCCAGGAATTGCTTCAGATGCACAAGGCGGAATGAAAGGGATCGGGATTGGAGCTGTAGATCCCATAAACAGTGGAAAAACAGGTGTAATATCGGGAGTCAAACTTGACGAAAGCGAAAAGTCGTCGGAAAGGACTTCCAACAAGCCAATAGATTTTCTAGCAGCTGTACAAGCAGGGGTGAAATTGAATCCAACCAGGGACGCAAATCAGAAGGCCGCAAATCCAACAGCAAGATCGATGCCAGATACAGAAGCAACTATATCGGGAGTCAAACTTGACAAAAGCGACAAATCGTCGGAAAGGACTTCCAACAAGCCAGTAGGTTTTCTAGCAGCTCTACAAGCAGGGGTGAAATTGAATCCAACCGGGGACGAAAATCAGAAAGCCGCAAATCCAACAGCAGGATCGATGCCAAGTACAGGAGCACCTGCGAGTGCAAAGAGAAGTCAGAATGGCAACTCCATGGCAATAGCGCCCAATCCAGCGAGAGGCCTTCTGGCGGATATTCGTGTAGGTGTAGAACTGAAGAAAGCCGAGCCAGAAGTAAGTGACTCAAAAAGTCATAATAACCTCCCTCCGAAAGATGAATCTGCATGTAATTCATTGAAACAGACCGCAATCTCCAAGCCGACAGCTCCCAATCCAGCGAGGGGCTTTCTGGCAGATATTAAAGCGGGTGTGGAACTCAAAACCGTGGAAAAAATAGCAGCGAAAACTCAAAGTCCAAGCAATCCCCTCCTGGAAGGCATCAAGGCAGGTGTCAAACTTAAGCAAGTGGATAGATCATTGTTGCAGGCCCCGAAGAAACGCGAAACTCCAATGAGCGTGCTATTGGCAAAAATACAACAGAGGAAAAAAGAATGTTTACAACGAGAGAACTCATCCTCGCTGACTACTGAAGATCCCGAAATCGATTGGTAATTCGCGAATCAATAAAGGGCAAGGGAATTCCAACTGTGATTCTGAACTGATAATTTGTACCTTAACGCCGCCTGTATTTAGTCTTCGATTTAAACTTGTGATGTGCTTTCGCCTTTGGTTTCTTTTTGCCTGCGAGATCTGGATTGTAACCTCGGAAACTGAAAGCACTCTTGGCTCGTTCTTCCCCTTCGGTCTTCGACTTCTTTGGAGCATAAGTAACCATTTCTTCGGCGAACAAAGCACTGTCGCCAAGAGCATCAGTTCCTACTTTTCCCTTGCGCTTCTTAGCAGCCCTTTCGACATCTTCATCATGAACACTCCTGTTGTTCTTGATTTTTTCCTTCTCGATGGCATCCCTTTTGTGTTCTCTGGCCGCTTTTTTCATCGAGATTTCGGGCTGGAAGGCAGGTTCGTCGTTGTCTCCGTCGTCCATGTTCTCGAACATCTCTCTTGCTTCACGCGCACGGCGTTTCTTTCTTGTCATACGATGTTTGCCCGTTCCTGCCTTTTCGGCTATGAGTTTGGCTTTCTCAGCCGCTGCCTCTTTCGTATTCTTTTTCTCCTTTTCAGAAGCGAACCATTGACGCTGAGGTCTGGACTTGATTTCATCTGAATGTTCTATTATATTTTGTGCTCTCATCATCTCCATTTCAGCCAATCGATCCATTTTAGCAACAGCTTCGGCTTGAAGAACTTCTTCCACATGCGGTTCTAGAGACTTGATTTTCTTTACGAAATGAGCAATGACAGCTGCGGGGATAGACCGAGATCTAATCACTGCTTTTGACGGAGCTGAAGCCTCCTCGTTCGCAATCTTTGTTCTGTCGGAAGCGTCTTTCATAATCTCCTTCATCAAGTGTCTCCTTCCCTCTCCAATGAGGGTGCAACTCTTTCCTCGGCGACCAGCTCGCGCTGTTCTACCGATTCGGTGGATATAGGTTTCGACCTGATTAGGCATTTCGAAGTTTACAACGGTTTCTACTCGGCTAATATCCAGACCTCTAGCCGCGAGATCTGTTGCCAGAAGAATTTCCACTTCGCCTTTCCTGAATTTCTCCAGTGACTCCAATCGTTGAGCTTGAGTAAGATTTCCGTGAAGCTCCGCGCACTGAATTCCGCAGAGACCGCAGAGAATCATCATGCGATGGGCCTTCGCTTTCGTATCGAAGAAGACGATGGTCTGTGTCGAAAAGGTTCGAGTCACCAAAGCGACGAGCATCGCCTCGCGGTTGATTCCTTCATTTCCGGAACGAACGCGCACAAATTCTTGCTCCAATCGCGGGGCAACCTCCAAGTCTTTTGAGCTTGATCCATTCGACCCTTTGTCACTGATTCGGATACGAACGGGTCGTTTGAGGCTGAGTTTGATCAGATCGTCGACCTTCGTGTTCATGGTAGCACTAAACAACAACGTTTGTCTATCGATCGGACATGCGCTGATCAGTTCGTTGACTTCGTCCTGGAATCCTAGGTCAAGAAGTCGATCCGCCTCATCAAGTACCAAGAATTCAACATCTTCGAGCGAAACACCCGCTGAATTGGTGACGTGATCCAACAGTCTTCCGGGTGTGGCGACAATAATTTGCGGTCGAGTCCTTAGCTCCGTGATCTGAGCCTGCATGTTTTTTGATCCTCCAACCACCAAGATAGATGTGGTTTTTGTGAATTGCGACAGGGTCGAAATCATTCCCATGCACTGGGCAGCAAGCTCGCGCGTAGGTGTCAAGATGAGAGCCTTGGTCCGCCCGGCTGGTCTGTACATGAGTCGTTCGAGAATGGGAAGCAAAAAGGCCGCGGTCTTTCCACTACCCGTTACGGCACTAGCGCAAATATCACGCCTTCCGAGAGCAACGGGAATCACCGAGGCTTGAATTTTGGTTGGCTTGACGTATCCCATAGCAACAATACCACGAAGAAGCGGACGCGACAGGGTAAGTTGCGTAAAGGCCTCAACTTCGTCTTCTGCGTTGTTTTTTCCGGAGTCGTTATCGAAAAATTTTGCAGCCTTTGCGGCCTCTTTTTGTGTCTCTTCGTCTTCGTCCTCCTCCTCGTCGTCGTCGTCTTCCTCCTCGTCGTCATTCTCTTCACCGATTCGGGTTTTGAGCAAATCATCCTCCATGGTATTGTTATTTGCATCATCCACCTCGTCTTCTTCGTCGTCGTCCGAATCATCGTCGTCGCTGCTATCGCTATTCTCATCGCTTTCGTTCTCCTCACCGTCGTCACTGTCTCCGGACGACTCGTCATCGGATCCTGTTTCGTTCGACTCGTCATCGGATTTCGATTTTTCCTCGTCGTTTTCTTCGGATTCCTCTTCTTTTTGTTGCTTAGGATTGGTTTTCTTTTTCAGAATCTGCCTCTTGGCAGCAATGATCGAAGCGAGATCCATTCGTTCCGGTGCTCTGAAGCCCGACTTGCTGTTTTCCTGCTCGATTTTATCCAGGGCTGTTTGATACGACCACCCCGTCTGTGTTCCGCCGAGCGAGCTGGAGGGGAGACCACCATCTTCCCCCTAAAATCGAAGCATTCATTCGTGCAAAAACGCGTTACGAAAAAAGACAGAGGCAAAAGCAACAATAAGCAAAATGGATTCCATCGACGTTCTACTGCTGCAGGTAACAGCCATCACATCTCTGGGTTGCTGTTGCCGTTGCGTCGATGAAAATTCAGACGCAATACACAAACAAACAAACAACACTTACAAGGATACCCCCGAAGACGATGTCCATCACCTCCCCCTCTTCATCGTCGTCGTCGTCGTCATCGTCATCATCGATGAGTCCATTTTCGTCGTCGGACGATAGTGCTGGTAGCAAATCCGCCATGTTCCTCCCTGTATTTCTGGGTGTTTTGTGTTTTTTTCAATTCCTACCTACAAAATCTCTATCGAGCACGAGTACCGTACGGTATTACTGTTACTCGTAATTACATTAAGCTTCGTTGCAAAAAATGGAAAATCTCAATCTGTCGTACCGTACCAAAGAAAACCTTTCGGCACCGTCTCAAACTGTTGACAATGAATTTTGTTGGTGGTAACAACAATCTCGTCTGACCATCAACCGAAAAAGGGCGCTAAACAGCTTGCTATTTTTTGTGACGTCATCTGCACCAAATAATTAAGGTTACAACTATGAGTACCGTACTAGTGATTACGAGTACTGTAAAACTCGGCTCACAGTCGAGCTTACGGTACGTACGGTACCATAATCTTATGCGGTAATCTTAATTATTACTCCATTTTTCGCATTATTATTTTTTTATCATTATTTACACAGAAAAGGACCACACCGGTACAAATAACGCCGAATTGCAATGTGGCGATTGATTGACGACGCCCTCCAAAAAACACAAAAAGGCCTCTTATTATTATTATTATTTCTTTGTCGTCTGTCATTATTATTATTTCGTCATCTGGAGGGAACGTCCGAGGAAGGCAGTACGAAAGAGCTGTATTCGAGAACAGTATTAGCATCGTCGGCGAGACTCTGGTTGTGAAAGAATTTTTGGAACAAACACGCGACGATTTTTGGCAGCTTGCTCCGGAGACCAAAACATTCGGTTCGACGACCATGTGTCGGTCATCATCGGATCGTAGTTGCAGTAGAAATTCCTGGCGAGCCAAGAGGAGACCGATAGACCTGATCGTTCCGATCTTGGCGCTCGGAGGTTTGTACTGGTTTTCGGCCTCCTTTTTTCTGGCCAAGAGAAGTCTTCCGTTCGTGTCGGAATGCGACGAAGCCGGGACGCTGATGCGGGAGGTACTCTTGCTTTCTCGGGAGGAGGCCGATCTTGCGCTCGGCCACGGCCATGGCCACAACACGGGCACAACAAGCGACGATCGAAATCGAAACGGTTGCTGGCTTCCACGCAAGATCGATTCGCTGGTCATACTCGTGGTGGACGCCCTTCGATTCGATTTTGCACGGGATCACCTGCCACTCTCGGTGGGAGCAAGAATATTATCGGCTCGCAACACCAACCGGACAACAACAACAAAAACAACAACAACGGCATCGCAGCTCTTGCAATTTGTTGCCGATCCACCGACCGTGACTATGCAGCGACTGAAAGGGCTCACGACGGGGAGTTTGCCCACGTTTGCAGACATTAGCGGTAGCATGGTACGTGCCACCACACACCACGAGATGATTGATTGTTTTGTTTTGTTCTGTTCTGTTCTGTTTTGTTCGAGAACGTCGTTGGTTTTTTTGGGCGAGGAAAGTTTTGTGGTCGAGCGATTGTGCTGTCTGTGGTTCGCGTTGACGATTTGCGCCTTACATTGCCCTCCTGTCGTGTCTAACATTTTGTTCGCTATTGTTTTCAAACCGAACGAGAAGGGGGGTGCATCGATTGAAGAAGATTCGTGGGTTGAACAGCTGAAAAGAACACCACATTCAAAAAGAGGCCTGTCGTTTCCATCGAGGCTTGGGTTTGTGGGAGATGACACCTGGGTAGACTTGTATCCTAGACAATTCGACGAATCATACCCATTGCCATCCTTCAACACCCGAGACTTGGATACAGTAGATAATGGATGTTTGGATCGGCTGCCGTTGCTACTGAAACACTTACGGATGAATGGGACGAGTCCCGACGAGTTGGAAGTCATTGTTTCACACTTTCTAGGAGTTGACCACGTTGGTCACACATACGGTCCCCACGACAAACACATGACCGAAAAACTCAATCAAATGGATGTTGCCTTGAGTACGACCCTGGATGTGATGGATACATCTCAAAAATGTCATCTAGCGCTTATTTTTGGTGGTAAGTTGGTTTTTTATACAGTCCAGAATGACGAGTGTCTCGTAAGTTATTGTTTCTCTTGCAAACTCTTGTGTATTATGTATGCAAATCTCATGCACATTTTGCCTTCCATCTTATTCGATTACTGGCCTCGTCGCTGATTTCAGATCACGGAATGACCGAGGATGGAAATCATGGCGGAGGAACAGAAAACGAAATTAATGCGGCACTTTTTGTGCACTTTTCTCCTGCATGTGGGGACATGTCTCTCGATCTTACACCGAGTATGGGAAGCAAATACATAGAGAATGCATTTCAATCGATCCACCAAATAGATCTCGTTCCAACAATTTCCGTTTTGCTTGGTTTGCCTATTCCATACGCAAATCTAGGTGGAGTTGTACCGTCCCTAATTGGATCGAAGGCCGTGAGCGAAACGGCTGCAGCTTTGGCACTCAATGCTGCTCAGGTGTGGAGATATTTTACCGTCTATTCCGAAACCGCCAATAAATTACCAAATCTGCCCGAATTGCATACCCAACTGAAGGAAGCCGTTGGCGCCTACAAGCAGGCTCTTTCTGAACAAAAAGAAGAAGCGGATGATTCGAACGCCTTTTACAAGGCATGCGGGCTTTTCAAAACATTTCTTGCGGAAGCTACGGAATTGGGGCACGCCGTGTGGACGCGCTTCGACACGGTTGGAATGATTGTCGGTGGGTCAATTCTCTTTTTCGTTCTGTTAATGAGCGTCGTATCGTTGTTTTTTGCCAACGGAAACAACCGAATACCGCGTAATCAATACATCGAAAACGGACTATGTGTCACTTTTGTGGTCTTCCAAAGTGGTGTGCTGTCTTTTAGCAATAGCTATATTGAAGCAGAGCAACGAATTGTGATGTTCATGTTCCAAATTCTTGGTTTCGCTCTCTTTGTGCGCATGCAGGGGGTCACAGCGGGAGGCAATGCCAGAGCGATCCCATACATTCCTTTCTTAGTTCCTATCTTGTCAAGACTTGGGGAAGCAATTGTATCGGGACACGGCTTGGATCCGTCTATCCGGCATCACATCGCTCACAATCCCATTATGTTTCTGGCGTCTCTTGTGGGTTTGGCGATTCTACGAATATCATTTTACCGCTCGCTTCTACAAAAGACGAAAACAGCATTTGTTCATACTGCCATCGACTGTTTTATTTTGCTATGCCTTTCGCTGAGCTGGGTGGAAAAACGAGATTTGGATCAGACGAGGAATGGTTACGGTGCTATCAGGGTAGCTATTGCTCTCTTGCTTTTATGTACACCGATTGGAATTGTTCAGGCGCTGCCTCTCACCAAAGAAAATTTTGGAGAAGGTACAAAGGGCAACAGCAACGATGCCAATGTGAATCGTGATGGTCTCCTTGCTCGGACACTTGCCGTTGTCTTCAAGCTTCTCCTTGCCGTCATGGTCGTGACAGGACCGTCAACTGCAACCACCGCCCTATTTTTCTTCTTTCAAGCATGGATGATGTATCTCCTTGCCGGTGCTACTGGCTTTTATGAAGTATCAACCCCAATCCAAGCTACTTTGTGGAGGTTTTTGATCCGGCATACGTTTTTTGCTACAAATCATGGATGTGCATTCAATCGACTTCAGTACTCAGCGGCATTTGTGGCTACTATGGAATTTGACTTTGCGTTGGGTGGTCTCCAACTCTTCCTCAATACATTTGGATGGGAGATAATAGGCTTGATCCTCGTGGGGGTTACATCCTATATGCACGGTAAAAAGAATCTCTGGAGTTGGTATTGCTTTTTTCAGTTGGTTGAGAGTTTTTTCAACTGCATATCTGTCAGTCTCCTTCGCCGGCATCTGATGGTTTGGGCGGTATATGCGCCTCGTTTTCTCTTTGCTTCAATTTTCTTGATTTTGAATTGCGTCGGTCAAGTTTTTGTCTACATCTTCTCAGGCTTCTAGAGAGCTCTATGGTTACAAGAGACAAACCTACCGGGATGACTTTTTCTTAACTTTTAAGACAAAGCTACAATAAACTGTGCTATAGTTCGAATGAATTGGAAGCCTAATTTCTAGACTGGAAACGGAGTCGGTAACGAGAAAATAGGGTTTGTGTAACATTCAGAGAGCTAGTAGTTTTTCGATTGTCCGTTTGAGCACTGCGTTTTGTCCTCGATCCCCATTCCAGATCACCTTTCCTTCCACCCCAAATCCCTCGTATATACAGATGGCAAACTGGCCCTCAGCTCCCTGTTTGTATCTCAAGAAATCCGATTCCACCTCGTCCTCGTCCGGTTCATATTCTTCTATGAACTCTTTTTTGGTATAAGCTCGTTTGGCAACAATGCCCTCTCCTTTGGGACATCGCATGAAGTGAACTTTTCCGTCGCAATACACTGGTGACGTCGCAATCGTATCTTCTCCGAATAGTTGCCGCCCCCGCTCGGTCGCGACAACGTATTCCGATTCGATGTTCTGCAGGTCCCACCGGCAACCAAATTTTTCCGACAACGTCTTTCCTATTGCGAAAATCCCTTCCACGCACTGCACATAGATTGTGCCACCGTTCCGAAAGTACCCAACGAGAGCTGCCATGCCCCCGTAGTCGAAGAATTCGTCGGTGATCACCAAATAGCTCTCGCGGACAAACATGCAGTCGTGAATAATCACCATTGCCGATTCCTCGAATACCTTTTGGAAACTAGATTCGCTCAGGGGGAGAGTGCTCGTGACGGTACCCAGGTCGCCACCTCGAAATACTTCGATGGTTTCATCCTGGATGAGAACCTTTTGGAATTCCCGTCCCGGTGGAAGAATGAAATCATCCGAATACGGAACCCCTACGAAATTGAAGAGGGTAATAAACCTTATTTGAGAAGCGTCCATTATTGAAAAGTGAGCTTTGTGGTAATTTTGCTCCGTGATACGATGATAATATTATTATGATGATACGCTTATGTTGGGTTCACGACTTTCTCAGGTGATATGCATGCAATATGTATTCCAATACCGGTATCCCTTATTCAAATATGGATGTGTTCTGAAATTGTTGTGATTCGTGAAGATCGATCCAATGTCCTCGTCCTGTGATTCGTATCTGTCCGTAATTGTATTCGTCTACCTGTACCGTATGCGTAAATTATGGTACGAAGCATCTGCTTCTCGTGTTGAGATGATGACGGAACAATACAATAACAATAACAATAACAGCAAGAGTGTACTCGTACTCGGAATAGACTCATGCGGAAAGATTTGGCTTCTCGATTGTGTCATCTTTCGTCCTAAAAAGATTCACAAAAGATCTTATCATGTCCAGGTTCCCGGTTCCCGAAAGCAGAACATAAGATAGTACCTAACGTATCTACTATTACGCATACTACACGTAGCACGTATATATGTTTAGTCGTGACTCATTACTCGTGACTGACTCCGTAGACCAAGTGCACCACGCGAATCAATCATCATCGAGAACACGCTGCAACTTGTTCTCCTCGCCACCAATTTTATTTTTGTGAAACCCCGGGCAGAGAAACCCATACCGTACTCATTTTCACCTTAAAGACGAATGCAAGAAAGCTCGACTTTTTCCAAAATACTTCCAAGCTTTGGATGGTACGAGTAATACGAGTACCGGTACGACTGTGCTCGTATTTTAACAACTACGGCACGTAAATCTTACCGATACGAACCGACACATTCGTTCCATTACAAGACGAGCAAGGCCGACGACACGACACGACACGACACGACACATTCGAACCGCAACGAACGAATTCCTGCATTAACATTATTTTTTATTTGATTTATTCTTGAAAGATGGGAAAGACCAAGAAGCCGTTCATCGATAAGAAGAAGGCCTCGACCTACCACGTTCTGTACCGATCCCAGCGCGATGTAGCGGGTGCGGACATCGAGGGCGACAGCGGCGAGGGCGGGGTTGTTCTGTGGCCCTCTCCCAATAACAACAAGGAGACCGACAAAAAAGTCCTTCTCGCGAGCGCTAGTAGCGCGAGCGATGGAACGGACAAGGCCCGGGTTTCGTCGGATTCTACTACATCTGCCGGCAGCGAGACGAAACAGAAACCAAAGAACAACGGCAACTCCCTGTCGAGCTGGAAAGACCAGCTCGCCGAGGTCGGATTGGTGGATGATTTCGATTACGAAAAGCACACGAAACCCATCAAGGGAGACGGGCAATATTTTTCCAACACCACGATGGACACGAACAAGAAAGAAATCGATGCGATGCTGAACGCCCGTGCGATGGACGTGAAAGACGAAATCGTCCAGGAGGTCGACCGACAATTAGACTCGATTGCGCTGACGTCGGACTGCATGGACGACGAAATCGCTCAGATGTTGTTTGGTGACTTTGAAGAGGGAGAATTCGAAGAATTGAACGACGAATTCATCCTGGATGCGGCCAAGGAACCGGAGGAGACCGAAGACGGTGAACCGGCGTTTGACTATGCAGCGCACATTCAAGGGCTCATCGCAAAGGCCAAGATGCAGTCCGACGGCATTGGACCACTGGCTACCATTCACGAAGCAGGCAGACAGGACCAAGAATTTTTTGCGAACGCGAAGCGAGTTGACAAGGGATACAACGACAGCGATGATGATGACGAGTCCGGATACTTTGATGAAAACGATGTAGAAATCGAGGGCGTCCCCGGTGTTGTGCCGAAGTTGACGGACGCCGAAGAACAAGCACTTTGTGACAAGTTCAATCAAGCTCTATTGGAATACGACTCGGACGATCTGGGAGGTGGTTACAGTGACGACGACGTTCTCGGAGATCTTCCGCTGGAGGGTGATGCCCAGATAGAAGCTGCTTTGGATGATTACTTGACGGAAAAGAAGGATGAAATTTTTATGAAAGGGCACCGACACTACATGGAAGGAAAAAACAATGGCGGAAGTGGCTTTTCCGCACTGGTTGGAACGAAAATGGTCCCGGTCAAGGACATTGTGGAACCATCAGAGAAACCCAGGGGAATCAAACCTATTACCGAACTCTTGGGTGAGGCTGACGACACTCTTCGGAATCCCCACGAAGCCCCTCCGACCGAAGAAATTTTCATTGATGGCAAGTCTTATTTTTCCGAGAGAATGAAAAATCCTTGGGATTGCGAGAGTATTCTCTCTACGTATTCGAATCTCGACAATAATCCAATGACTATTGGTGCGGGTGGTCGTCGAAGACGGCGAAAACCGAAGAAGGGTCCTAGTGGTTCGAACGACACTGGGTCCGTGAATCCCGTCGAACACCAAGCAATTCAGCTGTCCGAAAAGACGGGATTGCCGATTGGTGTCCTGCCCAGCGGTCGTGGTGGCGATTACGAGGACGAGAGTTACTTCGATGGAGGCGACACGTACATGAGCGTCAACAAGGGAGAAAGACGATCCAAAAACGAAACAGCAGAAGAGAAGAAACTGCGCAAATTGACAGTGAAAAAGGAACGCCAATTGGCGCGAATGCAGAAGAAGATCATGAAGGAGGCCTTTTCGGAGGAGTTTGCCAAACGACAGCAAGAAGTCATGTGCGATGATGTGGGAGGACAAAGTGTGTTTAGGTTCTAAAGAACTCTCCTATAGATATTGTTTACCATCTACTATATGGACGTATTTCGTGGAATGGTTCAAAACTTTGCGATGTTGCGATATGTCTATTACTTTACCTTTGCCGAAACGCGAGAATCTAACCGTGTTATTAATTGTGGCATCAATTTGTTAATGATACTCCATGGCAGTTTGTTTTTGATGATGCGTACGGACGTGAATTTCCGGCACTAGACGAATTTGAGAATGAAATCTCAAGCCAATGCAGCGCCAGAAAGAGCTAAAACGGATGGTGCGGCATCGTGAGTATTTCGTGTAAGAAATTGCGCGATGATCCTGGAGTGTTGGTACAAGTACTATACAAATTGCGCAATCGAAACTGCCTTCCAATCAAAGGCGGTAACACGGAACGAAGCCGCTTGTTTTATCCTAGCGATTGCGAATGAAAAGGGATGACTGGATCACTCCAAACGTTCAATTACGATTGCGGAAGCCCCACCACCACCATTGCATATGGATGCACATCCGATACTCCCGTCTTTGTGCTTGAGTGCGTTGTAAAGTGTTCCGATGATTCTTGCCCCGGACATGCCGATGGGGTGGCCCAACGACACGGCGCCTCCGAACACATTGACCCTGGCCGGATCCAGATTGAGGAGTTGTGTGTTGGCCAGTGCGACAACACTGAATGCCTCGTTGATTTCGTGATAATCCACGTCCGAGGCTTCGACGCCCGCATTCCGCAGGGCGACGGGGACCGCGAGCGAGGGCGTCGTTGTAAAGTCCACGGGAGCCTGCGCCGCATCGCCAAAGCCCCGTATTTTGGCAAGGGGCCGGATTCCCTTCTCCAATGCCTCCCGCTCGGTCATGAGCACCATGGCGCACGCTCCGTCGTTGAGGCTGCTGGCGTTCGCAGCGGTGATCGTTCCGTTGGTTCGATCAAAGGCGGGTTTCAGGCTTCTGATCTTGTCGATGTTCACCGATCCCGGTTCTTCGTCTTCGCTTACCACCAGCGGATCACCCCGTCGCTGTGGAATTTCGACGGGAATCACCTCGTCAAAGACTCCCTCCGCCAACGCTGCCTGCGCCCTCCGATACGACTCGATGGCGTACGCATCCTGGTCGTCCCTGGAAAAATTATAGAATTTAGCGCATTGTTCGCCACACATGCCCATGTGCTGGTCGTTGTAAATATCCCAGAGTCCGTCGTGCACGACTCCATCGATGAGTTCCGTGTTGCCCAGCTTGGTGCCGGTTCGGGAAGCCTTCAGGTAGTGCGGAATGTTGGACATGCTCTCGAAGCCTCCCGCAAGCATGGCTCCTGTTTGACCCGATTGCAGGGCCTGGCTTGCCATCATGACGCTCTTCATTCCCGATGCGCACACCTTGTTGATGGTGGTGCAGATGGTGCTCTCCGGCAGACCGGCGTACAAAACCGCTTGTCGCGCCGGGGCCTGTCCCATCCCCGCGCTCACCTACCGGTACGCGGGCAATGCAATGGAATCAAAAATGCAACACATGAAACGAAACGAAACGAAACGACAAATATCGCGAACAATTGAGAACCGATGATCGTTTGTTGGATCTATGGAAAGTCACTCTTCCTTCCTTTCGATTCGATTCGATTTGATTCGATTCGACCAATTCCGCATTCCGAAACTCACCACATTGCCCATGAAACATTCGGAAATTGTCAAATCATCCGGAAGCTTGGCTAGTGCCCCCCGAATCGCTGACTGTCGGGTGAACAATAACGATAGCGACAACAGTAGCGAGAAAAAGGAAAAAGAGCGGTGTCAGTTTTGTCGTACTTCTACGATTCGGTTTGATGACCGAACGGATCCGTTCGAGAATTGTCGACCTTCCCGTTTGTTCTCACTCACGGATGCCAGCTCCGATCCCTTCAACCCAGAAAAGCTTCCCTGCGATCGAAATAATCGTACCGTAGTTTACCGAAGGAACCACAGGGCGACAAAAAACAGATGGTGAGATCCTGTCGTCGGGAATAATGCAAGAACAGTTCATCGCACCGAGAATCAAGAATCAAGAATCAAGAACCAAGAACAACAACAACAACAACAAGAAGAACAGCATCGTCGCGCTTACACAAAATCGGCCAATGGGAGTTCGGGCAATGCTTGCAATAACTACCGAGTTGGACATGGTTTGTGTTTGTGTTTGTGTTTGTGTTTGTGTTTTTAGCAAATACCTATAGACTGAATGGCTACAACGCTGTCTTGGGATTGGTTCGAGAACGGGAGTGTCGTCCTTTTGGTAGCACGGTTGTTACCGGTAGTAATACGTTGCGACTTTGCACAACGGTCAACATGCATCATAATCCCTTCTGCCGTATTCCATACTCCGTACGTACCGTACAGAGTAGGTACGAGTAAGACTTGGTCGTAAGAGAAGGATTCCGAGATCGGTGACATCGTCGTGATCGTGATTACTTCGTATTTTTTTCTCATTCTCAAAATTCATTTTTTGATTGTTAAATAATAATAATAGCAGGTTGAATTCTGATTTTGGACTAGTTCGATTCGATGTTGGATAATTCCCAACATCCGCACGATCTCGCCTATTTTTAGTCGTGCACCGAAAAATTTGGACCCAAATTTTTGTCACCACCACATTTTTTGGAGATAGTCAGACGATCCGAGATCCGACAAAGGATGCGAGGATTCGATACTGGTAGGACGGAGCAGGGATAGAAACCGATCGATACGATACGATACGAAACGAAAAGAAATCATACCGAACCCAAACCTCCGAGCGTCAACCAACTAATCCAAATATCTAACACGATGATGCGTCCTCCACTGGCCGTCGTCTTTTGCATGGTGGTCGGTGTTGTTGTCGTGGGGCCGTCGATGGCGGCGCTTCCGACCTCCGACCAGAAACTAGAAACCGAAACCACGGCATCCTTGGACACACCCGCTCGACGCGCTCGACGGCTTCGGAGCCGACTTCCGAACGAACGCAACGCCGAACCCGAATCCAAACCGATGCCGACAGACATTCCGCAAGACCTGCTCCAGCTCCAGGAGGAACGTTCGAGCAATTCCCTGGGCGAGAACACGGCGGTGAATCCGATCCGCACCGAAAACCCAAACCCAAACCCAAACGACAGCGCCCGTTCCCGTGCCCGTGCCGGTCAGGCCGTGCTCCAGGTGTGCCGGCGCACGACACTGAACTTTGCCCGGGCCGCAAACGGACGAGACTTGCACGGGGGCGAATTCGTCATGGGGGAGTGGTTCCACCGGTACGGGGTTCGCATATCCGCGGAAGGCCACGACGGGGACCACAACCTCCACCCGATGATTTTCGACTCGTCGAGCGTGGAACGCAACGGACTGCTGGCGGGGAGCAAGGACGTCTTTGCCCTCGGCTCGCCCAACTTTGAGTGCGGGGGATTCGGACAGGGCAGGGGGGGCCGAGAGGGGAGTCCCGGGGAAAATTGCCAGCACCTCGGCAACCTCTTGCTTCCGTCGCGCAAGCCGGGATCCCCGACCCCGACCGCGAACAACGAGGAGGGAGGGTCCTCCCGGTCGTCGTCACAGGGTGGTGTCCTCGTCTTTGAGTTTTCCAAGCTGACCAAGGTTCGGAACATCGACTTGTTGAACGTCGGTGAAGAGGACCAGGTTATAGTCGTTCGCAGCGATGGGAGCGTGAACATGATCGATTTGGTGCCGAAGGGTCAAAACGGATTTCAGAGTGTTCCAGTCGATCTGGACCAAGTCCAACAACTCTTTGTAACATTCCATTCTTTCGCTGCGGTTGCGGCACTCGATTTGTGCGTAGTTCGCGACCGATAGAGTTAGATAAAGATTGTATAATGCAAGATATGTGCTCGTGTATCATCATAAAATTATAAGATCGTGATTCCAATAGAACACTGAATTAGAAGTCAAAGGTCTTGCTCTGCTAGGTAGAAATGAATGCAACGCACGACTATAATTAAATCGGAGTCATACACGGTGGTAGGTTGATGTTTCCACGAATTCGATGCGTTTCACCGATCCTTACTCGATCAAACTGGACACCATGGTGCGCATGAAACCATTCCGCATTATCATTAATAATATTTAATAGCAAATATGCACCGCTTGAAATTCTACACTTTCGTGTCGATTAATACTATTATCACGTTGCTGGCGCTATGCAATCGTCTAAGTAATGGCGGTGATCACTCGAAAACCCAAATAACGCCCGACAAATATCAATAGATCGAAACAATGTCTATCCGATCAACTTCGCTGAATTTCCAGAGTGCTGATTCGTATCGTGGATGATTTTCCTTCCCCATGGAGCTATAGCACGGACAAGACAAGACAAGAAAAACAAAAATAGTTTGGCATCCTTACGCACATAATTGATTATTCTTTTCGCTCCTGTCTTCCGTTTCTTCCGTGATTGTACCAAACGTAGATTCTCCGCTATATTGAATATACAGAAACCCGTCCTCGTCCTTTTGCTCTTCGTATACCGTCGACATCAGGGCCGCGTTTGGGGGCATGACGGTCCCGCAAAACAAAAAGAGAGCCTTCTCTGGCGCCAGCTTGATTCGCTTTCGGATGACGTAGTGAAATTGTCCCACGGTCAGATCCGCCGGCACCAGGTATTTCTTCTTGTCGATATCGGGAATGTCGGTTCGATCCGCTTTTTCGCATATCACGGGTACACGATCGGGGTATTTGGCACGGATGCGAGAGGCTTCCAGCTTGCGCTTCTCTGTAGCACGAAATCAATGTTATAAATAAAGGAGTGAGCCCATAATGGCAAATAATGTCTCGACTACCAACAACAAACAATTATTGCAGAGTTCTGCCTCGAGATGCACAACGATGCGGACGGATTTCTTTGAAAGAGCTTTCGTAGTCTTCATAGATCGATGCGTGATGCGGTTGCACCCATCATTGACACCTGGGCTCCTTCTCTTCGCCATTGATGTTTTGGTACACTCACCGAGGGAATGTTCTTCCTTGAATGGCTTGCTCATGGTGGCTTTGCTCATGGTGGCTGCGTTTGGGAGAGTGATCTGTTGTCGTTTTGGTTTTGGTTTTCGTTTTTTAGACGGATTATAAGTATCCAAACAGGATCAGCGAGAGGAGTGATTTGCTTTGCTCATTGTGTTTCACCTGCGGTAGCGTGCGTATGGTATTGTACTGATCCTACACAACAAATTGAATAATATCGTAAATACGAAAACGGTATCGTGGGAGATTCATTCGTTGATCGATTCGGAAGTGTTGATGCCTTGTTCGATTTTGTCGAGGAAATTCTCCTCTTTCTTGTTCTTTAAGGCTTTGCGGACTTGATTGACCACTTATTCCTACTCAGCCTAAGGGTGAATTTCGTTAGCTGTACCGGTACCGGTACGTTTGGGAACCGGTACAAGAAGTGCGTACGTCTTACGGTAACTTACTCCACCTATTAATTCTCATCCGGACCCTGCAACGTGTAAAGAAATGTTCTAATCAGAGCAAAATAAGACTAAATTGGATGAGTCGTGGAAAAAATCATGACAGGACTGCGTTTTGGTTCCTACCGTACCGTATTCTTACCGGTACTCGTACTAGTAGTACTACTCGTACGTACCGGTATGGATATGGATCATGGATATGGATATTTTATCCCAACTGCGTGTTGACGAAAACAATAATTAATTTTCTGTTGAGATGATGAACCGAAGAAAGACATGCCAATGGTCAACGGAGCTGGAGGTATCGGTAATTATCGCATGCCCTGTTTCGCTTGTGAATCTGCGCAGGAAATCTTGAATCTCAAAGTCTGTTGTTAGCCATCTCGCATGCAGAACCAAACTAGAACTACTGGCACTCGCAATCGACAATGGCAGACGAAACCGAAGAAGCGACTTCCAACAATCCGTATCTGGCACTGAGAGCTGCAAAAATTGCCCGAAACCAAGCTCGACTGAAGGAACTCGGTCTGTACAAGCCCGCGCCCGCGTCCTCGTCCTCGTCTGCAAGATCGGCGAGAACCAGCAAGAAGGCAGGTGCATCCACTCGACGGAAAAAGACTCCCGAATCGACCGAAGCATCGTCGACGACCGTACCCAGACGGCGGTCCCTGCGAATATCGGGCCTTTCGAGCAATCCAGATTATGTCGAGAGCAAAGATTTCGGGGAGAGGGGTATGTTGTCGCTTCCGGCGGGCACGAGACAGCGCGGGGGGAAACGCTCGCTCGACACCGATCCCGGTGAGCCGACACACGACCGGACACCGCCCAACACGGCGGTAGCATCGACAAAACCGGCTGCTTCCTCTCGAAAGCAAGCACATGCACATGCTGCTGCACCTGCTGCTGCAAATTCGGTCCGCACCGTCTCGCTAGATATCTCGACCCTGGTGCGAACCTTTCTGGCAAAGCCAATGGAGACGTTTGGCAAGTATTTTGTCATCGAATCGATTTTTCACGCAGCAGCGTACCCAGAGGATCAAGAACGATTGGAGGGGGTTTCTCGTCTTTCGTTCAACAAGTTTAGCGGGGTCCAGCCATGGAAGAACGCGATCTTTCTCTGGATTAACGTGGGAGGTCCCACGGATGCGAATTCTTTGGTAAACGATTTTACTGACAATGGAAGCCGGGTTACCTGGTTTGGTGGAAGCAAAATGACAGAAGACTCGCCGGTGATACAGACCTTGATTCGCATGGGCAAAGAAGCAGCGTCGAATCCGGAGGATTTGTCGTCTGGAATAGTCTTGTGGTGCAGGCAGTACAATTGGGAAACAAAAAAGCTTCTTCCCTACACTTGCTTTGGTCGGCTAGCATATGAGTCCCACATACCGGGGTCCTATCCGGTCGCTTTTACGTGGATATTGATGGACCATAAATCCATGATCGGCAACGAAGAAACAAAAAAGGTTTTTGATGAAATATCCGGTTCGGAATAGTCTTGTGGCGCGGGGGTTGCAAGTGTGCGGTAGTCGCAGTGACTTTTGAAATCAGCGCTAGTTCTGTGCAGGTAGACAACATTGAGAAATATATCCCGTGATGAAGAGAAAATAAATCAGCGCGATCGAGCTCAGGGTTAAATTTATAGTAACTGGTTCCTTACCTGACTCTGTATCGAAGGCATCTACGTATGAAAGTCGTAATGATTCGTAAGAACATGATCATTACAAGAAAAGAGGACATACCCTGAGTAAAGAGTTTGAAGCAAGGGTCCTCCGTAAACCTGCGGCTTTACCAGATGATTTCGAGGGAGCTTTAGGATAGAAAACCTGCTTGTCTGGTGGCACTTCCAATCTAGGCATCCAATCCAGCACATCCATACCCTTATAGTTGTTGGATTTCTTGAAGCCTTGGTGCATTCTCCCAAACTCATCTTTTCCTGGCTTCAGAGACTTGGTGGTATGTTTGACCAAGTCCATATGCTGCACACTTGCTGAGTGTAACACAGGATTATAGGTTCATGAATTATTGTGTGAAATAACACAGTGAACGAGCAAGATTCATTAATTTTGACAACCATCTGGTAGATTATATGCCAGAGAGACTTTACTCATAGCTCTTCTTTAAACTCCAATTCAGAAATATCTTTGGTTTTAATCTTGCTAACTTGAAGTTTGTATCAGTCATGCATACTTCATCACCAGCTCTCATCAGTATTACACGGCAACATCATCATGATGTGTAAACAGTACTACTAGTAATAGTAATTCTGCAAACACCAGTGGTGCAAAGAAGTACTAGCTGCTGAGGAGTTGTTCTTCCTTTCCATTTTAAAAGAATCAAGCGCTTCCTAGGAGTTTTGGTAAGGTATTGTTGATTCAGGTTCACATTCCTGGAAGGTTTGTTGAAATTTTTGATATTTCCTATAAATACACTTCACATTGTAGCATGTGAAAGGGTGGTAACAATTGTTTCAAAATAGAGAAAGCGAATGAACAACGCACAGACACTTCAGTCATGAGTCACTAACACGCTCCTTCAGTCCAGTCACGCGCGTCATTGACACACTCCAACAGTCATGAGTCAATGACATCATTCCTGATCATCTGTCATTGTTCAATCGTATTCAAACATCAAATAGAACCTTCTCCTTGAAGTCTCATCCAAATTCTGATTATCAAAGAACCCAGTTCTTTTCCAATTGTATCACTGAACTAGCTGGGAAGCTTCTCGAATTATCTCGAAGTCATAGTAGACACAAAAACTCAATAGCACAGAATTTCATACACAGCGTAGTTCATATTGAATTCAATCGCAATATTGCTTTGAATTTTTTTTAATTGATAAAAATATCTAAAAACTAGCCGTAACCTCTAACTCACCATGTCTGCTGTTGCTCAACTGCAAGCTGCTAAGCAGGCTCTTTTTCTCTTCAAACCTGTAATTTGTTATCAGGATTACCCCACCATTTGCCTCGTGCACAGCGTCGCCAGGTTCAACACCAGCGCTCCTGCTGCTACTACTGCAACCCCAGGTACTCCAGGTACCAGCGCAACACCAACCACTCTTCCCCCGCCTCCCCCGCCGATTATTGTCAAGAAACAGGACACTACTTTCTGCCCCGATGCAACCGATGCTGAATGTCTCATTTGGGTTCTTGTTGATTTCATCAATGCCGTCGGCCAACACAATCTCAACATCAAAAACGATGCCAAGCATTACAAACTTTGCAAAGTCCTTGGTGGTAACCTCAAGCACACTTGGGACAAAATCGTCGTCAACACCGGTGCAAACATTCAGGACAAGGAATTTGACACGAACCTTAACGCTTTCGTTTCGCTGTTCCTTCCCTCCAACACGTTTCTCATTCAGCAGGAATATATGTCCAAGGCAACCAAAACTTACCACATGAATTGTTTGCAGCTGCCGGACGCCTTGGCCTCATTAACATTCTCAGTGTTCATTTGCCCGGCTCCAGAAGAAAGAAACTCTTTACCGACAAAACGGCTATGAAGAAAGCCTTCTATTGCCTCATGCTCCCGACCTGGCAATTGAAGTTTAATGAATCAGGTAACCAACTTGATGATTCCACCTATCCCTTTCAACATCTTGTTGCATTCATGGAACAGCAACGTCTTCATCATGACGCCGGTCAAGTCACTTGTCATTCCAGTTGTCACTCCAACCACAACAATGGTGGGTACAACGCCAACGGAAATCGCAACCAGCGACCTCGCTACATTTTGTCTTCCCACAGTACGTATGGAAGCAATGTGTATTGCCACAAATCTTCCGCCCCCAGCACTAGAGATAGTTCCACCCAAACAGGTCGCCCATATCACGGCTATAAATCACGCAAGTACACTCCATATCAGAATCCACGTTCTGGCCGTTCTGGACAACCACCATACTCAGGACACTTGGGTCACGCATCACGTTCGAAAAGACCACACACACACAAACCGCACAACAGCCCATACAAAACACGATAATATCAGCAAGGCAAGTCAGGTGATGCTCATCATCTCAAAATGAGTGACAATTTTCACTAGGACAACAATGCCCATTCCTCAGACAGAGAACATCATCCCCACAAAGCACACCACGGCAATAATTACATCAGGATGCACCGCTTACTCAAGAGTACGATGACAACGATGACAAATGCTACCATCAAGACAATCCTAACAACGAGAGTCAGCCTGATTATTAACTACCACTGCCCACGGAATCCGTTCCATATACCATCGCCATCGCCCGCGTCATCCAAACCTGTCCTTCCCCTCATCCCTATCTAATTTTATGTGATTCCGGTTCAAAAACGACTTGATTCAGTCAACACACTCTTCTGGTCACAATTGCTCCAACTATAACCACGTCAATTTCAGGTATCACCATGGCTGGAGAATTCAACTCCAACCAACATATCTTGCTTCATCAGTTTACACTTCCCGAACTTGCTCCAGACATAACTCTCCCCTCTCTCAACGCACGCGTCTTCCAAGCGCCATGTCTCTATGACATGATCATCGGATGCGGCGTCCTTCAACATTTCAAAATTGTTTTGAATTTTCATAACAACGAAGTCAAAACAGACACACATACCATTCCAAGGCGGAGCTTCCTGCGCATCCATGCAGACTCTGCCGCCCTCGCTCTCCGCATTCATGCAATGCATATCGACACGGCCATTCAACCCGTTGACAGTTTTGCGCTCACTAAGAACAAACCCGCCATACAAGATTCAACATACGATCAACATGACGTGTGAACAGTCTGCGACAAATGCACGCATTTGACACAGGATCAACGCAACCAATTGTACTCTGTATTGTGCAAATATCAAACCATTTTTGACGGAATGCTCAAGTACAATCCCAATGAAGAAATACACCTCGACATCGACCCCACAATTAAACCAAATTGCTCTTGATCATACCTTGTTCCACAAAAATAACTTACGCTTTTCAATAAAGAACTCGACTGCTTTGTTGACATTGGTGTACTACTATCACGCCAAGGGCGCTCCAACTGGATTTCACCGACATTTATCATTCCCAAGAAAGACAGAAAAATCAGATGGGTCTCCGATTTCGGCGCTCTCAACAAAGCCATCAAAGGAAAAGCTCATCCTATCCCATGCATTCAAGACATATTATCCCGACACTCTGGATACAAATACCTTACCAAGATGGACATTTCCATGCAATATTATACATTTGTTCTTGACGACAAAAGTAAAGATCTAACCACCATCACAACTCCCTTTGATCTTTACAAATATAATTGCCTACCCATGGGTCTCTCAATCACCAGACGTAGCACAAGGAATAACGGAACGTGTTCTACAAGACATTCCAAATCTCGAAATCTACATCAATGACATCGCATGCTTCAGTAACAGTTTTGACGAACATTTACATCTCATTGACACCATTTTCACTTGCCTACAAGACAAAGGATTTGCAATCAACCCCCTCAAATGTGAATGGATCATCCAAGAGATGGATTTCCTTGGTCACTGGTTAACACCAATGGCATTAAACCATACATCAAAAAGGTCAAGACAATCCTCGCAATGCTTCCACCCAAAACCCTCAAGCAACCCAAAGCCTTTCTTGGCCTCGTCACATACTATTGGGACACGTGGCCGCGGCGCTCTCACATTATCGCTCCTCTCACCGATCTCTTAAAAACTCCTTGCACATTTCAATAGAACGGCACATGCCAAAAAGCATTCGAAGAAATGAAATTGATTGTCGCTATTGAAACAATGCTTGCCTACCCAGATCACAATATTCCATTTCACATCTACACCAATGCATCCAAAGAATACAACCCCATTTACCACTACATGAAAGGCCCCAAAAACATAGCCGCCGCCTCCCTCAGCCGCACCCCAACTACCCTCACATCATATTTCACAACTACCGATTTTGGCAATGACGTCTCAAATAACAACTCCTTCTCATTCTCAACCATGGTCGCAAGCCTCGTGGCGCTGCCATCATGTGCTGCATCAACTGATAGTCATCCTGTCGAAGACAGCTACTTGATTCACCCACATTTCGACCAAAAAGGCAGATTGCCATTTCATTTCGCAACCATTCACCAATACCAATCACATGATCCCAAAGTTCTAACTCTGCCACAAAAAGACCCCAGACAATGTTCATACAAAAACTGACAACGTAGACATTGTCTGCCAATACGACGAACTAACACCTAACTCCCAGTGGAAAATTGTCATTCCCCAATGGCATGCTTGCCCCCATTGTCAAATGGTACCACAAAATCACCGTTCACTCCACAGGCATGGACAGACTTTTGAAAGTCTTCTCTGCCGTCACTTCCATCATCCCAAACTTTGTGCAGTATGTCGCAATGTCATATCAAACTGCCTCATATGCCCACTAGTACGCACAGGTACCTGCCAAGCTGGTCAACTTGCACCCCGAACAGCCCCCATAATGCCCTGGTCAGAAGTCCACGTCAACTGCATCAGACCATGGAACGTCAAAACCAACTAGATCAACCTTTGCTTTGATGCTCTAACATGCATCGGCCCAGTTACCAACCTCCTTGAAATCATTCATATTCCAGGCCCCAAAATAGCCGACAACGTCAGACGCCTTTTTGAAAACTGCTGGCTCTCCCGTTACCCTCTCCCCATGTGCATCGTACACGATCATGGTCCCAAATTCAACGGCCATGACTTTCAATTTCTGCTCGGCTATGAAGGCATCAAGCCAATCAACATCTCTCCTCACACCCACAGCCAATGAAATCATCAAATCCACCCACAAGACCATCTGCCAAATCATACACACAATGATCAATCTCAAGCCGCCAAAAACAGAAATAGAAGCCAACACCCTTGTCAACAAAGCAATACCTACAGCAATACACGCTCTCCGATGTAATCCAATCTCCACCCTAGTAAATTTTTCACCCCGCGTCCTCGTATTCAACCGTGACATGCTTCTTAACATTCCACTCCACGCCGACATCATCACTTTAACCAAACATTGCCAAGCTCAAATCGACAACCAACTCCTTTGCGCCAACAGCAAACATACAAAACATGAATTCATCGTAGGTCAAGGTGTTTTTGTCAACATACACGATCGCAACAAACTTGATCTTGTTTGCGAAGGTCCCTACCCAATCTTACAAGTCCACACTAACAATAAATACAGTCACCATACGCCGTGGACGCGAACATGAACGCATCAGCATCCGCCACCTTACCCCAGCCAAACCATCATAAATTGTCATAGTAAGGGAGAATGAACAACACACAGACACTTCAGTCATGAGTCACTAACACACTCCTTCAGTCCAGTCACGCGCATCATTGGCACACTCCAACAGTCATGAGTCAATGACATTGTTCCCGATCATCTGTCATTGTTCAATCGTATTCAAACATCAAATAGAACCTTTTCCTTGAAGTCTCATCCAAATTCCAATTATCAAAGAACCCAGTTCTTTTTCAATCGTATCACTGAACTAGCTGGGAAGCTTCTTGAATTATCTCAAAGTCATAGTAGACACTAAAACTCAATAGCACACAATTTCATACACAGTACGAGATCAAAAAATCTCCCTAACATCTCGTACTTCGGACGTACGACAGACACGGCCCGACTAAAAGATCAAAACCACTCATCTTGTGAGACGAATAATGATTGACGCTTTTCGCCTTGCCGCAATGATTTTCTAGATTTTTTTCGTTCGAAAACGAACAGTAATTATGTACTATCGCAATCTTACTTTGTAGTCGTGCATTCGTAACCTATACTACTCCATACCAACATTAGACCCCTGAGTCGCTACGAAGTGCAAGCTGTTTCCATCTCGTAGGGAGCTCCTGCCCACCCTATAGAATTGCCGTCGCATTCCAAACACAACGAATCAACACCCATCTATCATGCCGAACCTTAGTACAGACGATGGTGTCGATTGGGACAAATCCATCCGATCTATACTGGAGGGATCCGATTCGGACGACGTGAGAAAAGTGAAGAAGCTTCGAAAAATGGTGTTGTTGTCGCTCCAGATTGACGATGGCGACAAGGCAGCGAAAAAGCTGTTCAAAAAGGCCATTCAAAATATGGAAGATCAGGGAACGGTGAAGCTGGATGCAGATGGCACGATTAGTCTATTGGAAAAAAAGAGCAAAAAGAAAAAGCGGAAAGCATCGTCTTCCAACGACGAGGAACGGGAGGAAAAAAGGAAAAAGAAAAAGAAAGACAAGAAGCGACAGAAAACCAGCGACGATGCTTCTGACAACGACGAAATCGAGGTCGCCCCCGACAACGGCAACGAGAATGGCAACGACGAAAGCGGAAACGACAACGAGGAAGCTTACGCGCACAACACCTCCACGTCGTCGGCCGACAAAAACAAACCCTGCAAGGGCAATCCACAGGGCGTCACTCGTCTCTTTCTCGGCAACCTGCCGTTTTCGGTCGACGAATCCTCCCTGAATGCCTTTTTGCCGGGAGAGGTGACCCACATCAAATGGATCACGGACAAGGAAACCGGAAAATTTTACGGTTCCGCCTTTATCGAAATGGACAATTCAATCTCGGCTTCGGATGCGGTGGCCTTGGCGGGGTCGAAACTGATCGGACGGCCCATCAAGATCAACTTTGCCCCCGCCCGGGATGGTGACGTCTGGCCCCCACCGAAAAAGGTCATCAGCGGGGGAGGCAACAGCAACACCACGGGCGGTCAGGCGGGCGGAACCGGCGTCAAGGCCATGAGCGCCAAGCCCGACAACTGCCTGAAGCTCTTCATTGGCAACCTGTCGTACGACATTGACGACGAGGGAATCATCAAGTTTTTCGCCAACGTCGACGCCGAGGTGAAGGCCGTTCGGTGGTTGCACCACAAGGACTCGGGCGACTTTAAGGGCGTCGGCTTTGTCGAGTTTTGGAACACAGAGGCTTGCGAGCGGGGAGCCACCCTGAATGGAAAGAACCTCCTCGGACGACCGATTCGAATCGATTGGACGGACTAGCAACGCAGAATTAAGACCAACAACAGCAACATTGCAATGGTTATTCTCGTCCATAGCGTATCCAGACCTGTTGATTTTATCCATGGTCGCTATGCATTACTATGTCATTATTTTATTTATCTCGACCATTAACCGAGAGCTAGACAATCGGAAGTAACCCTGGAAAATTTTGACCTCACCATCATCCACACGAGCCAGCAATATTCTCGAACGATGATTATCAATTGACAACTGTGGTTGCCAATTTGCAGTATGTACGCTGTACTATTTTTTGTCGGAAAGAACAAACACCGCTAGAGCGATTGTGTCTTTCTTCTACCGTAGCTCTACGGTAATAGTATTGTCGATGGATGCTAGTACTCGTACTCAGTAATAGTACGCGTAAATACCGGTACACAACACCGTACGTATCAGCACAGCGTTACATACGTACGATACCTATGGTTCGACTTTATCGTAGATCGTGAGATTCTCGTGTGTTAACTTTCTCAGAGCCCCCTTAGAAACAGATAGATCGTAGAGAGAAGCAACCGTACAGTATGATGTACCGTACCGTACGGTACGGTATTGACTTATCACTGATGATGATGATGTGTTCTCAAATCAATCAGACTCGATGGTTTTCGATTTTCCTAAATTAAATATTGATCTTACCGTACCGGTACGTACCGGGTACGAACTACTCCGTACGAACTGCCGTTCTCATCGTCTGACTCTCCGGAAAACCGTCAACACCATTCTATCCATCAAAATCGTTCCTCGTGTCTTTGCTTTCCTCCCGTCTACCAAAGCATCCCACATATTCGCCGTACCCACCGAAGTTACAGTCAACAACAACTGTACCGCCCTCGAATCATTTCTTGCAGAGTGTGATCAATTCATTGAGGGATCGAAGTACTGAGTCCATTCAGTAGTCCATTCAATCAGCAACCGTCGGAAACTCTTTCGTCCCGTCCCGCCCCGTCCCGTCACCTCACGCCACAATGATTGCCTTTGGAGCCGCGCTCGCTATTTTCCTGCTTCAAAACCAAGCAACAGCATTCGTGCTTCCATCCACGGCATGTTCTGTCGGAGGAGGTCGCTGCCCGGAGGCCGCAACCTTCTTTGAAAATCCAAGCGACGCATCCCTTCGCCACAAATACTCGACTCGTAGATTTGCGGCGTCGGACGACGACGACGATGACGACGACGACTACGACGAAATGGACGACGAAAAGGGACCCCTGGCCAAAGGAATCGATTCCGTTTCGTGGCTTCCCTCGGTAGCCGGCGCAAAGGGAGACAACATGCCAATAACATCGATCAAAGAAGTACGTGACTGACACCACTGCGACTATTGAATACTGTACTCAACCACTACACGCGACAACGGTGATTGCATCTCGACGACGCATTACTTTTCTTCGATCGGTTCGATTGACAATCGAATAAAATGCGATCGAATCGAATGCAACCGAATTGAATCGAATCGGATCGGATCGGATCGGATCGGATCGAATTCTATTGTTCCCTCTGGTTCGATTCAACTCCCTGCGTTTTATTCTAAATTCACAACTTTTTCGCTCGTTTCCCTTGTTTTGTTTTCGTGCGTATAATAGGGAACGGAGATCATTCCTCTGTTCCCGCTCGGCGGTTTTGTCTACACTCCCAACACGGAGCACGTGTTGAACATTTTCGAGCCCCGGTACCGACAGATGTACACGGACATCTTGATGAACGGTAGCAAACGCTTTTGTGTCGTCACCTCGCATCCCACGGAGCAGGGACGATTTGCGCAGACCGGGGTCTTGTTTGAATTGGAAGACCTGAAAGAAGTCAGCGAACAGACCCAGGATCAAATCAAATACATTTGCAATCACAAGGTAACGGGGCGAGTTACCATCGACCGGATCATCAACCCCGAGGCGTGGGAGACGCGGGAAACATACCTCAAAGCCGAGGGAACCATCATCGACGATTCTGGAAAGGATGCCGACCCCAAGGACGAACCCATGGCGGGAAATCCGTACGGTGCCGTGGTAGCCGCTGCCACCAGCAAGGACGAGACAGATTTGCGCATTATTTTTTCGAAACTCGTCGACCTGCAGCACGAATTGCAGGAGGACGTGCGGTTTACCAACTCCGCGAAAGCCACCCTGGCGGTCAAGGACGGAGCGGAAGAGGACGGACTCTGGCAAACGATTCGGTTGTGGCAGAGTTTCATAGAGCAACGACTCATGTCGCGACAAAACGAACTGCAGCAGGAATTCCAAGAAAAATTGAAAGATTTTTTGAAGAAAGAAAGGGGTCTCAACCAAGACGAGTTGCCGAGGTGCGTTGCGTCGCGTCGCGTTGCATTATGTTTCATTGTGGATACGTGGCTCGATTAAATTAGGGGGAATCGCATCGTGTGTATTTGTTCATCAAACTGCAGGAATGCGCATGTGGTGCAAGATATATGATCGTTGTGTTGTCATGTTGCGTAATTTTGCCCAAAACGTGCCTAATAATATATTTGCCTATCACGCGTCCTCGTCAGTGCCATCGGATTTGGTGATTTATCGCCGGAACTCCAGGTGGAACTCCAGGAGTTGCAAAAACGCATGGCCGTCGAGCTCCAGCCTTTGGTGCTCGAGTCATCGCTCACGATGCAAAAGGTTTTGGAGGCCGAGGACCACGCGGCTCGTTGCAAACTCTTGAAATATTTCATGCAGGCGGAGGCAACGCGTCTGAACACGAAAAAGAGTTTGATGGGACTCTTCTCGTCCGATAGTGACTCGCTCACGAAGGACGAAGACGGTATTCCGGCGGATGAATTGATTCCTTCCATGGAGTCGAAGAAGGAAGAGGAAGAAACGAAACCATCGAGCTTTTTCGACGAACCAGACGCATTTCAATAATTTCACATCGAATCATGTGGATATCGCGACTCCCGTTGTATCTCAAACAAAAGTATTCATAAAAATGGAACATGGGCGACTCAGTTGATGCAATTGAACTTCAAATACAGTTGATGACTTTCTCACGAAAGAAACTTTCATGCTACGCGCACGCGCACACATAATTGTTATCCGTAATAGAATTGTGTTTTCTTTCTCTCATCGGAAAATGGCACGATTTCTATTAATATTCTAGTTTCGTACATTCGTATCATAGCTTTCAAATCAAAGTTCCTGGTGGTTTCTGATATTTTTTGCACCGATGCTTTCGAAATACGCAACAAGCTCGTGCTCCCTATGCAAAGAATCTAGAGCAGTATTCAAAGGAGACGCGCCGTGTTTTGTGAGGAGATCTTTGTCGACGCCTTCCTCAAGAATGAGTTTGACAATTTCAACTTTCCCAGTGCGTGCCGCTTCATGCATGACCGTCCATCCATTTTGATCCGCCTCGTGTAAAATTTCCGGATACAGTTTCAGTAGTGACTTGAACCGGCGAGTATTTCCAAGTGCCGCAGCGTTTCGAAATTGTAGTTTAATTGGTGTCATGTCTCCCTGTAACAAACAGGAAAGTAGTTAGAATCAATGACGCTGTCGACATATAGAGATACACAATTTGATTTAAAAAAATACTTACTCCCTTCCATCCGTCAGGGTTGTCTTCCTTCCATTCTTTTGCCCATACTGAGCCAGGGATCACATAAGGGGGAATATCCGAGTTTGGGTCATGCAAATTCTCTCCCTCAATCGGTCGAATGGGTTCAAAATGTATAAAACAGTTGGCAAAAAAGTTACCAACCATCGGGAAGGGTCTGTATTGTTTGGAGCACAACAACGGAACGTGAGATCCCCGCAAGGAATACACCGGATAATGGCACCCCTGCGACTGCGAGTGTAACTCACCTTCCGTGAATGACCGAGTGACTTTCGTATAATACCATGTCGCCTAAAGACACAATGTTAACGCCACGGAAAGAACGATCAAGTGTGAGATATGATCGAAAGGATTCGATGGATCCGTTTCAATATCGAAACCCATTGCACCATCGACTCACCTGGTTCCATCGTGACGTTCCTTGCAATTCCATCATGACCATACACTTCGAGTGGCCATGGTTCATCTACATCTTGATCAACTTGGACTGCGTTCCGTCCAAAAATGAAAAAACGCAGAGATAAATAACACTAATTGAGTCTCGAATTACATAAAATGCACGCACCGTCTATCGTGGGATCGTCGACACACTGACTTACTGATTGCCGATATTATCAATGGCATTCTGTCGACATGAGGTGCCAAAATGGACCTGTTGTGGTAGATTCGAACTCCATACGTAGAAACCTGTTCCGATGAGTAGGACACACGTCCAAAAAATACAATGCGTGAACGAAAACAGTTAAGTTCGACTTCCTTCTAGCGGATGTTGTCAACACGCGGATTCTCGGACACAGCACAAACTTACAGGTGACAAGTGCTGACCCGTCCACTCTTCTAAAATAGGTCTGACCTTATCTTCTATTTCAGAAGTCAAAATTGCGGATCCACCAGTATGTTCCAAATTGAAGTTAACCATCGTCGGGGGTGAATCCCATGCGTTGTGATAGACATTGTATTTTTTCCATTCGATCTCCGCGAGATGGCGGTTCTTGTCAAAAAAATCTTTGATCAAGTCGTAGAGATCTGTTGGTACTTTTATCTTGGCATATCCATTTTTTGTGAAATTGTACACCGAGCCTGGTTGCTCCCGATTCATTCTTGTGCGCATGCTGTCAAGTTTGGAGCAAAAGCCATTGCTCTGTGCCATCATGACCTTGTCGCACGCCTTCATGTAATCGCTGTAAAGCAATTGTTTGTCGGTCCCCAACACGGGAGAAAGAACGTCCGAAGTGACGGCCCAAGAAGCACTGTCGAAAGCAGTATACAATTGTTCCTGGAAATTTTCCGCATCATTACTAGAAGCAGCCGATTGTATCCAAAGAAGCGACAGGACGCATGCCGTCAGCGTGGCGAAAATTGCAATTTCCGTCCTCATTTTCGTCGGTTTTGGAACAGCGCAACAAATCCTCTCTCTCTCTCTCTCTCTCTCTCTATTGTTATCCTGCCTCTTTCGTTCACGCCGGTAATTTCCTCCCGCGATTATTATTTCGAAGTTTGTTTGTAAGCGGATGGCGGGATAAAACCAGGTAAGCGATAAATGTGAATGCTACGATACTCGTACTGGGTCTGGAAAAGATGCAGGTGGCGGGCGAGTCTTGGACAATTCTGTTAAAAAATGCGTTTCGGGTCGAGCGTGAAAAATCAAGAAATTATATGAACAGACAAACCGAGAGGGGCCTTTTTCGACAGGCATTGGAGACAAGACTTCATAAGTACTAGGGGTAAATACTAGAAGTACCAAGTACTTCGTAGAAATAAGATTACGAATCAAACTAAACGAAGTCTTTTAATGTGGTAAAATTAATAATACAGGGACCATTTTGTGACTGATAAATAATTTAAGTACATACTTTGGAAAATAACAACAATAGTGAAATTTTAAAATGAGAAGGCTTGCATCACTATGATCTTTATGATGTTTTTCACACACCCAAATGAAAAAGAAGCAAGAAAATGATGTTTCTACTAGTACTACAACTACTAGTAGAAGTAATACAATGACGCACACACCGAAACACCAAGCGATTTTCTAGAAGCCTTTCACTGAATATATGCTGCAGTCCTAGATATTTTTGTTTTTTGTTCCCAATACTATTAATGCTGTATAAACTTCCATTTAGATGCATTCCAGGATGTGGTCGGCAAAAAATACGGAACATTGTTGGCATCAAATTCGATCGAAAAAGCTGACAAAACAAAACGACCACCAAGGTGCGGATACGGAGTAACAACAGAGATATGATTATTTTGATGGTCGAGTCTTAGAATCAAATGCACCTCCACTACTTGGAAATCCTTAAGTGGTAAAAACAATATCACCTAAGGCTACAAACAAAAGAGGATAATCGGTTAGAATAAGACATATCCAAAGACCTGACCAATAAGTGAACACTGGGAATCCTTAAGTATATTCGAAAGAATATACTTGATATCCCGTGAGGAAATTACTTATTGCAATCAAGAAAATCAATACTGATTCCGAATGGGCCTCATTTATCTACCTACTCAACAAACAAGCATAGGCCCATCAAACAAAACACTTAACCTTGTAAATGACCAATACCATCGAATGACCGATACAGTAAGACCGATACACGGCACTAATACAGCAACAGTGCCAGTATCGGTACAATGAAGACCAAATAACCGGGGAAGATCTCTAACATGTAAAATACAGCAGAGAGCCCCAATACAGTGAAAATACCCAGTAAAAGTAAGAGCCTCTCTCTGAGCTCACATCTCTTTAAATTTAAAATATTCGTTATACCTATCCGGTCAGTTTTTAGAGTTACAACACGTTATAGAGCCCTTATAACTTACACTTGTGTCCTGCAAGAGCACCAGTGTTTACCTTAAGCTACCTATCTCCGGCCGTTCAGCACCTCCACTGTCAGTTAATTCCAGAGAAAATTGTACACAAATATGAAATATGGCGACACCAGGATTTCAAAAGCTGCACCTCTTCATTGGCTAGAACATTTTTTCAGTCAGCACAACCCAACTTGCTCCAACAAGTATGTGACAGTTGATCAAGGTGGCGAGCTCTATCACAATCCCGACATCCAAAATCTATTCTCTGCTTTTGGATACTCCATATTCCCCACTGGTGCTGATGCTTCACATCAGAATGGCACAGTTGAAAGAGCACACCGCACACTTGCTAACTCAATGCAAACCATGTTGAGTGGTGCCAACCTACCAATCAAATACTGGCCTTTTGCCTTGTACCATGCATTCTACTTGTCAAATGCCTTTCCTGAGAGCAATCAACACCATTCACCCTTGGAATTAGCAACTGGTCACAAGGAAAATCTCATTGACTTCAGAACCTTTGGTTGTTGCGTTTGGGTTAGGCCTCCAGGCAAGAGATCCGTCAAGCTCAAACCCAATGCCAGAAAAGGCATATTCCTAGGTTTTGTACCTTACACAACCAGAAACATTCTTTGGTATGATACAGAAACACATCGTGTCAAAATTGCCACCCATGTCAGGTTTGATGAAGGCATGAATGACTTGCGCCTTGTTGACCTTCCCACCAATGTCAAGCACCTGCTCAGGACTGATGACAACCTTCCACTCCCACCGGAGCCCACTGAGGTGTCATCCAGTGATTTTCAATTCTCCATCTCACCATTTGCAGACCTCACCAATCTCAGGCTCTCCACTTCCAGCTCCTGTCAGGATCAAGCATTTGGTCTCCGGTATGTCAATGATTCACTCCTTGGCAGAGCCTATGTCACTGATATTCTTCCCAAAAGCCCTGCCTCCAAGCTCTACTCCTCTCATAAGAAGTCTCTTTCCAAGCTACGAGGCGCTTATATTGTATTTATCAATCACGACCGTGTGTTTACTGCTGCTGATGTTACAACAGCCTTGCATGAATCGTACGCTTGAAGGGTGAGGGATTCAATAGATACACCTATTATCTTTGCACTCGAAGAAAAATTATCTATGAAAGAAGTGAGGAAACACTTGAATGAATATGGACTATTTGCTCCCAACACTTCTTGGAAGGAACCCACTGATGAAGAGGACCCACCATTCTTAGAACGGATTTCATCCATCAAAACCATCAAGCAAATTGGCACCAGATACAAACAAATCATCCAATCAAGAATCAGCCAAGTTGATAGCACTGGAGCACTCCATGCCTCCATCCAAAAACACTTGGCACCAACCGAAGATGACATGGATGTTGTCATTCCCACTATAGATCTTGCTTTGCTCAGAGCCATCACCAAGCTTCATAAGGCAGGGAATCATGCTTTACCACTAGATGCAGATTCACTACCAACTGAACAAATTGAACTCTTAATCAAGGCCATCAATTGAAAAGAAACTACCTCTGAAGAACAGGCACTAGGTCATTTCACTCACAGAAACCTCAAGTCACTATCCACATGGACTGAATGGGAAGCTGGAGAGCAAAAACAACTTGACCAGTTTGAAGACTTAGAAATGTTTGGATCTCCGATTCCATATCCCAAGAATCCAGATGCCATTATTCTCAGACCTCATTGGCAATACAGTGTCAAGAGAAATGGTGTCCAACGAGCAAGGTAATGCTGCAATGGAAGCAAATATGCAGCTCCAACCCTACATGCCATTGCCATGTCATATTCATCATGTGTTGAACATCCCATCCAACGATTGTTCTTTGCCATTGCAGCCAGCCTCAACCTCAAAGTGTATGGGGCAGATGCCCAAGATGCCTTCGGGCACAGTCCTGGACCTGAAATCCCAACCTTCATGACTATAGATGATGCGTATGCCGAATGGTACAAACACAAGCATGGCAAAGAAATAGACAGTAGGATGGTGCTCCCAGTTCTTTGAGCACTCCAAGGCCACCCTGAATCTGGAAGACTTTGGGAAACCCACATCAACAAGATCCTGAAAAGCCCTGACCTCAACTTCAAGACCACCACACATGACAGAAGGATCTACACGACAGTCTTTGAGGGTGAAACAGTCTACATGCTGAGACAAGTTGATGACTTCACACTAGCTTTCACGTCAGAATCCATATCTGACAAGATCTATGATATCATTGGAGAGAAATTGAAGCTACCTAAAGAAGATGTTGTTCCCTTCACCAAATTGGGACTGCTAGAAGATTTCAATGGAATTGATGTCAAACAGACAGCTGATTACATTGAACTGTCCTGTGCCAATTACATCGACCGAATTATGACATTCCATGGTTGGGAAACTGATTCTAAAATGAAGCCACACTCAAAACCATCAGCGCCATTATCAACTGAAGTGCTGAGCCAACTGCAATCCCATACAAATGGACCTTTAGAAGGCACCAAGGAACATGCTGATTTACAATCCACATCTGGTTTCTCCTACAGGACACTCTTGGGTGAAATGATGTTTGCATATGTCAGCTGCCGGCCAGACATTGGGTATGCAGTGACCCTGATGTCAAAATACAGCTCCAATCCCACTGCTTTTCACTATTCCAGTCTGAAGAACATAGCTCGCTACCTCAGAACAACCAGATCCTTGGGTATTAGGTTCTACAGACCAAATGCTGAGCCATCTCTGCCTCCAGGGGAACCATACAACAACGCAGTCCAAGATGCATGACTCTCCAAATACCCTGAAGATATCAAGCAAAACAAACTGATGTGCTTTGTTGATGCAGCATATGGGAATGATCCGAAACATTGCAGGTCCACCACCGGGTATGTCTTCACTTATACTGGTGGAGCAATTGCTTACAGATTCAAAGCTCAGTCACTTACAGCACAGAGTTCTACAGAAGCTGAGTTCATTGCTGCAGTCACGGCAGCCAAAACAGCCAGATATCTCAGGTCTATACTCAAGGAATTAGGATTCGTCCAAGTTGGTCCTACTCCAATCTATGGAGACAATTCATCAGCAATTGAAATCATAAATGCTCAGAAGCCAACTGAAAGAGCCAGACATATTGAAATCAGGTTCTTTGCCATTGAAAGAAAATGGTGAGATCAAGATGATTCATATTCCTGGAGTTATCAACCCGGCTGATGATCTAACCAAACTATTGGGATGGATCTTGCACGCCCAACATGCAAGATACATCATGGGACACTACCCAGGTTAAATCATTCGATTACCCATGATATGTTGATCCCATTGGATGCATCGGGATCGATTCGATCCGAACATTCGATCTATCAATCAATAAAACTTCAATACGATTCCAGTTTACATAACCAACTTTAATCTATTCCAACAGTAATCCAACATTGAATGAATATACATGTTGGATCAAGGGGTGTGTTGTCGGCGAAAAATACGGACCATTGTCGGCATCAAATTTGATCGAAAAAGCCGACAAAACGAAACGACAACCAAGGTGCCGATACGGAGTAACAACAGAGATATGATTATTTTGATGGTCGAGTCTTAGAATCAAATGCACCTCCACTACTTGGAAATCCTTAAGTGGTAAAAACAATATCACCTAAGGCTACAAACAAAAGAGGATAATCGGTTAGAATAAGACATATCCAAAGACCTGACCAATAAGTGAACACTGGGAATCCTTAAGTATATTCGAAAGAATATACTTGATATCCCGTGAGGAAATTACTTATTGCAATCAAGAAAATCAATACTGATTCCGAATGGGCCTCATTTATCTACCTACTCAACAAACAAGCATAGGCCCATCAAACAAAACACTTAACCTTGTAAATGACCAATACCATCGAATGACCGATACAGTAAGACCGATACACGGCACTAATACAGCAACAGCGCCAGTATCGGTACGATGAAGACCAAATAACCGGGGAAGATCTCTAATATGTAAAATACTGCAGAGAGCCCCAATACAGTGAAAATACCCAGTAAAAGTAAGAGCCTCTCTCTGAGCTCACATCTCTTTAAATTTAAAATATCCGTTATACCTATCCGGTCGATTTTTAGAGTTACAACACAGGATACACCGGTTATAACTACCCTTGAACTAGAATACATCATAGCATAATATTCTTATTCAAGAATTGTCTCCTTCTCGTGAAGTGCAACAACAATGAAAGTCCCATCATATGTAATTTCCAATACAGGAAGAAGAAGAACATCTGGAATGAAGTTTCTGTACACTCAGAAACCCATACATTTACCCTCTTCAAACTTCTTCGTCACATTGGGGCTTCCACCAGCATTTGAATCAGTCATGGACAATCCACATTATCCCAACTATTCAACATGCAATCCTTTTTAGTGCTTCTTGCTGCTCAAGAAGTAGTACTACTAGTAGAAGAACAAGTTGAAGAAAGAACTTCTTGTTTTGAATCTTTTGGACAGGACTGCTTTTTCAAGTGTTCTTGTTCTCCCATCCCTATGATAGATGACCCCCTGAATTTGAATATCATTATTTCCTATTTTGTGTTCCCTCAAACTCGCATATCTTTCTACAATGTTACTCTTTTCACCACCCCAGAATCAGAAGTTGCCAATCAAAAGACATCATGTTGTACGGTTTGTGCCTAGTACCATTGTACGGTACCGTAGTATGAAAGATTCTTTCATTAGCATTCAACGCGTTAGTCGTTGATGTTCTTTTTTGAATCCCGCTAATACATCGTAGGTGAGTATCCGGAAGCTCACTTTCATACAAGATCTAACGAAAGAAAATTCGACGAGAAAGGCGAATCATCAATCAAAATCCAACGAGCGCCCCACGTAATTTTCTGTTCTTTTCGGAATGCCGCATAAGTAAGCGTAAACGTCTACTATGTATCACCGTTATGAACCCAACGATTAAAAACGAGAGCAAACAATCTTACTCGTACTACCGAGTACGTACCGTACGGAGTACGGATACTCTGTATTTCGTATCCAAACACGGTGCCGGTACGAGTACGGTACGGTAAAAATCTTTCCATAATCTAAGCAACACAAAGACTGTCATCTCCACGCTCAGAGGGCAAGGACACAAGAAATAGTCTCTACCAATTCCGTTCGTACACAAACGCCAAATGATTCGAACTGTCTCCCTCGTGATTGCTGCTGCGGCAACTGTAGCAAGAGCCCAGCCGCTCAATTGCTACTACAATCCAACCTTTGTGGGGGGCATCGCCTCTACGGACAAGTGCGAGCAAAGCACCCTCACAACCCTGTTTGAGGCCTGCGAAAAGGACACCCATCACTGCATCAGCGTTAGCTATGCAGACGGAAAGTCGACGGGGTTTGGGTGCGTCCCGAAGACCGATGGCCCCGAAGCCGAGGATGCCTATCCCTACACCTGCGACATCGTCAAAGGAATGGGCGGAGGGGTGGTCGATTGCTCCTATTGCGACACGGACCTGTGCAACGTCTGCGACGCCGGTACCAGCCCCGTGCCACCCACTCCTCTGTCGTGTTACGTCGACGTTGATTTGATCCCACAGGATACCGAAGTTTCATCCAACGACGAAGGCAAGGCCATCTGTGCCACCACCGACAAGACATCGCTGGGTGCCGGATGCTACGCAGGCTATCACCACTGTGTTTCGCTGTTGTACGGGAGCATCAGGACCGGTCTGGGGTGTGTTTCCATAATTGACAACAAGGAAAATCCGATCTCGTGCGAAATCATGAAAGCTCTCGACCCTCGTATTACCGATTGCGATTATTGTGGAGACGAGTTGTGCAACACTTGTTCCGAAGGTGAAGCGCACACCGCTACGAACGGCGACGAAACAACTACCTCTGCTGACACCTCTGCTGATGCCTCTGCTGATGCCTCCGCTGATGCCTCTGCTGACACCTCCGCCGATGCCTCCGCTGACACCTCTGCTGATACCTCTGCTGCTAGCAATTATTTCCCCGGCATCGCAGTGGCAACGATTCTGATCGCTACCCCTATGGTTGGGTCGTGGTTTGGGATGTAACTCGACTCGGCCTAGTCTAGTACCTAGGAAGAAGGTTGTCTCCCAACGTTCTTTGTATTCGACGAAGGCTTCTATTCGCTGGAAACCGCAGTCGTGGCAACGTTGATAGAAGAGTGTGCCTAGACTTGAGTGGTTTTCTGGATTGTTACTGTCCGAGCAAGGCCGTCAGCCAATCATTATTGCGTTGCAGACACTATCTTGGAACTTTCCATTGTGCACCATCCGACAACGCATTCTACACTTGGTTGTTGGATGCATCCGATTTGAATGCTGTGATATTGATTTATTGAAGCTGTTATGCGTTGTAGCTGTCCTGAACAACAAAAAATACATTTGCATTACCCGTATAATACAGTATATATAAATAATATTATAATACAGTACGAAGTACTAATTAACAAAGGAAAATCCCTAGTTTATAATCACCGTTGTTATCTGACTGTTCTCCCACAGAACCAGCGCGGAATAGACCGACAGCAGAAGATATCGAGCTCTCATCTGTTGCCATTGCCAGCGTTTCAGGTGGTTTCGTCCCTCCCCGAGGGTGCTTTCGAACTCGACCGGATCCGCTCGGCTCACGCGCGATTCCACGGTCTGACATAGAGCGGCCGTTCGAATCCAACTGAACAGGGGCAGAACCACCCACAGCGACACGAGCAGAATCGAGCATCCCAATCGGCTATTGTTATTGTTATTGTAGTTGTTGTTGTTGTTGTTGTTGTTGGGTTGTTCCACGGAAATGCCACCCCCGACGCCATCCCGGTCGTTTTCCATCGTGTTGACCGGCAGCACCATCACCATCCTCATGAGTGTGGTAAGCACCAGTGTTAGGGTGCGATGGGGACCGTAGAGCATCGCAACGGATGCAAGGTTCACAACATGGTGCAAGGAAGAGGGCATGGACAACATTCGCAAACCGTGGTGCAGGATGATTGTCGAAATCAACAGGGTCGATGCGGATACAAGGCAGTACGCATAACACGACCAGTTCTCCATCAGTCCCGGAAGGATACCGGTCGAGATCGAGAACGCCGTGGATGCGGTGGTCGGGATCATCCACGATAGCAACGTGGATTGCGCCAAGGATGTCGCTGTAGCTGTAGCGGCCACGGACGGTCCGTGGCTGGTCTGGGGTCTGCAATCGCAAACCTGCGTGAGGATCGATATCACCGAGTCTCGAAGGAAGGAAACAATCCATCGGTCGGTGTCCGTGTCCGTGCCGACCAACACCGCGGTGTTCCATTGCGTACCGTTCGAATAAGAGTAGTAGTATTGCCACAATACGGGCACGATACCACGCGCCAGTGGTTGGATCAGTAGGACCTCCCAGAGCAACCTCCCGGCACCGCCGTCCGTGAGATTCCAGTAATACGACTCGTCGCGGAGCACCCGAAACTTTTCCCTCCAGTTCGGATCGTACGTAGCGGCTCGCAGGCGTTCCTGGTGCTGCTGTTGGGAGAGCATGGCCGTTTGCATCCACAGCTGTTGTTGAGACTCCACGATGCGCTGCGAGGTTTGCACGCTCATGGCGTATTGCGTGGCCAGGGACGCATCGAGTCCGAGGACGTCCCGGGCGTGCCGAACGTCGTGAGCGAATTGTTCCGCTTCCGACCGTTCCTCGCGTCGTTGCGTTTGCGTTTGGGCCAGTGTACTACCGGTACTATCGTCAACCCTTTTCGGGTTGGACACTATCGCCGATGATGAAGAAGAAGACGACGACGATGATGATGACGATGATGATGGCCGTGGTGATGAACCTACCGGTAATGATTCACGTGCTTCCGGAGGATCGTTTGGTTCTCTTTCTGCCCTGGATGAATCCGAAGATTCGTCCGACGATTGCAACACAAAGTCGATCCTCTTTTCCGCGCATGGTTCTCTTGCGTGGCCAACCGTTTCCGGATTCTCTTCCTCCTGGACCGTGCCGGAATCATTTTCGACGCTGGTTTCTGCCTCGGCATCAGCACACTCCGTCGTCGTCGTCGTCGTCGTCGTCGTCGTCGTTATTTGGTGCTCAACCGCTTTCGAGGTTCGACGGTTCGTGTTCGTTCGTTGCGACCATGTTTTGATCCCGATCGAGAGCGCGATTGCCACCAAGAGCGTCCAAAACCGGAAATTTCCCCCGTATAGGTCGGAACGGTCGTCGATCGCAAAAAAACGTCTCCGGATCTGCTCGTAGATCGACAACCTGTCACCATCCGGGTCGTTGTCGGGTAGTGGCGAACGCGTCGTCGGTCGCACGGTAACCACCACTATCTCGTCCTCGTCGTCGTATTCGTTCGAGGCATGTCCGCCGTTGGTTTGGGGCGCGACTCCACCTTCACTGTACGACTGGTCGGTGCCGTCTTCGCCCTCGCCGTTGCTCTTGGATTGGATCGTTGCGAGGTTTTGAATGCCGTGGAGTTTTTCCCATTTCTGTTGGGTGGACGAGATCAAAATGATTTCGTCGTCGTCGTCGTCATCGTAGTCGTCGTAGTGGAACTCGTAATTGTCGCGCCAACCGTAGTCAGAGTCGATGCCGGTTGTTTCCATGACGGGTGTGGTGCGTGCGGTACGGTGAATCGTTCGTTCGTTCGTTCGTTCGATCGATCGATCGATCGATCGATCGATGGTGTTGAGATCAAAACGTTGACGGGTCAACGGCGATCGTTGATTTGCCGGGCCTGTGATTAGAGTGCGGTGTCGGTTCAGCTTCAAGGAAATTGTCCGAATTTTTTTTTTTCATAGAAGTAATTTTAAATTACACGTAATTCGTAGTGTACGGTACGATACTCGTAATCTTTTCCCGTATGTACTGTATTTTTTCATCGTACCGGTACACAATTTTTTTGAAACTTGCCATTCACAAAGTGCCACTCAAGAGCCCATCAACAACATCACTTCACAATCGACGGACGAGGTACGAGTGCCGTATTTATCACTACTTTCTGTACACTGTGGTACATACGCGTTGAACATTAATCTTACTCGTACCTATCTGTAGTTCAGGTTCTGGGTAAGATTAGGGTTCACAAAGTACGTACCGTACAGTACGAGTACCTACATAGTATGGTATGTACTGTGTACCCTACTCGATTCATTTTTCGAGTAGGGACTGACCGCAAAATTCGTGATTGATGCTGTCTTCGCGCGATGCCAGTAAAATCTTACGGTACGGTACGTACTCGTACTTGTAACCAATCGTCGAACTTCGTAAGATTAAGATTTACGATACAGACCTTCTCGGAGATTTCACACCAGAACCAAACACGCTCTTTTCGCATTTGCATCGAACAATCACCAGCGGCCCAAGGCTATCCAACTAACCTACAAACCAGATACCAACCAAATCCCAACCAAGAAACAAACATCGAAAACAAAACGAGGTAAAACCATGTCACAGGATGCTGCCGCTACTGCGGGAACAACGACACAAATGCCACCCGTGGTCAAACGAATCCAGGAGCAAACACCGGAATCTCCGGCACCGATTTGTGTCTTGGTGGTCGGAATGGCGGGTTCCGGGAAAACTACTCTGATGTCACAGCTCCAAGAATCTACCATGGAATACGATGGTGATGACGATGAGGACGACGAAGCCGGAAACGAGGAATCGAATCGGGGAGAAAAGGCCGAGGGTGGCGAAGTGCAAGAGGATCCGGGCGACGACAACCACAACGACAACGACAACGATAGAAAACTATCGCCCGAGCAAGAAGGAACGAACACGAGTCAACAACAACAACAACAACAACAACAACAGCCACCACCACGAAAAAAGAAAAGCATGCCCGCTTATTGCATCAACCTAGACCCCGCCACCCTGGACGTGCCATACAGCCCATCGATCGACATCCGCGACACGGTCGACTACAAAGAAGTAATGAAGCAGCACCGCCTGGGACCCAACGGAGCGATCATGACCTCTCTCAACCTGTACGCCACTAAGTTCGACCAGGTCATTCGCATCCTCGAACAACGGGCCGACGAGAAGAAACTATCGGAATTTCTGCTGGTGGACACCCCGGGACAGATCGAGGCCTTTACCTGGTCGGCATCGGGTGCCATCCTCAGCGAGTCGCTGGCCTCGACCTTTCCCACCGTCATGGTCTTCGTCGTTGACACGGTCCGGTGCGCCAGCTCTCCCAACACCTTCATGAGCAACATGCTCTACGCCTGCTCCATGTATTACCGAACGCGGCTCCCCCTCGTGATATGCTTCAACAAGACAGACGTGTGCTCGCACGAATTTTGCATGGAATGGATGCGGGACTTCGAGGCCTTCCAGGAGGCGCTGGACAACGCCCGGAGCGGCGGGGACGGCGGCGGCGGGGAATCGGGATTCTACGATTCCCTCACCCGCAGCCTGTCCCTCGTGCTGGACGAGTTCTACACCGAGTTCAGCAAAAACGCGTGCGGCGTCTCGGCCGTCACCGGGGACGGGATCGACAACTTCTGGACCAAGATCCGGCAGGCGGCCAACGTCGATTTCGACGAATACATCGACGACCTCAAGCACCGGATCGAGGAGCAGGACGCCAAGCGACAGGCCATGGCGCGCGTCCAGGCGAGACGGTTGAAGCGAGATGTGGCACGGGAAAATGCCAACCTTCCGGAATAAAGTGCGAAGTAACTAACCACAGTATAGCAGTTATCTTACTGTTAAGAAAAAACAACAACAACAACAACAACACTTTTTTCCTTCGGCTTTTTCTTGAATTGAGTCAATGATCTACATGTAGATTTATTCAGCTCAATGGAAGCTATTCTCTTACTCGAATGATTTCGGAAGCCAGTTTCGTGCCTGATACTTCGTATGGAAATATATTGCTCTCTTAAGGATAGTACGAGTACATACAGTGGGAACTGTTGTGATGATTTGGATGTATTATTACTGATTCATTGTAGTTATATCGATTAAGTATAAGAATGAGCTGAATTCATTCATTCCGACTTCCAAGGCCAAAGTATTTTGAAAAACAAAGCAAAAAAAAGGCGATACGACAAAAACAATGCAACCACTTTTGGGGTCTCTACAGGCTGAAAGACACACCAACACAATCCGTCTCACGGATGTCACCGACTATCACTTTTTGTGTGATTTTATGAATCCAAAAGTGGTAGTGCGTGACAGCAGTGAAGCAGACCAGCTGTTGGTCCTCACGAAATGTACCTGTACGGGCAATACGCTACAACAGCCAAACACACAATCCAAGTTTCAACGGACAACCCACGGTCACTCCGGTCCTCTCCGAATCGACTCCTATTCCTATCCGACATGGACTTACACCGAGTCCCACGATCCTGACAAATACTGCAAAATTAGAAAGAAAACAGAAAGAAGCCAGTGAGAAACAAATGAATAGTACAGTATGGCTTGGTTTCTTCGAAACAAAACGACGGCATCGAACGCCACAACACAACAGCATGCCTAAGTTGGTGGTGCATCTCGTTTCTCAACAGAAAAATTGGAAGTCACCGTGCCTCTTTCGGGGCAGGTTAAACCGGTAGATTCAGTACAGGTCTATGATATGGATGGGGTATCATCATTGGCGGCTGGAAAACAGTGGCGGACGCAGCGCAGCGCAACGCATCGGATTTTTCGTGCGGCTCGGAACGGAACGACCGAATCAATCAACTTACGTTTGGACCCGCCTCTCGCGACCTGCTATCCAAAGAAAATCTAAGTCTTTCAAACAGGCCAACTTTTGAACATACATTTCGACCTCTATCAGCTACTACACCTGAAATTGCTGAAGTTTGCAACGAACCGATAGTGTTAGAGACAAGCGATTCGTGTACAAATCAAAACGGTTTGTGCCCGTTCCTCGCAGAGAACAAAATCACAATCGTTTCCGAGCCAGATCCATCAGCAGCTTTATTGAGATCACGGGTAAATCAGTTGACACGCATGAATGATAATTTTAAAGCAAGAGATTTCATCGTTTGGGTTCCACCAGCTTTTCCAGAAATACGGTTGGGTTGGGTCGAGTCGAGCCTCGTTTCGCATCGCTCTATTCCAAATGAGACTTACTGTTGCATAACACCGGGTTGGCGTTGCCTGCATGCGAAGGCAACATGTTGTCAATCCGGCACGAAGAAAGTCATGCTTGCACTCCAACCGGCAGGATTGATTGATTGTGAGCAACACATAGTGTTGATGTTTCTAGCAGGGATTGGAGGAAAAAATGAATTTGTGATCCCTAAGACTCTGTGCGTGACACGAACGTAGAAGTATTACTAGAACCCTCTTGTCAAAAAATCATAATAGAAATGGCGTATTAAAGGGAAAAATTCGTGGCCATGTTTTCACGTCTGGTCGTCAGCCCGTTTGGAAGATTTTTCAAAATATGAAAATGCCTTTCTAAAACCAGATCTCAAAGAGAAAATGACTTTGTTGCATTCAATTATCAGAATGATTACTATCGGTCGGTTGGCACGGCTCACTTTTTGAGAGGGTCGATACGGTACGGTACGATACTCGTAAGATTACCATCCCGTCTCTACGATCAAAAATGTAGTCTTTGAAATGGCTAAATTCAACCTCGTTTGATCTCATTCCATAATTAATGATAAATACTCCGTAACAATTATTCAATTGCAACGGCGAGTCGGAAAACGATAATACTCTACAACAAGAAGCTTCGTTCTCAGCTTCGTAAATTCCGCACAATTCTACCCTTCCCTTATTCACTATCTTCGATCTATTCCATTCCAAGTTGATTGAATTGACTGTGACCGGAATGTCGGAAGAAGCCGCCAAGTCCGTCGTAAGAGCAGCGGCCCCGGGCCATTCGGATGCCGTCGCAGAAAACGTAGAAAAGCTGGCTGGAAGTAGCAATTGGAAGGCCGAGGCGCAGAATGATGCAAAGAAATTTCAATGCGTTGATTTACACGTTAATGACCTGGACCATCCTCTCGCAAAGCCATTGCACGAAAAAATCGAACAATACCAAAAGGACAACTTTTTGAGCAAGCCGGGTGTGTCGGCTCGTGTAGCCACGACAAAAGACGACGACGGCCTGCTACAAGTTCACACATACGCCGAAAAAGTCGATGGTCCCAATCAATACTCCGCGAACTGGAAGGCAACGTGGACGATCGAACATGATGAGCTCGGTGTTGGTGAAATATCTGGGCGAGTCATTGTACATTCGTGCGCTCACGAAGGCGGGAACGTCCAACTAAAAATAAACAAAGAATTCCCCCGAGCTATTGTGGGTAAGGTCGCTTTTAAAGAAGGCGAGGAACCATCTTTGGTCAATGGATTGGTCGAGCAAATTATGAAATGGGAAACGATCATACTAGGAATTCTAGAATCCATGAATGACTCAATTTCCACCGATCATTTGAAATCTATTCGTCGGGTTTTGCCGGTCACGAAGACAAAAATGAATTGGGATGTTGTGGCTCATAGGAGCGTGAACACTTTGAAGAAAACAGCGCCCGAGTCACGCAGCAAAGTCAAGTACAATAATTAAATTGGAGGAGCTACAATACCTGATCTAGACAGAGGGTGTGACATTCAAACTTTCTGAATGTTTTGAAACTTCGCCCATTAAGAGATACTTTAAAATGATTCGTTTGACCTATTTATCATTGATAATATTATTGATTTATTATCTGGTATCAGTTATTTACCTCTGGGATTTGGATGGACCCTTTCTGCCTTGATTCTTCTTCCCTTTAGGCTTGTTCGCGCGAAAGAACTTGGACTGCTTCTGGAAATGTTCGTTGCGACTGCTGACCCTTCGGAATTCCTGGGGTACGCGTGACGTCCATTGTCGGGGGAAACTGTTTACACTTTCAATCGATGCGACCGAGTCGTTCCCTCGCAATCGCAATAGCTCTCTGAGCATGCCATCGTTCGGGCACGCTTTTTGCATTGCACGGACCACTAGAGAACTCACTTGACCGGCCTGACAGGCATCGCCGAAGACTTCTTCGATACGTTGTCGGCGTTCGATGGATTCGATGGATGTATGATTTCCGATCACAGCCAACATTTCGGCAAACGCAAAGTGGTCGGCATCGACACCAAGATTATAAGTGTCCTTCAACAGCTCGGAATATGTCTGTAAGGCAATCGAGTACGGATCTACCACCGGGGCCCCTTCGTCTTCTTGGTCATCGAGGGAACCAAAAGCATGTTCCTCCCCTTCTGCCCCGTGACTGCTTGTTTTCACGTTTGCCGCTGCCTTTAGTATTATCGTAAACGGAGAAGCATTGATTTTATCATTTTTACCCCGCCCTTCTATGAGATCCGAAAACAGCCGCCGCGTGTGGAAGACACAGTCTTCTTTCCGAGACAATGCGTACGCGTTCATCACGGTGACATAGGATCGGACATCCGGTCGCAAATCCCAATTCCTACCGGACTCCGGATTGTCACCGTCTTCGTTCGATAGTTCTATGAGTAGACTCAGGAGTTCCTCGGCCTTTTCTGGAGCTGCGGTCTCACCGAACTTGCACGCCTTGGCCCACGCTTGCATACAAGTGTTGAAGGACACCGTATTGGGATAGATCTCCGCAATTTCTTGTAGTTCGGGATCCAACATGCGATGGAGCAGGTCATCGGCCCGGTGCGGGGACTCGCGCGTAAAACTCTGGGCCCACGCGTTCAAGCATGCGTTGAACGGAACAATGCTGCCGGTTAGTTTGTTGACGTCTGTCTTGTTCTTCATTTCTTCGACCATCATCCAAAGGATATCTTCGGCACATTCCGCTGCTTTGACTCTGTCCTTGGGGGTTTTCTTCTGGGCTGCCATTTTCGAGAACGCATTGATTGTGCTGGCAAAGGCGAATGCATCTGGTTCCAAGAGAGGGTTTTCGGAATTGACCATTTCGTTGAGCAGGACCAATGCTTTCTCGGCCGAATCGGGCGAGTCACTATTCACGTGTGCTTGGATCACGGTAGTGTACGCAATGGTATCCGGTGTAACAATTTTCCTTCGGTACGGATCTGGATCGAATATGTTGTATTCGACTCCGTATTCTTCCAGGTATTCATTTTTCTCGTATTCGTGGCGTTCGATCATGGTTCGAAGCACAGATTCGGCTCGATCACCGCCGGTGGCATGTCGAGACTTGTTGTATGCGTTCAAGACCAGGGAGTAACTTCGAGTGTTTGGTTTGGTGTGCCATCCTCGGTTTCGATTCGCCTTGTCCATTATTTTCAATACGTGTTCCGCTTCTATCGCTGCTTGAATGGACCGAGCAGCAGCTTGGGATAGACCCTGAAGGAGCGTGTTGTATATGTCGACCGTCGGCTCACAGGACGTTCCTTCAAAGACGTCATCGGGTGTGTTATCGGCAATGTCGTCGTCCGAATCGTCATCATTACTGCTAGCAGTGTTTTTTACCTGGGGGTCACCGACCGTTTTTCGTATTGTTTTGTCGTATTCCGCTTCTTCAATCATGAGTTCGAGGACTTCTCGCATCCTCTGCGGAGCAACTTTGACTTTTTGGCACATGTTTGCCCATCCGTACATCACCTGTTTGAACGGACGATCGGGGATGACAATGAGAGGCAAATCATCTTCCGACTCGTTGACGAATTTTTTCTCTTCAATGATCCGATCGAGGATCTCTTGAGCATTCTTCATTCCTTCAAAGGAATTCAACTTTCCGCACTCTCGCATCAAATCGACAGACGTTAGCTCTATGTCTAGATGGTGGATCGATCCCAGTGGTTGATTGACATAGCGACTGACGCGTTGTTCGATTGACGTCTCCGGACCCATCCAAATTCGAAGCTTATCGGGCTTTTCGTTCTCGACTATGCCATTCTCATCCATCGAATAAGTGTCATCGTCGTATTCTTCTTCGTCGAAAGGCACCGGGATTTCGTTTTCGAAACTTTCGTTCCCTCTCAAATCATCGGCTTCGGTTCGAGAAAGGTTCGGAAGTGATGTAAGGTAGCCGCGCCCCGATCTTAGAGACGCACTGCATGATACTGGTATCGGGGATGACCCGAAGGAATATCCAGTCCTCGCCGTTGCCACAGTTCGAGACGTCGTTCGTATTTCCGAAAACGAAAACTGAACGGTCGACGCCGACGCCGACCGAGGAGCAGAAAACAATCCTCTCTTTCTGGACAGCGAAACGAGCTTCCTCCGGAGCCTCATTCTCAGTAGATGCCAAGTATTCTTCTTTTGGATTCGAGCGTCGTTTTTTGGTATCAGGGCCGATACTGTCCTAGTTCTAGACCTGGCTGTCTTCGGATCGTTACATTAACGGTTTCGACCGAGCATTTTGTTTCGACAACGTCTTGGGAAGGGATCGAGATTGGGGATGATCTCAATCAAAATGAGCTGATCGAATGGAGTGAGTGTGAGGAAGATCTGGAATGATCGGTCACGGGATTCAGGGATTGGACTGGTGACTCAATTGTTAACACGGGACTTGGCACGCTTTTATCCTGGACTGAACTGAATGAATCCTGTTTTCCTCTGACGTCAGTGTTATCATAGGAACAGTTCTGAATCGAGTGAGTCATTCCACCGTATCCTTTTCCCACGTCTCCGCCACATCAATCATGACAATTCTCTTGTGGACAGATGATGATGATGTGATGTGTGCGAGTAACTTACTCGTACCAGTTTGGTCACTACCCGTAGTAATCTTAGTGTCGTATCGTATGTGTGACGCGGTTCAGCTCTCCAATCGGTTTTATCGAAGTCGACTCGTTTTATTCTGTTCGAAGCTTTGTTCCCTGTCCTGTGACTCTAACATCATTGCACCCGTCACAAATAAACCTCTCTCGAAATCCAACCCCACTACACCGACATCATCATGAAATCCCCTTCGACCCTCCTCTCTCTTCTCCTCGCGTTGGTCTGCTTGTCGTTCTCGACAACATCTGCCTTTGTTGTTCGCCCGTCTGCGGTCGCCCCATCGGTGGCAGCTTCCGTAGCGCCCACCACATCGAGCACGAGTCTGAACGTCTTCGGAAAGAAAAAGACGCAAGCACAAATTGAAGAAGAAGCCGCGAAGGCCGCCATGTACTGGGAAGGAGAATGGGTTTGCAAGGATTGTGGTTACATTTACCAGCGTGTAAGTGTTTGCTCGTGGGAAGTGGGGCATGCTCCGTACCGTATCGCGTCGAGACAATAATGTGTTTTCATCCGAACCACCCATCCGATTTGTATCTCGCATTAAGGATTGTATCCGGGCTGGATTCTTTCGTTGGCAATTTTGAAAAGATTGAGATATCTCGCACTGGGGATTTCTTTGAGAATGCCTCTTTTCTCATGTTGTCGAATTTGGCCTTTTTTTCTATTATTTTCATGAAACGTAGGGTGAATGCGCCGGCTTGTATTTTGAAGGTAAGTTTAATGCCGCGACAGAATGAGAAAATGTAATTCATCTGCAGAAGCAGATGGCAATCGTTCTCATAATATATCATTTTGTTTTTTTTCTTTAATTCAGAACAAGGTGTTGGGTTCCGATGCCCTCAGTGTTCGGGGCCTCGTCGCCGCTATGCAAAGAAAGTAGGAGACCGTGTAGGAACTACTCTTGATGGAGGTGATGCGCCTATTCTTCTTTTCAGTTTCGGTGGTGTCGCTGCAACTATTGCATTTGGAATCTGGGCAGTCAACAATTTGTAAAACTGTTATGTACTCTTTCATCCACAAACGAGCCGCGGTATCCAATAGTTCTTAAGCAATAAGAATCAGCTGAGGAAATGATATCCAAAGGCCTCCTTGATTCCATCCGCAGTATCATTGTAAATGCTTTCCAGACCGAATAATTTCGATTTTTAAGAACGTGCTACAATTTCGCAGTCTGTAACATCTACCATAAACGAATTAAAACTAGCTAAAAGCTGTAAGACATAGCTCACGCCGGTATTAGTATTTTAGCTTAGTATAGACGATCCTACTAATAACCGAACGCTTGATGCCAAATGAAACATGACGGAGTTCTATCAATTCTCTTCAACCTTAACTTCAGTTGGCCGAGAATTATTCGCTTCCACAGCTGTCGCGTTAGCTGTCGTTTTTTCGCTCGTAGCTGTTGTATTTCCTGTCGCATTTGCGTCCGTAGATGCCACATTGCCTATCGCATCATAGCGGACTTCCTCCTCCTCCTCCTCCTTGATCGGTGCGAGGCATTTCATATCAAACGGTGTTGGGTTTGAGTGGTTGCCTTTCCATTCGTCTCTACTATTGGGGGCGGCTTGTTGGATTCAACCACCACCTTAGGATCAGTGGTTGACGACGAGGATTCCTTCGGTTCACCCTTCGGTGCCAATGGCTGAGTGTTGCTGCTTACTGTGGTCCCAGCACCGCTTGAAACTGTTTTCGAATGCGCTTCTACTTTCGTTGCTGTAATCGGAGTTGCCACCGATTGGGATGAATCTATTTTGGTTTGTTGCTGGCTCCCAACCGATTGCGTTCCAACAGGTAAAACAGCTTCGGTGCTCGTCTCGGCTCTTGTTACATCTTCTTCAAGTTTTACAGCTACCGCCGTAGGTGTGGCTGCTGCAGTATTTTGTGGGATGAGTTTGGGTTTCGTGGTGTTTTGTTCCACGCTCGGTGTGGGTTTTGCAGCATTTTGTACCCCAATCGACGCAGGTGTTGCAGCAGGTTGCGTTACAGTTGCAGTTGCAGTTGCTGTTGGCTTCGTATCATTCTGCACTGCAGTTGTTGCAGTTGTTGCAGCGTTTTGTACCGCAATCGACGCAGGTGTTACAGCATTTTGTGTTAGAGTTGCTGTTGGTTTTGTCTCATTCTGTACTGCAGTTGTTGTAGATTTTGCAGCATTTTGTACCACAATTGACGCAGGTGTTGCAGCAGTTTGCGTTACAGTTACAGTTGTTGTAGGATTCGCAGCAGTTTGAACTATTGTTGCTGTAGGTTTTGCAGCAGTTTGTACCACTGTTGCTGTAGGTTTTGCAGCAGTTTGTACCACTGTTGCTGTAGGTTTTGCAGCAGTGTGCGCTACTGTAGCTGAAGGTTTAGCAGCATTTTGCACTACCATTGGTGTAGGTTTAGCAGCACTTTGTACTGCTGTTGGTGTAGGTTTTGTCGGACTTTTCACTGCCATGCTTACTGGTTTTGCAGCATTTTGTACCGTCGTCGTTGTCGTGGTTGTTGTCACAGCACTTTGCACTACCGTTGGTGTAGGTTTTTTGGCGTTTTGTACTGTTGATGTAGTAGGTTCTGCAGCGCTTTGTACTACCGTTGGTGTAGCTTTTGCAGCATTTGTCTTCAGAGTACTCTTCGCTGTTTCGGAAGTCAGTGTTGATGAGCTCTTTGAAGCATCGGGTTTATATTGGTGATAGGTAGTAGGCCGTCGTTCATGGATCGACCACTTCAAACCAATTTCATTCAGCTTGGCAACGTATTCCGGTTTCAGTTTACTCTTACCATATGCAGAGCGTTGACGATTGATCCAACGTCCAAGCGCTCTAGGAGGGTTGTCTTCTGTTCTATAGTTGGCTGGAACATTTCCATCCCATTCGTTTCCCCCTTTCTGTTTCTCTTTGATGTATTCGCAAAGAGTTTCAAACATCGATTCCCAAGATGTTGTTGCCAGCATTGACCACTTCAAACCTATTTTTTCCAAAGCTAATTGCCGATCTTTACGAAGCTTTCCGGCTTGGAACATACTTCGTTGCCGATTAACCCATCGGCCTAAGTTCTTGTCTTCGTCATCGTCCTTGACGAATGGCTTGGCTTTATCTTTTGTTACTTTGATTCGGTAATTTGTTGGGACTATTTTAGGCGAGATCACACAAAAAAACATAAACGTAAGATGAGGGAAATCCTAAAATCCTCGTTTTCTACAGAACAGAACAACAGACCAGATAAATGTCGTACCATTCCCATCCCATTTTTTCCCTTGTTTATTCTGGTCTGCAACATAGATACGCAGTTCCTCCAACATTTCGTTCCAAGAATTCGATGCCAAAACACTCCACTTCAGACCCGCATCCACAAGACGTTTTTCACGTTCTTCTTTTAGAGAACCCTTGCTTTTTGCAGAGCGTTGATTGTTTACCCATCGACCTAAGGCTTTTCCATCCGTTGTTTTGTAAGTAGTGGGGACGTTTCCGTCCCAAATCCATTCGGATATTTGAGCCTCCGTCATACCGGCTGTTGCTTCCTTCTTCCGATCCTCAATAAATTGCAATAAGCATTCGAACATGGATTCCCATTTTTGACTCGATTGGCCCTTTGTGGCCGATGCTGGCGTTCCACTACTTAATGCAGAAGCAGGAGTTACATTGCATTTTGATGTAGCCGTGTTTGATATGGTTGGTGTCTTCAAGTTGCTTCCACTACAAGTCACAGAAGGTCGCGGAGGTTGCATCGGAGTCGTAGGAGCAATCGAGTTCGCACTGCGTTTTTTGGGTGGTAACCCGCTTCCTTTGACCGAATTCTTACCAGCCGGAGGTACATAGCCTGCTGCTGCCCTCGCTCGTTCGCGAAGTTTTTCCATCTCTTGGACGTCCATTGTTGATTTAGGCAAAGGCGTTTTCAATTCGGATGACATGGGAAAATGTTTGTCGGATCCTTGCGAGCCAATGCATTGTCTCTTCGCCGATGGCAATGATTCTGTACCGGAGGCTCTTTTCTTGCCCGATGAGGAAGCTGAAATCTTCTTATTTTTCTTACTACTACGAGATCCTTTCTTTTGCGTCGGGAGTGCTCGTCTTTTGTGATTGCTTTGTGAACCACCGGAAGATGCGGACGATGCATCTGCTATCGAAAAAGCGCTTAGATCCAGACACCCAGCAGCAGCCTCTGCGGCATGCACAGCGGCAGCAACGGCATCATAGTCGACGGATATTTGTAACATGGAATTGATCGAAGAAGATCTGGGACGGCCCGTAAATGAATCTGTTGATCTGGTGGAGCCGACGTCTGAGGCCGCCCCGATCATTGGCGACGCAGTACTACTAAGTTCGCTGTCCTGCTCTCCTTTCATATCTTTCGATACCGCTTCTACTGCTGTTGCCAAGTCAGCCAATTGGTCCTCAACGGACGACATGGTTGCCTGTATTAATGTATGAACATCCGTCGATAATTCGGCATCAGCAATATCTCCAGTCAGGGCTGTGTATCGAAGCAACGCCGATGCATCTGTGCCGATCGATGCAATGGAATTCATTCGATCTCGATTGCTGACAGATATCCTTGAGGGTATTCTTTCCTCGTGTACTAAAAACGACGAGACGGATTCATTTCCATCCCCGTTTGCTGCTGCCGTCACATCATTGGCCAGGCTCGTGTAGATTGTTGCTGCCAATGCAGCCGTTTTATCGGTTGGTGCAGCTGCAGCTGCAGCTGCTGCTGAATTAGCAGCGCCGCCGGAACCACTGTTGTTACCATGGCTTTTGTTGTCGGCCGCGAAAATTCCAACCCCTAAACTTTCCAAGTTTTGATCCGCCTTGAAATTTCCGACAGATAGGTCAGACATTCCACCCCAGGATTCTAACCGGTTTCGTCGTCCCCCGATACTATTTAGACGTTCTCTCGAAATGAGTATACTGCTGTTATGGTTATTGCCATGATTGACTTTGGTGACGCTGGGAGCATGTGTAGAATTTCCAGTAAGTTCAGCCGCTACATCGAAACTCCCCAATCGTTCCCGCTGTGATGGGTTTAAAACAAGACTTTCTGTACCGTCTCCCAAAAATGCTTCCATCAAAAAGCGATGTGATTGGGATCCTAAGGTGCCATCGTAACTATTATCCCCGTCGTGATCTAGAGATTTATGGCTTTTGGCATCGGACTCAACCGAAGATCCTTTTCGTATCCTAGAGGCTGATATGGTTGCTTCGACTCCCAGACTATCCAATCGATCCACACCATGTCCTTGCGTATGTACCGACGCAAACGACAGAGCTCGGTCCTTTCGCGTAGTTACACCGCTGTGATTGGTTTGATTCGCATTGCTTATCGGACTATGTGGATGGTTCAGTAGTAAAGAATGTGCATCGTTATCTATGGGTGGTAACGCGTCATCTTCCATGGACGGCAGAGCATCCATTGACGGCAACATTTGATCTTTTTCGTGATCACTCGATGGCTCTTCTTTGGGTCTGAGCAAATTATCTTTTTGCCTTTGCTGTTGTTGTTGTTGCTGCTGCTGTTGTTTCTGTTGTTGTTTCTGTTGTTTCGAAGACGAGGAGGAGCCTGGATTCTTTGGCGTCAACAAGGACTCGGGTATTGTAAGATCAGAGTAGAAACGGCTACGATTGGCATTGGATGGAAGCATAAGCACCGATGACGACGACACAGTCAATCCTGCTGCTGCCATAGGTCCTTTCGGTGCCGATCCTGTCCCTTGGTGCTGCGGTAGCAACTGTGAAAGTGAATAGGAAGAATCGCTGTCATCGATGGATAACGCGGGAAATGAAAAGTCGACGGATGCCTTCCGTTTTCGAAAGGGTCTCCTACCAGTAGGCGAGGTTCGAATTTTGAGATTTCTGCGATTGTTGAGAATGCCGATGATGTTGTTGCTGATGTTGTTGCTGTTGTTGCTGCTGATGTTGTTGCTGTTGTTGCTGCTGTTGCCATCTTTATTGTTACCCATGATAATCTTGCCTTTATTGCTCTTGGCATCTTTGTTGATACTTTTGTCGTGACTGCTGTTGTTGCTGCTGACTCCAATTCCCAAAATAGCTCCTCCGGTCACGGAAAAGTCATATCCCACACTGCTGCCCCCGTACCCCACAGCACTCCCGGCAATGCTCCCCAGAGATCCAGTCCCGCCGAATTCATCCGAAGATCCTCTGCGGGGCCTTACCGTTATTGATGGCAGAGAAGAAGGGGTTTTGCCGTCTTTGACGCCGGTAATGCTTGTTGCTTTGGAAGACGACGTGGTATCCGGCGCCGGAGCATCGGCAATTGCGGGAGCAGGAGTTGAATCAACAGCATTGGAAGCACTGGCTTCCACCGGCGGAGGAGCGGCTGGTGGTGTAGATTTTACCAGAGCAGCTTTTGAAGCCATCAGTGAAAGTTCGGTGTTGAATTCTGATTTCTTGTGCCCGATCAATCCTGGAACCTCGGGACTTCTTCCGTGTTCCCTCTCTCCGTCTTTCTCTTTCTACCCAACCAGAGAGGGAAGCCGTTATTTTCCCGAGAATGCCAATGTGCTATTTACGTGTAGGTGTGAACCTTGTCGCAACTCTTCGTTTCTTTCGATCGGTAGTCGGTAGTCGGTAGTCGGTAGTCGGTAGTTTGGTGTTATTCCAGTTCCAAGTTCACGGGATGACATCGAAACGAAAAGCGAAATTCATTGGAGAAACGTCCAAAAAACAAACATTTTCAAAATAATGTTGGTATGCATCGTTGGTGCTGCTGCTGCTGCCTTAGGTACGATCGATCATTACGTAATAACATAGCTCCTACCTCCGACAACAAAGTTGCGTGCCGTACCGGCACTGCTACTGCTACTGCTACTGCTACGGTACACGGTACGGTATTGCAATTATTTGCCTCTTGTCGCGTTTTCGGCGCGGCTCGCGATTTAACCTGGTTCCTAGTCACGACAACCACGACACACGAAGAATCAAAAACCTCACTGCAAGGAATGGAAAAAAAGGAAGGATTGTTGATGTTTTCCAAAAAAATACTTCGCACGGTACAGTACCGGTACGTGTACTAACGGAACGGTACGACTACGTACTGATAGAAAAGACCGTCCCTGTCTGCTCCTCTTTGGTGATCAGTCAACTGGGAGGTACACGTGACGTACAGTACGTACGGTACGTAAAGTCTCCTCTGTCTGAGAAGGACAACTCTGCAAAAAAAATTATTGATGACAGCTCAAAATGCGATGACGAACACCATTCTTCCCCTGTTCTTCATTATTTAATAGCCATGCGCTTCTGTATTAACTTGGACACAGAATTTGACCGAAAACTAACTGACGGTGGTCGGCTACATTTTGGAAATGAAATATTTTTAATAAATAATGATTCCTGATTCCTTTTTTTACAAAAGAATTTGAAAAAATGGCAGACTGGCGACGACAGACGGATAATCGATCAGGCGAAGCGAACGAGCGCCGAAAAACCTTGCCATGTTGATGAGAAATCTGATATCCCCCCCCCCGCAGAGGTCCCAACGTCGTACCGGTACGGTACGTACCGGTATGGAAAGATTATTCGAACATAATTCATGGGAAAGGCATGAATAGAATTTCTAGCTACCGGTAGTCTTGTACGGTAGATCTTGTAATTATGAATGAATATATTACATTGAGTTAAAGTTACGCGTAGCGTGGCACAATGCCGTCGCGGATGGAAGCAACGTCTGTGCATGACAATACATATTCTGGAAGAAGTAAACATTCTTTATGTATTGTGTATTTTATCACCTCGTCAATTCGGTATGGCGAATGATGAAGTTTTGAGATATTTCTGGATGCAGACACACATTGGTGATCTGTCCACCCCTCTCTTCGATTTGTTCGCACGCTAGTGCTACCTTCGATGGCAGCGAGTAATCGATTGAACTATCCAAGAAACGCACGAAATATGAATCGCCGGGACCCAAGGACACTTCGACCGGCGCTGCAGCATTCGCTAACCGATGCTCCAATGTATTCGAGAGTCGCGAGGGTAAATTCTTCCATGCTGCACTTCCATCATGACTTAAAATGATCCATGAGCTGGTGCGTAAGTCTTTGTAGCTGTTATTGTTTGTTGAGACTTTTATGGTCTCAATAGGACCGAAGGCTACTCGGTAGACATCCCAAGACTCCATGATAAACTGAAAATCGGCATCTTCGGCTGCCGAACCCCACCAGCACTCTCCAGACTGAAACTTGGCAAAGTAAGAGCCGCGTGAACCGGTACTCAAGTACATCAGTTCTCCGACTTCGGGTCGCTCAGCCCCATTTCCTTCACGTTGCTGCAATCGTTGAGAGAGTCGATGGGGGAGATTTCCAATAATTTGCGACTGACCGACATCTCTGCAAAGATATAGGCCGGGATCAGTCGTCGTTGTATTCGTGGAGGAAAGAAAACTCACATGCTGCAAATTCGTAGCTGCACTATCTGCGGAGCGATTGTTGCTTGGCATAATTGTTGTGACGCTTCCGTCATGCTTGCTTAGATTAGTGATCCGAGCACTCTGTTGCTTACCGCAAAGGTTGTGAACGAAAATATCATGGATTCGAGGACTAGTGAGATGAAACGTCAGGGAATTGCCACGATGCTTTTGAAGAGTATTTCGCTCCGAAGCCGGCAAAGGTTGCTTTTTGACAGCATCATCTTTTAGTAGCTTATGAGCGTCCCAAGTAACCCTGACATTTTCCTTATTCATACCACTAATATCACTTCCACCGTGGCCTTTACCATTGATGCTTTGATTCAGCCATATTCGATCCCGTTCCAAAGAAGAAATTTCGGTCTCCAACAACATTAACTCTTGTTGGACTGCTGTCTGTTCGTCAACAACGGGAGCATCTTTCAGCAACTGCACCGCCTCTGCGTAAGCCGTATCGGCCGCAGTGATCCCCAAAAGCGGAATTCTATGCCCCTTCGGCCTCCAGTTGCTCTTATCTGTAGCAGATGACGATAGATTGGCAGAAGTCGATGCTACCGTGGAAAACTGACTTTTATATACTCGTTGGCGTTCTAGGATTTTTTCCTTTAACGATATCACCGGTTTCACTTTCATCGACGATTTTGTGGCGGATTCACTTCCAGGAAAGGATACTTCAATGCCATTAGATGTCTCGTTGACACTCACGTCTTGTAGATAATCGTCTTCGTTGATATTGTTTTTGCTTCCTCTTCCAAAGCGTTTGCTCATAAAATTCTTCGACTGGGAGCCATTGCTACGATCGTTTTGAGCCTCTTGCGGTCGGCGACCGGGTGACTTAGCTCGGCTCTTGCCGTTTGTCGAAGCGAGCTTCTTGTTCTTGTAAAACATCCGGCTCTTCCCTGCCAATACCCCACTCCCTTTCGGAGAAGGCGGATCTTGCTGATCTGTATCCGACCGATGGCCGCTATCGTTACGTTTCGGTAACGGCTGTTGGCTTTGCTCCTGATAATCACTTGCGCTTGGCACTTTGTTTGGAGCAACCTGAACAGTATCTTCACGCTTGGTTCCGAAAGACCACATAATCTTCCTGCAAGAGAGTGGTCTATCTTGAGACTGTGCTTTGTCGATGGGTTGCGTAATCTTACTCTTCGGCTGGTCATTGCTCTTGTCTACCAACACAACGTTGACACAATATCCCAATTATCCAGTTTTAGCGTATCAGTGAGGAACGAGGAGTGCGGGCGCAGCTAGGATTTTAACCGCTTTGAGAACCGTTTGAATAATCCGAAGACGGATGGCGCGCGGCCTGGCTCGCGAATCGTTTTGTGTAGTCAATCTACTTAGAGTTGGTAAACTAAGTACCGGGTACATACCCGTGTCCGGTGTATGTCCCGTATGTAACATGTAAAAGCCGTACACCTCACTTCGTACGGTACGTCGATACTCGAAAACGGTAACTAAGATTACCGATAGTACCGGTACCGGTAGGTCGTACCGGTAGCTGTTCAGATAAACGGTAAAGCGAAACAAATTCGTTGGTTATTACGAAGATCGTATTTTGTTCTGTTTTGTTTTGAAAATATCATCGGAAAATCTCGTACCGTGAAAATACGGTGCAACAGTAAGATTACCGTACGTATCGGTGCGAGTACGAGTCTTACTCGTACCAACAACAACAAAATGAAGTGAAATTCGTGACCAAGAAAAAGCTATTGTACTTTGGTACTACTACTACTAGTATCAGCAGTACTGAGTGAGTCCCTCAAATATCAGCACTACTAGTACTGACTTTGAACCTTTTAGGGTAAAAGAGTTTAGGGTAAAAGAGCATCAGAAGTTACCGTACATGATACACTGTGCAAGTTGATGGTTGTACTAAACCACACGCACCAGCACACCATGCCCCCACAAAAGCAAGAAGAAACAAGGGCAGTATGGTGGAGCAGCCATTCTCTTCTTATCGCTGACTTTCTCAAAAATTGCAATGATAATGATCATGATCATTGATAAGGATGATGGTCATCATTCTTGTTCTTCAGCACTTCTTCTTCTTGTTGTTGTTGTTGTTCTTGTTGTTGTTGTTCACCAGCATTTCTTCCTTTTACAGCAGTGCCTAGTACTACTAGTAGTAGTAGTAGTAATAATAATAATGATGATCAGTGATGTTGTTGTTGTAGTGTGGGTACAGTTTAAGTTGATCCCGAATTCTTAAATTTGGTTGCCTACTTCTATGCTTTTATTACCTTTCAATTTGTTTCTGGAGAGATGCACATTTGTAGTGCGGTGAAGTAAGTTCTCGTTGTTGTTGTGTCAAGTCCTTTTCAGACCTTGACAATAGATGGAGAAAAAACTTTCCTAGCCCTGTGAACTTCCAAACAGAGGAATAAGGAATAAAAAATACGTCATGTACTTCATATGGTACTAGTATGTGTAATTACCCCTCCTTCATTTTGGTTGGCATGACTCATCCCCTCTCTAAAGAAAAACTCTCTTAAGAAAAATCCAAGGCGTGTGCGCCGAATATTTTTCTTAAGAGAGTTTTTCTTTAGAGAGCGGGTGAGTTGTGCCAACCAAATGCCCTGAGTAGTATCTGGGGAGCACCCTAAAGAAAACTTCCCAGATACTACGAGGAGGAGGTCAAGGAGGAGGGATAATTACATATGTAATCTCATGGTCGTACGGGAGAGCACAAAGAAAAGAGGAGGAGGTTCTTGCTAGGGACGAATGCTTGCTGTTTGTTGCTGCTGTTGATTATTCTTCTTTTGCTCTGGATTACATGCCCCATCCCCTCCCCCCCTTTTCACAGTAAATTGCGCAGATTCATTCATTCTACTCCGTCACACAAATGAGATTCAGGGTTATTTCGGAATCATGCGCATATTTGTGTCAAACTCCACAGGTCCCCCTTTGTAATTTCACCCTATTTAATGAAATTAATGTTGAACTCATAATATTTTGATGCACATTGCATTTTCTTACCCCACTGGTATCTGTTTCCAAAGTAGTGGCATGTTACTGAATTTCATGCCTGAAACAAACAGTGCATCATGGTCGCAATTTCACAATGTCCATCGTTTCCTCATTTTTATTGTTATTACTGGCTATCGTACTAACGATGGTGACGACACCTAAATATCAGGTTTATTGTGTACATTGCTACAGAGACTCTCCTTTGATCACTATACGTCACACAAACGAGATTCAGGGTTATTTCGGAATCACGCGCATATTTGGGTTGAACTCCACTGTTCCCCCTTTGTAATTTCACCCTATTGATTAAAATTAATGTCAAACTCATAACATTTTTATGCACATTGCATTTTCCTACCCCACTGGCATCATCTGTTTCCAAATTAGTTGCATGTTACTGAATTTTATGCCTGAAACAAACTGTGGATGGTCGCAATTTTTCAATCTCAATTGTTTCCCCATTTTTATTGTTATTTCTGGCTATTGTAAGATCTTACCACATTAGTAGTAACGATGGTCCGCACTCCCAAATATCAGGTATATTGTGCACGTTGCTACCGGGACTCTCCTCTGATCACTATAGGTAGGGGAAAGAAGAAGGTTATGAAGAAGAAGAAACCCCCCTTGTTTACAGCAAGACGAAGGAAGCATACGGGAGTAGTTGTTTCTCCCGGTCTTCTTGACCATATTTCACGTAATCCGGGTACATGTTATTCTTATTACTACCGGTGTTTGGGGGTAGATGATTTTGCATCTTCGTTATTCATTAGAAAATCGAAGAAGAAGCTCAAGGATGTTACTCAACAATTAGGTCTAACGAACACTTGTAACGGTCCACAGAGTAGTGACGGCGCATTGCCAGAGGTGCTCGACAATCAAGTTATGTATGACCCTTCTGTCGAACCGATTGGGCGTGCCTTGATTGGTCGGGAATTAACAAACATAGAGGATGACAATGATTCTGTCTATGATGACAATTTATTCTTTCCTAACAATGACAATGAGGAAGAAGGAAGTGTGAGCATAGAGGCCCCCCACTCTTCGATTCTGAATGATGAAGAAGGCATCAACATTGATGTTGACGATTCCCATCGTGATTCAAACACGCTAGTAATCATGACACCCAATGTAGGAAGGAACATATCTGACAAATTGAAGGTCAAGATCAAGTTAATGAAAATCATGCGGAATCATAGCATACCATTAGTTGCAGAGAAGAAATTGTATAAATGGGCTATCGAATCGGAGCGGCTTAATTTATTTTCATGGACTAAAGGCAATCTCATAAAGACCAGGGCAAGTGTCATGAAGGAGATTTCCGCCACTGTGCCTGAAATAAAAGGCGATGGGTTTGAACCTCATCTTATTGACTGGTGTTCTAAGAAATCACAGAGTGGTGACGTTTCCAGTTGCAAACAAATCTACGTCCGCTCGTTCCAAAAAGCACTTCATTCCCTATTAACAAATGTGACTTTGGTGAATGAAGACAATCTGTCATTCCCCCATGCTGAAGACCCCACCTTACCAGTCCGTTATCCAGAAATTCAAGGGAATATTGATATTGACGAACTCCATCACAGTGAATGGTGGATCAACACTTGGGAGAAGAGATGCAAATCTGAATCAAATGAAATTCTGGTTCCTATTATTCTCTGCATGGATGGAATTGCAATTGACAATAGTGGTCAAACCACTCTTACCCCACTGAACATGGCTCTTGGCATATTCAACACCCTAACTCGAAACTCCCGGCCGGATGCGTGGGAGGCTATATATTATCACCCAACATGTCCAGGTGATAAAGGTGCCGAATCAATTGACAATGTGAACAATCTTCACTCTGGCCTTCGCATAACCGAGGAAATTTTTCCCAACTACAAAGAAGGCAACACTGACGGGATGGACCATGTATGGGCAATGGGAGTCATTCTTGCCTACATTTCCTGTGGTTATCCAGCATTGAAAACAACTGAAGACATTAAGTGCTACGACAACGTGGGTATTGGACAGGAAGTAAAATTGATAGAACGAGAGAGAATAGTACAAGATGGTCATACTTTCCCTGCAAAAAAATGGAGTAATCTGACACCGGAGGCAAGAGAACATATAAAAGAATGTGTACACTACAACCCTGGGAACCGTCCTTGTATGACATACATTTGGTACAACAACTGGCGCAAAAAGAGGAATGAGGCTATCACTGAAAACGACAGATTGCAATGGTATTGCAGATCAACAGACGATAATGAGTGGTACTCCACACAAGAAAGATTTCCGACGATTAAGGAAGAGAAGATAAATAAGAAAAACACAGAAACAAAATTGTACCAAACAGCAGTGGGATTTGTTCATGAACAAAGCAAGAAAACAGTCAAAAAAGAAAAAGCGGAAAGTAAAAGAATTGACAAACAGGGGGGAAAAGAGGGAACAAGACGAAAAGGAGTGGGAAATTAAGAAATGGCTAAATCTTTACGAAAAACATTGGAAATCCCGGAAGATTTAGAGGAGTATAACAACTGTCCCGTTCCTTGTGGGGCGTGGGGACGCGTGAAAGACTAACTCTGCAACTCTGTAAGGATTCCATTACAAAAATAAAGAGCATGACAATCTCCACGGTATCACCGGTACAAATTAAGTGCAACAAATAGAACGGAAATGAAGTAAAATATCACCTCAAGAAGTCGGTACATTCGAAAAATGTAATCCTTAGAAAGTAAAAAAACAACATAAACGGCATTTACTCAGTTGAACCAACAGATTGTGATCCACGAAAACATTCAGTAAGGGGGGGTAAGTGTCAACCACCCAAAAAAAGTCATTTTCTGCAACGCCTTTGCAGAAAATGGAAAAACAATAAATAAATAAATACGGAATGATACGGTACAGTAAGTACGGTAGGGTAGGGAACATCAAAATGTTTGGGTCCGTGCCAAAATTTTGAGGACACCACATTCCAGAATATCACGGCACGCTAAAAAAAAAGATAGGCAGGCGCCAGTAAAACAACACTCACAGGTAAGTACAATTAATAGTAATACAGCGCTTCATGGGAGGCAGTCAACCAAGAACTTACAGTGTGTACAGTATGAAGGGGAAAAAAAATACCAAACGATTCCTACAAACAACAGTATTATCATAAAACTAGCGCGCCAAATCAATCAAAGGAAAAAACAGTAAGTTAAGGTGCACGATTTAACAAAGAAATAATGATATAACTTAGTACTTGCAGTCCGGTGACAGGTAAAACCATTGTTACCAATAACACAAACAGCCCACACAGCAGTTTATTGGGAAGTGACTGAACAAACACAAACGATAGCCAAACATATAGAACCATCAACAGTAGCAACAGAGATATTCTACAGACAACAAAAGAATCCGGTAACAATAACTTGGAAAACAGCACTGTCAAACATGTCAAAGAAAAAGCATTCAGGAAATTTAAATTCCCGCCAGAGATTAGATTCGTGAAGGCAGCAATATTCAAGATTGTAAAACAAGCAAATAACAATGAAATACCAAATATGATGGATATAAAGGACCAAAAGTGGAGTGGAGTTTATTGCCGAGCAGTAACTGGTGCGTGTAGGCACAATGCTCAAACTCTTGCGAGGAAAAACTACAAAGGTAAGCAACCAACAATAAAGTGATTGCCGGCATGCAATCTTTCATAATCCTTTCTAACATTTTGGTTGTATTAACACTGACATGCAGACAATAAAAGGAACAACCAGATACCAGATAGTTTCCCAGGAACGGTTCTAATCACAGACACCCAAAACGTGAACTCAGAAAATAGGTACCAATTGTACAAAGACTATCGGCAGAAAAATTCACCAGAATTCAAATACTTCATGAAAAGAATTCTTGGAGCAGCGTCACCAAAACAGACAGACTTCAAAAGAAAATCAGTCAGAATGACAGTCAGTAACATTTTCACCCCAAGTGATGAAGCTTTTGCATTGCTTTTCCTTTACAACAACTACAACGTGTGGCTAAACACAACAAAGGGCACGAGGTTGAGAAAAAAATTCACTGATGGTAAGTCAGGAAATAAGGAGGGGTGGAGTAACGAGGGACAAGATCTTTACAAATACCTAGTAAGTGAATTAGAAGAGCGAAGGGAGGAACAACAGTCAAAAGAATTAGAGACGGAACTACTTAAAATGTACCAAAAGCAAAATGGCAATCATAAACAACAAGATAAGGAAGAGGATGAAGAAAGTAAAAAGGGAAAAAGACGGAAGAGAAAACGTAGCTTGCTTCAGATTCTCGGCGAGGATACCGAGGAATACAAATTATACCTTAAATACATGAAAAATGAACCAAAGTAATTGGTGATAACAACATTATGACAGTCAGTAACATTTTCACCCCAAGTGATGAAGCTTTTGCATTGCTTTTCCTTCACAACAACTACGACTCGTGGCTAAACACAACAAAGGGCACGAGGTTGAGAAAAAGATTCACTGACGGTAAGTCTGGAAATAAGGAGGGGTGGAGTAACGAGGGACAAGATCTTTACAAATACCTAGTAAGTGAATTAGAAGAACGAAGGGATGAACAACAGTCAAAAGAATTAGAGACGGAACTACTTAAAATGTACCAAAAGCAAAATGGCAATCATAAACAACAAGATAAGGAGGAGGAAGAAGAGGAAAAAAACGGAAGCAAAAACGTAACATTCTTGAGATTCTAGGCGAAGATGATGAGGACTACAAATTTTTCATTGAATACAATAAAAACGAACAAGAGTAATTGGTGATATCAACATCATTATAGTAGAACGGCTAGTTCATTATTATTTTATGGTTTGCACAATGTTGTTCCGGGTCTTCTGTTTGATTATAATACAATAAACAAGGTAATTTCAAAGGCTGATAAAATACTTTCATATTCGTTACAAAATATGTTTGTTGTATTTCGGTATTTGATAAGGGTAGGGTGAATATTGTAAAATGTTGGAGAGTATTGCAAATGTGGATAAAATACTTTCTTATTGGTAAAAAAATATGGTTCTTGGCTTTTTATATGCAAAAAACTTAGTGTGAGTAATGTGAAAGCAACGTAACAGAATAGATTGATGGTTATCAAGAAGCTCGTATATTTGTTCAGAAATTGGTATCAACGCCACAACAATATCAGTGTACATAGAGGATATTATTACAAAACATGAGTTTTGTGTGGAAAATAACAAAAATTGAATGGCGAATAAATATTATCGGAGTAAGCATGAAACAAAATTGTAGAATAGAAAGATTCTGAAGCAAGCATGGTACAAGGGCTGAAAAAAAACGGTGGCAAAAATAGACCTACTTGAAATTGTTGCGTGCAAAAATAGGTAGAGAATTATTTATTGTGCGCGCAACAAAATGTTTCGGAATATTTTAAGACATCGCACAAATTTGACGGAAGCACGAGCATCGTTTATGTGACGTCTTCCCGCAGTCCACCGTGTTGTATTGGTGAAAAAATACTTTTAGTACCGTTTTCTGATACTAAAGTAATTTTTCTCCCACGCGTTGACTACTTGCTTAACACATGGAGTTGTGTGTGAAAATCTCCAAAAAATGCTTTTTGAGTTGCTCAATGGGATTGATTCTGGGCCCTGCCATGCAATTGATTCCTTGACACCTGTGTAGGACCTAGTAGAACCCCAGTAAGATCTAGTAGAATCCCTACTACATCCTGGATTTTAAAAAACTTTTGGGGTGGTTTTTCCCGTGTAGGATCTAGTAGAATCCCTACTACATCCTGGATTTGAAAAACCTTTTTGGCGGCCCGATTGATTCCTTGACACCTGTGTAGGATCTAGTACAATCCCTACTACATCCTGGATCGTTCTTACCAGTCAAAAGTATTTTTAATCATTTTATCATAAGTAACCTAGTGTTTTTAAGTGTTTGTCTCCTGCTGGTGTTGAGCAATACATATGGCAAAGAGGGAACTAACTCGTGGGATTAGCAATGACGACAAGCATTTCATTCCTTTACACTTTTGTAGAATCTAGTAGAATCCCTACTACAACCTTCATTTATTGCTGTTTTTCCTGGTTGTAATTCATTATTTCAAAATCAACCAGTTTGCAAAACCAAATCCCCCCCCCCCCCCACCCACCCACCCACCCCAGACCATGGGAAGATACCCTTCTTTTTTCTGCTTTGTATCCTACGGTATTACAACAGCAAGAAACCCATTTGATCACACTGTAAGTCATTGCCGGTCCTTTGTTTGCTGGGGGGAGATGATCAGGCTGTCTTGGTGTTGTTACTCTAAAAATCGACCGGTAAGGTATTGGATAATTGAAATTTAAAGAGATGTGAGCATATTGTGAGATTGCTCTGTTACTGTGTATTTTGCTGTATTTGACCGGTATCCCTGTGTTAGTGTTGTATGTAGGGATGTCTAAACCGGTCGTCGATCATGTGTAATTCGTCATAAGACAGAGAACACATGATATGACCTAAATGTCTGGATACTTGAAGTCATTTTTATCTCAGGAGGAGTATAAGTAACTTTTCAAGTGTAGAATGGATATAACTGCCATAGAATGTACGTAAGTAGGGTACGTGTATTTTTTACCGACAGCACACCCCTTGATTCAACATTTAGTAGTGAAGAAGTGTTGAATTACAAGTCGGTTCTCCATCTTGTAGAACTCTAAGAACTTAAGTATAAGCTTAGATATTGGATCGTAGAATCGGAGTATCATTGAAGGAGAGGTGCTTGAGTATGCGATGGTCGCGCGAGACCGATGAGAAGGTTAGTCGAGGCAGTAGGAATCGATATGATTGGAGAATCCAACCGTATAAGTGGAGAGATTGAAAGTAATCGTAGTGCTGATTAGATTGGAGTTTGAGATCGTCTACGGAGAGAGTTGATTGATCGTGGAAGAGTTACCAATCGGAGGGAAGAAGAGATATCGAACAAGAGAATTGGTAGGAAGGTCTGTTGATTCCAGAATCGAAGGCGATTGATTGGTGGTAGAAGAGCTATGAATCGGAATGGAAAAGAAGAATCTTAGAGATCGATTGACTCGTATTTTTCAAGAGTAAATTGGAGAATCAGAATCAACACATGGAAACTTGATCGTAGATAGACGTAGATTCGAGAATCTGAATCGATTCATAGTGGAATCCAAAATCGGAGTATCGTAGGAAACGGACCGTAGAAATTGATCGATCTAGAACAGTATTGGATCAAACAATCATGCCATACCCAGAGTAGGAAAGAATTCAATCGGATCGTAGGAATAGTCGACAGAGGGGCATTCGATTGATTATACGTAGAACGAAGTCAAACGTCGAGGATTGATTGCTCTAAGCCGTAGTATAGAATTGTACGTTGAGAATGTGGTAGGGATCAGATTCGAATCAAACGTGGAGAAGAAGGATATTTGTGGGATAGACTCAGAACGAAACGTGAAAGAGATTCATGTCTTGGAAGATGCGATTGGGGAATCAGAATCGACGGCAGAGGGCTCAATTGAAGGTCTCAACGGAGGGGAGATCCATGAGTGATTGTATTGATGCCAAGTGTAGAGAGTCGAAATAATCGATCATGGTGGAATCCAAAAGTGGAGAGAAGAAGAAATGTGCTTGGATGAAGCGTATTGGATATCACGGATGGAAAAAGGTTCGTCCGAGAGGAGGAATTGGCTTTTTGTTCACAATTGTACCGTAGGATCAAATATTGGTGCTGATCTGAGGAAGAAATTCTGTGGAGACGAAGGTGACAACAGTCGACAGAGGGATCGACCATAGTACAAAACAAATTGAATTGGAGACAAGACGGAATATTGATGCGTATCCTGGGAAGGAGATTGGGAAATCTGAATCAACTTCATTGATAAGGGAATCGAGATTCGAGGACGATTGATTGATGGTAGAAGAGTTATCAGTCGGAATTGAAAAGAAGATAGCAATCGGTTGATTGTGGAAGTTGTTACCAATCGTATTCAAGGGATTGTAGAATCGAACGTCAATTCCACAGTTGGTAGAAGTTGCATTGAAGGGACTGAGGGAATTGCTAGATCGTGGGAATTGATATGATCGTAGAATCAAATTGTAGTTCTTAGAGAGAAATGGGACATCGATAATTGATTGATTGATTGGCCATGTCGTAATAGAATCAAGCGAGTTGATTAGCAATGAGACGGATTGATTGATGATCTCAACGGAGGGGAGATCGATCGATGAGAAGAAGAGAATCGATTTATCGTTTGATCTGTGGATTGAATGGTGAATTCGCTTGTGGTTGGGTAACATGAACCGGGGACACACCCCTTGATTCAACACGGAGGGAGGGAGTGTTGAATTATTTATCGGTTCATGGATATTGGTTTCAGTGGGATCCTTGTCGCGGGTGGGGAGCATAAGTAAAGTGGTGGAGGCTTATGATGAAACTGCAGGAAGTTAAACACGTTCAAATTAAGCGTCAGGCAATGATCCAATACACACCCCTTGACGCAGATGCACACCCCTCGATTCACCACGTATGGAAGTGAATGCTATGGTTCAATAGAATTCCATGGCTGTAAAAAATATATATAGCGAAGGCCATGGTTGTAGAAACAAGGGTCGGAAGGAATGCAAGAAGAATATCAAGGCAAGGATTGAAGAGCGGGGTCCAAAGCCGATTCGTAGACTTCTTCTGTTTGAGGTCTCATCTAGCTTGTATGTTAATTAAGCTTTGAATCATATCTTCGGCTTGATACCGTCAGAACCGGCAACTTTTAGTGGAATCGGTGTCGCGGGCGGGCGATGAGAAGTAAATTGGTGGAGGCTTATGATGAAAACGCTGGAAGTTAAACACGTTCAAATTAAGCGTCATGCAGTTATCCAATACACACCCCTTGATTTAGATGCACACCCCTCGATTCAACACTTATAGAATTGAATTCCATGGTTCAATTGAATTCCGTGGTTGTGAAGGAGACAAAACCGTAGGGCAAATTCCATCGTAGGAGGAAAAATGTGGGCGTTTAAGGCAACTAGCTACCGAAGGGGAAGTTGCAGTCGGTTGTAGTGTTCAGCCAAAAGTGTCGTAAAACCAATTCATTGACAAGATGTTGGCATATAGATGATACAGATTGACCTTGAGGGCATCCCGATGGCGTTTGGAGATTCCCGAAACGGGTTTTGGTGATTTGCGAGACAGTTGGGTTTGGATGGTGGCAAATCGCATGACGACCTTCATGACTTGCTTTGGGCAAGAAGCAATAGGAGACTTGGGTAGAGAAACTGTTTGTGGCAAGCGGTGGAACACCACAGATTGACGCTGAGGATAACATGTCCGTCGGGAGTTGGCTGGCGTCCCTGAGAGAGCTTTGACAGGGGTCGCGACAGCATTGGAATCAACCATTTTGGTAGTATCAGAAGGAATGGCCTTGCAAGGGGAAGGAACGATTGCGTTGACAATGGAGCTAGAAGTGTATGTAGCTGGGACTAAGTCGGAAGGAGCAGGTGTGTTAATAATTGAATTGTTTGCCTGTGCAGGAACTTCTTGGATAGTCAGTTCGACCAGGGAGTCTCTGGGCTTGACTCGAGGAATGCCCACACGGGAGGAAGGGACGGGAATAGGAATGGCATACGCTTTATCAAAGCGATGGGCTCTCCATGTGGATTTGAACTGCCATTCTGTGATGATTAGTTCAATTCTGATGATTGGTTTAGTGGAAGCATGTGTGTGGTGTGTAAGCGCCTCCTTTGCAGCCTTTTCCAAGTTGATGGGTCCACGGACTTTCTTGGTAGCACCGGTATATGTGACGTAGGAGATGGTGCATCCAGAGAGGAGTTGGGTGATGTGTCCTTTCTGGCTGGCTGTCAACCTGGGTAGGCAGTAGGTGATTGCGTTGACAACACTACCGCGGAGGTTGGGCATCATGAAGGGGGCTAGCACCTTGGCGTCTGCATTCTCCACAAATAAGTCTTCCATGTCAATATCATCCATTATCTGGGAGTAGACGGCATTTAATTGTTCATCATATGGGCTGTTGCCCTTGAATTTGAAGTGAATGCCTTCAATCGCATTCCAATCAAAGAGGTCAGCCATGCTTGCTTGTGGATTATCAAAGAACTGTGTGTAGAAACAGTGGATACACCCCCTGATTCACAAGCAGGAGGGGAAGAGAAAGAACCAAAAAAAGAGAGGCAGCGGCGGCAAAACGAGGCGGGAGCGGTGCGGCGACGGCAGAAACGACGATAGCTGCAGAGAACGTTCGTCGGAGGAACCAAAGGACGGTTGCGGCGAAAGAACGAACCGGAGGAGCGGAAGGAAATGACCGAACGAATGTGTGGCGGTCGTGTCGGGGGGATGACCAAAGGAATGATCCGTGAAGGTGCGGCGGAGAGATCGATGCCGACGAAGGAATCAGAACCGAGGGGAGGACTTGGGAATAACCGGGAAGCGATCAAACGTTCGTCAGAGAAAGCGGTGCCAAGGAAAGGACCAGAGTCGAAACCGAAAAAGGGAACCAGCGGCGACGGTAGGAGCGGCAATGGCCGGAGGGAGAAGACCGGCGTTGGCGGGAACGAGGATCGAAGAATTACCCGAGGAAATATCGACCGTCGGAGGAGACGATGAATAGATGGAAGGAAGAACCGAGGAAAGGACCGAAGGAACGTTCGAGAATGGATAGCGTTCGTGCGAGAACGGTAGCCGAAAGGATGATCTAACCGAAGAAAGGACCGAAGGAACGTTCGTCGGAGAGAGGGGGAGATTGGAAGGGAGTCGCTCAACAGCAGGCTCACGACAATCTTTGCGCTGGGGGGAAGGCCTATCGCTCAACAGCAATGTCCTCTGGCTGTAACCGGTCAGTGGAGGTGCTGATCGGGCGGAGATAGGCTCTTAAGGTATACGCTCAACAGCGCGAGTTATAAGGGCTCTATAACCTGTTGTTACTCTAAAAATCGACCGGTAAGGTATTGGATAATTGAAATTTAAAGAGATGTGAGCATATCATGAGATTGCTCTGTTACTGTGTATTTTGCTGTATTTGACCGGTATCCCTGTGTTAGTGTTGTATGTAGGGATGTCTAAACCGGTCGTCGATCATGTGTAATTCGTCATAAGACAGAGAACACATGATATGACCTAAATGTCTGGATACTTGAAGTCATTTTTATCTCAGGAGGAGTATAAGTAACTTTTCAAGTGTAGAATGGATATAACTGCCATAGAATGTACGTAAGTAGGGTACGTGTATTTTTTACCGACAGCACTTGGTTTGATTTGGCATCGTTGTTGTTATTTCTTTATTCATATCCTCACTCAAGCAACAAGACGATGCTCCTTTTTGCTTTTGACCGTGGGAATAAACCCTTTCAGCAACCATGGTGGTTCAAACTATTCCACCCTGAAAGTGTTAGCAACAAGCAACAAGGCTGCTCCAGCTCCTTGGACTCGGTCTAATGCTGCTCCAGCTCAAGATCTTTGGTCTCGGACTGGGTCATCTACGGACGCAAAGACAACAACAACAACAACAACAAACGGCATATTTTGGAAATTACTAAAGTACGGTATGATCCCTCCTCCAGACCAATTTATCGCCACGAAGTCCCTTTTATTTTATTTAGGCACCTATCGGATCGAGTGCACGTGCTCTCGTCCCGTACGAGCCATGGTGTTCTTACCGAAGTACGGTACGGTAGTTCTGGAAAAGCTTGAATCCCGGTCGACATACGTACGTTACATGCACCGGTACCTAATTCCTCCCCCCATCACTGAAAAATAATTTCATTAGCTTTTAAAAATAAAAATAACGTGCGTGAGGCGCAGGTCCAGGTCATGTCAGTGTTTTTGTCTCTTGTATCATAAAAATAAGAAGGCAGCTTTGTGGATGTTGTGTCAGTGGAAAAAATAGGACGAAATGATGGAACAGCGTCTTACTCGTACCGTGTGGAACAAACTCAAAACAAGCCGAAGTCGTTTCCAGAATCAGTCAACGGCAGTTTACTGAAAAACTTCTTGCTTATTTTCATTGTGTTGTACGGTAGATGGTAGGTACCGTACGAACTAAACTACCGGTAGGGAACTATTGTGTCTGGGAAAAAAAAGTCGCCACAGAACGAAACAGAACAGAACAGAACAGCACAATAGGTGATCCCTCAGAAGTAAATGTCAGTGAAAGGATCCCGGATATCATGATGTCTACAACTGTAGGAAAATCTACCATGTCTATCGATCCAGTGAGAAAGGAGAGACTGGAATTGGGGAAGAAGGTGTTCAAGGTCCCGGTCCCATCGAAGAGGAAATCTGCCAGGAGAGCAAGTCGATGTCAGCGACAAAAACCTTCCAACAAGATTAAGCACCATCTACTTCTTGGACCCACATTGAAACGGCAAAGGAAAAAACAACTCGAACGAGAAAAAGAGAACAAACAGCGGTGTAGGACGAGAACTACAAAAAATGATTGTAAATGGTTTTTAACGTCCGGATCTGAGAAGGAAATAAAGTTATCAGATGTATTCCACCAAAAGTCACGATATAGGTTGAAAGAGCGTCAACACGCGAAAACGAATAACGTTGTCGATTCAACGACCACAACAACAACGAAGAGAAAGATTATCAATATAAGTGACATCAAACACCTCGCTCGGTGCGGGGGGGTAAAGTGTGTCTCTGGATTGAAGACTCACGACAATAACCCCCTGACAGAACTGCAAAAATCCTGTATCCCGCCTCCTTTTGAACCAAAAGTCGACGATCCTTACATTATTCCACAACCTGGACAATTGATATCATATCTCTGGCATACAAGGCCAAACCCCGTCTATGGTGCAAAACAAATATTCCGAACCGGGATTCTCTGTTCAACGGATGGCAATATCAGATTCTTTGAAAGTGACAGCGATAGTGACAGCGAAAGTGAAAGCGAGAAGAAACTCGTCGTTTGCAGTAAACGAAAGTTCTTTGAAAGAAAGTTCTATCTCAATAAGCGAGTATTCAACAACGGGGATTTCCGTGTGCGAACCGATCTCGTTCAAGGAGCGTAAGTTTGAGGAACACATCGATTGCAATTGTTGCTTGGCCCACAGTTTTCGTCTGCCGTATCTCTTATAAGTTGTGTCTGTATTCTTAATGACAGGATTTGCTACGAAAGGGAGATGAAGCTTCCATGCAAAATAGTTCAAATTGATCAAGGGTCAGGGGCTGTTTTAGTAGAAAACCTTTTGGCGCAGGAGCGAGACCAGAAGACATCATGGATTTCACCCGATGATTTAGTCGGGAACTATGAATTTTCAAGTTCATCAGACATTAAAAATGGTAACAGTGTTCAGAGCTGCAGCATCGATGCGCATAGTGCTGGGACTGCAGCCGTACAACAGACAACCATTGATTTGACCCAAGACGATGAATGCCAGTCGCATCAAATATCAACACTGACATCAGAATCATCGAAGGTACTGAGTGATCCGCATCTTATTTCAGAAACAGACTCCAATCCAGCCACTGTCAACCCATCTGCTGCGCAAGCTATCTTTCAAATGCCAACATCATGGTATCGTTCGATGGGCATCGGTAACCCTTCGTCTCGGACACACGACGTCAGATCAAAATCCGAGCTGGAAGGTGGAGAGTTTTCAGACCGAAATGCGCATAGTAGTGGTATCGCAAATAGAATAATTGGCCAATCCTCGCTTTCAGGAGTTTCCGAGTCTTCTCCTCCGAGGTATATTTATACTGAAAATTTGCTGACAGCAGATAGTTCCCCAGTTTCAGAACCGGGGTCTATTCCGACATCGCTTGATTTTCCCGTGGGAGGACAAACTCTGCAAGATACGTACGCGAGGATGAATGAGTCTGTAACTATTCAAATGAAACTAAACCTGGTAAAGCAGCATGGTATGGCCTTGGAACTTTTGATGTCGTCAAGAAATGACATAGCAACTATTATGGCATGCCTGCAATATATCAAGCGTATTCATCGAAGAGGTATTCCTGTGGGACCCATGGCTAGAAAACTAGTGTCATCAGCTGAAACGACGAGTCAACTTCTCATGGAAGATATGTTTCTGAAGAATATGACAGAACCGCTATTTTTGGGAGGCAGGGGCTATAGTATATCACACGCCAAGATGATTCATTGCCGGATATGGCCAATTCTAGGATCCAACTTGGGTAGCTTGGATTCCCCTTCCGTAAATGTAACGCAGGTGCTTCGTATGGGGCTGAATGCAATAGAAGCTACCGATGCTTTCTCGTGCATTCAAAGGCTCGAGGATGACATTCTTTTGAAATCAATAACACTGAAACGACAGCTCGAAGTCAACGATACTTCGTTTTAGCATCGATCGCGAAGGCTTTCCATCCGAACTTGTCGACCTATATGGGTACGGTGGTTATAATTGATTTTCACCATCGGAGCTCAGGAGTAATTATGTGGTGTGAAATGAAGAATAACTTTTATCGCACTGGATACAACAGTTTTCGAAGTCAAACAACTTTTACGTTAAATCTCTGTAGGGCTGATTATGGATTCATTGGTCACTTTTTAATTTCTTTTCGCTTTCATTTTGTATTTCTTCGTTGTCAGATGGTGGTAAAGGTCGCTTGCGATCGTTTGTTTCTATAAGGGTTGCTTTCATCAAAAACTTTTTTGGAAGAATTCCCCTTTGAACAGAACGCTCTATTTCCTCGATCTCTGCGGGAGATTCTGCATTGGCAACCATTAGACGAATCTGTTCTTTCTCTTCCGCAGTAAAATTGACGACAAAGGATTCTTCCGCCGAAGCGCCCTCTCCAGGAGTAAATGTTTTCTGTTGTCCCGCTTCGTCCTGCACATCGCTCTCTAACGCAGCTCCCGCTGCAGAACCAGCTAATCGTCGAGCCCGATCTCGTTCTGTTTGGGTTATCCTTTGGTGGTCTAAAACTTTCAGGGAAGGAATACTATGTATAGTGTACAATCGGTAGTGCTGCCGCCCTGAAAAGTCAAGAAAGTATCGAGTTATGGAACGAAAAGGTAACATGTTAAGCTACAAATGACAAATGAATGATCTCTCGCAATAATTTCAGCAAGACCAACGCGGCTCAATGCAACAACATCCGTTGTGTTCAATCTTGTACAAATTGAATTTGAGGCGAGAAGAATGATACCGTACATCATGATAAAATCAAAACACGACTTTTGCATCAGATACATGTATGTCGCGGCACGCACGTTCAAGTGCAACCCCTCTATAACTAGTCGAGCATGAACTACCGTAGCCACAACCACGGGTCGAAAGTGTTGGATTCCATTTCTGGTCCTTGCAACTACTCACTTTGAACAGGATTCCCATGCAGGTTGAGGCATTCGAGCTTCCCCTTGTTCGAATGACTGCCGTTCTTATCATCACCAGCACTGCGAGCCGCATTGTACGCCTTTCCCAGATTGGAAACTTCCGATAGCTTAGATATCTGATTATAGGATAAGTCCAAGTATTGTAGGTTAGGCAAATTTTTGGATATGTTGTTCGCATCGATCGTTTCGATGACATTCCCCGAGAGACTGAGACTGCCGAGACGCAGCAGCCGAGGAAAGTTTTCCAGGCGACCGAGTCGATTGTCCGTCAAATCGAATGCGTCGTAGGCATCCCGAGTGACCCCCAAATGTTCAATGACGGGAATAGCCAGGCCCCGCAACACAATCTCTCGTTCCCCGAGAGGATTTGTCCGTTGCTCGGACGACGCTATCAACTCTGCGGTCAATCTCATTCTGACCTTTTTGAACAGTCGTTGCACAGGTTCTTAGTATATGTTTACTTTGTTGTTGGAATAATTGGTTAGAGGAGGGTTGTTGCCGTCTTTCGTAGTTACAACAGATCAATCGGTTGCTGAATCCACTGCATCAGTTTCATCTAAACATAATTATCTGAACCGGCACCGGTAGTACTGTACCCTACATGCTGCTCAGCTCTTCCACTTCCATGTCTTGGGTTAATCTCGTTCTCGGTCTCTCGGGCGTCGATTATTGGAGGGTCCCAAATTACTTTACGTAGTTATGAATTTTGATCGAAGGATTCGACTCAAATCACTCCGTGACTGATTAATCTATTCGACTCGATCGACCCAAAATGTTTCGATCTGTATTTCAATTTTTCGATCGAAATCTGAAAGTTTTTGCCACGCGGTAAAAATCTGATCCGATTACATAGCTCGTAACGGTTACCTTTCAACAGCCAATAAAAACAACTGTTCACGTAAGATCTCCTCGATCGTGATTGGTCCGGTCCTAGAGTTGGTCGTAAGCGCGACAAGAAGTAAGATTATTGTGTGACTCTCACGCTATGACCATAGCAATCCTCCAAGACCTCTTCTGTTCCGTCTTCCTTTCTGCCTTACGTCCAGTGCATCAAAACAGTTCAAAAGAGTCATTTCAACAGAATTGACTGTCCCAACTCATAACTTTCCCATCACGCCAACAGCAAACCAACCCATCTCTCTTGCTATTTCAAAGCAAAACTAATATACCACGATGCGCTTTGATCGTCTCGCACTTAAAGCTCTCGCCGTATTGGCATTGAGCCATGCTCCTCTTCCCTTTCAATGTAAGTGATCTATCAATGTTTGTTTGTTTCCATCCGTCGAGGACATCCTTTCTTTGCGATCGATATTGTCGCTGATGCCGATATTTTCTTCTCTCCTTCTCCCACCATTCGAACACAAAAAGCCTCGTCGTCTACGTCCATGACTTCGATGGTTGTTGCTGCCGAAGAAGTCCCTGTCGCCAATGTTGCCGTGCCCGATAATGCAGAATCCTTCACTTTTGAGGCCGAGGTTTCCAGGATGCTTGATATCGTCGTCAACTCGCTTTATCAAAACAAGGATGTCTTTCTGAGAGAGCTGATTTCCAACGCCAGTGACGCTCTCGACAAAATTCGCTTCTTGTCTCTCACAAACCCCGAATATTTGGAGGGCGAAGACGAGCTCCAAGTCCAGATCGAATACGACAATGAAGCGAACACCCTCACCGTTCGCGATACCGGTATCGGAATGACGCACGACGAACTCGTTTCCAACCTAGGAACTGTCGCTCGCAGTGGAACTACCAAATTCTTGCAAGCATTGAAGTCAGAAGGTTCCGACTCAAAAGCGACGGGAGACATCTCACAAATCGGGCAATTCGGTGTTGGGTTTTACTCCGCATTTTTGGTTGCGGATAGAATCCAGGTTGCCAGCAAGCGCTACGACTCGCCGACGCAATACGTTTGGACGTCAACCAACGGTGCTACGGAATTCAACGTTTTCGAAGATCCCCGAGGCGCCACTCTTTCGAGAGGTACGGAGATCACGCTTTTCCTCAAAGAGGATTGTCTCGAATATGCCGACGAGAACAAGATTTCCGAACTAGCAAAGCACTATTCGGAATTTGTCACCCACCCAATTTCCCTTCGAACGAAAACAACAATGGACGTTGAAATCGAGGACGACGAAGAAGAGGAAACCGCTGCCGACGAGGCAGAAACAGATGGGGACGATTTGGAAGTGAAGGAAGAAGACGAGCCCGCAGTAACGCCGAAGAAAACAAAGCAAGTAACGACTTTCGATTGGGAGCGTCTGAATGGAAACCCTGCCATCTGGACTCGCTCCAAGGAGGACATCACCGACGAAGAGTACCAATCCTTCTTCAAGGTTCTCACAAAGGACGAACGAACGCCGGAGACATGGACTCATTTTAACGCGGAAGGAAACATCAACTTCAAGTCGATCTTGTACATGCCCAAGGATATCCCTGAAGGGCATTACGATGGAATGCAGGCACAGAATGCCTATGGACTGAGTCTTTATGTCAAAAAGGTGTTGATCAGTGATGAATTTGATATGCTTCCCCGCTATCTGTACTTCATGAAGGGTGTCGTCGATAGCGACGATCTGCCGCTGAATGTCAATCGTGAGACACTCCAGGAATCTAAGATCATCCAAATTATCAAGAAGAAGGTAGTCCGAAAGGGGCTTGAAATGTTGTGGAGGTTCAAGAAAGAAGCAGAGGAAGAGGCCGCTGCTGTCGCAGAAGAAGGTGGAGACACTGAAGAAGGCGAGGAAGTTCAGGTACCATCAAGAAACAAGTACACTGAATGGTACACACAATTTGCTCCTCAGATCAAGATGGGTGTCATCGAAGATGAACCAAACAGGGGAAGACTTATGAAACTGCTGCTTTTCAAGAGTTCGACATCCGATGGAGAACTGAAGACGTTGGACAAGTACGTTGAGAACATGAAAGACTGGCAGAAAGATATCTACTACGTCGCAGGAGATGGCATTGCAAACGTTGAAAAATCGCAGTTCCTCGAGCCATTTATCCAGAAAGGAGTCGAAGTTCTGTATTTTGTGGACCCTGTTGATGAATACATGGTTGGTCATGCCCGTAGCTACAGTCATAAAAACTTCAAAAACATCGCTACCGACAACATCAAGTTGCAAGATAGTGAAGACGATAAAGATTTGGCCACACGTCGCGAGAAATTCTACAAGGAAAAATTTAAGCCTCTTACTACGTGGTTGAAGAGTTTGTACGGAGCTTCCATCATGAGTGTGAAGGTTTCCAATCGAGAAATGTCGGCTCCGGCCATCGTTTCCAGTGCTGAATATGGTCACTCCGCGAACATGGAACGAATCATGCGTGCTCAAGCGTACGGCCATGGTCAGACCGAATTTGCCATGCGTTCCATGAAGGTTTTTGAAATCAACCCTCGTCACCCTATGATCATCAAGCTCCTTGAAAGCGCTCCACCAAAGGACGCTGATAACGACTTCAAGGCCAGTAAGGAAGCAAAGGATGCTGCATTGTTCTTGCAAGAAATGGCCCTTCTGAATGGCGGTTATCCCATCGAAAACCCTCAGGGACACTCGAAGCGAATCCTCACTTTCTTGCAATCACAACTTGGCTTGGAATCCTTGAAACTGGAAGAACACGCCGAACTTCCAGTTGAAGAAGATGTTCCTCCTGAGCTAGACATGGATGACATTTCTTTCGACATGGATGAATTGGTGGACGAATTCAAGTCCGATGGAAATGATGAGCTTTAGAGTACAGCCAGTTGGTATCAGCTACTACCAGGATATAATTAATTGGGGAATGAATTAATTATACATACGTGTATTCTAGAGCTGTCACTTATTTTTATTGAATTTTGCTTTGTGCAACGAATAATCATGGTTAAAGAACATCGCAATGCAACACCAATAGCTTAATATCGGCTCGGTCGAAGACTATGTACTAATTCTGTTTCCACTGCTGTAGGCGAAGTGACGTTCTTCTTGAGTGGAAAATTGCAACTATTTGTATTCTTTAGCTGATCGGGAAATGGGTCATGGTTAAGAGCTCAAAGGGTTCCTAAACAAATCAATTTGTCTAATTAAATCTGTCAAGACTGTCGCTGCTGGCTCTGCAGGTTCTTTTTCCTTCCTATCGAAAGTCGTTCCTGTATGTCGGCAATTGCTTCGTAGTTTGATGGCTCGGATTGGATGGCGCACTGAAACAGGTCTTCGGCTGCGGTGTTGTTATTCGCGCTATTTCTGACGGAGTTCGAAGAATTTGAACCTCTCGCCTGTTGGGTGAATATGTAACCATTGCACTTATCGATTTTTGCCACAACTCTCCCCACCGATTCGGCACTCGATATATCCAAGGGCAAGAACGAAATCAAGCCGAATTCTTCCACGATTTCCGCCATAGCCTTGTGGAGTCGTGTGTGCTTTCGAAAAAACGGCGATGAGCTCTTGAGCTTTCGCGCACGCTGGTAGTCCGGATCGTCCGCATAATTGTCCTCGTCAAAGTATTGTTGTGTAGAAATCGTAAAATCGTCCTCGTTCTCGTTCAGATCAAAATCTCCTTGGTGCTGTAGATACGGAACCAGCCGTTCCAGATCCTGGCAATCGGTAAAGAATTCCAGAGAGAATGGCAATGGCCCGTAGTTGGCGAGCAGATCGATCTTGCTGAGAACATTTACGGTAGGCAGTTCCAACTTGAGCATCACGGTGGTTCCCAGCAACGCTGCCGAGAGAAAATTGGCGGGTTCGGTGCAGTAGTGCGCATCGATGAGCTGGACGGCCACCATCCGAAGATCCAATACCTTCACGAGCTTGGCGAGAAGGCGCGGTACCGCGGTGCCGTGCGTGTATAGTTCGATTTGTCCCGGCAAGTCGAAAATGAGGTACGCGTCGTCGCCCTCTTCTCGTATTTGCTCTTCGATCATGTCCACCACCTCGTCGCAATGCGCCTCGAGGTATTCCATGCAATACACCAATCCTCCATTCGGGCCCAAACCGAGTTGTTTCATGACGGAGGACAAATTCACCACGCTCTTGCACACGTCCAAGAGACACTCGTAGGGCAAATCGTTTTCGAACTCGTCTTCCTCCTTTTCGTCTGCCCCCGGTGACGCGTCGCTGTTCTCTGGTGTCGACGTTTTGGTCTTGGATGGAATCTCGTTTGCCGGGTCCAGGTTGATCACCCAAGCATTTCTGCCCAGCAGTCGCAGATACTCTTGCATCCCGGTGCAGTATGTTGTTTTCCCCGAACCCGGCGGGCCCGCTACGACCTGACCATATACCACCATTGTATGTTGCCCCCGGGTGGCTTTTGGATATTGCACGATCGATTCGAAGTCGTTTTGTTGAGAATGGCACTCGAAATCCGGACCCCCCCCTCCCCGGCTGGTTTTGCGAGGAACTATCGGTAATGCTATGAACACAGAAGAAGTACCGGTACGATACACATAAAATGCAACCCGGGTTGAATTTTCCTGGCTGTGTGCAACTTTGTACTGCACGTTCTGTAGACCTAGATACCCCATTTGGCACCCTCCAGAAACAAAGGTGCGGTAACGTTTTTTGTACAAGCACCGGACAGTACAGGTTGCATATTCAACCTTAAGAGGGTTGCATTTTCAGTTGCTTTTTATTGCTGTATTTTAACACGAGGTGCGCAACTTGTGCAACCCACACCCTTGAGTAACGGCCCATTATTTCATTTTTTTTTGGCGACACTCGGTAACACTTGGTAAGACTCCACTTTGGTTTCTTAGCTCATTTCTTTTTGCCGATTGCAATTCAACGCATGATAGAACACTCACTTTTTCAACCCGCTCACTTTTTCAACTCACTGAGCTCATATTTTCGATCCAAAGTAACCGAAAACACGTACTAGTACGACTGGCAAGCAACAAAGAAAGAAGGTATGCCTCGAGTACTCAGTACGAATCCCCGAGCTGTTAGAGCCAGGGAGCGGCGTGCTGCAGCCCGCGCCGCCGCTGCCAACACAGTAGCATTTGAAGCAGCATTCCCCCTTCCCGCTGGCCGGAGTTTGGAAGAAATCCGGAATGCTACATCCCTTCTAGATTTTGCTGGTGGATCAGCAGCATCCGGATCTCCTAGTACTACTAGTACTCGCCCTCCTCCTCCCCCCCCTCCTTGTCCTGCCAGAACACGAACAGGAAGAATAATTCAACGTTTGGAAACGAGCCAACGTGGCCGATTGGCAACACTTGAAAGGGCTCGCGCTCAACTTGGCGAGCATCGACGGGCTGCCAGCAGAGAACAACAAGAAGAAGACCAACAAGAACCCCTTGAATCTGACGATGACGACGCAACAGCAGCATCAAACGCGGACGCGGACGCGGACGCAGATGGTGTGGAGGACGATGACGATGATACAGCAGCCACACCTCGACGAGGGGGCCGAGTTGCAGGACCAACACCTGTCCTACCAAATAATGTGAATGCTCCCACCCAAGTGTTACGATATCACAAGTCATTGCTGATGCTCATGGATTTCTTGCATGAATGCAAATATCCCACGGACAAGATGTTCACTACTGAGGAGCTTGCTGTCATTACACCTGAGGATATCTACAGATGGATGTGTTTCAAGGTGTATGGGAAAGAAGACCCTGGAACAAATGATAATCCAAGACTTGGTTGATCAAGTACTCTGATGTACTGGAAAAAGGCTATTTCATACTTCATGCCAAGCCATGCCGCCTGGAATGAAGCCACACGCGTAGGAAACCCCACAAAGTCCCGCTGCATTAACAACCTTATTAAAGCAGTGAAGAAGAAAGAGACTCGGCGCCTAGGAAAGGAGAGCCGAGCTGATCGGTGCTTCACAAATGAAGAGTTCCTGCAAGTGCTTGATCTAGCAAAGGGACACAGCATTGTTCAGCTTCGACACCAAGCAATGTTGAAGTTCCAGCTTCACATGATTGGTAGGGGGGATGATACATCCCATATGAAGAAGGTTAACTTGGAAGCCAGCCTAAACTATACCGGTTACATTACAGCGCAGATGAGATGGTCAAAGAATGTCCAGGATGAAGGTGACTGCCCAGTGCAGCTGCTAATGGGGGCTATGGATCATCGATACTGTGTTCTGCTTGGGCTTGCAATCTATCTGGAGGCCTGGCTAAGCACTGGCGCCGGTCGGTTGAGTCAGTGGCTGTTTGCAGAAGGAAATACTGTGTTTGATTCCTCTGTAAAGGTGCAAGATGCAGAAGCAAATTCTTGCAAGACCACCTATCAGAATGCTCTCAGGAGAATCATTGAGGATCCAGAGTTCGAACCTGTTACTGATAGGAAGCTTGGGACTCACTCTGTTAAGAAGTGGGGTACTACTATGGCGCGCAGAGCAGGAGCTACTAGGGACGATGTCAACTACAGAGCTAGATGGAAGACTAGAGGCATGCAAGAAGACTATCTGGATGTACAGTTGGATTGGCCCGATATTAATGCAGCTAGTAAGTTGTGTTTTAAGGGCATCTGTCAGTACAAAGAGAAAGATGGTAGTGGTATTACAAAGGAGTGGCTGTGTAGTGCTGTCGCGCCAGCAATTAAATCCAAGTTTGGCCCTGCAGTCGCCACCACTCTTGCAAAGGCCTTGCTTTGGGCTTGCTTTGATGGAGCAGCAGTTGATTTGGTTCCTCCTGGACTGAAGGGTCAGATACTTAATCGGTACAGCCTTTTAGAAGAAAGATTGGAGGATGAAGTGAATCCTATTCAAAAGGTTCGAGTGATTGCTTCAAATAATGATGGGGTTGTGCACTTGGATGAAATCCCTACGACAGAAGATGAGATTGCTCGGGGAGCACGAGGGCACGGAGATCAATGGAAGAATGCTATCTATGCTAAGATGTGTACCACACAGAACCATGTTGCAGAGCTCAGGAACCATAACATTGCAGAGATAGCAGAGATGAAGAGACAGATGAAGCAGCTGCAACAGATTTTTAGGGGGATGGCAATAGCGCCGGCGCGTCGTCTTGGAGTAGGGAGAGGGCCGGCTGTAGTGGATGCCGCGCCCGGGCTTCCAGAGGGGCAGCGACCTGCAACCTTGTATGCCACTCCAAGAACCATCCAAGCCTTGTGGGATGAGTACCAAAATGGAATAGGAGGGAGGAAGCCAGCAAGGGAGTTCACTGCAGCTGAGCGCGGGCGTGTGAAGTTCAAGTATTCCAACAGGAAAGTTGTGTGGAGTTGTATGGAGAGGCTCTTGAATCGTGGCAATGATGTGAACACTGCCATCAGCAAGATCAAGCGTGTTTATGGGGATGTGTCCATCACAAAGCTAATCAAGGCAATGCGCCGTGATGAGAGGAGTGGAGGGAATTCGACACTTCGATGAGCAGCGGCGATTGCTGCTGGATGGATTCGTTCGATGGATTTGTTCAATGGATTCGTTCGATCGATTCGTTGGTGGTTCGATTGTTGGTCCTATCGATTTGTTGCTGTACGTTGGTTCGATCGATTCGTTTGTTTGTTCAATGGAGGAGGAGGAGCTTGTTGGATAGGGGATCCCCCCCTGTTGTTGCTGATAAGCTCTGTTTTTTGGTTCAAGTTTTTTCATGTTCTTTGTTGCATGCGTCTCGTGTGCTGTAATCACGGGCGGGTTCGATCGATCACCTGTCTAAGTCAATGTTAGGGTCGTGTAACATGTCAGTAATAGATAACAGTATTATTTGTACACATTTACTTCCATCTTCTTGTACCTCAGCTCGGAAAGCGAATGGTCGATTTTTGATCTGTCTTGTTGACGGTCTTGTTGCCGGTCTTGTTCTTGCCGGTCTTGTTGAGTATTCAAGAAGGTTCGGCGGGTTTGGTTGATCACCTGTCTAAGTCGATGTTAGGGTCGTGTAACATGTCAGTAATAGATAACAGTATTATTTGTCGTACACATTTACTTCCATCTTCTTGTACCTCAGCTCGGAAAGCGAATGGTCGATTTTTTGATCTGTCTTGTGAGCACTCTTGTCTTAGTGAGTTTTCAACGTTCCGACGATTTTTTTCGATACTTAGTGTGTTACTTAGAGTGTTACACAAAAAGGTGCGGTGTGCTCACCAAACGTAACCAAACGTTACCTCTGTAGACTTCTACATGGTTTGTGTACTGTTGCATTTTAAGTTGCGTTTTTAATGTGTACTCTCACGGTACAGGTAGAGAAAAAATCATACTTCATACTACCGTACGAGTACGGTAGGTACGTAAGGTAAGATTGGTGATTAAAACTCAATCGATCTTAAATCTCTGGTCTGGTGTCCATCTGAATCTTGGTAATAGTTGAATAGCGCGCTCTGTTAAAAACTAAAGATGTACTCTGATCTCTCATTTTGCTCGACTCAAACGAAATAAGAGTTCCGATCTTCGAACGAAGGTTCAACTATTATTTACCGTACATACCGTATTCCATACCTCAATAGCAGGTCGTACTAGAGTTCGTATTCGATCATGGTTTCTCTATCGATGCCTCAGATTACTGACTAAGATACCTATCGGTGGGCACATAGTGAATTTTCCATTTCCATTCCCATTCCCAATACCAGTCTAGATACTATAGAAATTCTTGTAGTCCTCGTACGGTGCGAGCACTGAACATCTCACAACGGAACTACAGTATTGCAACAATGAACAAATTTTCGATCCGTCATCTCATCGTTTCTCTGGTGATCGCTAGCGCGGAACAGGTGGTCCATGGATTTTCTCTTTCGAACGGAGACACAACGACCCAACTCTCCCGGCGGGGCTTTGCGTCTTCCGTCGTGAGCGTTGTTGCCGGGACGTCGACACTGCTGATCGATCCGTCGCTCGCAAGTGCCGAAGACAGTTCCGCGACGCCACTCGCTCGGTTCGAGGACAAGAACTGCAGGTTTTCCATCGATATGCCCTCGGATTGGATCCAAACGGAGCAGGCACTTCCGGACCGTCGGAAGATCATCCTGTACATCAAACCCGACTCCGACCAAAAGACACTATTCTTTATTGCATTCACCCCAACACGCGACGATTTCACAACACTTGGATCATTTGGAGTACGTACCGGAGTATGCGTTCGTTTGCGTTCGTTTGCGTTCGTTTGCGTTCGTTTGCGTGTTCTAGACTTTCACCGGAACGCGGTGAAATGAATGGTTTTTTTTTTCAACAATTTTCTCACGACTGCCTCGATTCTGTTTCTCTCTCAAAAGTCTGTCGACGACGTTGCTCAGGCTACGATTCTTCCAAAAGCCGAGCTCGCTGCGAAACAGGGCATCGAGAGCGAAATGCTGAGTGCTGTTTCCAAAAAGCAGTCGTATTTTTTCGATTATGTTCAGTCCATTCCTTCGCAGCCCACGACGCATTTCCGTACTATTTTCAGTCTGGCAACCGGCGCAACGGGAGGCGCCGGAAACGTGTTGGTGACAATCACCGCTCAAACACCGGAAGACAGTTATGCTTCCATGGAACCCTTGTTTGCCAAGGTGTTGGATTCGTACAGCAAGAGCTCATAAACAATAAGACGCTATTCTCAATTTTCAATAGAATGCCTCGTGGCTACGTCCAGCACGCCCTTTACAAACGGGAACTACAGTTTTCAGCAAGGGACTAGGTGATTCCAATAGCGGGTCATACGAATGCAATCCGTTGGAAACGCGAGATCCCTCTTTTGTTCTTTCGCTTGTCGCTCATTTACAGCAAGGCATCACTGTTGCTGCCATGGTATTTTTCCTCACATGCTCATCAATTGCTCAACACATTCATTGTTATTCACTGCTCGTACATTCTATCGAATATCTGTAGTTCGGGTGACTTCGTTTAGGTTTACGACTGGCAATACCCTAATTATTTGTAGTGATTGAAAGTAGAACTCTACTTGGTATTGCATCTCGAATTGCTTGCGGCAAACCAGCTTCTGGATCATTTCTTCTCTGGTGGTCCAGATGGGGTGGGATACACAATTCCTTCGTCTGCCAGGGGGTTGGCATGGATTGTGATGCCGGTAATTTCGGGTGGTTCCAACGGTGTGGTTTTTTGACTCCGGGATTGTGCCCTTTCGCCCCAAACCGGCAATCGTTCCCATCTATCTAGCGTATCCCACCCATCCAGGACTTGACCAAACACCGTGTGCATGTTGTCCAAATGCGGCTGCTGCTCGTAAAGAATAAAGAATTGAGACTGGAAGGGAACGGGACGGTACGGGACGGAAGCACGCCATCATGATCACCGAAGTCCAAGGAGTAGTGGTTCCAGATTACAACGAAGCCGAGTGTCAGATGATGATGAGATCGAGATTCGCATGCATCCAAACAAGCCGTGATTTACGGTCATCCATTCCGTCGCAAACACACTGCGCAATTGCCCGAAACAGGCTACTGGCATCCATACAGACATCCACACAGGCATCCATCGCATCAACGTCGTACACTACGATCACTCACTTTGTTGGTGTCTGGCCCTCGGTTCGCCATGGACAGTCTTCCGCGCCGATCATGCTTGTTGTTCGGGTGGAACTCATCGGGAAAGGTCACGTCGTCGCCCCAAATCGAGGATTTCTTTCCGGTAACGTGAGCCGTGTCGCCCCCCTGCATCATAAACCCGCGAATGTTCCGATGGAAAATAGTCCCGTTGTACTTTCCGGACGCCGCCAGAGCGAGAAAGTTGAAGGCGGTTCGCGGGCAGGTATCGCAAAAGATTTCGCATTTCAAATCCCCGTTGGTCGTATGAATTGTGACCGACATGCTTCGATAGTGTTCTTTGCTGCTGCTGCTGCTGCTACTGCTGCTACTGCTGTTTTTTTGCAATTCTGCGATGCGCTGTGATGTCCTTGCGATGAGATACAGTGTGCTGTGCTGTGCAGTGTTGTGCTGTAACACCGTAGTCTAGTTCGGCGTGATAGGCGATGAGATTGCCGATCCGATCGATTCTGAGCTACAATCGGGACTTTCAACTTGATGGTAACACTGCTAATTGCGAGCTAGTACCTCAACACCCTGTTGGCGAAAAACGAATTAAGGAAGCACGAAAATACCACTCCGGGTACGAAATATTATTATTATTTGATATGCCGGATTTCTGTGGCGGCATCTGCATTAGGACTGGAACAGCCTGGAAGGAGGAACCAGATTGCGCATCAACGGAATCGTTTTCAATGAGGCTCGGGTTTCGGATACGCTAAAACCGGGGTATGTTCAGCATCATACGTATGGTACGAGTAATAGGAGTTATTGGGTGATTCCCGAAATACCTAAAGACCTAAATCCTAAATCGGAAAAGGCCTAAAAAAAGCCTATTGTTTAGGACTTTTGGCCCAAAAAGCGGTTTGCAACTAGATGGCAAACCACTATTTAGGACTTTGACCTAAATGTCATTGGAATCTTAGAATTTTGTTTCTCACGCTCAATTGCTTTTGCCCCTGCTTATTCTTTCTATCCTTTGAAATTATCTTCATTAATGTATTTCCGAATTCCTTATTCCCAAAATGTCAATTTAGGTCAGTAAAAAGTGATTCCCGAAATACAAAATTTAGGACTTTTTGACCTAAAAGCGAGTTAGGTCTTTAGGTATTACTGGAATCACCCATCACTACGCGTCGGATAACAATTGAGAATCGCGAGTACCAACACAAATTAACAGAAAATAACACAAATTACACAAATTAACAGACACAATTCGCAACTTACTTTCCCGTGGTACCTGTTCAATTGATACAATATAGCCAATGACGGTCATTTGGGGTTTTCAGTAATCTTGTTATAGTAAGTAATGTTTTGCTTAGTGAGTCATTACGTTGCAAATTGTGTCCTCAATCCCAGACTGAGGGACAGAAGAAGCACACCGTAGAATTTGTACCATTATTTGTACATTCTCAATTGTTATCCAATGCGTAGTATGTACGAATGAGATATCGGTATCTACTGTACTCCGTATGTACTCGTACCATGTAACGGGCAACATGTTTCGTACCGTATGATACTCGTACTTATCGGTACGAGTACCACTCGCATATGTTACATCCACATAGCTAATACTTGTAACTTAAATGCCGCTGATTAAGAAATGTATGTATTTGCACCAAGCACATGATTGATACGAGTTTTAGGCACGTGCTGCTTTTTCTTGCGTTCCGATCTTTCGTGGGTGCTAAAGAATGAGGGAGAACGACGTGGCGCGCGAAGATTGGAGCCTTTGTTATTGGGTCTTTTGAACCACCGTCTAGCGAAGGGCAGGATCGCTTTCTGACCCGTTGCGTACTACGGCAACAGAACGAGTTTTCAACCTTGAATAACGAGTAATTATCTTATTTTTTCTCGTATTGTGTTTGGACGGGTCGTGCGCGCATGTGTTCCTGCATTATTTTTGTGGGCTGGGATTGACTACCGGTACTCGTACAAGTACGAACTACTTCGTACTTCGAATAATTTTGGTGCCGGTAATCTTATCACATCTTTGTACGACCGTACTGTATGTGTCCGTTAAGTATTTGTGCTCGTAACATAATCACACAACACGCTTTGCACGAAAATCGGCTCGTTATCACAACCTCGGAGTAGCACATAGATGGCAGAGGAAGTCGATCGTCGAATCTTGTCATCATTAAAATAATTTTCGGTAGCGTGCCGTACCGGTAAGATTACCCTGGTCATCACAGCGTAAAGAAACTCTTCGTTTCATTGATTCGTGCAAATACACCATCCGAAACAACGCCTCGATAAGAAAGCAGAAAGAACAGGAAACTTACTGCAAACATGTCCTCTCGACCGATTAGCGATGAAGAAGCCGTCGCCAGGGCAGACAAAGAAATGGAGGAACGAGCGAACAGAGCTAAGGAGCTTCTTTCTCGGCGATTCGTAGGACTGAAGCGACAACAGGTACGTAGTAAAGTCGCATTCTTCGTTCTTCGTTGCCAACCGCATCACCGCAACTGATGAAGATGAAACTTCGTGCATTGTTGTAATGTTCACTCATTGATCATCTGCTCCTCGATGGGAGCGCATCGATTCCTACCTATATGTTCATGCAGGAGGCCAAAAAAGGTCGTCAAGTTCAACTCGAACGCCAAATGATTGGGTTGACTGAAGACAAGAAACAGCAACTCCGTCGCCATTTAGAGCACGAAGAAATGCTGATTCAAAAAGAATCTCGAAAAAAAATCACCACGGCCGATTTTGAATCTTTGGCGGTGATAGGACGTGGTGCATTTGGGGAAGTGCGGTTGGTTCGAAGCAAACCCAAACGGGACGAACCTGTTCAAATCTATGCACTGAAAAGCATGAAAAAAGAAATGATGATTATGAAGAACCAAGTAGGCCATGTACGAGCAGAAAAAGAGGCACTCGCAAAGGCTAGCTTGGACAATAGGTGGTTGACGTCCTTGTATTATTCCTTTGTGGACGAAACTCATCTGTACATGGTCATGGAATTTTTGCCCGGTGGCGACTTGATGAGTTTGTTGATCAAGGAGGATACTTTTTCGGAAAATGTTACTAAATTTTTCATGGCTGAGGCTGCCACCGCAATTAGTAGTGTTCACGCCCTGGGATACATTCACCGTGACATCAAACCAGACAACATGTTATTGGATGCCCGAGGCCACTTGAAATTGACAGATTTGGGACTGTGCAAAAAAGTTGGGGAGGTTAGTCCCATCGACAATCCAGACGCTGTTTTGCAAATTTTGAAGGAACAGGGAGTATTGATAGGCGGAGGAAAAATGAATGACTCAAGCGAAGCCGGTCAAGGTGGAGCGGCGTCTGGCAGACATCGCAGTCCTGATGATGCAATGGCCATGTCCATCGACAATGGTATGGACGAGCGAAGTGGACCCGGAAGACCTGCAAATATGCCAAATGGAAAAGCGCGACGAGAGGTAAGTGGGCGGTGGAGCTCGGCACGACGGGAACTTTGGGCAGCGGATAATCTCCTGTTGAGGACAAGGATTGATACTGGAATGCTCAAATCTATTTTTCATTGTGTTTTTGTTTCTTTAGATGGCATATTCGACAGTTGGTACACCGGATTATATCGCACCAGAGGTATTGGCTGCTCAAAATGGAGCTTCGGGGTATTCTTACACCAGTGCTGTGGATTGGTGGTCTCTAGGGGTTATCATGTTTGAATGTCTTGTTGGCTACACACCGTTTTATGCAGACGATCCAGTCACCACCTGTCGAAAGATCTTGCGATGGAGGGAATGCTTGGAATTACCTGCCGAGACCGAATCGAAACTCAGCGCGGAGTGCATCGATTTTCTAACCTGCTTGTTGGCCGGGCCGGAGTCTCGTATTGGTTCTAGCAAGAAAGGAACCGAGTTTGAGAACGGCTTTAAGCAGGTCGTTCAGCATCCTTGGTTCAATGGTTTCGACTGGGAAGGGTTACCAGACAGAGAAGGCCCGCTTTTGCCTAGTGGCTCTCGAGACTTTCCCGAATACCTCGAATACCTTAAAACTTGCCCGAAGGATGATCCTAGGTTTCCGCAATTGAAGAATAGAGTTACTCAGAATTTTGACACATTCGAAGATTTTGGGTCTAATTTGGAACAACAGGGTCGAACCAGGGTTCTCCGGAACCAACTCGATCAATTCTATGACTACAACTACCGCAGAGTCCGAAAACCGAGAGTTCCCTTGCCACCAATTTCCGATTGAAATGGTGTAGCCCACACCTACTGCATGTATGAATAGAGAAAATAAACGCGCACAAACACATAAAAAATCTCCAATAGACAAACCGAACATCCATTCGATAGGAGACATTTCGGTTGTAAGCAACCATGCAAAATCTCACTAATCATCTCCGCGACTTTATGACACGAATCATTTGCTTTCTCTACACGATGCATGGCATCCGTTTGCAAACTTTCGCATTCGGTGAAGAAATCTAATCGACTACTCGGTATTTATTAGTTACATCATGTTTTCTCTCATGGAATGAACATACCCATTCCTCCCAAAAAACTGCGACTGATAGTTCTGTGAAGTCCGCAACAACAAAGAAAAGAATCCAGTTACCTACTAACCTATAGTGTTGCAGCGGTAAAATATGCAAGGATGATTCAAGCACGACGTGCTTCAAAGAGAGGAAATTGGCATGTCGTACTAACTGTGAGACCAATCGGTTTCCAATCTGATGGACGGAAGAAGTCGAAACTAGCATATCCTATGCGATGTAGAATCGTCGTCCACTTCATCTCCGTTCATGAAATCGTCTCTGTCGAGGACGTCATTCTTTTGCGTATTCAAGACATTGAAGAGCAATTCGATCTCGTTGTCGGTACATTTTTTCGAATGTCGAGCTGTTGTTAGCTGTTCCTTGAACTCATCTTTGTCCATGCGTTCCCCCCTGATCATTTTCTTCACAGTATAATCTAAGGCAGACATGTCCGATAAGGCATTGGACATGGTTCGAATTTCGCCCATACGCTGCTCTGCTCTCTGCTGAATCACGTTGCGCGACACCATCCTTCGGAAGAAAGTGGCAACAGTCACTGCAGTAACTGCGGATGCTGCAGACACCACTAGGAATGCTGTGTGGGACTCCTCGTATCCGTTCACCATGTTCATTCCGAAGAAACCAGAAAAGGCTGTCGTAATACCAGTTGCAGTGGCCAATATTGCAAGATCAAGATTCATTCGGATTAATCGATTGCGATAAAGATCTAGCTCGAGCTCAACATATTGTTGTTGAGATTCGATTCTGCCCAAGAGGTAGTTGGCTTCCTGTATGACACTATTGAATCGTCGAGCATAGATCCCCAATATGTGTTCCACATGTTGATGGCGTTGAAAATCCACGGTAGTGTTCGATTGACGTGCCTCTGTGACAATATAAGACAACGAAAATGTAACAGGGGTTCATTTTTGGTTTGAGAAAGAGAGAGAGAGAACGCAAGGTTGTATCCAAAGAGGGAAAGTTATGATAATGTGAATAGTAAATAGGGTCATCGCCACGTACCTTCTTTTTCTGTCAAAAGCAGCTGCAGCATTGCTTCGTCGTCATTCAATAGTTCCGTCACACATTCGTAAGCCTGGGTTACAAAAATTTCAAAACTCTGTAACTGCTCTTTCAGGGGAGCCATTTGATGGATAGTATTTGAATTGGCAAAATCCTCTAAATCTGAGATTCGAAGAAGTAAGTCGTTCACTATTGGCTCGAAAATGCATATTCTGCCCGTGAAAGAATCTAGAGTATCCATCAAGACTGCTTCCAGGAATACCAATTCGGCAGGCTCCTCCTGATGAAGCTGGACATTGCTCTCTATTCTTTCCGATCTGTGTTGGTATAATTTTGACAAATCATCGGCAAACAACTTGGCAGCTTTGCTGTGTACATCGAAAATATAGACGGCCTTCGGTTCGGCTACGGCCCTTACCGGTCCTACGGAAAGGAGAATGAGCTTTTCCCTTGCCGTGATCGTTGGAGGGTGTCGCATTTGTTCCACCAAAGTGTTTCCAACCCACGCTTCTCTTCGCTCTTTCTTTGACGTCAGTCTCAAGCTTACAAGATCTCGCGGTGAGAGTGTTGTTTGCCTCATGATTGCGCTCTGGTCCATGTGGATCGTTTCAACATTTCCCGTTGCTGTTTCGATTTTCAAGACCTTGAATTTCTCATCTGATAATGATGATGGTGACTGTGAGGTCCCAGTATCGTTTGTGTCCTTGTTTTTTGTATTGTGCTCTTCGTTGGTAAGTGCTTGTGACGAGAAGAACAACGATGATGATGACGCCGCGATGTAATGATTGATATTGATGGGGTTTCCTCTGTTGATCGAGATGGGGGGAAGTCTTTTTCTCACAGAACTATTGCAGATCGCCAAGTCTTGCGCAAACGAACGATATTGGCGCCGATTACAATTCTGCTCTCGCTGTTCAACTTGGAAAAGCGGGTTGCTGGTCATTGTGACGTGACATCTTCGATTACTCCTCGAAACAATTCCAGCTACGGAAGGAAACCAAAAAATAGACATTGTTTCGACAGCGCGATTCATCCCTCGACGACGGTGGACAAGGGAAGTGAGTGACGATAATGGTTGCGTCATTCGCTATGCGGTTCGCTTTTAAATACAATAGGACACAACAAATTGCGCGTTACTGTTGTTTTTGTTGTCGTCGTTGTTACGCTGCTCTTGTAACGTTTCGATCAAATCTCTGACCACAAACCAGTGACTGCAACATCGTCTTCACCATGACCATTCCATCCATCGCAAGGAACAAATATTGGTGTTTTTTTTTTTTAAATTTAAAAAAGGAGACGTTCTATTCTTCATCAGTAATTGATTCACCCGATTCAAAGGAACAGTCAACAACGATTATGTACGTACCGCTACGTACGTACCTTACAGGATTTTCCGTATTACGTGCACGTACGATGGACGGGTTCCGGGTTCCTTCTCCCTTCTCCTCTCTACCGATGGGGTCGAGGGACTACGTACCGTAGGCCTAGGTTCTAGGCTCTAGGCACTAGAGAGTAGAGATTTCGGTTTGAGTACGACCGGTACGGTAGAGACAATGAGAAATGAAATACTTTACATGCCGTACGTATTACGTACTCATCTCTGTATGCGGTTTTTATTTCGCGCGATTACTACTTCTATTATTTATGAAATATTGGTAATAATAAGAAGAAATTGTACGGTATCATACGGTATTGATTACGTCGGAAGTACGTACCGGTACGTACCAGAAGACTGGACTTAAATTATTATTCTGTATGACGAAGTGGAACTTCGTGTTCCATTGAACACAAGTAGGGTCGACCATAGACTCTACTGGTCCCTGTGAATACAATAATTGATTGGGTATCATCATTCCTTATTTTTTCTGCTACACGTTGTCTTCTGAAAAATAACTTCCCTAAGCATCTGGAACTTTTGATAGGGCTTATTCGATTGCTACGATTTTTTTCGTATTGAAAAAAAAAAACAAGTGAAACATAAATGTACGAATGCAGCTTTCAACTAAGAGCATTTGATTATTGTTACATCTTTGCTCTTTCAGCCTTCGTTCGGATTCCTATCCGCCAACGTGCAAGAACATAATAATTTCGAAGACGTAAGATTCCTTACGAAGGTCTATAATCTCTCTATGGAAACCGAAGAAATAAGAATTATTTTTTGGATTACAATCGTGATTAATACTAATTCGTTTTCTTCCAGGTGATGTCATAAGAAAAAGAATACTAAGATAAGCTGAAAGATCACTTCGATAGTCATTGCAACGATCATTTGGATACCAGTACTCGTACCGGTAGAAAGAGAAAATTTCACACTGAAAGAGTAAACCAATTTATTCGTTGTGTTGGTCGTTTCCAGAGTATGAATCAAAAAACATCCGGGAACGGGCTGTATACCACGAAAGGAGCTCCCGGTAATATCTATTTGAACGCTATCAATAACAGTAGTAGCAAAAACAACATGTCGGCTTCGGGGATTTCGCAAGATAGCGCTGCTTTTCTTGGCACGTTTGCCTCTAAACGACAACACCATGGGGGTGTAGCGGGGGTGGTGGGGAACACTAACAACAACGTGGGTAACTCCCAAGCAGGGGCTTATAAATTGAACAACGGAAATGGCCTCGGAAATTTCAATGTACAGCAATCTGCGCAAATGAATAAAATCAACAACTGCAATGCAATGATGAATGCAAACGCCTTGACCATGGCTGACTTTGTGAAGCTTCAACAGCAACTGCAGCAGCAACAGATGCAACAACAAATGAAAATTCAACAACAAATGAAAATGCAGCAACAAGTGCAACAACAAATGCAGCTACAACAGCAGCAACTACAACAGCAGCAACTACAACAGCAGCAGCAACAACAAATGAAGATGCAGATGCAGATGAAACTTCAAGTGCAGATGAAACTTCAACAACAACAACAACAACAACAACAACAACAGCTGCAAGCAGCCGCCAACATGAAAAATTTTAATCCTCAAAACATAAATCTTGCTCTTATGGCGGCGCAACAAAATCAAAAACATGCCTTAATCGGCCAAAAATCACAGTTCGGTGGAGGCGGCGCTCTTTCGGCACAAGGCCAGGCAAATATGCACCCAAACCTTATCTTGAACCAGTTCATGATGAACAAAAATCTCCAGCCAAACGGAATCGAGGCCCTCGGGAACCTTCCCTTTGCAAACATTTCTGGAGCTATGAGTGGCAATCATGTCGTTGGGGCTGCGAATGCGGCGGTGCCACATGCTGTTGGCGGTGCAGGAACCAACGCTCTTGGGCTTACGTCCACTGGCTCTCTGTTTCACAGGGATGCAAGTCGTCGGATGAGAGGGGGTGTCATCGAACCCTTCCCCGAAAAACTGCACCGACTCTTGGTAGAAGTTGAAGGTGCCGGTCGTGCCGACGTCATCTCGTTTGTGGCAAACGGCAGAGCCTTTGCAATCCACAAGGCCGACATTTTTTTCAAGGAAATTGTCCCTCTCTACTTTCGCCAATCCCGTTTGTCGTCGTTCAAACGGCAGCTGAATCTCTATGGCTTTGAACTCATAAATACGGGACCGGCTAGGGGTGGGTATTACCACGAGCTGTTTGTGAAAGAACGACCCGAACTTTGTCGACAAATGCGTCGCGTCGCCATCAAACTCATAAGCGGCAAGGAGGAGGCAAAAGCAAAGGTAGAAAAAGTGAGCAAAAGCGACGACTCCAATTTAGAGGATGATATTTCTGTTTTGTCAGGTGATGAGGAGGGGAAAACAGGGGATGTTGAAGAGGGCACTGCGAAAGTGGTCACGATTAATGGGAACTATGGTGGCAAGCCAAAGAATGTCTCTACCAATGGAACAATAGCCAAAGAGAGAACAATTACCGAAACATCGGCAGAGAAAGAAAATGAAAAGGATTCTGACCCAAGTCGTGCCAAAGGGGCCGTCAGTTCTGATCGCAGTGGCAAGGATTGAAATTTGTCGGAATCCTTTTTATATGCACATAGTATTTGAGTTTCAAAAAATTGGGGGTAACACCGGATGTATCGAAAATTCTATAGGGCGAGTACTGTAGTAAAATTTTCAAAAAAATGTTGTATTCCTAATCTACAAATGTTCATAAATCCACGTAGGATGATGCTTCACAAAGTTCCCTTTCTAAGTTGTGTTCATTTGGGGATCACAAATCGATTTCGTATACCAGCGGACCTCTTTTTGGTTTTCGACGCACACCCACATCCGATGGGTGTTTGGACCGGACGATGGCTCGTTCGTCGTCGCATCCCGTCTTCCCCGAACGGCTGTCATCGCTGCCGGTTGGCGCGATAGCAGCATCCGTCTCGTTGTCGTTGTCGTTGTCGTTGTTGTTGCAAACGCCGTACCGCACGGCAAAGTCGTAGCCCGCTCGGGTGGGGCTGGAAAAGGCCACTTGGGTTCGGGCCACCCTCGTTCCAAAAATGGCGTGGCTGCGGGCCGCATCGACCAACCGCGTGGCGATTCCTCTTTGGCGCGCCACGGGATGGGTCCACAAGAGGCCGATGCCCAGCTCGGCGTTCGATTGGGTGAGGGAACGCTCGTGGAGATTGATCATTTCGTAGGCGGGCACCACCGGCACCCTGCTGCGACCCAAGACCTGGACCGTGGCCATTCCGAGGATGCGGGATCGGCATCTGTGTCGACTGCCGGACGCCGATTGCTTGGCGCCGCCGTGGGTGCTGCTGCTGCTACCAATGTACAAGAAGACCATATGGTTCGCGATGTGAGTCAGCGTGGTATCTTCGTTGGTACCCAGATCTTTGGAAACCATTCGAGCGAGCAACGGCCATTGGGATGGCAAGTTTTTGTTGTTGCTGTTGCTGTTGTTGCTGTTGTTGTTGTTGTTGTTGGGATTGGCGTTGGCGTTGGTGTTGCTGCGTTCTGGTTCGTCGTTGGTGGTGGTGGTGTCTTCCTGGCTGTTGCAGCGTGCGGATTGTTTCGGCTTGCTTCGGTTGTGATTTCGGTTGTGATTGTGATTGTGATTGCGATTGCGATTGTGGCTCTGGACGCTGGGTTTCCACACGACCACGGAGGATGCCCGTGCCTCGTCCGGGTCGCTCGGCAGTTGTTTTCCGCCCCGAACGGTGCCACGGATGCACGGAATTCCCTGCGTGTACGCCTGGCACAGCTGCTTGTGCTGGAATTCGTCCTCGGCGATGCCGGGCACGTAGAGCATCCCACACTTTTCGCACAGAACCTGTCCGAACCGGGACTGCCCGCAATCGATGTAGACCTGCGTGAGGGATTTCGATTTCGATTTCGGTTTGGGCTTGGTCTTGGGTTTGAACGGAATGCGTGACGCAACGGTGGAACATGACGTTGCTCTTGGTTCCCACGCCGTCGCTGTTTTGGTGACTCGTCCGTGCGGATAGCTCGAAAATAACTTCGGAAGTGATGATGATGGTGGTGGTGATGGCGCCGGTTTGGACGAGGACAAAGCCTCGTTGGGTGTTTCGCAAGCTTCTCCTGCTGCCGATCCGTCGCCATCGCCGACGGTGCTGTCGGGGTGATGACTGGACGTTGGTTTGGATATAGGTATGGGTATAGATATGGGTATGGGTATGGGTATAGGTATGGGTTGAGCGGTTGTTGTTTTCGTCCGTTTCGCCTTGGAAAAGAAGGACAAGAGAGAGATCTGGCGTTTGTTTGACTCGCCGCCGTCTCGCATCGAGCAGATTCCGGCGGACTGCGGACCGAAAACTTCGCCCCCGCCCCTACCCCTGTCGATGGGACTGTCGCAGCCGACCCGGACTGCACCCGTCGTGCTGACGGCCGCAGTCGTCGCGGGGAATGCGCTGGTGCTGTTGCTGGTGCTGGTGCTGTTGCTGGTGCTGTCGTTCTGCCCGGCAGCAACAGCTATTGCCGTCGTGGCGGTGGTTCGTTTGCGTTTCCTGGAACACCGCACCATGTTGCTGTTGTCTTGGAAACGGAAAGCGATATTAGAAAATCCAATCGATTGCCGGGATTGTTGTACGGTATCGTACCTACGGTACATGTACCGGTAGTTCTTCGATGACAGGGTTTGCTTTCCGGATTCGGTAGGTTTGTAATCCCACTCGTTTCCTCGGCAATAGAGCTATCGTCTACCGTACCATACTCGTACTTATAACGTTTGAATTAGAGTACGAGTACGAGTATCGATTACCGTAAGATTACTTGACAAGGTATTAACCACAACAATCCCGGAAAGTTTCTGGAACGCGCCAAAAAAATCGTCTATTGAAGACCGGCGGGATTCATCATTCGTGTCTCAGAAACGAATGGAAGATATCGTCCAGTCACGAGGAAGTCCGATCCGAGATGGTGCTCGTTGCCAGGGGTCATAATTATTAAGACCCCTCCACGTTGTTTGAGAGGAAGAATGGTTCGTAAGATTTGTACGGTACCGGTACGAGTATGTACTGCATAGTACGAGTATGGTATGATAGTACCGTATCTACTCGGGGGCGGGTTTTATTGTGGTTTTGTCTTGTTTTTTGTTCGTCCGTTTCTCTAACGCTAACAGTCATCGATTTACTCGACCCATTCGACGGGACCTGGGCCTGGCATTATGAGTACGGTACTCCTAGGTATAGGTACGAACTCGTACCGTATCGGCATGATAATTTTTTTTTTTTCTGATCTTCATCGGTCGTTCCCAACCGGGAAACCCTAATCCAAATGACGCCAGCCAATCGCAAAAAGCAAAACGGCGTCACGGACCGGGCCCGGCAAACTCACAACTTGTGTTCACATCGTTCGCCTCGGAAACCAATCGAATTCGTCGCGATAGTCAAACGAACAAGAACAAGAACAACAACAACAACAACAACAGTACATAGATACAACGAGTTACGGAGTAATAACCAACGTCTCTAAGCTTCTCTTTTTCCATCGGAAACTTATCATCGGTTTGGTTTGGGCTGCGGCTAATATTGCTGTGGCCTTGTTCGGATCGCTCGAATTTGCAGCAGCAACAACAACTGTTCGACCAACGGCAGCAAATCAATCTATCAATCAATCAATCAATCAATCAGACAGCGAACGGTAAGTGCGTCGGGGCTTCTTTTTGAATTGAAATGAAATGGCGTAGTCACTGTGACTACTGCTCGGTGTTGCATTGCATCGTATCCTTCAACTTTCCTCACTGTGGATGTCATGGCCGGCATTGATTTGAAGCAAAAGCAGTACTTGAACATTGAATCGAACCGAACCGAACCGAATCGAATCGAATCGAATCAAATCGTAGTGGTTTGTGATTGTTCCCACGACTGGACGCGAAACAAACGACACGGTCGGGATGGAGGAGGATAGCATCGGGAACGATGACGCCTCGTGTCTTTCTTCCACCCCCATTCGAGATCTGAAGAAAACGAGGCGATCGAAACAGAAACAGAAACAGTCGAAACCGAAACAGCAACCGAAACCGAAACAGCACGAGTCCGAGAAAAATGAATCCTCGACGGCCAAAACCAAAGCCAAGGCCAAAACCGCTGGAGCACGAACCAAGGGACGGCCGAAGAAGGTTGTTAAGGCTACGACAAAGAAGGACGCAAACGGCACAATCGCTCGTACAACCACGGCAAAGAAACCCAAGGCTATCAACAAGGAATCGACTGCTAGTGAAACGAACAAAAGCGTCGAACAGAGCGTTGACGAGTCGGTTTCGACCCAAGCGAAACGAGGACAGGAAAAACAACAGCAGGAGGAAGAGAAAGTTAGAAAGACCAACAAAGTTTCCACCGATGGCAGCGAAAGCGAAGAAGATGAGGAGGAGGAGGAGGCTGCCTGTTGTATGTGTCATTGCGGAGTGGACTGCAGTGATCGAGCTTTGTTCTTCCCCAAGGATCGCAAACTGGAATTGGAGGAAGACGAGGACTATTACTTTGGTCTGGATGACCCGTATATGGACGCCGAGAAATTGTACGATCGAAACAACGCATTGGTGTATTGTGACACATGCAATCGATTGTATCACCAGAAATGCCATTTCGTACCTATCCTTGTGATTCCCCGTGGCGAATTCCATTGTTTGATATGCACTATTCAACAACAACACCAACAAAACAACAAACGATCGTCCAAAAAGCGGGGACGAAAGGGGACGATCAAAAAATCTACCTCGAGCCAACCACCCGAAATTCCGGAGAAATTCTTGAACCGCTCCGTGACCGATCCACTGTTCCAGTCCACGCCCAAGGAACCCATAACCGCAACCACAACCACAACCACAACCACAACCACATGCACTTACGCAACTGCAGAAATTAAATTGCTAGAAAAGGAATTCGAGTTGGTATCGGGTGCGGAGAAAGCACGAATGTGGGACCGACAATTCAAGCAGATCAAGACGTTCCTGAAATCACAGGCCTCGAACATTCGGATGGCCAAAACTACGCTGGCAACGATGACTTCGACCAAGCGCAACCGACAACACTTTCTGGAGAGCAGCGCAAAGACGAGAACGAAATCCTCTCAGGAATTGGCACAAACCCTTTGCAAGCTCACGGGAGCTAAATTCAAGATTCGGGAGGCGCTCCTGTCCCTCGAAACGTTGAGAACCAACACGGACGCGATTGATTTTCCGACTCTGTATTCCTGGTGCGAAGAAAACCCAAAACACGCGAGCCATGTTTTTCCATACGGGTCCGACATCTGCAAGGACGGAAGGCGCATTGTGCCCCGCACCAGAGAGCGAAAGAAGGAAGCGAAGGAAGAATCTCGTTGCGTCGCATCGAAACGGTGCAACAAAACGGTCACCGACGTGGTTCCCAATGAAATTGTTCTAACTAATGGCTCCACGACGAGTAAACATCGGGGCAAATCGAAAAGCAGCACGTGTGCTTCGGAAACCGTCGCAAAATCCTCAAAGTCACAAACCCGTTCGAAGCGAGGAGAGAAAAAGAATGCTCGCAAGAACGAGCCGAAAGAAGATTGTGGTGTCGTCCACGGTGCCAGTGACGACGACTCTGGCATCACGTTGGATGACTTACAGTGCTCGATTTGCATGATTGGTGATGCCACCGACGACAATGACGTTATTCTTTGTGACGGCAAAGATTGTCACCGCGCCTATCACATGAAATGCGTCTATCCTGCTATCAAACCAGAAGACATCGAAAACGAAGACGAGAATTGGTTTTGCCCCATTTGCTCCAACGTAGCCGAATTGATGGGCGAAACGCACGATTTTTGCGTCGCCGATGACGGGGATGATGACGAAGCCTCGTCGGCCTCGTGGGAGGATGTACACGATGTATTCCCGGACTCGCAATGGGAATTCGAGACTGCAACAAAGTATTTGAAAGGCAAACGAAACGAAGACACCCAACATCTTCTTGCAATGTTCCTCGGTGAAGACATCAACAAAACGACAGCGCAAATGCCGATTGGTAGTGATTCCGAGGACGAGAACGACTACTCTCTGTTTGACGAAGACTCATTCCAAGAACGAAGGCGTCAAGAACGTGAAGAAGAAGCAATGGAGGAAGAATCTGTATGTTCTAGCCAAGCCACGCTTCAGGAGATGGATGGCATCGATCTCAAAGTTGGCAAGGCGGAACTTGCTGCGCTCTCTGACGAAGAACAATCAGGAAGTGAAGACAGCGATGACGAAAGTGAAACCAAGATCCGGAGAAGCCGAAGACTTGTAAAAAAAGAAGAGGGCGATGAACCCAAAATGCCCGACAATGGAGCAGACTTTGATGAGGCAAACATAATTGTCGGAAAGCGGAAAAGAACACGCGTCAATTACAGAAAGCTGAACGACATGATGTTTGGTGACCTCACCGATCATCAGCAAGGAGTCATCGATGGCGGTGAAGACTTTGAAGCGAAAAACATCAAACCAACGAAGACCGATTCCGACAACCAGGAATCCGAGAACGATGAATCAGATAACGATTCGGAAAACGCCGAATCAGAAAATGAATCAGAAAATAATGAGTCCGGTAACGATGAGTGAAGTATCGATGATCGAGTTGAGAGCTCTCTCTTGACAACTGATCGATCGGGCATTAGAAGCTATTAGTTTAGTTTAGTCGATTAAATTATAAGTACACGCACGTGTAGTTTCCCGTATGAATATTTCTGAATTTATTCGATCTTCTGCGTACTCAGTAAACACACTTGGCTAAACTTGTGAGGAAAAAAAGACATTGGGTTCGTATGCTATCAGCGAGGGTACTGTTATTGCAACTACCAAAGTTTTGAAAGATGGTTGACCAACAATCCAATCCTAGTCCCCTGTTGCAACACGCAAACACAAAGCAGATGGGACATCGTGTTTTGCTTGTTCCCTTTGCCTCCCGCGTTTGTTGAATGTATGGTGCCAAAAGTCGACAAGGGATCACACTAGCTCGTGGAGAACGGTGCGTAGTTACGGTGTAGAATCGAATGATTATTCTTAGAAGTGGAACAGCAAAAGGTCCCGTTGTCGTCTTACAATTGTTGAGAACAAACAGTACCATAATGCGTGAATCGCCCGGTTTCATGCCGTCCCTATGCTTTCAACTATAATCTTACCACTCGTTACACGAATGAGATGCAGGATACGATGATACCACACAAAACGATGGCAAGAGCCCCCGATGATTGCATCCAGCCTTCCTACCGTACGTACGTACCGGTAGTTCTTGAGAAAGGAATTGAATGAATGAATCAATCAATCAATCAAAATCAATCGATCGATCAATCAGCCGCAATCCATGAAAACCGCAACCAAAAAAGTGACGCCGAACGGTCGGTCGGTTTTCTCGAGAGAGAGAGATTCTGGTTCCCGATTCTGTTCCACATCCAGTTTTTGCCTGTGAACGGTGCGGTACGTACGGTATCGTAGTTGCGTACGTCGGATGCGGGAATACGTACGATACCTACGGTATAATGCGTACGCAGAAACAGTTTTCAACAATAGGAGGAGGTTTGTTCTCGGTTCGCGTTTTCCTCCCGCGTCCGAACTAAACGGGAGGATTGTTGTGTTGAACAACGAACCCCACGCATCGTTACGACCAATGAATAATGAACTGGTGGTGGATCTGCCTCCTACCTACCGTAGTATTCAGTACCGTACCGTGCCGCTACGTACGGTAGGTTTCTTGAGGTTTTGATGGCTGATGAAGAACTCTCAATCAATATCTTGTTTCTGGTGTTTCATTTTGTTTGTGTGTATTGTAGTGTGCCATTCCCACCATGCTTAACTTACTCACGAAAGATGTTTCCAAACAATAACAAGTGAAACAAACTTCCTCCTCTCTCTATTTCAAATTTGTGCACATACTAGGGGGGGGGGGGGTTACAAAAAAGAAGCAATGTATGGCTTGTTGTTGCTGCAGCAGGTGCATTCAGATGCTTGTTGTTGTGCATTGTGTGTATTTTGTATTTTGACAATTGAAAACCAGCTGTGTGATAGAATATAGAAATAATAATAATCATTATAGTATGCATGTGGGTATTTCTGAATTTAAATAATAATGATTGAATGGATCTGAAGTGCAACCGATAATGGACGACGAGTTCCAAGTTGAAACTTCCAAAAAGCTTCAGAAATAAATAATACAGGTAGGCAGGTAGATACTTCTGTCTGAATACATTCCTCTGTCGCGTTTTACTTTCCGTGTTCGTGGCTGCCTAGTGCGATACGATTGTTATCTGATAATAAATAATACTCCATAATGATAATAATAACACGAAAAATGAAAAAGTGTAGATAGATCACATCATATCACATCACATCACGCAACATCAGCAGCAGCAGCAGTAGCCGTAACGTAACGTAATAGTTTCAGTTGTTGGGAAACATTACTTTCTCTATATTATAGTAGTTGTTGAAAATTATATCCCTTTCGTAATCTTGAAACCGCCGTCCATCCAGAATGCAGGCACACACCCGCATTGCGTGCGAGTTCGGATCGACCCCGACCCTTCACAAATAAGGCACGGCACGCACTCCCGAAATCTAGAATTCCATCGTCCGTGTGTTACTGTAGTTAGTTAGTTAGTTAGTTTGCACGTCCGATGATGGTCCGGTCGGTCAGTTTTACTAATGATGATAATGCCCGTCAATGAAATCCAAGAATCCACATGTGACCGACATTATCGATCACATCACCTCACCTCACCTCACCACACCATACGTATTGCTTGCTTGCTTGCTTGGTTGGTTGGTTGGTTGCTCGATCCTTCTTATGCGGACTCGACATCGTCTACTTGACTGAAGAGGAAGAACAAGGCCATGGAGAAGGCGGGGAAGACAATACCGACCAATGGTACCATGATGGCGGGTAGGTACGCGGCCGTGAAATCCTTTCCGATGTAGCTGGTGTCCGGGGGAAGTTCCTTGGCGGCGAAGGCGGGGTCGATTCCCATCGAAAGAAGAAATCCGGTCGTGGCAGCGATGGAAGGAAGGACCTTCTTGCCGATGCTAACGGCGGCGGCGGCGGCGGCTTCTTCGGTCTCGGCGGCGGGGGCGGCCATCAGTTGCGTTCGGGGAAGCGAAACCGACGACGTCGAGATGGGCTGGAAGCCATAGACAGCCTGCAAGGCGACAACAAAGACCGACAAAGTAGCGAGGAATTTCATCTTGATAGTATTATTTATTAGTGGAATGAATATGCGCAGTGCAGCAGTTGTATTGTTGGTGTTGCAATGGTATAGTAGCTGTACGATAGTTTGCCGCCTTTGATGTATTGGTACCGTACGGAAGTCACGGGGGGCCGACGGAATCGTTTTCTCGAGGCAGAAACGACGTACTCGTACTACTCGTAATACTCGTACTCGTACTCGTACTCGTTCAGTACCGTAGGGTACACCACCGGACGTCACAATCCTGTGGGGTTTCATTTCATTCTTCCCTTCTCGCGGCAATGAAGACGCTTTTGGGTTGCCGTTGCAGAAGATTTGATCGCATACTTCAACAAAAAGCTTTGAGGGGGGGTGTAGCAAAAGCGCCGATTGATTCTATTGGGGGGAATTTTTCCCCCATATTTTCGCGCTCGATGATTGGGCTTGCGCGTCGCCGGCACCGCATACCGGTACACGTTGACGGTTGTTATGCGACAAGATTATTATGTCAAAAGTGGTTTTCGAAAGAGGGCAATAATGGTAATTGTGTTACTATTGGTTCAGTCAGGCCGTTTCAATCACGGCATAAATACCGTACCGTACGGTACCGGTACGGTACGTACCGTAATTACCTTGAAAGTTCGGTAATCTTTGTTTTGATCTTGCTGGCACGAACTGCTGTAAATAACGGTATTATGGTATGTTCTATGATTATTGCATGACACGGAACGCGATGTGCCATGACCGAAACGAAACCTTTTTTGAACCTTCTGACGGCTCCAAGGAAAACAAGCCGAACCGAATAAAGCAACCAAAACCAAAACCAAAACCAAAACCAAAACCAAAACCAAGACCAAGAACGATACGATACGACACGGCAACCAATGTACCACAGGTTGTTTCGACGTGATTGATCCAGACGTACAAGTACCGAAAGGAAACCATTCGTCCGAATAGCAATCGAGAATCGTATCTGCAGAACGCTTTGGAGAAACGTCGACTCGGTTGTTTCTGTTTCGACGCACAACATCGATTTCCGTTCCATTCGCAAGCAAACAAACAAACAAACAAACAAACTTATTATTATTATCGTTATCGTTATCGTTATCGTTACGGACGAAGAAAAGACAACAAAACAAAACAAAACAAAACAAGACAAGACAAAACAACGAACGATGCAGACAGGAGGCAACGCCAGCGGCACCGGCATTGGCCTCGGCCTCGGCGACGACATGAGTTACGACGGCCACGGGATCGACAACGATACCGTCGCGACAAAGGCGCTGATGACACCGGACGGAATGTGTGCGAAGCACAGTTGGGTCGCGCTGCGGAAAAAGGACCTGGCGACCGGCCAGACCTATCAACTCGACGCCTGCCCGGAATGCAGCCAAGAGTACGAGAAAAGCAAGGAAGACCTGAGATTGAAACGGCTCGAATTGGAACGCCAGCTGCAGGCTCTCGAGAACGAAAGCCACGACGCAACAACTTCTAGGTCGGGAAACTCTCGGTCGGTGTTGGAGGGAACCGAAAGCGTGAATGCGAATGCGAGCGTGAATGCGAATGCGAGCGTGAATGCAAGGACGTCGACGTCTTCCGAATCTCATTCGTCGCATCCCCAACCCTACCGTCCTCCGCTTCCCCTGGAACCTACGTACCCTTCGTCTCCGGGCAGAGCGATGAGGGACGACGACGATGATTCGGCCTATTCCAACCCGCAACAACAACAACAACAACAACGGCAGCAGCAGCAGCAGCAATTCTCTCGTCCGCCGGTGGTTGCTCCACGCTACATTGGTGGTGGTGGTGGTGCTGCTGCTGCTGCTTCGCGCTCTGTGTCGTCGAATTCCGTGGCATCGAATGCCACTACATCGACTTCGAATCAGCATCAATATCAACGCAATAGCAACAGCAACAACAATACCGTCGATGCCCTGCCAAATGGAATCTCCCTGAAGAGTCCTGTCGGTGGTGTAGGCGTCAATGGAAACGTGATGTCGCCGCCGTTTGGAAATCCGTACGATCCACAATTTATGGCTGCGGCTGCCGCTGCGTTTCACCAGCAGCAAATGCAACAGCAACAGCAACAGCAACAGCAACAGCAACAAATGAACCTGTCTTCCTTGCCGTCCCAGCAAGAAGAATTCAATTCGACCATGCTCTGGAATTTATTGCAGGAGAAGGAAGAGGAACTCCAACAGGTTCGCCAGACACTCGCGGAAACGCAGCAACAGTTCCAGGAACAAGCGATCCTCGCAACGAAACTCCAAACGACACTGGATCAAGCAAGGGAGACATTCGCAAAAGAGCGATCGGTCATCAAATTACAAGCGGAGAAGGCAGCACAAGAAGCGTTGATTTCACGCCAGGAAGATATGTTTCGAACACAACTCGAGTGGGTGGAGAAAAACATCATTTACACTAGGAACAACGACAACACCATTAACAGCAACAAAAACAACAACAACAACAACAACAACAGCAACAACAACAACAGCAACAACAGCAACAACAGCAACTATAATGAATCCGCTAGTGGTACCAGCGAGAATATTCCGAGTACGATGACAGATTCTCAATCCACTCTGAACGTAGTTTCGGTCATGACAGAAAGTACCGGTAGCTCGTTGAAGCAAAACAGCCGAAAGGCCGAGCCAACCGTAACAACGAGCGGTGTCAAGAAAAAGGAGAAAAAACATCCCTGGACAGCAGTCACCAAGGGAGAACCCGGGCTCGGCAGCGGCAGAGATAGAGACAGAGACAGAGCTAAGGACGACAAGAATGAAGGCAATGTGATCAAGATGGCACAGAATCCGAATGCCAAGAAGGCGTTGTATCCGTCCGTCGATGGAAACTTCATGGGAGACTACAATGCACCGAACGCAGCGCCATCCATCAATACGCAGCAGCAGATGCAGCAGCAGCAGCAGCAACAGATGCAGCAGCAACAGCAACAGATGCAGCAACAGAACGCACCCCCGACACCACTTGGTTTGAGCACGGCCGAGACTCCCATGGCCAACAACACCACTTCGGCAAAGAGTGCGAGCGGGAACGCGAGTGGGAACGCGAGCGGGATCGCGAAGAACGGATCCTCCGATCGATTCGATCCCAGGTATGTTGCACCGAGCTCGGACGACGACAAGGGGCACCTTTCTCCCCAGGCATCCGTCAACGACGACCAATCCATGGGACAAACCGTTGCCAGCTCGACCTACGGAGACGATCGGGTCAAGGTGGTCAACAAAAAGTTGCTGGATCCGTACGGCGACAAGGGCACCTACACCGGTGTCGTGCTGAGGAACACGGGAATGCCGCACGGACTGGGCCGCATGGTCTACGAAGAAGACAACCGGGTCTTTGAGGGCGACTGGCGACACGGACGCTGGCACGGATACGGACGCGCCACCTTTTCAAACGGTGATTCCTACGAGGGCGAGTACAAGTACGACCAACGCCACGGCACCGGGGTCTATCGATGGAACGACGGGAGAGTGTACGACGGACAGTTTTCGGAGGACAAGCGACACGGTAAGGGCGTGTTTACCTGGCCGGACGGGGCCATCTACGACGGAGACTTTGTCAATGGACAACGGCAAGGGCACGGCAAGTACACATTTGCCGACGGAGGGCAATACGAAGGATCCTGGAAGGATGGCCGATACGATGGTTTCGGGACATGTACCTGGGAGGATGGCAGATGTTATCGGGGAGAGTGGCGAAACGGCATGGCCCACGGAAGAGGTACCGAAACATACCCCAATGGCAACATTCGGCACGAGGGAGAATGGATCGATGACGAACCCGTTCGATGAGGAGCGTTGAGGAGGGTTGAGGAGGGTTGAGGAGGGTTCCGGCACTGCACTGCACTGCACTGCACTGTAAATTACATTACATTACTCGTTCGTTCGTTCGTTCGTTCGTATCTACCGTACGTACCCTAGCAATAAGAAAAAATAACAGCAGACACTCGATCGGGCTTGTGGAAGCGGAAATCGTTCGATTGATCGATTGATCGATTAGATTGATTCATCGACAAGAGTTCGGAGTGGCGGACACTCGGTGCAAGGGACACAATCGTGTTGACGGTCGTGTTTCCGCGGGAAGATGCGCGTTAGTTACGTTACGTTACGTTACGTTACGTTCCACCTTCCTGCAGTTTAGTGTAAGAAAGTTAGCTAGAAACTGTGACTTGATATTTCGCGTATTTTATTTTATTTTACTACAGTAATAGTAATAGTAATAGTATTAGAGAGACAGTGCTGTGCTGCATCGTAGCCTACCCGTATAGCGCTCGAGACGGACGACTGCTACTTTACTCCGTCATCGTATCATTCGTGTACCGGTACCAGTACCGGTACCAGTACCGGTGCCAGTACCAGTATCACACCGCCTGCCGTTGCTGTAGTTACCTGTTTCTCGCATTGAGTGCCCTCTTCAAAAACTGTTTGTACACCACATCGTCTCGATTCTGTCCCGTCTTCCATCGTTGGTCTTGCTGTGTACCTGTACCTGTACTACCTGTACTACCTGTACGTGTAGTACCCGCATGCCGAGAATCGTTGCCGGGACCATCGTCCGATGTTGCCTTCCCCCGGAACGCATCGAACCCCCGCCGCGTGGCATCGACCCCTGGATCGGTGTTGCCGTTGCCGTTGCCGTTGCCGTTCGGGTCGTGCTGGCCGGCAACGTCCCGGTTGGTGTTGGTGTGGGCCGCGGCGGCGCCGGCATCGCTGCTACCCGAAGTCGTATTGTTGTTGTGGTTGCTGCTGCTGTTGTGGGTATTGTTGCTGTTGCCGGCCTTGCCACTGAACCGGACAAAGGGCTTGGGCGTGGTATCGGGCAGGGCGTGCTTGTGGCGCTCTCCCTCCGGCACCGCCGAGGATCGATTGTGCTGGTACTTGTACTTGCCGCTGCTGTTCCACGCCCGGTTGCCGGTCGGAACGGCCATCGGTTTGTGGATCGTGGACGGCAGGACGACCTCGGCGATCCCCGTTCCCCCCAGCAGTGCGGCGCCCCCGGCGCCCTGGTCCCCGTCCCGCTGCTGTTGCTGTTGTTGTTGTTGTTTCTGTTGTGCCGATTGCTGTTGTGCCGATTGCGGTGGTAATAGTTGTGTCGAATGCTCGCCGGTGGCAGTCGCAACAACGCCGCTGGTGATCTCCCGTGCCAATTGTTGGTAGAGATCCTCTTCCGTGATGATCTCACCACCATCGTTCCCGGCGGACGGTTGGTCCGCCTCGCCTTCGGTCACACTCTGTGGTCGGTGGCTGTTGCTGTTGCTGTTTCGGTTGCTGTTTCGGTTGCTGTTGGCGACGGAAGTTGTCATTTGCTCTTCGATGAAAGCTTCCATGTTGTTCTTGTGCTTGGTGTCCAAAACCGACAACTCGGCGGCGGCATCGGAACCGGGCATGGCTGGTTGCGATGATTGTGGCGGATTGGAACCGTTGTCTCCGTGGTTGCCGTTGCCGTTGCCGTTGCCGGATCTCCATCGCCTTCCACCCCCACCCGTGGTCATGGGCAGAGATGCCAGGATTTTTTGTTTTTTCATCGTATTTCGAATGGCCAGAGCCGTCGACACATCGCCATCGTCGTTGTCGTCGTTTGCATTATTGTCGTTACGATCGTTGCTCTTGCTGCTGCTGCTGCTGTTGTCCTTCTTGCCCCCGGGTTCGTTGGTTTGGTCGTCGTCCTCCTCGCTTCTCTTGCGGCGGAGATTCTTTTTGGCAACGGGCTTTTTCGTTCGCTTTCGAAACATTGATTGGATACGGTAGATTGGGGACGATTGTAGAGAAGAAATAATAAATAATTTTAATAATAATAGTGGATGGTTGTGGATTTCGAACGAAGTAAAAAATATATAATGGCATGGTACGGTAATCTTACGATACCTACCGTAGTGTTGGAGGGAGATTGCAGAAGCGGTCGAATCGAAGCGGGGTTTGCAACTTTAGGACTTACCGGTACCGGTATTCGTAATTACCGTTGCTTTGCCGGGGTAAGATTACGGCGTGCCTGTCGGTCGTCTCATGTGCCATGAAAAATACTTCGTTTTTCTAATCCACGCCGCTATTCGTACGGTATCGTGCGGTAAGGCACGCACACATAATATTACGGATACATGGGATACATACCTCAATACTCGTAGCGTACGTACGGTACAGTAAGTTACCGTACCGTACGTTTGCTGGAAACGGGTGAATCCGTTCTGTATGGTTCATATCGTATCATACGTACGCACTTACTATAACATAGAGTGTGACAGTTGACAGTTGACACTGTGACCCATCTTTTTTCGTACCGGTACCGGTAACGTCGTCCTTTTATTCAAAAAAAAATGATTGGAGTTTGCAGCACGTTTGAAAACGAGACGAACGGCGAGACGCACGGCGAGACGACTGACGCCATACAGCATCATACATAACGTTCCTATTCGGTGCAAGTACTCGTAAGATCTTACCATGCTTCTAACATCATCTTTCATCCTACCGTACGGTATTAACTGTTGATTGCATTCTCCTACCATAGAACTCGTATAATACCGTACTCAGTGCTACGACAGGATTTTTTCTCTTCCATCTCGTCACCATCATCAATCAACTGCGGTAGTTCTTTCATCTTGCTACTTCTGTTCTACGGTACAAGTACTTGTATTCAAACTTGAGGTGGACCGAACACAGAAAACAAGGTGCAACATCAAACACAACAGCCATCTCCCAAAACCACAACAGCCATTGCTATCGTTTCTGCTTGATGACCTGATTCTTCCTTTGGTACAGTCATCAAAACTCGACACGAAAAAGTACAAACGTGTACGATCTGCTCTGCCATCGTCAGACCGAAAAGAGCCATACAATACCTAGTACCGGTAGAGAGCGGTCATAGCAACGCATCAACAACAACAACAACAACAACAACAACAGCGAAAACAAAAAGTAACCATGGATCTGCTGGGCAACTACAATTCGGACTCGGACTCGGATTCGGACGATGAAATGGCCACGAAAGTATCCACAGCACCAGCACCAGCACCAGCACCCACTACTCGCACCCCGGCACAACAACAACAACAACAACAACAACAACAATCAGCATCCATCGGACCCAATCCGAGCTCAAAGGTCGCTTCAAAACCTAAACCATCCAAGGCCGACCAAAAGAAACGAGGGATTGGTAAAAAATTGTTGAAACTGTCGGCTGTCTTGCCGGAGCACATTTTAAATCAACTCCAACGCGCGGGTGGGGGAGGGAGCTCCACGAGAAACAACAACGACGACAGCGACGATGATAACGAGAATGATAGCGATAGCGATCACGATAACGACAGTGACTACGAGAAACAACACAGTCGCTCTTCCTCGCGAAGGAGGACAAAAGCCGCAGCGGGTGCATCCGGAGAACCAACAGCAACAACAACAGCAACAGCGGCAGCGTCTGCTAGAAAAGACTATTCGCGAGACGAAGGCATCATGGGATTGCTAAACGCTCTGTCGAAATCCAAGTCCGCGTCGTCCTCCTCCTCGAAACCGAACAGACCGAAAATTTTGGGCGGCGAGGAAGAAGTGTCGGCGTTGGCGTCGGACTCGGACTCGAGAGCACCACGAACGCAACCAATCGCGAAAGCACACACCAGTGCGGAACCCTTGGGTGCCGCATTTCTGACTACCACGGTGGAAACCATCAAACGAAAAAGGCAACAACCGACGTCGGTTCGGAACATTCACGAGCCCAACAACAACGACACGCCGTTGTCCGCGTCGTCCAAATCCACGTCCACGGATGCAAATGCAAATGCGAATGCAAATGCAAATGCAAATGCAAATGTCTTTGTGCCCCGAGCAACTGTCCCCCGACCGTCGAGAACCGCTGCACCGCTGCCAACGGCCCGGGCTGTGTCGTCGCTGCGCCGATCGGCGGCCCCGGCGGTAAGCACGGGATCGTCCTCCGCGACCTACTACCACTCCGGCGGCTACCACGACGAACAAACCCGGGTCGTTCCTGCTAGCCAGAGCCATCATAATCAACAACAACAACAACAACAACAACAACCAACAACACAAACCGCCAACAAGAAAAAGAAACCCATGTCCCGGAAACGCCAAATGGAACAAATGCTTCGTGCCGGAAGACTGGACCAGGTCGAGGGAGACCACGAGTTGCAGGGTGTGGAACACACCTACCTTCCGCCGGGGGATCACGGAGCATCGACGTCTACCACCATGGCGTCGTCGTCGGCGTCGGCGTCGGTGCGCGTGGTTCCGACCGGGAGCTACGATGCGGCCACCGGGGCCACCGCCGCGAGCACCACCGTGACGAGCCGGCAAAAGACGACCAACCAACTCAACAGCCTGTTGGCAAACGCCGCATCGCTCGAAAGCAAGCGGGCGCAGGGTACCCAATTCCAGTTCCTGGGGGGAAGTGGTAGTGGCGGTGGTGCAACCAAACAAGGCAGCCACCGGGCCACGGCGAAGCGCAAGTACGGATGGTAGCCGTTCATTGCTGGAATTGCTGGAATTGTTGGAATTACTGGAATTACTGGAATTACTGGAATTACTGTACTGCCAGCGGGAACAGTAACAGTAACAGTAACAGTAACAACAGCATCCCGATACGTTTTTGTAGGCATGCACGTATGCATACATACATACATACATGCGTGCAATGAACCATGAGGTGGGAATCGGTCGTTGGGTAGATCACCGACTAGGTCGAAACTGAACGAATTCCTTTGTTGCTCTTGAAGGCAGAAATAGCAGTCTTCGAGCAGTCAAATAGAACGACACTGTCAAATAATAATAATAGAATGCTCAATACGTGGGACTGATATACTGTACAACACTACATGTATCCACATAACATATCATGTGAATTTTCATGTGCATGCGTCAAAGGAAAAGCTGCTCATCCTTGCGGCATCGAGGCCATCACAATTCATTCTCCTCGATTTTAAGTGCTTTACATGACGCACAGGCGATTGATCGTCCATTGAATCACGAAGAATCGTCGATCATGGCATTGTTCACTCCCTTGGCTTCAAGGTCTAACTTTTGATATACTCGTGGAAAAGTGTGTTCTCTGGCTAACTCGTTCTTTGCGAAATCGTTGACGGACGGTATGGCTTCGCCGTTCTCGTTGCCATTTTTTCTGGAAAAAATGTTCTTTTTGCGATAAACCGCATCCGTACTCGCTCCTCTTGAATGTTGACTGCTTGCTGCACTGCATTTCCAACGACTTGGTTCTACCCTCTGACACAGGGACAATTGTTGCAATTTGAGGTATCGCAAGGCAGGCGTTGCGTTGCATCGCGCCGTTTCCTCTTTGCATTGAAAGAGTTCTCTGCTGATACTAGAAGTAGTAGTAGTAGTAAAAAGTAGTATAATTGTGAAATCAGCCAACTGCGTATTGTGGACTGATAGTTTGGCGCAAAACTCATGATGCTACTATGGCATCATGTGTTGTAAGTCAACCATAGTGACAGATGAACAACAAGCTTCCAGCCACAACAAAAATCTGTCTGTCCGCCTTCTTGTTCTTGTTTAAATCAGCACCCTTCTTGACCTCTGCCCTGTCTGCCGGGTCCGGTTGCTGCAACTTTATCCCATGAGTGGCTCCCAGGGCGGATGTTTGTGACACTCCTCGTCTCTTTCAGTATTGATCAAACATAATATGTTTGTTGCAACACAGTCTATTGATTTGTGGTGCCACCCAATCTGGTTTGATGCTCTGCTTAGTATAATAATAATAATAATAATAATAATATATCGGTATATGAGGGCTGAATCTCTTGGCATAATTGTCTCTGGAGAATTTCAATGAAAATTTCTTTCCCTTCAGTTTTAATGATATTGACTTCCTTTTGTCTATTAAGGTATGGGGATGACGTAGACCTTGGTCCACTTGGTAAGTTCATTATTTGCTTATGGATTTGCAAAGGCTTTTGATTCTAGTTTGTATCCTTCTTTTGTTGGAGCATGGATCAGTCACCGTGTTGCTTAGCATACATAATTTTCATACTACTTCTAGTATTGCTACGTCACACAAACAAGATTCGGGGTTCTTTGGGAATCACCCGCATTTTTAGGCGGAACTCAACTTGTCCCCCTTTGTAATTTCACCCTAGTATACATTGAAATTAATGTCAAACTCATAATATTTTGATGCACAGTACATTTTCCTGCCCCACTGGCATCTGTTTCCAAATTAGTGGCATGTTACTGAATTTGATGCCTGAAACAAACAGTGCCTGATCACAATTTCTCAATCTCAATTGGTTCCTCGTTTTTATTGTTATATCTGGCTATCATAGGGCATTAGTAACAATGGTCCGCACTCCTAACTATCAGGTTTATTGTAAATGTTGCTACTGGGACTCTCCTCTGATCACTACTGGTTACAGAAAGAAGAAGGTTACCAAGAAAAAGAAATCCCCTTTGTTTACAGCACAATGAAGAAAGAATACGGGAGTAGTTATTTCTCCCGGTCTTCTGGACCATATTTCACATAATCCGGGTACATGTTATTCTTATTACTACCGGTGTCTGGGGGTAGATGATTTTGTATCTTCCTTATTCATTAGAAAATCAAAAAAGCTAGAGGAAGCTGGTGAACAATTAGGTCTAACAAACACCCGTAATGGTCCACTGAGTAGTGGCGTATTACCAGAGGTGCTCGCCAATCAAGTTATGTACGACCCTTCTGTCAAACTAACGGAGCGTGCTTTCATTGGTTGGGAATTAGTAAACAATGAGGATGACAATGACTCTGTTTCCAATGATAATTTGTCTTCTTCTCCTAACAATGATAATGAGGAAGAAGGAATTGACAGCACAGAGGCCCCCCACTCTTTGAGTGTCAGTAGTGAAGGCAACAATATTGATGTTGATGATTCCCATCATGATTCAAACATGGCAATTACGACACCCAATGTTGGAATGGTCGTATCAGACAAACTGAAGGTCAAGATCAAGTTAATGAAAATCATGCAGAATCATAGCATACCTTTAGTTGCAGAGAAGGAATTGTATGAATAGGCTATTGAATCCAAGCGGCTTAATTTATTTTCACGGACAAAAGGAAATCTCATACAGACAAGGTCAAGAGTCATGAAGGACATTTACGCAAATGTGCCTGAAATAGAAGGCAATGGGTTTGAACCTCATCTTATCGACTCGTGTTATAAGAAATCAATCGGTGCTGATGTTGCCAGTCATAAACAAACCTATGTACAATTGTTCCAAAAAGCACTTCATTCCCTATTAACAAACATCATGCTGGTAAAGGAAGACAATCTTTCTTTTCCCCATGCTGAAGACCCAACCTTATCAGTCTGTTATCCAGAACTATAAGGTAATATGGATATAGATGAACTCCATCACAATGAATGGGGGATCAACACTTGGGAGAAGAGATGCAAAACCAAATCCAATGAAATTTTGGTGCCTATTATTCTCTACATGGATGGAATCACAATCGGCAATAGTGGTCAATCCACTCTTATCCCGCTGAACATGACTCTTGGTATATTCAACACCTTTACTCGAAATTCTTGGCCGGATGCCTGGGAGGCTATACATTATCACCCAACAGGTCCAGGTGATAAAGGTGACAAATCGATCAACAATGTGAACAATCTTCACTCTGGCATTTGTTTCACTCTTTCATCTTTGAAAGATGCCTGCAACCAAACAGATGGTATTGAATGGTCTAATTTGCTATGGAACAAAAAAATGGTCGGTTCGAATGAAATTTGCAGCCGCTTATTTCATAGGTGATACTCCCCAGCACGACCAACTTTGTGGACATTATCAAACGTCAAATTCAAAGATGATCTGTAGGCATTGCAATTGTCCCAGAGCACTTGGTATTAACGCTCGTGTGAATGTTTTGAAGGTTCCTGTTTCAGTTAAAAGTGGGAAAATGCAGGTGTCTAAGCACCAAAACAGGGAAGAGTATCAATCTGTTTGGCTATGGAAGATGTCCAATTTTACTGCTTCAACATCGGAGGAAGGAGTGAATGTTGAAAAGTATTTCAAAAACATCTCTCACCACGGTGTACATAACGGCAACGCTTTTTATGATCTTGATTTTGGAGAAAACCCACATAATATTCATCTAGCGTCACCGGGAGAGAGACTCCATATGCACCAACTTGGTTGTGCAAAGCGTGCAGCGGAGATGTTCTGTGAGGAACTTTTAGGAAATAATCAGCAGCTTCTTGGTGAGATGGAAAGGATAGCCAGTTACTACAGTGCTGCTGTTCAGAGGCAATCCGATCGTGACTTCCCACGAACCAATTTTTTGGAATCAATACATACAGCCAAGAAGGAGGGAAACCAGCAGTACATTGGAATGCTTTATATTCAGATGCTGTCACTTCTGTCTGCTGGAGGTCGCCAGTTGTTGTTGTCTCAAAAGACACCATCCAATCTTGAGAACAAGAGCAGAAAGTGTGAAGACAAAATTGACCAACGTATTTACGCCATTGAGTTGTTGTTGGGTATGAAAAAGTTCCTCAAATACGCTGGAACGTTTGACAAGGTTTTCAAACAAGACAAGAAAGGTGTTTTGAATCTTGACAAAATGGTTGTTCTTTTCATCAACTGTATAAATAACAATCTACAACGAACTAAGGGAGAGGGTAACAATCTGGTGAAGAATCACATGTATTTTTATTTATCACAGTACATGAGATTATTTGGTCCTCCAACTGGATGGGACTCTGCTGCAAGTGAGAGCAATCATAAAACTGAAGTGCAGGCTCCTGCTAAGAGAACCCAACTAATCAAGTCCACACTAATCAAGCAAACCTGCAAGCAATTGATGAAGTATCATACTATTGATCAACTTGACTGTGAATTTGATTTGTTTGAACATAGATCCATGACAGGACCAAATCATCCTACAGAGGGTGGTTGGTCAGCTGGGTCTAAGTTTTTGATTGGTGTTATGGATGGTTTGCCTTACATGAAATGGGATGGAAAAAAAAAAGTGTACCCTGGTTTCCATCGGATGCTCTCAAATTTTGTTGCGACGCGGTCCTTCTGGCTATGGGCACCAGGACACTTTGTGGATCCATGGAGCACAAGAGGTATGACAAATATTGTGAGATGAAGTTACTATTTTGTGCCCATCCATTGTTTAAGTTTGATTCTGGACAATTCTTCAATGTATGGTACAACTGGGCAAATTTTCAACTCAACCTCCTCAATGGGCGTGGACTGCAACTTTATCCATGTCAGATTCTATGCCTGCTTTACCGTGAATGTCCTTTCCCCCTGGGAAGCTCTGTTGGGGGTTTCAAATTAGTGCACAATGGTTACTATGCCATCAGTCATTACTTTGTTTCTACCAACCCAATACCAAGCAAGAGGGAGAAAGGGGGAAAACACCAGCATGAGTTGGTAAAGCAAGGGGAGTTGCACAACAACTTATATTTGTTTGACTGCAACACCATTGAGTCCAAAGCTGCTGTTGTTAGAAACCATGGTAGCCCTGACCAATACTTTGTCCTGGGAAATCATGAACAATGGTTGTTTGATTTCTGTGAGACAATGGCTGCGTCGGAACAGAAGAATATAGAATCAATAGTCCAAGATGGTGAAAACCCTACATGAATTTAACAAATAATCCTGTATATTATAAAAGTCATACTTTGACTTAAAATTGATTGACGTATTTTTGTTTTTCCATGTTCTGCAACAGCATTGCAGGAAATGCTCTTTTCGTTTGTTGGGGGTACACTGAACAACTTTAGTTTTTTTTCAAAATGTTGTGCATTTCTCGTTTTTCCATTTCCTTCAAAGACTTTGCAGGAACCGCCGGTGTTGCCGTCCGGTCGGTGTTGCCATCTGGTTGGTGTTGCTCTCGGTGTGGCTCTTGCTGATGTTGCTCTTGGTGTTGCTATTGCTGCTGTTGCTATTGCTGCTGTTGTCGTTGCTGTTGCTGTTGCTGTTGCTTTTGTAACAATTTGGTGGTGCCAACAATTCATTGCCGTGCTGGCTGTCAATTTGTTGTTGCTTTTGCTGTTGCTTTTGCTGTTGCTTTTGCTGTTGCTTTTGCTGTTGCTTTTGCTGTTGCTGTTGCTTTTGCTTTTGCTTTTGCTTTTGCTGTTGCTTTTGCTGTTGCTGTTGCTGTTGCTTTCGCTTTTGCTGTTGCTTTTGCTGTTGCTTTTGCTGTTGCTTTTGCTGTTGCTTTTGCTGTTGCTTTTGCTGTTGCTGTTGCTTTTGCTGTTGCTTTTGCTGTTGCTTTTGCTGTTGCTTTTGCTGTTGCTGTTGCTGTTGCTTTTGCAGCTGAATTGCTGTTGCTGTTGTTGCTGTTGGTGCTGTTCGCTGGCTTTTGCTGCTGCTTTTGCAGCTGGATTGCTGTTGCGGTTCGATTGCTGTTGCTCTTGTGGCTTGATTGCTGTTGCGGCTCAATTGCTGCTGTTGCTCTCGCTATTGCACGAGTTGTCAGTTTGACCTTTGCAGTATTCTGCAACAATATCTAATAATTGGATAAAAAATGAGGGGTGTATCTATCGATGTAGAGTAAACGATAACAACAAAAAACTTAATTACATTCAAACCTACATGAACAATTATTGGTTGTTTCAATCTGTTGTTCCAATCCGTTGTTCATTGTTTTGATCTGTTGTTCATTGTTCCAATCCGTTGTTCCAATCCATTATTCCGATGATCGTTGTTCCGATGGTCATTGTTCCGATGATCATTGTTCCAATCCGTTGTTTCCAATGTTGTTCCAATCCGTTGTTCCGATGATTGTTGTTCCGATCCGTTGTTACCTTGTTTCATAATAAAAATAAAAGAAAGATAGATTAGAAACCAAAAGAATCGCCGCAACTCTAGCAACGCACCTCTCGGGAAGAATAGCAATGCACCTTCGTTCCACCATTGTTGTTGTTGTAGTTGTTGTTGTTGTAGCTATTGTTGTTGTAGCTATTGTTGTTTTGCCTCATTGTCATCCCTGAAATAAGAAGAAAAGCAAAAGTGAGAAAATACATCATCTGTAATGTGGTTGGCATTATCATTGTTGGTATATCTCATGTTGTTGTTGTTGTTGCCTTCGATTTGTCTTGTTGCTATCTTCAGTTTGCCACGTTGCCGTCCCAATTCAAGTTGCCCAATCATTGCTGCTGCCGTTGATTTGATGTTTGAATGAAAGACTTCTTACTTCTATGTCACAAAAAACAGTATCTTTTTCCTGTTGACATAGATGCAAGGGAAGCAGGTTTTGTACTTTCAAGACGTCTGTGTTTGTGGGTGAATTCAAACACTATCTTTCCAGCAACTAACCTCTCGTCCAATGCTTTCTACTTCTTCTGCAGTACAAGGCTGTTATTTTGGACTAAAATATCTGAGCACAAATCGACCGGCCTAATGATCAACAATCAGTTAAGTGGGATTCCACGTTCTTGAACGGAGTGAAAAGCAACTCTACTCAAGATAAGTTGGGTGATGTCTTTCAAAACATGATTTATGAATGGAAAGTGAAAAACTAATTCGCAAGCAGTGAAAATCACACTGTAAAATCAATCTCTGTTTTTGCACATCACACCTCCTTCGTGCACCATTAGTGCAAATATGGGTTGAATTTTTTTGAAAAGTAGCGGCTAACTCAGGCCGGCTACCTGAATCACCGTTGAAATTTGTTTGAAAAGTACCGGCTCACAAATCACCCTGTTTTCATACATCACACCTCCTCCTTCGTGCACTATTAGTGCACATATCTGTTCAATTTTTTTGAAAAGTAGCAGCTAACTCAGGCCGGCTTGCTGAATCACCCTTGAACTTTGTTTGAAAAGTAACGGCTCGCAAATCACCCTGTTTTCATACATCACACCTCCTTCGTGCACCATTAGTGCACATATCTGTTCAATTTTTTTGAAAAGTAGCGGCTAACTCAGGCCGGCTTGCTGAATCACCCTTGAAATTTGTTTGAAAAGTAATGGCTCACGAATCTTTGGCTCACGAATCACCCTGTTTTTGCACATCGCACTCCCAACTCAGGCTGGCTCGCTGAATCACCAATGAAATTTGTTTGAAAAGTACCGGCTCATGAATCTTCGGCTCGCGACTCACCCTTTCGCTAACTGATGTTTTTAAAAAACTGTTCCCACTGTGCGTATGTTGTCCCTGGAGGGAATGGAACCCATGAGCTTGGGTACAGTATAGCCACCCTCTAACTGGCTGAGCTATGAAAGGTAAATACATGCATTTGTACTGAATTATTAGATAATTCTTCACACTAAATTTTCTTGCCAAATGTACACGCGCATTTTTGTACTGAATTTTCATACTGAATCCTTGTACTCGACTGTACACAATGCATAGTACTCAAAAATGATTCTAAAATTCATAATGCCTAAAGTATCAGCTTGTTTCTTGTCATTTTTCTTTCATAATCTACCCCATCCATAGTTTGAGCAATATTGATCCTGCAAATTCTTGTGCAATTTTCAAAAAAAGAATCCAGGACCAAAATCCACTCATCAGGGGGTGACACACAAACTATCACAGATAACCCACTTCTTTTGTTTCTTTCATGATTCATCTTATTCATAACAGGAACAATATTCATTGACTAAGCACCCAAAATATCTGATTTTCTAATTTCTAATTGCAAATGAGTGTGTATTTTTCCTCCCATTCCAGTACCCAAATGCACTCATTAGTTTGTGACACACAAAGTATCACACAAAACTCACTTCTGTTTCTTTCATCATTCATCTTATCCATAACAGGAACGATATTCATGGACTAATCACAAAAAATATCTGATTTTCTAATTTCTAATTGCAAATTAGTGTGTATTTTTCCTCCAAATCCAGTACCCAAATGCAGTCATAAGGTGGTGACACACAAACTATCAAGGATAAGTCACTTCTGTTTCTTTCATGATTAAACTTTTCCATTACAGGAACAATATTCATGGACTAATCACCCAAAATATCTGATTTTCTAATTTTTAATTGCAAATTAGTGTGTATTTTTCCTCCAAATCCAGTACCCAAATGCAGTCAATATTTGGTGACACACAAACTATCAAGGATAAGTCACTTCTGTTTCTTTCATGATTCAACTTATCCATTATAGGAACAATATTCATGGACTAATCACAAAAAATATCTGATTTTCTAATTTTCAATTGCAAATTAGTGTGTATTTTTCCTCCAAATCCAGTACCCAAATGCACTCATTAGTTTGTGACACACAAATTATCAAAGATAAGTCACTTCTGTTTCTTTCATGATTCATCTTATCCATAACAGGAGCAATATTCATGGACTAATCACATCATTCTCCCACTATCTAGAGGACATGGACGGCCTATTCATCACAGACAATGATGCTGAAGGACCCAAAACACTGGCTCCAGATCCATTCACCATGCTCAAGGAAATCATTATCAACGCAATCATGGATATCATCCCCTCCAAAGAACGAACCGAAGTGAACAAAGGACACATATCCACGCTTTTTGCTGACGCCACTTTCTGGTATATTGCTCCAAACAAATCAACAAAGACACTCAGAAACAAACACTCGATGGAAAAGGCAGGAGAACTAGCCATCAAAAACGGACAAGACACCATCCTCATAGAAATCAGAGCAACACACTGGGGCTTCAAACCAGATTGGGATGCAATACATTTTGACAAGGTCTATGACACCAACATCTACAGTTTCCCTAAAAAAAGCAACACCTGCGAAGCTACAACAGTAGCAGATAAAACTACCGATGCATCCAGGGCCAGATTTGCCAATTTACCACAGCGAAAATATATCAAACCAAAGGCCGTCCCTCTACAACGCAAGCCCATCAAACCGTAGGCCGTCCCTCCAAACACTGCCATCTTGACTGTCCCTATCAAAACCGTCAAATCTGAGGCCCATACTACGGCTATCCAAGTTCTTTCATCCTGTGTGACCTATTCTTTGGCTACTACTGACTTGTTTGATAACAAGATGATTGATTCAGATGTTGTAGCCACTCCTTCCAATACCACAGCAAGCGTTCCTCTGGCCACTGCCAACTTGGGTCCCCTTCAGCCAGTTGGTCCAATTGCCAATACTCCCTCCGTCAAAGCTCCTTGTTACATCTGGACCTGGACTTATTCTCCAAACAGCGACTCTGTCTCCTTCTGGCGAGTCCAATCCAATTCCATCTCCTTCAAACGTGCCACTTCCTTCAGTCCGCTCGTCCAGCATCAGGACAACAAGTCCCCCGTGACTGCGCCATCTGCATTGACTAGATTTTCTCATCATTCTGCTCCACCTTATGTACCACCCAACTTCCGATGGACATATAACTCTCAGAGTGAAACTGTGGTGTTCCATCACTTGCCAAACCCAGTTCATGTTCCTCTCAAGCCTACCACACAACTCCCATTGCCCAAGGAAATTCATGAGGAGACTGCCATTGCCAACATAATTCCCACGTTCACATGGCACAGCGCGTATCTGTGTCACTTCTGTCAAGCAATTTGGCCGAATCCAAATCAAACTGTCTTCCGCATCACCAAATGACATTGCAATGCCCTGAAGATAAAGATGTATCACTTGTATGCTAACATCTTGTCCATGAATTGGTTTTATGATACTCTTGACTGAACATTACAACCGGCTGCAACTCCTCCATCAATAGTTAGTTGCTTTAACCCACCAAATTACCTCCCTCGTCAAATCAGATGAACGATCACCGGTTAACTACGTCCACCACCGGAAATTGTTTCACCCTTCCTCCCTTCGTCGATCTTAGTTCTTTGCTCGCTCTCCCACCAGCAAACACCAGTCATTCCCAGATCTACGATTGATACGAAGTTCTACAATCACCATCGATTCAATTCTATGATCACTCGATCCTACAATTCGTTTACATCCACGATTCGTTATACAATCCATCAATTGGCTTTGATACCGTTCAATTGGCTTCTACGTTTTGGTTCGCCTGCTTACAGCTGGCACTCCAGCGTGATTATTTGTCATCTCCTTTGGTCTTCTACTGTTTGCCCTCTGAACAATCTACAATCCGAGCACTACGAACCTTGATTATTTGTTCGCTGTCCTACATGGGGCACTAATTGATCCTACAATTGTGGAGGCGATTCAAGCTTCAATTGCAATTGGTAACTCTATTGCAATCAACCACTTGTCTTTGACAGTGCTCAATCGCTTTATACAATTCATTATACCACCCATCCATTGTCTTACATTGAGCTTGACACTTCGCTCCACGATAAAAAACTCTTGATCTATCTCTACGATTACCATATCAATACTCAAACTATGTATCAAGCAGTCCATACTCAGGTTGATTTCTCCGATCACATTTACCATTTAATTCAAGATCCTCCATTTCATTTGATCTGTACAATTCGTTCCACGATCCATTTATTGGCTTTGATACGGCTCAATATTTGTAGGATCCGATCCGATTCTTTCAAAATCAATGATCCATCAATCTTTACAACACCACGGCATCGGTATCATGTCCTGTTTGATTTCCATACTCACGCAGCCGCTTCAAACATGGGGCATAGATTCCAAGAATAATGTCAGTTACAATCGTAACTCGTCTACACCCACAATTGCCCACTCCGGTTTGATCCCAAACCACAATCAACACTCAAGCTGACTTCTACCATCCATTCTACGCAGCGTTCTATGATCGGTCAATCCTATGTTTCCGTATCAATCAATTGTCCCCGCTATGATTACAGTTCCAACCGCTACCATCAGCTCTGGATCAGGGGGTGTATACCAAAATGACCACCTGCACGTCTTCCTTCCCAATCCTGGGGCACTACTTGAGCGTTTCTGTGACAACCATTTCATAATGCTATGAGTCTACGAATTAATATACTTCTACGGCCTCCTTCATTCCTCTGATTGGGTTCTCCGTTTCCGGCGTTTACGATTTGACATTACGCTCATCACTACATCATCTACGCCGCCACTTTGGACCTTACCAACCTTTATTCGTGTCTACGTTCAATTCCACGATGCTGCAACACTTGTGTTTCGATCTATGGCCAATCGATCCCGTTCAAGTATCCTACTGTACGCTATTATATAGATTTCTCTGTGTCTTTACACTTAGGTCTACCACCAAACGTACCGACTATTCACATATCCACGTCAGAGAATGTCGGCACGAGCACATTGATTGAACGCCTACCTCCCAATTCGTCTCCTTGGTCAATTGTTCCTCAGACGATTGCTTATCCGGCACTCCTCCTATTGTTTTTTCCATTTTCCTACTACGATGGCGCATGGTGACTCAGTTAATTCTTCCCATCGTGATTCCAACTGACGCCATTTTTCTGAACCATTCAAACCATTTGGTCTGAATGCTAGTCCATGTTGCCGACTGGTTGATAATATTCATCCTCCTCAATCGGCTTATGATTGGATCTCCATCAATCTCCACACACCATTTGCTCCCATACTTGGGGTTCTCTCCTCCATTCTGACAGGTGTCATCCATTCTGGCTCAGGGAGTGTAAACCACAATGCAGCACCTGCTCCCCTGTCCATCTTCCGGGTCTCTTGCAGGGGCATTTCCTTCTTTCCTTTACCAACCAACTGGGTGACTGAAATGTTTGATTTTAGTGATTCTGTTCAAGTTTATTCTGTTTTTATTCAGTTCATAAAGTTTTGAAAGTCGGCTGCCAAATTATATTCAAAAGTGCATAAATCTATGCACTATGTGAATAGATTTATTACTTCTTTGGTTGCGAACTTTTATTATTTTATTGGTGGTGGGAATCACTCAATCACTCAATAATTTTTGGACGTTACATAAGGGCCACCACAAAATTACAAATTACAACAACGCCACTCACTCGGATTACTGCAGATTACACACGGCGCGCGAGTAAGTCGACAGTTATTGTACGGTACATAATGACCAATCCGGAAGGCATTCTGTCATTCGTGTGAAATTTGATTTCATTTTTTTGGCGCGTAAAGCGACGCAACAAAATAATCCAGTTTCGTACCTTAAAAAAAAATCAGCACTTAACAACTCCTTTGCTTGTGACGGAAAGTACTATCGCAACGTATCAATACGAACCGTCTTATGATCTTCGAATTGCATCTATGACGTACAACAAACAGACAGATGGTCGATTTATCAGGTCCGAAACAAACATCCATGATGAAATTGCGCCAATTAAAAAAAATAGCGCTACCGGTACGTACGGTACGAGTACAGGTACGAGTATTGTACCGCTGCAATCTGGATACAAAAAATAATGATGAACGTAGGGTACACGTACAAGTTCCTACCGGCAATCTTGCACACCGTATGTCCCTCAGGTCTGTAATACACCGTAAAAATCTTACTGTTAGCTACTACCACAACAATAAAAACGGTTTTTACCCGAAGCAGTGTCCCACAACACCATCCGAGCGCGAACTGACTTTTTTTCATCATCTTCTGATCTCGTTATCGCAAAGCGACCGAGCTGTGAATATTCAATATCTGGAGCCTGGTGGTTTGAGGCAAAAGACCCCAAACGTTTTGGTTACAACAAGAAAAACGTCTTTCTAGAGATCAATTTGCTCAGACGACGACACGACGCAACACGACACGACACGACGCAACAATCATGAGCAGGTGAGACGCCAAAACAACAACACCGTGGCTTTTTGGTAGATTAGACGTACTGAGTTTGAACACTTCCCGCACTATTATTTTTTGGTATCTCTGCACGACATTGAATACAACTCCATGCGACAACACATTTGTTTGCTAGCCTGGGTCAGCACGAGTCAACCCATTTGTTTCGTACACGTACATGCCACAAGACGATCTCGTAGAGCGTAGAGGACACAAATAATACGTTTCTTGCATGGGTTTTCTGGCGATGGATCACTTGCTGGCTGATGGGGGAAATAGTCAATGCAGAGGCGACAAAACCAAAGATGAGGCGTTCCCTTCCCATTTCCACTCTGCTCCTATGAACATGCTTTGAAAAACTCGACAACATTGTGCATTTCTCACACAAATCTCACTCACTCATTCGTTCAAATGATATTGTAACATAATCGCCAATCATCCTTGCCTCGTTCCTCACTTTGGAAACCAAATCCAACAATCCAACTAACGTCGGGAATGAAATCCAATCCAATCCAATCAATAACAATCATCGGGTCGGAATTTTTTGTTTGCGCACTCCATTCTGTTGTACCACACCCACACGATCTATCTACGCTACGCTCCAATTCGATTCGATTCGATTCGATTCGATTCGATTCGATTCGATTCAAACCCAAAGACGAGACGGCTCCAGGGGCTACAATGCCGACCACGGGGAAAACTTTGTCCCGGGATCGGAAGATGCTCCCAATCTAGCACCACAGCCACTCGATCATTTCAAGCGCGGATATCGCGAACGAGCCAATCAACGAGAGCGTGATTTGGTCAATCCAGACGGAAGCGGCAACGGCAACGGTGAGAATAGTGGCGGCGGCGGCCCCCATCGCGACAATGGCCATGCTCGATACGGCAATACTAAATCGGAGAGAGGAAGAGGGACCGACGGTTCCTCCATGCCCCCTCGTTTTGGCGGTCCGAGCAGCAATGGTTCCTATGGCGGAGGCGGTCGTGGCAGTGGAGGTGGAGGCAGGGACTCGCATTACGGTGGAGGCAGGGACGGCGGTGACGACTACCATCGTCGCCGCGGCTCGAACTCGCACCATGGTGGTAGGGGCAGAGGAGGAAGAGGCCGCGGTGGTGGTGGTTCTTCTTATCGTGGCGGCGAATCGGGTTCCGGATTTCGTGGTGGGAGGGGGGATCGGCGTCCTTCCTACTACGGTGACCGCGACGACCGCGGTGGTGGTCGAGGGGGGCAACAAATCATCATGGGCCTCGACATTCAAGCCCTGGTGGATCGCTTGGTTCGCCCGGGTTGCGACATCTTCCGAGAACTCGGAATCACCCGCGAAAGCAACATGGCCGTGTTTCAATCGGGCAAAGCCGTTACGGCCATCATCTCCAACCTGGCTCGGAGACGGAATCTCCGCATCGCCAATGCCGTTTGGGATTGGATCGATCACATTGGGATTGAAAAGAATACATTTCACTATAATTCGATGATCAGTGCTTGCGAAAAGGTCCGGGACTACAACAAGGCCTTGAGATTGTTGGATGAAATGAAAGAAAAGAAGGTGGCCAAAAATGAAGTCACGTACGTATATTATTATGCTGTACAAACCATTTGCAGGGTTTCTAGTCGGAAAAGGTTGTGTTCGCTACTTGAAACGAATTTGTTGCGTTTGGATCACATCATCTGCTAAAGCTGTTGTTTCGACCTATTTTTTTGAATACGTTTCTTTGTCGATGACCGATCTCTCAGGTTTTCTTCGGCTATATCAGCTTGTGAAAAATGTGGACAGTGGAGGATCGCTTTGGACTTGCTTGACCAAATGGTAAGACAGATAGGAAGGTGTATGAAACCTTGATGTATGCCTTTTTCGCAGTGTATCTTGTCCGTTTCTGATTCATTCGTTTCTTGCATTACTTTCGATCGGTCCAGAAAAAAGAGGGTGCGGGTCAAACTGCCATTGCATACAATGCTGCTATAAGTGCGTGTGAAAAGGGATTGGTTCCTCACAAAGCACTCGAAATCTTTGAGCAGATGAAGCGCGAGGGAGTCAGACCTACGGTTGTCACCTACTCGGCATTGATCAGTGCTGCAGAAAAGGGCCAGCAGTGGAAGCTTGCACTCGAAGTACTCGAGGAAATGAAAGCCGCAGGGCACGGGGCTAATGTGATTGCATATAGTGCTGCCATCTCCGCTCTGTCCAAGGGCCAGATGTGGCACAAGGCATTGGAATTGTTTCGTGAAATTGAAGCATCGGGTGGAAAGCCAAGCATTGTTACGTATAATGCCACAATGTATGTGTTTTAGGATTCGGATGCACCCGCACCTGCATCCCTTCAATCCCAGCGTTCTGAGTTGTTTCCTGACAAACCCTTTCTTCTTGACGTTGTCTTTGGTCCTTCCTTTCGATCGAATATCTAGGACGGCACTTGAAAAGGGACTGCAATGGGAAAGAGCTTTAGATCTATTCGACGAGATGAAATCAAAAAATATGCCCGTCACCGTTGTGAGCTACGGTAGTGCAATCAGTGCTTGCGAGAAGGGTTTACAGTATCGGCAGTGCTTAGAGTATTTAGATGAAATGACCGAAATGGGAATTAAGAAAAACGTTATTATTTTTGGGGCTGCCATGTCTTGCATGGAGAAGTCCTGTCGGGCTGACATTGGGTTTCAACTAATGGACCGGATGAGGATGGAAGACGTTGCTCCAAACGTGCATATCTACAACAGTGCCATTAGCGCTTGCGCGCGCTGCAATCTGTGGGAAAAGGGATTCGAACTCTTTGAGGAAATGGATCGGATTGGAGTTGCTAAGGATGTTGTCACTTACAATGCAGTTCTAGATGCTGTGTCTTCTCAAGTAGAACTTGGCAGAAGACTCTTTAAAGAAGGTACGTACCTATTCAAAATTACAGTAGGGATTTGTAAGGTTGGCATGGAACGTTCCTCAATTTTATTTTTTCTTGAATTTACGACATGGCCGTATTTGTACGGTAGGTGTGGAAAGAGGTTTTTATGCGCGAGTCTCTCGACTTGGGACTCAGTGGCTTGAGCTTGACTTGCATTTCTTGTCTCTTGGTGGAGGTGAAATCGCTCTTGGTTGGTGGTTCGAGGAATGCCTGGTCCCTTATTTGATCAACACATCGAAGCTTGAAGCTGTTCAAAGCATTTCCATTGTCACCGGTTACGGAAAGACTCGCTCCCGTGGAGCCCGCATGAACGATGATGGAATGAGATTGCGAGTTAGAGCTATGCTCAAGTATATGGACATCCACGAGACACCGCAACCAAACAAGGGAAGAATTCACATCGACAAGTCGGCATTGATTGAGGTTGTCAAAAAGAATGGTGGAAGGATTAGATTTGATCTCGAGGGATATACCCGTTTCAAAGAAGAGGAAACAACCGCCAATAAATTCCCAGATGTGGTGCAACAAGTACGACCTCGGTTTCGTCCTGCCCGTCCGGGACAAGGACCTCCCGGAACTTTCATTCGGGACGGCGATCCAGTCCCACCTTACAGATCTCCCGATGAGAAACGGCGAGATGCGGATTATCAGGATGATAGAAGACCATCCTCTTTCAGGAACTCCAGAGACGATCGATTTTCCGAACGCGGTCCGGATTCAGGCAGACCAACGGGAGATGAACGAATGCATGACCGTTCTTCTACCAATTATGTTCGCACAAGTGAATCTCGAAGTCAAGACCAGCGATACGGAGACGAGTGGAGAGGAGGACCACCACGAGACGCTCAACGCCGAGGCACGTTCAGCGATCAAGAGGGTCATGGCAATAAGGGATATCGAGGGGATCGTCTCGAGAACGGGGTCGATCGTCGTGGAAACCAAAGGGGTTACAATGATGGCAGACCTGGAATCGGTAATGAAGGCGACAGGCGGGGTGAACGGCAACCTGAGTTTGACGAGCGGCGTGGGAACGGTCGAAACTGGGATGGTCCTGGTCGAGACGGTCTGAGATCCAACCGAGATTACGACCCGAATGTGCGAGGAGGAACGGCGATAGATCGCCGGAGAGGTGACGAACGGGATGGAAGGCCATCCATGACCCGACCCGAGCAAAATGCTTATCATTATTCCGATGATCGACGCTCGTCCGTGGACAGCAGAGGTAGTGCGCGGTCGCCCAGGGGACCTCCCGGTCACAACATGCGTTTTTCGGATAGACATGCAGAGAGAGGCGCGCGTCCTGGTGGTCCGAACGGAGTAGGAGGAGGTCGACATGAGCTACAGAATGATATATCAGCGGATTTTCGGGGTATGCGAAACGACCAGGAAGCCTCTTATCGGAACGAAGAAGCGGGAAGCCCGTCTGGCAGAAAACGCCCCTACGATGACTATCAAAAGCAACAGCCAGCCAGCCGAGGCTATGATATCGAACCAACGTATGCGAAGCGTCGCAGCTCGTAATAGAGTATTTCTATTTGAAAGTGTGGAGTTTAAACTTTAGCCGTTTTACTGTTGCTTTGTTCTATAATATTACGCGTACGGTGCGTAGTAGGTGCTTGTTTTAAAATTTAGATACTCACATTTTACACAATGACCATGATGTTGTCGTTGGTGTTCTACCGGTACGAGTGTACCGTACGAGAAAGGGCACAAGCTTGTGTTTGTTGTACTGTGCCAGTAATCTTACGAGTACGTACCGTTGGGTTGTAATACCGGTAGTTGTCCGGTACGTAGCTCGTGTTCATGATTGAGATGCAAAGATGGAAGTCACAACTTAGTTTTGTGACCAGCAAGTCTGCTGGCATTGGTTCACGTTGACGTAAACACGTATCAATTCCGAGCAACGAAGAAAAAGTGAGCTGCTTTCGCTGTAAACACGACTCATGCGTTCTTTCTGGCGCGCTTTTGGCTTATTTTTAACGTTCCTATATAACGCGTTGAGATTTCGTCGAATGGCAGGGTCAGCGTGCAAACGTTTGTGTCAATTCCATTGGCACATGCCTTACTATCGGCCAAATTTTTTTGTTTTCGTCAAAAGAATCGAGCACGTGTACCTGTAGTAAACTACCGTACATGTAGATTGAGGAAGAGGAGGAAAAAGCACATGAAAAAAAAGGTGAAGGAGAATTTTTTTGGTTCGACGCGTTTTCGGAAATAAGGAGACTGGTATTCAGCGATCTAACGAAAGCTATATCGATTGGAATGCACTCGTACGGTACGAACGAACACGAATGGTCCCGCAGCATTTCAGACCAAATTACCCTTGATCCAAAACAGCAAAACAAAACGAAACGAAACGAAAGGAAACGAAACAAAACTTAACAAAACTCAACAAAACGATTCAATTAATCCTGCAGCGAACGAAAGAGACGGCTGTTGCTGCTCTATCACTTACCACTTGTCTTTGTGAAGTGAAAAAGGTGTTCCTACAAGGTACACACAACCCCCTGCTATCGGAAATAGTCCGATCGATCGAAAATTGATCGGGCCGCTTTGCGCAACCATGCCTCCTCAGTCTCAAAATGCACTCTCTCCGGTGAGGACAAGAGAGAATGGCGCGCAGAGACTACCACCTCGGCAAGAAAAGATAACGTCATCGCCATCGAGGCAATCACCACGGCGATACGGTGCTCGCAAAAACTATTCGCAGGGAGAACTTCGAGTGGCGTACAAGGCTCAAACCAGCAGTGGCCAGAGCAACGATGAGTTTACCAAGAGCCACTTGGACAGTAGCATCGATCAAAATAGCGTGTCGGGAGGGAGTGCCGCCAATTCTGCGTCAACTCCCAGCAGTGTTTACATGCCCTCTTCGGTCGCGTTGTCTAGGGACAACATGTCAGATCTCAGCGGAGTCAGTGGTGGGACGAATAGGGGCTCATCGTCGAACAACATTCCGGGACAAATTTTTGATCCGAGAGTGCTAAAAAAACCATGGAAACAGGCATACACCTTGTCAAACATTCCACCAGAATGCAACAAGAACAATACAGCGTCGTCGGATGCGTTTCAAAGTGGGAACAGCAGTGGGTCGAGTAACAATAGCAATGGCAACAGGGAGAAGACTAGCACAAGCATTTGGGTTGCGCAGAACGATGCGGTGGAAATTTTCGACAGTTTGGAGTCCACGTTGGGTCTGGACAGATTTCAGATCATGGGAGGCCAGCATAATCGCATACCGATTATGATTCTTTTGATGAATCCCCCTCAGCAGAGTTATGAGTTGATGCAAATATGGGTAGACCGAGCCAATGATTCGATTCGCGATTTGGTCCAGGTCTTACAACACAAACTTCCCGATCGGTGGAAACAAGCGTACGATGGACTCTTCCAGGTTCGGGGTCAACGATTTACACAACTGATCAACATCATTCGGTTGGTCAAGTATGACATACAGCCACACGAGATGTTGATTGCCAAGCCGTGGGCCACGACGGCCAAAGTCACGTGAGTAGTCGTATTTTTTGTAAACAAACCAACAAGTATTCAAAAAGGAAATAGTCTGGTTGCTTGTTTTCGTGCGAATTTCTTCCTGGTTGCAGGAAAATTGATAGCTTCTTATCAATCTTTCTCTGTCCTTCTCTTTTTCTTACTCTTGTGGCGTTTCAATTTGGGCTCTTCGATCCTTTTTCGATTTTGCTCTCAGCATTGCTCTTGCTGGTAGCACGATAAAACACCTAACGCAAAATGGAGTGATTACAACTGATAACAACGATCCTAGCACCAGGGGCAATCGGCATCAAAGACCTCAACCGAAGAACGAGGATGCTCCACTACTATTGAGCAAACGTGCACAAGATCGAGCGTACTTTCCGGAGGGCATTCTCAGCCATCATCACGCGATGCAATTCATTACGTTTTCCCCACCCTTTGAATCTTTGAGCGACAACGATACCGGACATTCGTCGAGAACGGAATTAACGGATGGGGAAGCCATTCCGGACCTATCCTCCTCTCACAACAACGTCAACAAGTCGATTTCAGACTCTTTTGATGACCCCTATTCGTCTCTGTTGGGCTCGGAAAACCGTGACCAACAAAACGACTCGGGGTTGATAAAGTCGCTTCGGGACGGAATTCGTGGCAACACCAATTCTTTATCTCGTCGACCAAAATCATCTAGATCACTCACAAAACGAAGCGATAGCCGTGGCAGCATCACAGCACAACCAAGCGGATCGTATACTAACTTAAAAAGTCCAACGGTGTCCGAAGGGAACCAAGAAGGACATCTTGAAATTGAAGACGAGTCCAATTGCGGTGACCTCTTATCGAAATTGAATTGCTTCAAAAAAGGAGGTAATTCTACCGGTCGAAGAGGTAATGGAAAATCACTACGGGAAATATCCCTGACATCTTTATCCGAGGATGAAGAAAAGGAGTGGCTTGCCTATAGTATGAAGCCAATTGTTGAGGATCAATCCTTGGCGGGGGGCTCTGTCGTATCGATGTCGGAACCTCTATTATCTCAAAATCTATCGTCGCAGATAGTTAACAACAGCAACAGCAACAGCAACAACAACAACAACAACAGTGCTAGAAGGAGACATACTTTCAACGGTAATGGACAAAGACGGCATGGCAGAAACAACTGAGGACTCGCCGGCGAGTGTTAGCTTTAGTGTCGTGACCTCATATGGTTGACTACTAAGAAAGATGACCTTTTTGTAAGTGTTGTTTTACCCTTCAAGATATCAAAATTGAGTATCGGAAACAAGAATGTTTAAAGAGTGGCTATCTGCTACTAACGGCATAATTAATAACAAATTCCATAAGGTAATAAAGTAAAAAAAAATCGTTTCTTCTCTACGGTAAATTAGGCATTGATGATGATGATCTTGAGGTTGTTGAGGGAGCAGTCGAAAGCGAAGAGTTGATCTGGACGAAAGTTTCATTGCCGTCGCGCAAAAAAGAAATTCGAAAAAGCTGGATGGCAGGATTGAACTACCGACCTTTTGATTACAAGTCAAATGCTCTACCACTGAGCTAAACCAGCGCTACAAGTACGATCGATATACTTTTACTTAATCCTTTGCTAACAAATTGACTTTACACCTAAGGAAAATTCATAGTTAATAAAAAATATTCACAAGTAAATAGATTCAATAGATTTTTGGCCTACCCAATGGATGAATATGTTTATTAACTAAAAAATTTGGAACTCGGAATCCCTAAATAAGAAACAGTAACTGTCTGGTTAATCACCACCCGTGCCACCTACAAGCCTATTTTGGCAAGCAAGGCTGTTAAGTAACTGATTCAATGGGCCTTTTGCTTGATTGTGTCTTCGTGCTTTAATGCAATAAATGAGATTGATTTCAAGAGATATTGCTTTTTATGAGCGCCATCAGTAGTTTCCTCATGGACAATTATGTTTATTCTTTTGAATACACATAGGGTTTCCAAGTGTTTACTTAGTGCTCTGATTTTTATTGATATCTTGGTTCGTACCTTTTAACCTGTTTATTCATGGTGTTAAGTGGAATAATTTTACCACTTAAGGATTTCAACATAGTGGAGGTGCATCATTTGATCTTAAGCCAAATATTCATACCGGCCGTCTGCAGACAAAAGAGGTGCACACAATTCAACATGCGTTGGGTGACTGAAGTGTTTGATTTTAAGATTCCGTTGAAATTTATTGAGTTTCAGTTAAGTGAATAAAAACTGTCAGTCAAGAGCCCCTTGCCTGATGGTTTTTATTCATAAGTGAATGAATCAACATAGCAAAGCACGTACCTGGTGTATGTATTTTGGTATATACATCTATTCATTTTTGTTAGGTGGGAATCATTCATCCTCTGTGAAAAACAGGTTCAGGGGAACAAACATGAATGAGCGCTTCAAATTGCTCAAACATACTAAATGCGGTGCATAGGAACATTTGGGGAATTTTTTATGCATTTGTGCAATGGTGAAGCAGTTGTTTGCATCAATGACCATCATTGTTTTGGCAGGAACGAATCATTTTTCTCCATATTGCACTTGTTGACACTGCCTGGTTGAATTTTGGGGCTGATTGGCAATAAATTACTATTTTTCCTCCAGCCAATATCATGCCCTAGAAATGGTACAGCAACAACTGTTAACTGCTGCTCTTTCCTTAGTTTACCAATCAAGGTAACTGACAAAGAATGTGTGGAACCTGCCCTTGGATATACCCTGGAGGATTGCAGTAGCTGCTGGTGTCAGCTTCCCAAAAAAATACATAACTAACATAACTAAAACTGTAACATGTGTATCTTGAATAATAATTTCAATTCTATGGTTGGAAACAGAGTCTACCAACAGCAACACTTGCTGAAAGATCCATAATGACATGTGTCATTATTCATAAAATAATCATAACACACAACTCATCCATAAACTAACATACCCTTAGCTTGGAAGACAGTAATTGCTAGTTCCAGGGGAATCAAGGTGAACTACCAGTACAAAATTTATCAACCCTTAGAGGGAACAGTACAAAACAAACACTATGCCCAGCATCAACAGAGAATCCCCCATCTCCTACATGCCAGCATTCAAAGAGACCAAGCCCCATCTAGACACCATAATAGTGGTAGACAGCAATGACAAGAGCTCCATGAAAGTCCCTCTATTCACTCATAACAGTGATGTCGCAGAATTGCTTTATTATCAATTCATGCATTGTTCATAGATTTTGAGTGGACTGTGAGAATCCATTTTCTCTTGGCTGGTTAAAGATTGCATTTGTATTGCAACTGACCAATTGATAAGCCTGACATACAAATAAGTGGCATAGAATTAGAAAACTTTGACTTGCATGCATAGCATAGTGTGGAGTAAATTGGAATAGGGAATTCTGGCATGCCTTTCATAAACACCGTATGTGTAGTGGAGGTTTTTCCCTACCTAATGGAAGTTGGAATTGTGCAGGGTATTGTGCACACAAGCTTCTTTCTAATCTTGCAAGCATACTCCTATAAACACCAAATTCAATGTCCATCCAACAAATTATCTGATTCATGCAGATACCTTTCAATACAAAAGTGACATACCTGTGGTGATTGTTTTTTGCCAACTCAGCTCTGAGCCAAGTTAGGATGATTAGAGAACTGGTGCATTTTTTAAGGTTGTCTGTCTGCAAGTTTATGGTTCTAGAAAGAAGCGTTGTGGGAAATAGCAACTTTTACAGCAATTGCTATCACAGCCAGTAGTAAATCCACACCAAATAAAATCAGGCTACATGTGGAGTCCAACTCACTAATTTGTGTTCAGGCTGGAATTAGCCCAAAAAATCAAAATTGATGTTGACTTCTGGGGAAACAGAACAAGCAAGAATGCCAAATTTTACATGTTTAGTAGCAACATCAACACTCATGTTGGTTGATTGAACAACAGCCCAATAAACTGCCAACACTGAATAAATCACTTGTATCAAAACGTTGGATCACAAATCAAAATGTGTGAAATAATCCAATGAAACAAGGTGCACCAAGCCAGGTCTTATGTCAGTCCTCAGTTCTAATAACAAACACAGGTCAATTTGTGAAAAAATATTAGTTGCACAACTCTACAAAACAAAACAATTTAGTATTGCAAGTTGCAAAACTAAAGACTGATTGATTTACTTGTTGAGATATTGAAAGAATGAAGTGTTAAATGCAACTGTTAATAATACCGTACCGTCGTTAATTATCCATGCAGTTTTTGCTGTTTTTCTGGTGTCAAAAATCAAGTTCACAATGCTCAGCAACCAGATGTTCCCTGAAAATGTTAAAATATGCAGCATCTAGCTGAGATCGTGATCTAGATCGCCTATTATTTGGCATTGTCAACGGACTTCTCATTGTCTTAGATAGTGAACTTGATTTTGATAGCCTTAAGTAAATGAACCAAAAAACTATTTGTTTTTATGCCTACTTAAAATATGTTCGCGCGAGCGTGCGCGATCGGCTCTGTATGCGCGCGCTTGCGCGCGCAAGCCAGTAACGGATAAAGGACAGACCATAAAAACAGAAAAGAGGTAAAGGACAGACCATAAAATCGGAAAAAGGACAGACCATAAAATCGGAAAAAGGACAGACCATAAAATCGGAAAAAGGACAGACCATAAAATCGGAAAAAGGACAGACCATAAAGTACCTGCGATGCAGTACAAGTACTACATACTACTATGAATACCAGTACCACATAAACAGTACACACTAATTTGCAATTAGAAAATAGAACATTAGTTATTTTGGGTGATTGAACCATGAATATTGTTCCTATTATGGATATGATGAATCATGAAAGAAACAGAAGTGAGTTATCTGTCATGGTTAGTGTGTCAGCACCTAGTAAGTACATTTGGGTCCTGGATTTGGAGGAAAAATACACACTAATTTGCAATTAGAAAATAGAAAATTAGATATTTTGGGTGATTGAACCATGAATATTGTTCCTATTATGGATGTGATGAATCATGAAAGAAACAGAAGTGAGTTATCTGTCATGGTTAGTGTGTCAGCACCTAGTAAGTGCATTTGGGTCCTGGATTTGGAGGAAAAATACACACTAATTTGCAATTAGAAAATAGAAAATTAGATATTTTGGGTGATTGAACCATGAATATTGTTCCTATTATGGATATGATGAATCATGAAAGAAACAGAAGTGAGTTATCTGTCATGGTTAGTGTGTCAGCACCTAGTAAGTGCATTTGGGTCCTGGATTTGGAGGAAAAATACACACTAATTTGCAATTAGAAAATAGAAAATTAGATATTTTGGGTGATTGAACCATGAATATTGTTCCTATTATGGATGTGATGAATCACGAAAGAAACAGAAGTGAGTTATCTTTGATAGTTAGTGTGTCAGCACCTAGTAAGTGCATTTGGGTCCTGGATTTGGAGGAAAAATACACACTAATTTGCAATTAGAAAATAGAAAATTAGATATTTTGGGTGATTGAACCATGAATATTGTTCCTATTATGGATGTGATGAATCATGAAAGAAACAGAAGTGAGTTATCTTTGATAGTTAGTGTGTCAGCACCTAGTAAGTGCATTTGGGTCCTGGATTTGGAGGAAAAATACACACTAATTTGCAATTAGAAAATAGAAAATTAGATATTTTGGGTGATTGAACCATGAATATTGTTCCTATTATGGATATGATGAATCATGAAAGAAACAGAAGTGAGTTATCTGTCATGGTTAGTGTGTCAGCACCTAGTAAGTGCATTTGGGTCCTGGATTTGGAGGAAAAATACACACTAATTTGCAATTAGAAAATAGAAAATTAGATATTTTGGGTGATTGAACCATGAATATTGTTCCTATTATGGATGTGATGAATCATGAAAGAAACAGAAGTGAGTTATCTGTCATGGTTAGTGTGTCAGCACCTAGTAAGTGCATTTGGGTCCTGGATTTGGAGGAAAAATACACACTAATTTGCAATTAGAAAATAGAAAATTAGATATTTTGGGTGATTGAACCATGAATATTGTTCCTATTATGGATATGATGAATCATGAAAGAAACAGAAGTGAGTTATCTGTCATGGTTAGTGTGTCAGCACCTAGTAAGTGCATTTGGGTCCTGGATTTGGAGGAAAAATACACACTAATTTGCAATTAGAAAATAGAAAATTAGATATTTTGGGTGATTGAACCATGAATATTGTTCCTATTATGGATGTGATGAATCACGAAAGAAACAGAAGTGAGTTATCTTTGATAGTTAGTGTGTCAGCACCTAGTAAGTGCATTTGGGTCCTGGATTTGGAGGAAAAATACACACTAATTTGCAATTAGAAAATAGAAAATTAGATATTTTGGGTGATTGAACCATGAATATTGTTCCTATTATGGATGTGATGAATCATGAAAGAAACAGAAGTGAGTTATCTGTCATGGTTAGTGTGTCAGCACCTAGTAAGTGCATTTGGGTCCTGGATTTGGAGGAAAAATACACACTAATTTGCAATTAGAAAATAGAAAATTAGATATTTTGGGTGATTGAACCATGAATATTGTTCCTATTATGGATGTGATGAATCATGAAAGAAACAGAAGTGAGTTATCTTTGATAGTTTGTGTGTCAGCACCTAGTAAGTGCATTTGGGTCCTGGATTTGGAGGAAAAATACACACTAATTTGCAATTAGAAAATAGAAAATTAGATATTTTGGGTGATTGAACCATGAATATTGTTCCTATTATGGATATGATGAATCATGAAAGAAACAGAAGTGAGTTATCTTTGATAGTTAGTGTGTCAGCACCTAGTAAGTGCATTTGGGTCCTGGATTTGGAGGAAAAATACACACTAATTTGCAATTAGAAAATAGAAAATTAGATATTTTGGGTGATTGAACCATGAATATTGTTCCTATTATGGATATGATGAATCATGAAAGAAACAGAAGTGAGTTATCTTTGATAGTTTGTGTGTGACCACCTAATAAGTGCAGTTGGGTCCTGGATTTGGAGGGAAAATACACACTAATTTGCAATTAAAAATCAGAAAATCAGATATTTTTGGTGAATAGTTCATGAATGTTGTTCCTATTATGGATATGATGAATCATGAAAGAAACAGAAGTGAGTTATCTGTCATGGTTAGTGTGTCAGCACCTAGTAAGTGCATTTGGGTCCTGGATTTGGAGGAAAAATACACACTAATTTGCAATTAGAAAATAGAAAATTAGATATTTTGGGTGATTGAACCATGAATATTGTTCCTATTATGGATATGATGAATCATGAAAGAAACAGAAGTGAGTTATCTGTCATGGTTAGTGTGTCAGCACCTAGTAAGTGCATTTGGGTCCTGGATTTGGAGGAAAAATACACACTAATTTGCAATTAGAAAATAGAAAATTAGATATTTTGGGTGATTGAACCATGAATATTGTTCCTATTATGGATGTGATGAATCACGAAAGAAACAGAAGTGAGTTATCTTTGATAGTTTGTGTGTGACCACCTAATAAGTGCAGTTGGGTCCTGGATTTGGAGGAAAAATACACACTAATTTGCAATTAGAAAATAGAAAATTAGATATTTTGGGTGATTGAACCATGAATATTGTTCCTATTATGGATATGATGAATCATGAAAGAAACAGAAGTGAGTTATCTGTCATGGTTAGTGTGTCAGCACCTAGTAAGTGCATTTGGGTCCTGGATTTGGAGGAAAAATACACACTAATTTGCAATTAGAAAATAGAAAATTAGATATTTTGGGTGATTGAACCATGAATATTGTTCCTATTATGGATATGATGAATCATGAAAGAAACAGAAGTGAGTTATCTTTGATAGTTTGTGTGTCAGCACCTAGTAAGTGCATTTGGGTCCTGGATTTGGAGGAAAAATACACACTAATTTGCAATTAGAAAATAGAAAATTAGATATTTTGGGTGATTGAACCATGAATATTGTTCCTATTATGGATGTGATGAATCATGAAAGAAACAGAAGTCAGTTATCTGTCATAGTTTGTGTGTCAGCACCTAGTAAGTGCATTTGGGTCCTGGATTTGGAGGAAAAATACACACTAATTTGCAATTAGAAAATAGAAAATTAGATATTTTGGGTGATTGAACCATGAATATTGTTCCTATTATGGATATGATGAATCATGAAAGAAACAGAAGTGAGTTATCTTTGATAGTTTGTGTGTGACCACCTAATAAGTGCAGTTGGGTCCTGGATTTGGAGGGAAAATACACACTAATTTGCAATTAAAAATCAGAAAATCAGATATTTTTGGTGAATAGTTCATGAATGTTGTTCCTATTATGGATATGATGAATCATGAAAGAAACAGAAGTGAGTTATCTGTCATAGTTTGTGTGTCAGCACCTAGTAAGTGCATTTGGGTCCTGGATTTGGAGGAAAAATACACACTAATTTGCAATTAGAAAATAGAAAATTAGATATTTTGGGTGATTGAACCATGAATATTGTTCCTATTATGGATGTGATGAATCATGAAAGAAACAGAAGTGAGTTATCTTTGATAGTTAGTGTGTCAGCACCTAGTAAGTGCATTTGGGTCCTGGATTTGGAGGAAAAATACACACTAATTTGCAATTAGAAAATAGAAAATTAGATATTTTGGGTGATTGAACCATGAATATTGTTCCTATTATGGATATGATGAATCATGAAAGAAACAGAAGTGAGTTATCTTTGATAGTTAGTGTGTCAGCACCTAGTAAGTGCATTTGGGTCCTGGATTTGGAGGAAAAATACACACTAATTTGCAATTAGAAAATAGACAATTAGATATTTTGGGTGATTGAACCATGAATATTGTTCCTATTATGGATATGATGAATCATGAAAGAAACAGAAGTGAGTTATCTTTGATAGTTAGTGTGTCAGCACCTAGTAAGTGCATTTGGGTCCTGGATTTGGAGGAAAAATACACACTAATTTGCAATTAGAAAATAGAAAATTAGATATTTTGGGTGATTGAACCATGAATATTGTTCCTATTATGGATGTGATGAATCATGAAAGAAACAGAAGTGAGTTATCTGTCATGGTTAGTGTGTCAGCACCTAGTAAGTGCATTTGGGTCCTGGATTTGGAGGAAAAATACACACTAATTTGCAATTAGAAAATAGAAAATTAGATATTTTGGGTGATTGAACCATGAATATTGTTCCTATTATGGATGTGATGAATCATGAAAGAAACAGAAGTGAGTTATCTGTCATGGTTAGTGTGTCAGCACCTAGTAAGTGCATTTGGGTCCTGGATTTGGAGGAAAAATACACACTAATTTGCAATTAGAAAATAGAAAATTAGATATTTTGGGTGATTGAACCATGAATATTGTTCCTATTATGGATGTGATGAATCATGAAAGAAACAGAAGTGAGTTATCTTTGATAGTTTGTGTGTCAGCACCTAGTAAGTGCATTTGGGTCCTGGATTTGGAGGAAAAATACACACTAATTTGCAATTAGAAAATAGAAAATTAGATATTTTGGGTGATTGAACCATGAATATTGTTCCTATTATGGATATGATGAATCATGAAAGAAACAGAAGTGAGTTATCTTTGATAGTTTGTGTGTGACCACCTAATAAGTGCAGTTGGGTCCTGGATTTGGAGGGAAAATACACACTAATTTGCAATTAAAAATCAGAAAATCAGATATTTTTGGTGAATAGTTCATGAATGTTGTTCCTATTATGGATATGATGAATCATGAAAGAAACAGAAGTGAGTTATCTGTCATAGTTTGTGTGTCAGCACCTAGTAAGTGCATTTGGGTCCTGGATTTGGAGGAAAAATACACACTAATTTGCAATTAGAAAATAGAAAATTAGATATTTTGGGTGATTGAACCATGAATATTGTTCCTATTATGGATGTGATGAATCATGAAAGAAACAGAAGTGAGTTATCTTTGATAGTTAGTGTGTCAGCACCTAGTAAGTGCATTTGGGTCCTGGATTTGGAGGAAAAATACACACTAATTTGCAATTAGAAAATAGAAAATTAGATATTTTGGGTGATTGAACCATGAATATTGTTCCTATTATGGATATGATGAATCATGAAAGAAACAGAAGTGAGTTATCTTTGATAGTTAGTGTGTCAGCACCTAGTAAGTGCATTTGGGTCCTGGATTTGGAGGAAAAATACACACTAATTTGCAATTAGAAAATAGACAATTAGATATTTTGGGTGATTGAACCATGAATATTGTTCCTATTATGGATGTGATGAATCATGAAAGAAACAGAAGTGAGTTATCTTTGATAGTTTGTGTGTCAGCACCTAGTAAGTGCATTTGGGTCCTGGATTTGGAGGAAAAATACACACTAATTTGCAATTAGAAAATAGAAAATTAGATATTTTGGGTGATTGAACCATGAATATTGTTCCTATTATGGATATGATGAATCATGAAAGAAACAGAAGTGAGTTATCTTTGATAGTTAGTGTGTCAGCACCTAGTAAGTGCATTTGGGTCCTGGATTTGGAGGAAAAATACACACTAATTTGCAATTAGAAAATAGAAAATTAGATATTTTGGGTGATTGAACCATGAATATTGTTCCTATTATGGATATGATGAATCATGAAAGAAACAGAAGTGAGTTATCTTTGATAGTTTGTGTGTGACCACCTAATAAGTGCAGTTGGGTCCTGGATTTGGAGGGAAAATACACACTAATTTGCAATTAAAAATCAGAAAATCAGATATTTTTGGTGAATAGTTCATGAATGTTGTTCCTATTATGGATATGATGAATCATGAAAGAAACAGAAGTGAGTTATCTGTCATAGTTTGTGTGTCAGCACCTAGTAAGTGCATTTGGGTCCTGGATTTGGAGGAAAAATACACACTAATTTGCAATTAGAAAATAGAAAATTAGATATTTTGGGTGATTGAACCATGAATATTGTTCCTATTATGGATGTGATGAATCATGAAAGAAACAGAAGTGAGTTATCTTTGATAGTTAGTGTGTCAGCACCTAGTAAGTGCATTTGGGTCCTGGATTTGGAGGAAAAATACACACTAATTTGCAATTAGAAAATAGAAAATTAGATATTTTGGGTGATTGAACCATGAATATTGTTCCTATTATGGATATGATGAATCATGAAAGAAACAGAAGTGAGTTATCTTTGATAGTTAGTGTGTCAGCACCTAGTAAGTGCATTTGGGTCCTGGATTTGGAGGAAAAATACACACTAATTTGCAATTAGAAAATAGACAATTAGATATTTTGGGTGATTGAACCATGAATATTGTTCCTATTATGGATGTGATGAATCATGAAAGAAACAGAAGTGAGTTATCTTTGATAGTTTGTGTGTCAGCACCTAGTAAGTGCATTTGGGTCCTGGATTTGGAGGAAAAATACACACTAATTTGCAATTAGAAAATAGAAAATTAGATATTTTGGGTGATTGAACCATGAATATTGTTCCTATTATGGATATGATGAATCATGAAAGAAACAGAAGTGAGTTATCTGTCATGGTTAGTGTGTCAGCACCTAGTAAGTGCATTTGGGTCCTGGATTTGGAGGAAAAATACACACTAATTTGCAATTAGAAAATAGAAAATTAGATATTTTGGGTGATTGAACCATGAATATTGTTCCTATTATGGATATGATGAATCATGAAAGAAACAGAAGTGAGTTATCTGTCATGGTTAGTGTGTCAGCACCTAGTAAGTGCATTTGGGTCCTGGATTTGGAGGAAAAATACACACTAATTTGCAATTAGAAAATAGAAAATTAGATATTTTGGGTGATTGAACCATGAATATTGTTCCTATTATGGATGTGATGAATCATGAAAGAAACAGAAGTGAGTTATCTGTCATGGTTAGTGTGTCAGCACCTAGTAAGTGCATTTGGGTCCTGGATTTGGAGGAAAAATACACACTAATTTGCAATTAGAAAATAGAAAATTAGATATTTTGGGTGATTGAACCATGAATATTGTTCCTATTATGGATATGATGAATCATGAAAGAAACAGAAGTGAGTTATCTGTCATGGTTAGTGTGTCAGCACCTAGTAAGTGCATTTGGGTCCTGGATTTGGAGGAAAAATACACACTAATTTGCAATTAGAAAATAGAAAATTAGATATTTTGGGTGATTGAACCATGAATATTGTTCCTATTATGGATGTGATGAATCACGAAAGAAACAGAAGTGAGTTATCTTTGATAGTTAGTGTGTCAGCACCTAGTAAGTGCATTTGGGTCCTGGATTTGGAGGAAAAATACACACTAATTTGCAATTAGAAAATAGAAAATTAGATATTTTGGGTGATTGAACCATGAATATTGTTCCTATTATGGATGTGATGAATCATGAAAGAAACAGAAGTGAGTTATCTGTCATGGTTAGTGTGTCAGCACCTAGTAAGTGCATTTGGGTCCTGGATTTGGAGGAAAAATACACACTAATTTGCAATTAGAAAATAGAAAATTAGATATTTTGGGTGATTGAACCATGAATATTGTTCCTATTATGGATGTGATGAATCATGAAAGAAACAGAAGTGAGTTATCTTTGATAGTTTGTGTGTCAGCACCTAGTAAGTGCATTTGGGTCCTGGATTTGGAGGAAAAATACACACTAATTTGCAATTAGAAAATAGAAAATTAGATATTTTGGGTGATTGAACCATGAATATTGTTCCTATTATGGATATGATGAATCATGAAAGAAACAGAAGTGAGTTATCTTTGATAGTTAGTGTGTCAGCACCTAGTAAGTGCATTTGGGTCCTGGATTTGGAGGAAAAATACACACTAATTTGCAATTAGAAAATAGAAAATTAGATATTTTGGGTGATTGAACCATGAATATTGTTCCTATTATGGATATGATGAATCATGAAAGAAACAGAAGTGAGTTATCTTTGATAGTTTGTGTGTGACCACCTAATAAGTGCAGTTGGGTCCTGGATTTGGAGGGAAAATACACACTAATTTGCAATTAAAAATCAGAAAATCAGATATTTTTGGTGAATAGTTCATGAATGTTGTTCCTATTATGGATATGATGAATCATGAAAGAAACAGAAGTGAGTTATCTGTCATGGTTAGTGTGTCAGCACCTAGTAAGTGCATTTGGGTCCTGGATTTGGAGGAAAAATACACACTAATTTGCAATTAGAAAATAGAAAATTAGATATTTTGGGTGATTGAACCATGAATATTGTTCCTATTATGGATATGATGAATCATGAAAGAAACAGAAGTGAGTTATCTGCCATGGTTAGTGTGTCAGCACCTAGTAAGTGCATTTGGGTCCTGGATTTGGAGGAAAAATACACACTAATTTGCAATTAGAAAATAGAAAATTAGATATTTTGGGTGATTGAACCATGAATATTGTTCCTATTATGGATGTGATGAATCACGAAAGAAACAGAAGTGAGTTATCTTTGATAGTTTGTGTGTGACCACCTAATAAGTGCAGTTGGGTCCTGGATTTGGAGGAAAAATACACACTAATTTGCAATTAGAAAATAGAAAATTAGATATTTTGGGTGATTGAACCATGAATATTGTTCCTATTATGGATATGATGAATCATGAAAGAAACAGAAGTGAGTTATCTGTCATGGTTAGTGTGTCAGCACCTAGTAAGTGCATTTGGGTCCTGGATTTGGAGGAAAAATACACACTAATTTGCAATTAGAAAATAGAAAATTAGATATTTTGGGTGATTGAACCATGAATATTGTTCCTATTATGGATATGATGAATCATGAAAGAAACAGAAGTGAGTTATCTTTGATAGTTTGTGTGTCAGCACCTAGTAAGTGCATTTGGGTCCTGGATTTGGAGGAAAAATACACACTAATTTGCAATTAGAAAATAGAAAATTAGATATTTTGGGTGATTGAACCATGAATATTGTTCCTATTATGGATGTGATGAATCATGAAAGAAACAGAAGTCAGTTATCTGTCATAGTTTGTGTGTCAGCACCTAGTAAGTGCATTTGGGTCCTGGATTTGGAGGAAAAATACACACTAATTTGCAATTAGAAAATAGAAAATTAGATATTTTGGGTGATTGAACCATGAATATTGTTCCTATTATGGATATGATGAATCATGAAAGAAACAGAAGTGAGTTATCTTTGATAGTTTGTGTGTGACCACCTAATAAGTGCAGTTGGGTCCTGGATTTGGAGGGAAAATACACACTAATTTGCAATTAAAAATCAGAAAATCAGATATTTTTGGTGAATAGTTCATGAATGTTGTTCCTATTATGGATATGATGAATCATGAAAGAAACAGAAGTGAGTTATCTGTCATAGTTTGTGTGTCAGCACCTAGTAAGTGCATTTGGGTCCTGGATTTGGAGGAAAAATACACACTAATTTGCAATTAGAAAATAGAAAATTAGATATTTTGGGTGATTGAACCATGAATATTGTTCCTATTATGGATGTGATGAATCATGAAAGAAACAGAAGTGAGTTATCTTTGATAGTTAGTGTGTCAGCACCTAGTAAGTGCATTTGGGTCCTGGATTTGGAGGAAAAATACACACTAATTTGCAATTAGAAAATAGAAAATTAGATATTTTGGGTGATTGAACCATGAATATTGTTCCTATTATGGATATGATGAATCATGAAAGAAACAGAAGTGAGTTATCTTTGATAGTTAGTGTGTCAGCACCTAGTAAGTGCATTTGGGTCCTGGATTTGGAGGAAAAATACACACTAATTTGCAATTAGAAAATAGACAATTAGATATTTTGGGTGATTGAACCATGAATATTGTTCCTATTATGGATGTGATGAATCATGAAAGAAACAGAAGTGAGTTATCTTTGATAGTTTGTGTGTCAGCACCTAGTAAGTGCATTTGGGTCCTGGATTTGGAGGAAAAATACACACTAATTTGCAATTAGAAAATAGAAAATTAGATATTTTGGGTGATTGAACCATGAATATTGTTCCTATTATGGATATGATGAATCATGAAAGAAACAGAAGTGAGTTATCTGTCATGGTTAGTGTGTCAGCACCTAGTAAGTGCATTTGGGTCCTGGATTTGGAGGAAAAATACACACTAATTTGCAATTAGAAAATAGAAAATTAGATATTTTGGGTGATTGAACCATGAATATTGTTCCTATTATGGATATGATGAATCATGAAAGAAACAGAAGTGAGTTATCTGTCATGGTTAGTGTGTCAGCACCTAGTAAGTGCATTTGGGTCCTGGATTTGGAGGAAAAATACACACTAATTTGCAATTAGAAAATAGAAAATTAGATATTTTGGGTGATTGAACCATGAATATTGTTCCTATTATGGATATGATGAATCATGAAAGAAACAGAAGTGAGTTATCTGTCATAGTTTGTGTGTCAGCACCTAGTAAGTGCATTTGGGTCCTGGATTTGGAGGAAAAATACACACTAATTTGCAATTAGAAAATAGAAAATTAGATATTTTGGGTGATTGAACCATGAATATTGTTCCTATTATGGATGTGATGAATCACGAAAGAAACAGAAGTGAGTTATCTTTGATAGTTTGTGTGTGACCACCTAATAAGTGCAGTTGGGTCCTGGATTTGGAGGAAAAATACACACTAATTTGCAATTAGAAAATAGAAAATTAGATATTTTGGGTGATTGAACCATGAATATTGTTCCTATTATGGATATGATGAATCATGAAAGAAACAGAAGTGAGTTATCTTTGATAGTTTGTGTGTCAGCACCTAGTAAGTGCATTAGGGTCCTGGATTTGGAGGAAAAATACACACTAATTTGCAATTAGAAAATAGAAAATTAGATATTTTGGGTGATTGAACCATGAATATTGTTCCTATTATGGATATGATGAATCATGAAAGAAACAGAAGTGAGTTATCTGTCATGGTTAGTGTGTCAGCACCTAGTAAGTGCATTTGGGTCCTGGATTTGGAGGAAAAATACACACTAATTTGCAATTAGAAAATAGAAAATTAGATATTTTGGGTGATTGAACCATGAATATTGTTCCTATTATGGATATGATGAATCATGAAAGAAACAGAAGTGAGTTATCTGTCATGGTTAGTGTGTCAGCACCTAGTAAGTGCATTTGGGTCCTGGATTTGGAGGAAAAATACACACTAATTTGCAATTAGAAAATAGAAAATTAGATATTTTGGGTGATTGAACCATGAATATTGTTCCTATTATGGATGTGATGAATCATGAAAGAAACAGAAGTGAGTTATCTGTCATGGTTAGTGTGTCAGCACCTAGTAAGTGCATTTGGGTCCTGGATTTGGAGGAAAAATACACACTAATTTGCAATTAGAAAATAGAAAATTAGATATTTTGGGTGATTGAACCATGAATATTGTTCCTATTATGGATATGATGAATCATGAAAGAAACAGAAGTGAGTTATCTGTCATGGTTAGTGTGTCAGCACCTAGTAAGTGCATTTGGGTCCTGGATTTGGAGGAAAAATACACACTAATTTGCAATTAGAAAATAGAAAATTAGATATTTTGGGTGATTGAACCATGAATATTGTTCCTATTATGGATGTGATGAATCACGAAAGAAACAGAAGTGAGTTATCTTTGATAGTTAGTGTGTCAGCACCTAGTAAGTGCATTTGGGTCCTGGATTTGGAGGAAAAATACACACTAATTTGCAATTAGAAAATAGAAAATTAGATATTTTGGGTGATTGAACCATGAATATTGTTCCTATTATGGATGTGATGAATCATGAAAGAAACAGAAGTGAGTTATCTGTCATGGTTAGTGTGTCAGCACCTAGTAAGTGCATTTGGGTCCTGGATTTGGAGGAAAAATACACACTAATTTGCAATTAGAAAATAGAAAATTAGATATTTTGGGTGATTGAACCATGAATATTGTTCCTATTATGGATGTGATGAATCATGAAAGAAACAGAAGTGAGTTATCTTTGATAGTTTGTGTGTCAGCACCTAGTAAGTGCATTTGGGTCCTGGATTTGGAGGAAAAATACACACTAATTTGCAATTAGAAAATAGAAAATTAGATATTTTGGGTGATTGAACCATGAATATTGTTCCTATTATGGATATGATGAATCATGAAAGAAACAGAAGTGAGTTATCTTTGATAGTTAGTGTGTCAGCACCTAGTAAGTGCATTTGGGTCCTGGATTTGGAGGAAAAATACACACTAATTTGCAATTAGAAAATAGAAAATTAGATATTTTGGGTGATTGAACCATGAATATTGTTCCTATTATGGATATGATGAATCATGAAAGAAACAGAAGTGAGTTATCTTTGATAGTTTGTGTGTGACCACCTAATAAGTGCAGTTGGGTCCTGGATTTGGAGGGAAAATACACACTAATTTGCAATTAAAAATCAGAAAATCAGATATTTTTGGTGAATAGTTCATGAATGTTGTTCCTATTATGGATATGATGAATCATGAAAGAAACAGAAGTGAGTTATCTGTCATGGTTAGTGTGTCAGCACCTAGTAAGTGCATTTGGGTCCTGGATTTGGAGGAAAAATACACACTAATTTGCAATTAGAAAATAGAAAATTAGATATTTTGGGTGATTGAACCATGAATATTGTTCCTATTATGGATATGATGAATCATGAAAGAAACAGAAGTGAGTTATCTGTCATGGTTAGTGTGTCAGCACCTAGTAAGTGCATTTGGGTCCTGGATTTGGAGGAAAAATACACACTAATTTGCAATTAGAAAATAGAAAATTAGATATTTTGGGTGATTGAACCATGAATATTGTTCCTATTATGGATGTGATGAATCACGAAAGAAACAGAAGTGAGTTATCTTTGATAGTTTGTGTGTGACCACCTAATAAGTGCAGTTGGGTCCTGGATTTGGAGGAAAAATACACACTAATTTGCAATTAGAAAATAGAAAATTAGATATTTTGGGTGATTGAACCATGAATATTGTTCCTATTATGGATATGATGAATCATGAAAGAAACAGAAGTGAGTTATCTGTCATGGTTAGTGTGTCAGCACCTAGTAAGTGCATTTGGGTCCTGGATTTGGAGGAAAAATACACACTAATTTGCAATTAGAAAATAGAAAATTAGATATTTTGGGTGATTGAACCATGAATATTGTTCCTATTATGGATATGATGAATCATGAAAGAAACAGAAGTGAGTTATCTTTGATAGTTTGTGTGTCAGCACCTAGTAAGTGCATTTGGGTCCTGGATTTGGAGGAAAAATACACACTAATTTGCAATTAGAAAATAGAAAATTAGATATTTTGGGTGATTGAACCATGAATATTGTTCCTATTATGGATGTGATGAATCATGAAAGAAACAGAAGTCAGTTATCTGTCATAGTTTGTGTGTCAGCACCTAGTAAGTGCATTTGGGTCCTGGATTTGGAGGAAAAATACACACTAATTTGCAATTAGAAAATAGAAAATTAGATATTTTGGGTGATTGAACCATGAATATTGTTCCTATTATGGATATGATGAATCATGAAAGAAACAGAAGTGAGTTATCTTTGATAGTTTGTGTGTGACCACCTAATAAGTGCATTTGGGTCCTGGATTTGGAGGGAAAATACACACTAATTTGCAATTAAAAATCAGAAAATCAGATATTTTTGGTGAATAGTTCATGAATGTTGTTCCTATTATGGATATGATGAATCATGAAAGAAACAGAAGTGAGTTATCTGTCATAGTTTGTGTGTCAGCACCTAGTAAGTGCATTTGGGTCCTGGATTTGGAGGAAAAATACACACTAATTTGCAATTAGAAAATAGAAAATTAGATATTTTGGGTGATTGAACCATGAATATTGTTCCTATTATGGATGTGATGAATCATGAAAGAAACAGAAGTGAGTTATCTTTGATAGTTAGTGTGTCAGCACCTAGTAAGTGCATTTGGGTCCTGGATTTGGAGGAAAAATACACACTAATTTGCAATTAGAAAATAGAAAATTAGATATTTTGGGTGATTGAACCATGAATATTGTTCCTATTATGGATATGATGAATCATGAAAGAAACAGAAGTGAGTTATCTTTGATAGTTAGTGTGTCAGCACCTAGTAAGTGCATTTGGGTCCTGGATTTGGAGGAAAAATACACACTAATTTGCAATTAGAAAATAGACAATTAGATATTTTGGGTGATTGAACCATGAATATTGTTCCTATTATGGATGTGATGAATCATGAAAGAAACAGAAGTGAGTTATCTTTGATAGTTTGTGTGTCAGCACCTAGTAAGTGCATTTGGGTCCTGGATTTGGAGGAAAAATACACACTAATTTGCAATTAGAAAATAGAAAATTAGATATTTTGGGTGATTGAACCATGAATATTGTTCCTATTATGGATATGATGAATCATGAAAGAAACAGAAGTGAGTTATCTGTCATGGTTAGTGTGTCAGCACCTAGTAAGTGCATTTGGGTCCTGGATTTGGAGGAAAAATACACACTAATTTGCAATTAGAAAATAGAAAATTAGATATTTTGGGTGATTGAACCATGAATATTGTTCCTATTATGGATATGATGAATCATGAAAGAAACAGAAGTGAGTTATCTGTCATGGTTAGTGTGTCAGCACCTAGTAAGTGCATTTGGGTCCTGGATTTGGAGGAAAAATACACACTAATTTGCAATTAGAAAATAGAAAATTAGATATTTTGGGTGATTGAACCATGAATATTGTTCCTATTATGGATGTGATGAATCATGAAAGAAACAGAAGTCAGTTATCTGTCATAGTTTGTGTGTCAGCACCTAGTAAGTGCATTTGGGTCCTGGATTTGGAGGAAAAATACACACTAATTTGCAATTAGAAAATAGAAAATTAGATATTTTGGGTGATTGAACCATGAATATTGTTCCTATTATGGATATGATGAATCATGAAAGAAACAGAAGTGAGTTATCTTTGATAGTTTGTGTGTGACCACCTAATAAGTGCAGTTGGGTCCTGGATTTGGAGGGAAAATACACACTAATTTGCAATTAAAAATCAGAAAATCAGATATTTTTGGTGAATAGTTCATGAATGTTGTTCCTATTATGGATATGATGAATCATGAAAGAAACAGAAGTGAGTTATCTGTCATAGTTTGTGTGTCAGCACCTAGTAAGTGCATTTGGGTCCTGGATTTGGAGGAAAAATACACACTAATTTGCAATTAGAAAATAGAAAATTAGATATTTTGGGTGATTGAACCATGAATATTGTTCCTATTATGGATGTGATGAATCATGAAAGAAACAGAAGTGAGTTATCTTTGATAGTTTGTGTGTCAGCACCTAGTAAGTGCATTTGGGTCCTGGATTTGGAGGAAAAATACACACTAATTTGCAATTAGAAAATAGAAAATTAGATATTTTGGGTGATTGAACCATGAATATTGTTCCTATTATGGATATGATGAATCATGAAAGAAACAGAAGTGAGTTATCTTTGATAGTTAGTGTGTCAGCACCTAGTAAGTGCATTTGGGTCCTGGATTTGGAGGAAAAATACACACTAATTTGCAATTAGAAAATAGAAAATTAGATATTTTGGGTGATTGAACCATGAATATTGTTCCTATTATGGATGTGATGAATCATGAAAGAAACAGAAGTGAGTTATCTGTCATAGTTTGTGTGTCAGCACCTAGTAAGTGCATTTGGGTCCTGGATTTGGAGGAAAAATACACACTAATTTGCAATTAGAAAATAGAAAATTAGATATTTTGGGTGATTGAACCATGAATATTGTTCCTATTATGGATGTGATGAATCACAAATGAAACAGAAGTGAGTTATCTTTGATAGTTAGTGTGTCAGCACCTAGTAAGTGCATTTGGGTCCTGGATTTGGAGGAAAAATACACACTAATTTGCAATTAGAAAATAGACAATTAGATATTTTGGGTGATTGAACCATGAATATTGTTCCTATTGTGGATATGATGAATCATGAAAGAAACAGAAGTGAGTTATCTTTGATAGTTAGTGTGTCAGCACCTAGTAAGTGCATTTGGGTCCTGGATTTGGAGGAAAAATACACACTAATTTGCAATTAGAAAATAGAAAATTAGATATTTTGGGTGATTGAACCATGAATATTGTTCCTATTATGGATATGATGAATCATGAAAGAAACAGAAGTGAGTTATCTTTGATAGTTAGTGTGTCAGCACCTAGTAAGTGCATTTGGGTCCTGGATTTGGAGGAAAAATACACACTAATTTGCAATTAGAAAATAGAAAATTAGATATTTTGGGCGATTGAACCATGAATATTGTTCCTATTATGGATATGATGAATCACGAATGAAACAGAAGTGAGTTATCTTTGATAGTTAGTGTGTCAGCACCTAGTAAGTGCATTTGGGTCCTGGATTTGGAGGAAAAATACACACTAATTTGCAATTAGAAAATAGACAATTAGATACTTTGGGTGATTGAACCATGAATATTGTTCCTATTATGGATATGATGAATCATGAAAGAAACAGAAGTGAGTTATCTTTGATAGTTAGTGTGTCAGCACCTAGTAAGTGCATTTGGGTCCTGGATTTGGAGGAAAAATACACACTAATTTGCAATTAGAAAATAGAAAATTAGATATTTTGGGTGATTGAACCATGAATATTGTTCCTATTATGGATGTGATGAATCATGAAAGAAACAGAAGTGAGTTATCTGTCATAGTTAGTGTGTCAGCACCTAGTAAGTGCATTTGGGTCCTGGATTTGGAGGAAAAATACACACTAATTTGCAATTAGAAAATAGAAAATTAGATATTTTGGGTGATTGAACCATGAATATTGTTCCTATTATGGATATGATGAATCATGAAAGAAACAGAAGTGAGTTATCTGTCATAGTTTGTGTGTCAGCACCTAGTAAGTGCATTTGGGTCCTGGATTTGGAGGAAAAATACACACTAATTTGCAATTAGAAAATAGAAAATTAGATATTTTGGGTGATTGAACCATGAATATTGTTCCTATTATGGATATGATGAATCATGAAAGAAACAGAAGTGAGTTATCTGTCATAGTTTGTGTGTCAGCACCTAGTAAGTGCATTTGGGTCCTGGATTTGGAGGAAAAATACACACTAATTTGCAATTAGAAAATAGAAAATTAGATATTTTGGGCGATTGAACCATGAATATTGTTCCTATTATGGATATGATGAATCATGAAAGAAACAGAAGTCAGTTATCTGTCATAGTTTCTGTGTCAGCACCTAATTAGTGTATTTGGGTACTAAGAATTTTAGACGACAAAATGTGACATGGTGAGACCAATCTTGCTACTGCCATAACTTTGGTTCCAGAGGGAGTTACAACATTCTACAGGTATCAGCGCCCATCTACATGCAATGTAGACGCCAATCGAGCTATCTATCGATTCAAACGAGTGGGAGGGGGGCTCTCGCTACAAAAATTCGTGTAAATTATGTAAGCATTTTCAACAACACTACAATGTGACATGGTGAGACCAATCTTGCTACTGCCATAACTTTGGTTCCAGAGGGAGTTACAACATTCTACAGGTATCAGCGCCCATCTACATGCAATGTAGACGCCAATCGAGCTATCTATCGATTCAAACGAGTGGGAGTGAATCATGAAAGAAACAGAAGTGAGTTATCTTTGATAGTTTGTGTGTGACCACCTAATAAGTGCAGTTGGGTCCTGGATTTGGAGGGAAAATACACACTAATTTGCAATTAAAAATCAGAAAATCAGATATTTTTGGTGAATAGTTCATGAATGTTGTTCCTATTATGGATATGATGAATCATGAAAGAAACAGAAGTGAGTTATCTGTCATGGTTAGTGTGTCAGCACCTAGTAAGTGCATTTGGGTCCTGGATTTGGAGGAAAAATACACACTAATTTGCAATTAGAAAATAGAAAATTAGATATTTTGGGTGATTGAACCATGAATATTGTTCCTATTATGGATATGATGAATCATGAAAGAAACAGAAGTGAGTTATCTGTCATGGTTAGTGTGTCAGCACCTAGTAAGTGCATTTGGGTCCTGGATTTGGAGGAAAAATACACACTAATTTGCAATTAGAAAATAGAAAATTAGATATTTTGGGTGATTGAACCATGAATATTGTTCCTATTATGGATGTGATGAATCACGAAAGAAACAGAAGTGAGTTATCTTTGATAGTTTGTGTGTGACCACCTAATAAGTGCAGTTGGGTCCTGGATTTGGAGGAAAAATACACACTAATTTGCAATTAGAAAATAGAAAATTAGATATTTTGGGTGATTGAACCATGAATATTGTTCCTATTATGGATATGATGAATCATGAAAGAAACAGAAGTGAGTTATCTGTCATGGTTAGTGTGTCAGCACCTAGTAAGTGCATTTGGGTCCTGGATTTGGAGGAAAAATACACACTAATTTGCAATTAGAAAATAGAAAATTAGATATTTTGGGTGATTGAACCATGAATATTGTTCCTATTATGGATATGATGAATCATGAAAGAAACAGAAGTGAGTTATCTTTGATAGTTTGTGTGTCAGCACCTAGTAAGTGCATTTGGGTCCTGGATTTGGAGGAAAAATACACACTAATTTGCAATTAGAAAATAGAAAATTAGATATTTTGGGTGATTGAACCATGAATATTGTTCCTATTATGGATGTGATGAATCATGAAAGAAACAGAAGTCAGTTATCTGTCATAGTTTGTGTGTCAGCACCTAGTAAGTGCATTTGGGTCCTGGATTTGGAGGAAAAATACACACTAATTTGCAATTAGAAAATAGAAAATTAGATATTTTGGGTGATTGAACCATGAATATTGTTCCTATTATGGATATGATGAATCATGAAAGAAACAGAAGTGAGTTATCTTTGATAGTTTGTGTGTGACCACCTAATAAGTGCAGTTGGGTCCTGGATTTGGAGGGAAAATACACACTAATTTGCAATTAAAAATCAGAAAATCAGATATTTTTGGTGAATAGTTCATGAATGTTGTTCCTATTATGGATATGATGAATCATGAAAGAAACAGAAGTGAGTTATCTGTCATAGTTTGTGTGTCAGCACCTAGTAAGTGCATTTGGGTCCTGGATTTGGAGGAAAAATACACACTAATTTGCAATTAGAAAATAGAAAATTAGATATTTTGGGTGATTGAACCATGAATATTGTTCCTATTATGGATGTGATGAATCATGAAAGAAACAGAAGTGAGTTATCTTTGATAGTTAGTGTGTCAGCACCTAGTAAGTGCATTTGGGTCCTGGATTTGGAGGAAAAATACACACTAATTTGCAATTAGAAAATAGAAAATTAGATATTTTGGGTGATTGAACCATGAATATTGTTCCTATTATGGATATGATGAATCATGAAAGAAACAGAAGTGAGTTATCTTTGATAGTTAGTGTGTCAGCACCTAGTAAGTGCATTTGGGTCCTGGATTTGGAGGAAAAATACACACTAATTTGCAATTAGAAAATAGACAATTAGATATTTTGGGTGATTGAACCATGAATATTGTTCCTATTATGGATGTGATGAATCATGAAAGAAACAGAAGTGAGTTATCTTTGATAGTTTGTGTGTCAGCACCTAGTAAGTGCATTTGGGTCCTGGATTTGGAGGAAAAATACACACTAATTTGCAATTAGAAAATAGAAAATTAGATATTTTGGGTGATTGAACCATGAATATTGTTCCTATTATGGATATGATGAATCATGAAAGAAACAGAAGTGAGTTATCTGTCGTGGTTAGTGTGTCAGCACCTAGTAAGTGCATTTGGGTCCTGGATTTGGAGGAAAAATACACACTAATTTGCAATTAGAAAATAGAAAATTAGATATTTTGGGTGATTGAACCATGAATATTGTTCCTATTATGGATATGATGAATCATGAAAGAAACAGAAGTGAGTTATCTGTCATGGTTAGTGTGTCAGCACCTAGTAAGTGCATTTGGGTCCTGGATTTGGAGGAAAAATACACACTAATTTGCAATTAGAAAATAGAAAATTAGATATTTTGGGTGATTGAACCATGAATATTGTTCCTATTATGGATATGATGAATCATGAAAGAAACAGAAGTGAGTTATCTGTCATGGTTAGTGTGTCAGCACCTAGTAAGTGCATTTGGGTCCTGGATTTGGAGGAAAAATACACACTAATTTGCAATTAGAAAATAGAAAATTAGATATTTTGGGTGATTGAACCATGAATATTGTTCCTATTATGGATGTGATGAATCACGAAAGAAACAGAAGTGAGTTATCTTTGATAGTTTGTGTGTGACCACCTAATAAGTGCAGTTGGGTCCTGGATTTGGAGGAAAAATACACACTAATTTGCAATTAGAAAATAGAAAATTAGATATTTTGGGTGATTGAACCATGAATATTGTTCCTATTATGGATATGATGAATCATGAAAGAAACAGAAGTGAGTTATCTGTCATGGTTAGTGTGTCAGCACCTAGTAAGTGCATTTGGGTCCTGGATTTGGAGGAAAAATACACACTAATTTGCAATTAGAAAATAGAAAATTAGATATTTTGGGTGATTGAACCATGAATATTGTTCCTATTATGGATATGATGAATCATGAAAGAAACAGAAGTGAGTTATCTTTGATAGTTTGTGTGTCAGCACCTAGTAAGTGCATTTGGGTCCTGGATTTGGAGGAAAAATACACACTAATTTGCAATTAGAAAATAGAAAATTAGATATTTTGGGTGATTGAACCATGAATATTGTTCCTATTATGGATGTGATGAATCATGAAAGAAACAGAAGTGAGTTATCTGTCATAGTTTGTGTGTCAGCACCTAGTAAGTGCATTTGGGTCCTGGATTTGGAGGAAAAATACACACTAATTTGCAATTAGAAAATAGAAAATTAGATATTTTGGGTGATTGAACCATGAATATTGTTCCTATTATGGATATGATGAATCATGAAAGAAACAGAAGTGAGTTATCTTTGATAGTTTGTGTGTGACCACCTAATAAGTGCAGTTGGGTCCTGGATTTGGAGGGAAAATACACACTAATTTGCAATTAAAAATCAGAAAATCAGATATTTTTGGTGAATAGTTCATGAATGTTGTTCCTATTATGGATATGATGAATCATGAAAGAAACAGAAGTGAGTTATCTGTCATAGTTTGTGTGTCAGCACCTAGTAAGTGCATTTGGGTCCTGGATTTGGAGGAAAAATACACACTAATTTGCAATTAGAAAATAGAAAATTAGATATTTTGGGTGATTGAACCATGAATATTGTTCCTATTATGGATGTGATGAATCATGAAAGAAACAGAAGTGAGTTATCTTTGATAGTTAGTGTGTCAGCACCTAGTAAGTGCATTTGGGTCCTGGATTTGGAGGAAAAATACACACTAATTTGCAATTAGAAAATAGAAAATTAGATATTTTGGGTGATTGAACCATGAATATTGTTCCTATTATGGATATGATGAATCATGAAAGAAACAGAAGTGAGTTATCTTTGATAGTTAGTGTGTCAGCACCTAGTAAGTGCATTTGGGTCCTGGATTTGGAGGAAAAATACACACTAATTTGCAATTAGAAAATAGACAATTAGATATTTTGGGTGATTGAACCATGAATATTGTTCCTATTATGGATGTGATGAATCATGAAAGAAACAGAAGTGAGTTATCTTTGATAGTTTGTGTGTCAGCACCTAGTAAGTGCATTTGGGTCCTGGATTTGGAGGAAAAATACACACTAATTTGCAATTAGAAAATAGAAAATTAGATATTTTGGGTGATTGAACCATGAATATTGTTCCTATTATGGATATGATGAATCATGAAAGAAACAGAAGTGAGTTATCTGTCATGGTTAGTGTGTCAGCACCTAGTAAGTGCATTTGGGTCCTGGATTTGGAGGAAAAATACACACTAATTTGCAATTAGAAAATAGAAAATTAGATATTTTGGGTGATTGAACCATGAATATTGTTCCTATTATGGATATGATGAATCATGAAAGAAACAGAAGTGAGTTATCTGTCATGGTTAGTGTGTCAGCACCTAGTAAGTGCATTTGGGTCCTGGATTTGGAGGAAAAATACACACTAATTTGCAATTAGAAAATAGAAAATTAGATATTTTGGGTGATTGAACCATGAATATTGTTCCTATTATGGATGTGATGAATCATGAAAGAAACAGAAGTCAGTTATCTGTCATAGTTTGTGTGTCAGCACCTAGTAAGTGCATTTGGGTCCTGGATTTGGAGGAAAAATACACACTAATTTGCAATTAGAAAATAGAAAATTAGATATTTTGGGTGATTGAACCATGAATATTGTTCCTATTATGGATATGATGAATCATGAAAGAAACAGAAGTGAGTTATCTTTGATAGTTTGTGTGTGACCACCTAATAAGTGCAGTTGGGTCCTGGATTTGGAGGGAAAATACACACTAATTTGCAATTAAAAATCAGAAAATCAGATATTTTTGGTGAATAGTTCATGAATGTTGTTCCTATTATGGATATGATGAATCATGAAAGAAACAGAAGTGAGTTATCTGTCATAGTTTGTGTGTCAGCACCTAGTAAGTGCATTTGGGTCCTGGATTTGGAGGAAAAATACACACTAATTTGCAATTAGAAAATAGAAAATTAGATATTTTGGGTGATTGAACCATGAATATTGTTCCTATTATGGATGTGATGAATCATGAAAGAAACAGAAGTGAGTTATCTTTGATAGTTTGTGTGTCAGCACCTAGTAAGTGCATTTGGGTCCTGGATTTGGAGGAAAAATACACACTAATTTGCAATTAGAAAATAGAAAATTAGATATTTTGGGTGATTGAACCATGAATATTGTTCCTATTATGGATATGATGAATCATGAAAGAAACAGAAGTGAGTTATCTTTGATAGTTAGTGTGTCAGCACCTAGTAAGTGCATTTGGGTCCTGGATTTGGAGGAAAAATACACACTAATTTGCAATTAGAAAATAGAAAATTAGATATTTTGGGTGATTGAACCATGAATATTGTTCCTATTATGGATATGATGAATCATGAAAGAAACAGAAGTGAGTTATCTGTCATAGTTTGTGTGTCAGCACCTAGTAAGTGCATTTGGGTCCTGGATTTGGAGGAAAAATACACACTAATTTGCAATTAGAAAATAGAAAATTAGATATTTTGGGTGATTGAACCATGAATATTGTTCCTATTATGGATGTGATGAATCACAAATGAAACAGAAGTGAGTTATCTTTGATAGTTAGTGTGTCAGCACCTAGTAAGTGCATTTGGGTCCTGGATTTGGAGGAAAAATACACACTAATTTGCAATTAGAAAATAGACAATTAGATATTTTGGGTGATTGAACCATGAATATTGTTCCTATTGTGGATATGATGAATCATGAAAGAAACAGAAGTGAGTTATCTTTGATAGTTAGTGTGTCAGCACCTAGTAAGTGCATTTGGGTCCTGGATTTGGAGGAAAAATACACACTAATTTGCAATTAGAAAATAGAAAATTAGATATTTTGGGTGATTGAACCATGAATATTGTTCCTATTATGGATATGATGAATCATGAAAGAAACAGAAGTGAGTTATCTTTGATAGTTAGTGTGTCAGCACCTAGTAAGTGCATTTGGGTCCTGGATTTGGAGGAAAAATACACACTAATTTGCAATTAGAAAATAGAAAATTAGATATTTTGGGCGATTGAACCATGAATATTGTTCCTATTATGGATATGATGAATCACGAATGAAACAGAAGTGAGTTATCTTTGATAGTTAGTGTGTCAGCACCTAGTAAGTGCATTTGGGTCCTGGATTTGGAGGAAAAATACACACTAATTTGCAATTAGAAAATAGACAATTAGATACTTTGGGTGATTGAACCATGAATATTGTTCCTATTATGGATATGATGAATCATGAAAGAAACAGAAGTGAGTTATCTTTGATAGTTAGTGTGTCAGCACCTAGTAAGTGCATTTGGGTCCTGGATTTGGAGGAAAAATACACACTAATTTGCAATTAGAAAATAGAAAATTAGATATTTTGGGTGATTGAACCATGAATATTGTTCCTATTATGGATGTGATGAATCATGAAAGAAACAGAAGTGAGTTATCTGTCATAGTTAGTGTGTCAGCACCTAGTAAGTGCATTTGGGTCCTGGATTTGGAGGAAAAATACACACTAATTTGCAATTAGAAAATAGAAAATTAGATATTTTGGGTGATTGAACCATGAATATTGTTCCTATTATGGATATGATGAATCATGAAAGAAACAGAAGTGAGTTATCTGTCATAGTTTGTGTGTCAGCACCTAGTAAGTGCATTTGGGTCCTGGATTTGGAGGAAAAATACACACTAATTTGCAATTAGAAAATAGAAAATTAGATATTTTGGGTGATTGAACCATGAATATTGTTCCTATTATGGATATGATGAATCATGAAAGAAACAGAAGTGAGTTATCTGTCATAGTTTGTGTGTCAGCACCTAGTAAGTGCATTTGGGTCCTGGATTTGGAGGAAAAATACACACTAATTTGCAATTAGAAAATAGAAAATTAGATATTTTGGGCGATTGAACCATGAATATTGTTCCTATTATGGATATGATGAATCATGAAAGAAACAGAAGTCAGTTATCTGTCATAGTTTCTGTGTCAGCACCTAATTAGTGTATTTGGGTACTAAGAATTTTAGACGACAAAATGTGACATGGTGAGACCAATCTTGCTACTGCCATAACTTTGGTTCCAGAGGGAGTTACAACATTCTACAGGTATCAGCGCCCATCTACATGCAATGTAGACGCCAATCGAGCTATCTATCGATTCAAACGAGTGGGAGGGGGGCTCTCGCTACAAAAATTCGTGTAAATTATGTAAGCATTTTCAACAACACTACAATGTGACATGGTGAGACCAATCTTGCTACTGCCATAACTTTGGTTCCAGAGGGAGTTACAACATTCTACAGGTATCAGCGCCCATCTACATGCAATGTAGACGCCAATCGAGCTATCTATCGATTCAAACGAGTGGGAGGGGGGCTCTCGCTACAAAAATTCGTGTAAATTATGTAAGCATTTTCAACAACACTACAATGTGACATGGTGAGACCAATCTTGCTACTGCCATAACTTTGGTTCCAGAGGGAGTTACAACATTCTACAGGTATCAGCGCCCATCTACATGCAATGTAGACGCCAATCGAGCTATCTATCGATTCAAACGAGTGGGAGGGGGGCTCTCGCTACAAAAATTCGTGTAAATTATGTAAGCATTTTCAACAACACTACAATGTGACATGGTGAGACCAATCTTGCTACTGCCATAACTTTGGTTCCAGAGGGAGTTACAACATTCTACAGGTATCAGCGCCCATCTACATGCAATGTAGATGCCAATCGATCTACCTATCGATTCAGCGAACCGGCAGGGGGGCGCTCGCTACCACGTTTCGTGTGCACCATACAACAATTTTCAAGAACAAAATGTTGCATGGGGAGACCAATCTTGCTAGTGGCATAACTTTGGTTCTAGAGGGAGTTAGAACATCCTAGAGGTATCAGTCCCCATCTACACGACTCGTAGATGCCAATCGACCTATCTATCGATTCAGCGAACCGGCAGGGGGGCTCTCGCTATAAAAATTCGTGTGCACGAAAATTAGTTCTTATCCATCTTCTGTTTCAAATTTCATCTTTGCATTTTCTGCAATAGCCTTTGGAGCAGAAGCTGCATCCTCATGCAACTCTATTTTCTCGTGGTCATAGCAATCCTCTGCAAGCTTTCTCTCTCTCTTTCCTCCCTGGTCACTCTTTGGAATATATCTCCTTCCCTTCCTATCGCCAATACCATCAACAGCTAGTCCTTCATGTTCAGCAATAACATGGAAGGATCTGAGAACCTTGTTGATATCCTTTGCAATAATTTCAGACCGTGGATGGATTGTCCAAACTCTCTTGTATGCACTGGAAAGAGCAGAAGGTGTAGCCTTTGAGAACTTCTTGTCATCTGGTAGATTTGGCGACAGATGGACATGTATGTCAACGGCACGATGGAGTTGACTGAATAGTGACGTGTCAAGGGGGTTTGCTTCTGGCCTGTTACCAACTGGGCGATCACTGTAGCGAGCAAGACGCCCACCAACACCACCAGACGGGCCCATAAGGTCGTGCTCTGGCAAAATCCAACGATTATAATATCCCTTTTCTTTCATGTATGCAACGGTGTTCGCAGAGGTCATGAGCGAAAGTGCGTCATGGAAAAGGAAGCCGGAGTCACCCATCACTTTTCGGGTTTCTTCAAACATGTAGTCGATTAGGTCAGTGACACAAACTTGACCCGTCATACAGACTTTGTCAATCTCAGTCTCCCACAAGTCACCATACCGGGACTGATACGGATTGTCAGCAAGTCGATGATCAATGGGACTTGGAGGATCTCCGTCCAGACACTCATCCGCTGCCTTGATAAATTCGGTAAGCCCCTTCTGGGAAATACCACGAGAAGCAACAATGATTGCATTGATCCTGTCAGCGTTTCCGGCCAGAGCCTTCATATCCTTCACCAAAGCAATACCCTGAAGCTGGAGCTTGTCAAACGTTTTCTGCTTTAGCCTCGGAATGACTTGGATGGAATCGTTTTCATAGATAGCACCAGCTGGACGAGGATCTTCAATCCAAACACTTGAGGGAGTGCCTGTTGCAAAAAGAGAAGAAAAAAAATGCAGTGAGTGTTCAAGCTTGATCAGACTGATACGAAAAAACACATTGAACAAAAAAATTCACCTTTCTTCGACCTTGCAAAAGCAATTGCTTGGAGTCTCAGTCTGTTACGATCTACACGAGTGATCAGTCGCTTCTCCGTGTACTCAAATACTTGATCAATCCTGTGACCGTTCCCAGCAGCATCCATCCAAACACCAAATGCAAACCTGGCCTCCTTTTCATATTTAACTTGAAGCACTGTTTTGCGAACACCATAAGTACCGTTGGGATCCAGCTTTCCATTTTCATCACGTTTGAAACTAATGCAAACATCTTCCTTGCCAGCACCAATGCGACTTCCACTAGCCCCTATATGTGCCTTCTTATGCATCTCGTCAAACCAGCAAATGTTTGACAACGATAAAGGCGTCAATAAAGACACATCATAACAAGCAGGAGGGTTGTCAACATCATATGCATCGCCAAGCAGCTTGGGGAACATTGGATGACTGAATGTGACTTGCCCAAACCGTAATAGCAACTGTGCCACCCATCGGAATGATGCTCGGCACCATGCATGGTCTTTATTTTTGCTACCCTGCTTACCTTTCTTGACTGACTTCATCTGAGGCTTCAGCCTATACATACAACCTCTGACAGCAGAATACGTGAGGGAGGGTAAATTACTTGTCTGTCTATACTGATTAACAATGTAGGTTGACATTGCAATTGAATTACCAGACTCAAGTGAATCTGCAATGATTTCAGCTTCAATACTCTTCAGATCGATTAGAGGAGGCCTACCAGCTGCTTTGTGATTGCCTTCTCCAGTATACTCTACCTTTTGCTCTTGACATAGTAAAACGTCTCTGCACACCTGACGAACGGTCTCATGGAATGATCTTCTGTGAGCCTGTTGAAAGCCAGCAGCAATAGTTGTGATGGTCTTCAATTTTGTCCACAAAGACTCCGGAGGACTGTCCAGCACAAATTCAAAATGAACTGCAATTGCACCTCTGATATGTTTAGATGAAGATGCTGACTTATGTAGTGGCAATTCCCAATAGTCTTCTGGATCAAACAATTCTTCCTCATCCTCATCCTCATCCTCATCTTCTGCATAGTTCACCAGAGGGGACCTTGCTGGTAGTTTAGAGTCCTCTTGTGGCAACACCACAGCAGCAGCAGCAGCAGCAGCAGCCTCCATTTCTTCCTTCAATTTGTTTTGCTCACGCACAAGCAAAGTACTTTTCCTCACTTGTTTCCTCTTCTTTGCCGTGGCTCCACTTCCTCTTCTTTTCTTGGGCGGCATGGTGGTAGTATTTCCAATCCAACTTGTGCAGAATGGTACGATTTGTACAGAGTGCCGTCGGAACTGAAATGCTGCTCTTTGTTTCGCTCGACCGTTCGATAGTATTTCCAATCGGGAATGTGCTGAGTAGTACAGAATGTACACAGCGCCGTCGGAACTGAAAAACTGTAAACGTTTCGGTTGCTTGCACTCCCTGCCTTGTTTCGCGTTCGACCGATAGTATTTCCAATCGGGCTTTTCCAGAGAAGTACAGAATGTACACAGCGTCGTCGGAACTGAAATACTTCTTACAGTTGATCGGTGGTATCGGTATCAACTCCCTTGCTTGTTTCGCTCGACCCCGAAGTTCGATAGTATTTCCAATCGGGCTTTTCCAGAGAAGTACAGAATGTACACAGGGTCGTCGGAACTGAAAAACTGTAAACGTTTCGGTTGCTTGCACTCCCTGCCTTGTTTCGCGTTTGACCGAAGTTCGATAGTATCGACCGAAGTTCGATAGTATTTCCAATCCAACTTCTCGTTAATGGTAGGATTTGTACACAGCGACGTCGGAACTGAAGAACTTGTGACAGTCACGGTTTCTGCCTTGGACACTACCGGTAGCTCGACCGGAAGTTCGATAGTATTTCCAATCCGGCTTTTGCTGAGTAGTACAAAATGTACAGAAACGGGCCGGAAAAGAAATACTTGTGACAGTTGGTTCCTGCTACGTAGCCGTTTCGATTGCAGCCGTTTCGGTTGCTCGCTTTGCTAGTAGCCGTTTGCCTTCTTGCAATGTCGTTCTGAAGTCTTTCAGATCGGACTTGCCGTTATTAGTAGGGATTCCACACGAGAGAGTCAGAACAGACTAACTCCAGATGATCATTGGGAATTACTCCTAAGTGGTATCATACCATTCATAGATACAGCAATATGGATAGACGATTTGAATTGATATTTCTTACACGTGGAGTATTTTTTTAACGGTTCAATGGCTTCTGAGTGGCTGGGCGTGCGCGCGGAGTCTCCAAATTGTTGAAAATAGAACATAAAGAACATGAAAACTCTCATTATTTTTTTATATTCATATCCAGTAATGAAGATAAAGTTTTTTATATATCATGTCCGTTTAACTCCGAAAGAAACAGAAACAAACAGCAGATTCGTGTTCGTCTTCTCATAAGCTTTCCAACGGTATATGGGTTAATAGGCTTAGCACATGATCCCGCAAAGATAGCTTTTTCCGTTGCATGCATAATTCATGACGGTACGGTAGTATTATTTATTGGAAGCTGACAAATTTACAATTGTGCAACTAAACATGGAACAGCTTCAATAATAAAATTACACATAATAGAAAAATAATAGGCGTGTACAAGAATGTGTGCATAGCATGCGTAGCTGGCGACTGAGCAATAATGGTTTTGCCCATACAGAGAATTGAGCTTTTTATCAAGTTTCTCACTACATGAACCCCCCAAGTTCTTTTCATGAACTGCATATAATTTTACTACTTAGAGTGAAACCATGGGGGAGGACAGGAAATGCTTTCTGTGAGTCAAACAAAGACCAGCAATCAAGCAAGGTGATACAAATAACATCTGTGGCACCTTTCCAACATGTACCAGGTGCTCTTTTCAGAATTTGTCCGTATGACACTTTCTCACTTACACACATTATATTCATACATACAATACATACATACATATCATATGTGCCATTGACACATTTGGTTCCTCCTCACAGGAACACTTTGTTTCTCAATGGAACACTACATTCCTTGATGTAACACATTTAGCTTAGTTCAATGGACATGATCAGTAAGTTGCTCCATCGTCTCACTTTCTATTTTAACATTAGATTACATCTTAGAGAGTCACTCCCAGAGGTTATGAGCCCCACATGACAATGCCAACTATCTACGATCTTGACACTGTCCGGTGGTACATACAACATGTATGTATGTATGTATTGTATGTATGAATATAGTGTGTGTAAGTGAGAAAGTGTCATACGGACAACAATTGGAGGATAGTACATGCCAGTCACCAGTACTGATAGAAAACACTGATGCAAAAGAAATTTTGACAAAGAGGATACTATAGCATGGAAAAGACAGAAGAGATTGAATAGGAGCAACCTAGCAGATCAGAAAAATAACATACTACTACGTCTCACTTTGTTGTTGTCAACACTACTACTACTACTAGTAGTAGTACTAGTAATAGTGCTGCTGTTGCTGCTGTTTCTACCGGTGTGACGGTACAGCTATTTCTTCCCTGGTGAAACAAAAATCAATACACCAAGGACGTGACCAGCATCATTAACTTGTAGCAATAGAAGACTAATAGAGGGACAAGAAGGTCAGTCCATTTAGAACTCCGTCCTTCTGTTGGTAAAAAAATTAGTGACTACAGATGGCATGGTGTCAAAAGATTCTTAGCTTTGCGCACACTTGCGACAATTTTTTTGCCTGTAGTGGAACGAAGTCCACGATTGGAATGATTGGAAGCGAAGTCATGTTGGTGTTTCAGTCTGTCGTATCGACAGTCTGTCGTATCGACCGATTGATTCATTCAGTCGAGTAAATAAACATAATATGGGTATCTCTGTCAGAAACCGATACTCAAATACCTAACCTACCATACTGTACCGTACGGCGACTGATTACAACTACTTTGAAGTGTTGTTGTGAAGTGACCACAGTATCTGCTCGGTGTTTCGAAAGACATCCCAAGGCTACCGCAACAACAGTACCTAGGTACCATAGGATATTGAATATCTGATTGATGCCACACAGGAACATCTACTACTTGTGAGATAAACATGAAACGAAAGACGGCATCAGAAAACGAAGAGGATCGACAAGATGGAAAGGAAGAGGATCGACAAGATGAAAAGGAAGTGGATCAGGACAATTTGTACGCTCCCGAGTCAGTAAAACCAGAATACCTTGAATTACCACAAGAATTAAAAGACATCGATTTTCAAGTCGATGGGGCCGCTGCATGGGGAAAGTATGCACCCTACAATCCAGAACGCCAACTGCCCATCATTCCATTGGACGAAGAACCTGTTTTCAGCGAGGAGAGCCCCGCTCTTTGTTTCCATATCAATGGAATCGATGGGCGGGCTCGAGCTGCCACGGTGCACTTTCCAAATCGGGGACCTCCGGTTCCGACGCCTCGGTTCATGCCGGTAGGGACAAAGGGAACTCTCAAGGGAGTTCTTCCGGACGAGATTGCAGACATGAAGTGCCCTATCATCCTGGCGAACACCTACCACCTGGAACTTCAACCGGGAACAGAATTGATCGACAGCGTATTCAACGGCCTCCACAATTTTATGGGAGGAACTGTATCGTCGTCGCAATTATCGAAGACAAATGCTGATGGCACAGATTCCAACACCAATTCCAACAATGGTGGCAAACGCCAACGAAGGCTGTACAATTTGCTTACTGATTCTGGCGGATTTCAGATGGTATCTCTCGCATCTTTGTCGGTAGTTACGGAAAAAGCTGTCGTCTTCAAGTCTCCCTATACCGGAAAACCAATGATGCTACGGCCTGAAGATTCAATTCGTTGCCAGAACGATATTGGTGCCGATATTATCATGCAGTTGGACGATGTTATCTCCTCGGTTTCTGTCGACAACGGGCGCTTCAAAGTTGCTACTCTTCGGACGCTGCGATGGTACGATCGATGTGTGAAAGCTCATCGAGCTCCCGAACGCCAGAATCTCTTTCCAATTATGCAGGGGCACTTGGATGTGTCAAAAGGTGGACTGCGCGAATTGTGTTTGGCGGGATTCAAATATCGAGATCAATCGAGCAACAGCCCAAAGAACGACAGAATCTCGACAGAAAAGGAACAAATAGATGGTCAGGTCGAGACAACATGGGTCGCCCAACGAAGGATCCCGGGGTTTGCCATTGGTGGGTTGGCAGGTGGGGAAACCAAGGAAGACTTTTGGAAAGTTGTGGACCACGCATGCAGACACCTCCCGGATGATCGCCCGAGGTATCTCATGGGAGTTGGGTATCCCCTCGATCTAGTCGTGTGCACGGCTCTCGGAGTAGATATGTACGATTGTGTCTATCCAACTCGAACAGCACGATTTGGTGTGGCATTGGTAGACGAGGGGCTAATAAAGTTGAAGCGACACGAATTTGCTCCGGGAAATTTGATTGAAAACAGCAACATTCCCATCGATGCGAACTGTCCCTGCGAAGCATGCTCTCGTGGGGTAACCCGGGGACGACTGCATGCGTTGCTGAAGGCCAACAACCCCATCGCTGGTCAGTTGATAACACAACACAACGTCACGTACATGATGGGTCTCGTCACCCGCATGAGGAATGCTATACTCCAAAAGGAATTCCCACTTTTTGTACGAGAGTTTATGACAAAACACTTTGCTGGTGAAGACAACGACAATGGGCAGATGCCAGACTGGGTGAAAAATGCTTTGAATGCAGCAGGCATTTCATTGGAAAATTAAGGCTACGATTGAGATGCAATATATCGCACAAAAATTTAAATGTAATTGAGCCATGACGGCGTTTGTTGTCTTTCAAATCATTGCCATCAGCTTTCGTATTTTGGCCACGAATGGCAACGAGCATTTTTAATTGCTCGTTCAAAGCAGGTCAGCCTAGCTATTCCTCGTAGGTAACCCATTTTTTCAATCGCGAGATCACGAAAGGTTGAGACCTTTTTGCTTTTTTCCGCTAAATTTGTAAATTTACGAATTCGTCAATTAGAAAACGTTGGATTGAACAGGAAGGGGACAATTTGCTGCAGCCGAATACTGTATTCATATCGCGAAATAATCGTGACAGCAAGCTCCTGCAAACAGAGAGATTGGATTACGAAAGATTGCCGTGATTCGTATCCTTTCAAATATAGTATGGCTACACGGTAGACGAATCCGATAATGTGTCAACCCCACATCGCATCGCATCACATCACATCGCATCACATCAACCGCACGCTTGATTGACTAAAATCGAAGTGCCACCTGGTTTCTCTTCTTTCATCTTTGCCTGAATACAAGGTACCACACACAAACTCTTGTACCTTTGTATCAACTCATGCCGTTCACAATATCAATCAAGTCGAACTTGGGCGCTATTCCCCACATCCATTTTCGATGTTGAATAGTCCTGTTATACTCGCATATTTTTCAAATGGCAAACATCAGGTCAAACGGCATTTGCCATAATATTGTTCTGTACATCATCACATATCGAGTATTCCTCGTGAGAGATGCATTTTTGTGCCGTGAAAGAAATAGGTTTTCAAAGAAGTCAAGACAAAGTAGTGGTACCGGTACCGTGCATTACCAGGAGTGGACGTTGTAAGATCTTACCAGTGCAGTCGAGACGACGTAGAGGTATGATAAAGGTTTGGTGTGGTATTGGGGTATGCTGTTTGTTCGATAGTAATGGCCCAAACCAGGTTTTTCTTGAAGCGTCGCCAATTTGACAAAAATCATTCCAAATCCCCCGAGTGTCAGAATACGAACCGGTATTCCATACCGGTTCGTGCCTGTAAATTTACCCAAAGCCGCCTCAAACCTCATGTGCTACGAATGAATTGACATAATTGTATTGCCTTTCCTATCGTCCGCATACTATTTCACCGTTCACCCTGCACCGGACCAGGGCAATTGTCACATGCACACCAAGTACTAGGGGACGAAGAGTTGGCCTTGACCAGATTGCAAAAATTATTAACTGAATTGCCATGTTAAATGTGTAAAGTGGGTCTTCGCCATAATAAAGCTAAATTTCTTCTCAATATCCGAGCATGCCGCCTGCAGTATACGACTAAAAGGCCATGAAGACTTTGGCGAATTTACAATACATTGCCATTTGTCACGACCTATGGGTTCGTAGTACATTACGGAAGGACTTACGGTACGAGTAGGGTAATACCGTACTGCTCACGAGACAAGATATAACGGGACATGGACTTTTTTATTCTTCCGCTTCGGGGCACGCGGCGGGGACTGTTCTTAGTGATGACAGGATTTCAGGTTAACTCCGTGACAACCGTTTTCGTGCGTACGGTAGCCATAGTCTTATTAATTTGAATCGACCACAAGAAAGACAGATTCCGTCTTCAACCTATCAACCATACTTCAACGCAACATGAAGCTCCACGTTATCTATGCTGCATGCTTTTTGGCGCTGTTTACAGTATCAGACGCTCAACCTGGACAGCCAGAAGACAAAGAGGATATCCCAGCCGATGGGGAGTGTTCACCGGTGGAGGATATTGTGGATGGCGAGCCTTGTGGACAATTCATTCCCGCTGATTCCCAGGAAGCATCCTGTTTCATAAGTGAAACCGAACAGTGCAACTGCGCCGGTCAAGGCGATCCCAATCCTGTGTGGGTTTGCCGTAACATCGACGGCGAGGACATCGCTCCAGTTGTTGATCCGATTGGTACGGACTCTCCCGTGGCATTAAACAATGAAACTGTAACTGCTTCCCCTACCACAACCCCTAGCAGCGGCGGAGGCGGTTGTCCACCGGTGGAAGAGATTGTGGACGGCGAGCCTTGTGGGCAATTTATTCCTGCTGATTCCGAGGAAGCATCCTGTTTTACAAGTGGAACCGAACAGTGCAACTGCGCCGGTCAAGGCGATCCCAATCCTGTGTGGGCTTGCCGTAACATCGGAGATGAAGTCACCAATGCACCTGAGCCAGATCAAAAATGTACCGGCAAACCCTGTGATCCTAGCCTCGGGGACCAATGTACCTGCCGAGCGAGCCTGGAGTGTAGACAACGACAACCTGGTGTTTATCAGTGTTCGCAGGTTTCAAGGACAGAAAGGAACCGACTCTCAAGTGAAAGCTTTGGCGGTGCTGCTGGTCGAGACAGAAGAAATCGACAGGGAATTCTATCGTTTTAGGAATGTCACCGGAACACGACAAACCCCGAATCGAGAAAACGGTGGAAGTATATGTTGTATTGGAAGAAATTAATGTTTGCTAAATTTGTTGCATGGCCGTCATAATTTCCATCTTAACTTTCAAACATTGCATTTGACCGCTAGTATTTTCTTCACATTAGTAGTTTGGGAGTTTTCACAACTCTAAAGAGACTGCGAGGACTCTATGCTACCTTACCATACCAAGTACGACGGAGAGAGCAATCATCTTGCTTTGAGTTTAAGATGCGACGACGACAGGATGCAAGTCAATCAAAACATCGTCTCATTAAATTACGTTACATTAAGAAAAAATTCCGAAAGAGGGTATTTTATTGCTTTGATTATAACATTATGATAGCCTACTTATTTACCCACTGTTTTGTACCTGTTTAATAGTTGTAAATAATCCCATCGTCGTATGATTTCTGCTGTACATTACCGGTACCTCAAAATAGATAGAAGTAATAATTTTTTTAGAAGGAGGATTGAAATGAGTAGCACTTACAACGCCTTCTTATACCTTGCGAAGTTGCAGAAGGAAGTGGGATCGTTTCGTTCACAAAATTTGTTGTTTCAAGCCGCACAGAACGGGACGGTTCCAGTTATTTCATTGTCTTCCATGTCCACCATCCTATTCCTACCCCCATTATTACGCAAACAAAGTCGATAGCTAAGACTGGTATTCCTTGAAATTGTTCGGTCAAAGAAGCCCCCGGGAAATCCATATTAACTTTGATTAGTGTAATCAGAGCATCAGAAAACCCTTTCCCAAAAAGGACGAGGCTCACTGCCAATAACGGAAATTTCAATGGATATTTACTCTCATTTTCGAGTCTCTTTATCATGTCTGAACTCGAGTTCTCTTCTTGAATGTTTTTGTTGATCAATTCCCGTTCGCGATCAATCCAGTCGATTGGCATTCCTTCCAACGGGCATTGAATACGATTTTCGATAATGTTGGCGACAAGTTCTATTCGAATCGAATCTACTTCTTTGCGTTTGTATCCGAGCTCCTCAACCAATATTCGTCTATTTTCTCGAGTTATCATGAACACCTGTGTGGAGGGAGCATCGGTCTCTATCAATGGCACGCCATCGTTTAGCTCGGCACCACCAGCATTGTTTTTCGAAGAAGAAGATGCAGGTCCCAACGCCTTTACATCGGAGGCTCCCTCTGAATTTTCTTGGATATCGATGTTCTCACCGGCGAAACGGACAAAAGGAGAGTTGCTCCTTGTCGTTGGCTGTCGCCGGAGATGGCGGTCATTGCGAAGAATCGGTGAACGAGTCCCACTAAATGCGCTGGAATTCGAAGCTAGCGAAAGCAATGCTACTGCAACTATGGGGATCATCGTTCCAGCTGTGTTGGATAAAGAACGATCTTCCTGTATTCTATCGACAGCAAAAGTTGTTTATCTTTCCCGATGGTTCTATTACGAATTACGGAGTACGGTACTCAAACTCGTACTTCGTACCGGTACGGATAGCAGTAAAAGTATTTTTGAAGTATTTATTTTTTCATCACATCATGGTCGAATCAGCGTCATGCGTTGTTCAATGTTCTGTAACGTGTTGGCGGCAACTTTCTCAGGTTGTAAATTCGGACTATTTATGGATACGTTTCGTGCGTCAATACTACCGTACACATGGCAGACGATGTACTGTAACAGATCAAGGGTAATTGAATACTTCGTATTTTGTTTCATTTTTAGTGCGTGCGTAGATTCAGTAGATTTTCTACGTTTGTCACATCCAACATGCCATTCACTCACCATAGTCACGCCCTCTTGTGGCCATCAACTTCAAATTTGGCCACTTTTTCGATACGATTGTTCCCGTGTAGTACCAGTATCAGAAAAAGATACGACGGACGTAGCAGGGATTCGGGGTTGGGGCGGGTACTAACCGATACAGGTTTTCTTTTGAATTATTGTAGTCCCAGGTACGACCCATTGCAACACATGTCGCACGGTGTTGCAGCTGGTGAACACAGATAATCATCGTTTACCATTTTGTCAATGGAGGTAATGACTTCGCTTCGGAAAAATTAAAATAGATCACACCGGCTATGCGACTTCTACTAGTACCTTTCATACTCCTGTCGAGTTTGGGTCCTTCGAGTGCAGATCACCGTGTCAGAAAAGTGCTACAGAGCAGGGATTCGGATGGCAGCGGCAGCAACACTCCATTCCGCGACAAAGTCGATACAGTGCTCGAGACAAGTGAATTATTCCAGGAAAATAGAAAACTACAGACCGGTGCCGGCACCCGCAATTGCAATGAAGAGTTTTCTACAGTGACAATCGACGAGGTTGGATCGATCTTTGACCTTCTCATGGACTCAATTGATCCACTGGATTCAAATTTCACGACCGAAGCCGTTAATCTCACGATGAAATATGATGTCAAAGTAAGCAAGGTTTGCCTGAAGTGTTCACAAATGGGACTCGAAGACCTAGAGACTGAAGCCTTGATGAACACATCACCATATGGGTTTCGGTCGTATTGCTCGGACGATGAATATGGATGGCAAGCGACACACAGTGCATTAGTATTTTCGCCAGTTGAGCCTTCAACAGGGGACCTTCTAACGGGGGAACTCAGGGGTTTTCTAGTTGGTCACGACACTGCAATCGATGTTGATTCTGGTCCAACCGATATATGGCCCGATGATATCCCCTCAATGTTGAATGAAAATACGCTAAATGATGCAGAAAAGACTTTGTTGTTTCAATCATTTGCGTCCGCGTTGGTAGCTGCCACCTCGGGAGCAGTGGCTTTGATGCCAGATTACATTGGATACGGCGAGTCAAAAGACTACGATCGTGCGTACCTTTCACCCATGGTTTACGAACAAGCGGCGGTAGTAAGCTATGCTGCTGCAAAACGCTATATTTCTTCCACTAGTTTGGGATGCACGGCACTTTCAGACGTAGCAAGCATTACGGGGTACGGAGAAGGGGGTTATTTTACTGTCCGCGGAGGATTGGCACTCGATCAAAATGGAGTGACAGTATTATCTTCGCGACCAGGAGGAACTCCATTTGATCTTGATTCTCAGCTTGGTTTCTCATTCCGGTTTGAACAAGATGAATCGACAGCCTTGGATCTTCTTCTCGCCTTCTTTGGCTATGCGTACTCGAATGATTTCTCGTTCTTGTCAAATTCGGACGGTGATCAGCATGCACTGGATTGGTCTTGGATGGAACAAACCGATGCGCAGAAGAACGTGCTCAGTTGGTTTGATTCACCGCAGCCAATAACCAAAGACGATATACTTGCGTTGTTACCAGCCAATATTAACGATCTATTCAATCCAGCCTTTATTCAATTGTACCTTGAATCAAGATACGAAGGGTATCCAAAGAATGCTTGTAGATCGGGAACATTTGTCTCGAATTCTATCAGAAGCCTTTGCGACTCCATCCTGGACGCAAGTCTATGGAATATCCTCATGACCAATACTGCATTTCCCGTCTCTATCTGCCATAGCCCACAAGACGAAATCATTGGCTTTGAAAATGTGCCAGATCCATCGACGCTTCCACCGAATGTTAGATTCTACGGCAACAATATTGACAGTTTGAATCCCCGCGGAGGTCACTATGAATCAATGTTTTTATGTGCATTGGATCCAATCATTCAAATTACCTCGCATTCCGACAATGGTGACAAAGCGGCCTCTCCCGTCTTTCGTCAACCCCTAACTAATTCTCCCCCGCAATGCCATACTGAAATCGTCAACAATGAGTGCAGCGAGTTGCACCAAGTATGCGAAGGTACCCAAGATTGCTGCAACAACTTGACGTGTAAGACTCGATTAGTCACCGGCGGTAAACTTTTCAAAATATGTTCGCCACCGAATAGAGACACCATAAGGACAAGCATTGCCGAAGTGGGTGTTGGTGGGTCGAGACGAAAGAAAGTCAAACTACCGAATGGTGCATAGCCGTATTCCATGTCTTTCGTCAAACACAATTTTTTTATCGGCTCAGGTCTGAACCATCTGTATTTGCTATTTACTTTTAGAAATAATGTTTCAAAAAAGGATAAGTTCAAAACAATTTGATACTCGTTGAGTATTGTAACTATGTTCGGACACTAAATGAATTTCGTTCTACGTAATAGTGTAGCAAGCATTCGGGAGTGGTCTATTCTATTTTCAAACAGGAGAAGTCAGCATTCGGGTTAGAGCAAATCGATCCGAGAGACGGTGCCCTGATGAGTCGGAACCAAAAGAAATCATGCATGCACATCGTCCATGCAATGGCGTGAAAACCAATGGTATTGATGCATGTTGGAAATTGATAGCGATAGCTGTTTCTCCGCTGACGCAACATCTGTCTTTCGCGTGATATCAAGTCATGTGTGTTAGGTAGATATATTTCGCATCTTTATATCGAAACGTCATCGTATTCGTCTTCCAACAACGAAGCATGTTCCGCATTAGCAGCACGTTCTCCGCTGGTCAGCATGCGATCGGTATTGGTATTGCTTATGTTTCCCTTTTGAATCTCTTTGTTCTGGGCCACATTCGCACCGACGTAGGCAGCGTAGACAGGGATCGGGTTCCCTACAAGTACGCTTGCACCTAAAGCAGGAACAATCCACCTCAACATCTTTTTCGATTGCTTGGCTTCACGTTTTACGGCGTATTGGTACAACGGTTGCAACAGGTCATCCAACTCGGTTTTCCGATCCAAACCTTGGTCGCTGGCGTATCGCAAGACGCACTGCGAGATTTTTTGGCAAAGAACTGGAGGTATTTCGCTGTCGTGGCTCCATTCCTCCGCCGCGAGAGCGAGAATCGCCGTGAGCTGTGCGTAGGAGACTTCGTACTCGGACACACTTTTTCCTCTCTGGGGTCGAACGTAGAAATAAGTGGTATAGTTCTCTTCGTCGATTGCCTCTAGCACTGTTTTCTCGGGGAAAATCTCCGGTTCCCGGACCATCGTATATAACAGAGAGTGTTCAATTCTCGTCACAAAACCATTCGGTGGATAATCGAAGGTGCTGGCGTTCACCTCGAGTTGGCTGTCGGCAATCGCCGCTGTTCCGACAGAATCTCGATCCCGGACTCGCTTCTTTTGCTCTGATTTGCTGCTGCGTTTCAGAAACATAGTCTAATTTGTTCTTTCTCCTACTACCGAAAGTTTCTGCTTCTAGCCTCGGTCAATGAGTGGTAGTTGCAAGAATGTTTTCATACCAATGTTATTTGAATTTTTGCCACCGTCATTGTCCCGTAATTACGAGTATGCCGTTGTAATCGAGAGTAAGATCTTACTCATACCGTACGAGTGCGGTAACTAACAACGAACCTATCGAAGAAAAAAATCAACAATAATTGTTGAGATGAATGAACAAAAAAATATTGCCGTTACTTTTTCGGCAGTCCAGTCTTGGGAAAGGAAATACGATACAAATTTCAGTACGGTACTTCGTATTGTTTTTTCGTGATGCAGTAATAGTACCGGTATCAATAATGAATAACACTGGGTGCTAAAAACAAGCAAAATACCGAATTTTAAATTGCCCTTTAATCAAGCTGCGAACAACAAGTTTCGATTCGATCTTTCTCATTATTACTGATCAGTTCGACAGGAAGACCAACCGATGCGAGGAAGAAGGTATTGATATTCGTCTATCTGTGCTCCCCAAGATCTTACTCCCATAGATCAGAGATCGATTTTCTCCTGCTCCTCTTTTTCCCGCTGAAACCTAAGCGACGCTCAGCGATGGCATGCCTGACAACGGTCAATGACATTGTCCAAGCTCTGTTTCTCAGGGAGGTGGATGCGCCGTATGGAATCCGTGAGGCCCAATATCGTGAAACCCAAACACACTCAACCGTTCTCGAACTATTTTCGAATGCGTTTTGCTTCTACGAAATGCGAATGGAACTGGTCGTCACATTGATTCCGACATTCATGCCGTCATTGCGCTATTCTGCTTAAAAAGAAAGACTTCGTACATAACAAGTGACACGCCAATCATGGCGCTTGTGTTCATTTTATGGCTATTTTACAATTGGTTTCCTCCCTTGGTGTGCTTGTGCATGCGGGATAGCAAGTCGTAGCTATCGGACGTGGCAGCATGGTGCAGCAGGGTTTTTCGTTCCACAACGTATTCTCCCTTTATTATACCGACGGTGTTGTCTCGCAAGTCTTGCGGAATGGTCGAATCCAGCAACGCAGAGAAAAAGTTCTTTTTCTGAACGGCAGTTCTGCCCGAAGACGCTTGTTCTGAGTCTCCCTCTCCGTAATCGCTGTAATCATCGTCGTCGTCATCATCATCGTCGTCGTCGTTGGTATAGGTCGAGTCGTCGTGGGAACTTCCATTGTCATCGTCCTCGCCGTCTTCTCGAAGCAAGGGGTATTGTTCCACGTCTTCTTCCTTTAGGTTGTCCAACGGATGTACCCTCAGGTCGTCCTCGTCACCCACAGAGTCCCTTCGGATGGCGTTCGTACCAAAGGGATCGTGGTGATGGCTGTTGCTGTGGTTGTACTCTCGTTGGGTACTGCCGACCGGAAAGAGTTCAATGTCCACCGACTCTCTCGAGGTGTTTGTTGTCCCGCTCCACGTACTCTTGTTGTCGTATTCCTTCCATTTCCGACCGAGGCGCTTGTTCCAGTTTTTGTTGGGCATTTGGTTGAGGGCTCTCGCTCGTGCTTCCACTGCCTCGGGCGAGTACTCGCTGTGTGGAAAGACAAAAATGTGGACAATGGCAAAGATAAACATTTCGATGCAAATCAAATAGTCCTGTAGTGCCTTGGCGACATCCTCGGGGGAGTATTCGATGATCCCGGCCGATACCGGATCGGAGGGCGACATCCAAAAGGCGTTTCCGCCGTGCTCGTCGAGCGCGGCGGCGTCCTCTCCGGAGAGGGGAACGCTCCAGTCGGGTTCGGTCCGCACCCCGCCCAGATCCAGGTCGTCTCCATCGACGCCGCCGCCAGCAAAGAGTTTCGCTTCGGTCGAAATGTAGTGGGGTATCAATTGCATCTGGTAGAGAATGCTGATAAAGAGCGATTGCCACCACGTAAAAAAGACCAGCATCTTGACCGACAAGAATTTTCCTACGGGCCGGATGGGTGTCAGTTCGTTCTTGGTGGCAAAATAGAAAAAGAAAAAACAGTATAGTGCCCAGGTTTGGCTGACATTGGTCAGTATACAAATGTATAGATAACCTCCCTTGTAGCTAAAACTCCCCTCCTTGTACAAGCTGTATGGTTCGAGAATCAAAATGGCAATGGTCGATGCTAGTTTCAACAAGACGTATTGGAGGACCCCGAGCTTGCACTGGAGGAAAAACGGAGACGTCCAGTACACTCGCTTGAGCGGCTTGTTGCGCACCGGCGTGTTGAGGAGCTGCTGCTGTTGTTGTTGCCCACCCATCGGTTGCATCAATCCACCGGCACCAGGTATTGACGTTTCGGACGCCGTTTTCGCCGAACCCATGTCCCTTGACGCCGCCAGGGTGGTTTCACCGTCCTTGTTCATGTACGTCTTTCGCACTGGCTGGCCCATGAGCCAGGGTTTGAGACAAAACTGCACCCCTCCGATGTGAACCCCCCTGGTTGGCGATTTGTCCTTGAGCATCAGAATGAGTGCTTCCTCTCCTCCTAAAACTTGGATCAGGAATTGCAGGAAGGAGTATAGGACGTAGGCCTCGTAAAAATCCCGAATCGTTTCAAAATAAATGGAATAGTCCTTGAATCGCAGGCCAAGCCAGGATTGAATGCTAAAAATCGGAACCATGAACAAAATGCGCACAATATACACCTGCGTTTCGGGTTGGTTATAGTTGGACAGATGCGTGACAATACCATATATTGAGATCGGAAATCCGATCAGGACAAAGGCAGCCGCAGAATTCCACAAAATTAAGTGGGGGTCTTTGCTACGAACCACGGTCGTTTCGTCCAAAAATATTCGGATGTTGGAGTTTGAGAACCATAATGTTAGTCGACGGATATATACGGGAGTGTCCCAAAACCAAATATCAATCGGTTCAAGAGCAACAACCCGATAAACAAAGGAGTTCTATCTCTGCATATATATATATATATATTCTGTATATATATATATATATATATATGTATAATTCACACACCCACCCACAAACAACGGCAACTCACCCCGTCTTTTTGAGCTCGTAGGAATACCACACGACCCCCGCGACACTCGCAACGACCGTGCACCACGACAATATCCGCGCAACGACGTTCATGCAGCTGAGGGTGCTCCGAACTATTTTTCGATCGCGGCAGCACCGGCACATCCCCCCACACAAACATCCCAGGCACATCGGTTCTTCCTTCTTGTCCGAATCGGCGGCCGCTCGTGCTCGTCGTCTCCGGTGCCTTTTGTGCGGTTTGCGGTGGGTTCCGCCGCCGCCCGTCCTCCGGGACCGAACGTTGGTGACCACCGGGGTCACTCCATCGGATATCTCCGGATGGTACGTGTTGGGAGGGCTCGCGGCGGGAATCAATCCCTCGTGCTGCTGGTGCTGGTGCTGCGCTTTCTCGGAGATCTCGGGCAGGCGGAGGAGCAGGTTGTCCACCAGAATTTTTCCCTTTGACGATTCCCCTCCTCCCTGTTGTTGTCGTTGTTGTTGTTGTTGTTGTTGCTGTGGCCAGTTGGTCTTTGGGGTGGTGTATGTTGTGGACGTCCTCGCGGGATTGGGCGGGGAGGAGAAGGCCGACGACGAGGCCGGTTGTGGGGACAACCCCAGCGAGACTACGTTTCTGAAATACGACGGGGAGGCTCGCTGGATCTCGGTCGGTCGTCGGCCATTGCCGTGGTGGGAACCCTCCATGTTGTTGCAAGCGATTCGATTCGATTCTATTCGATTCTATCCGATTCGATTCGCTCGTTGTGGGCTGTGTTGTTCGGAAAGTTTCCCGGAGTTCGGTCTGTTCGGGCCCCAACTGTTGTCTAGACGTCGTCCAATGCAGTATTATGCAAGCTAAACCTTCAACCGACTCTGCTGCCCGACGTTTTACAAACTGCTGATCGAATTCTCGGAATCTAGCCTTTGGGAGCACTCCTCGTCGGTGGTCGTCGTTCTATCGCACAGGGTGTCCGTTCTCGAGTTCGAATGCTGCAACCTCTGTTGTCACCCGTTCCAATCCACTATTCTTTGGACAAACTGACACCAGAAGAACAAAACCTATTCAGTATTGAATGAAAACTAACGAAGACAGTTGGGTGAGTCTTACTTCTATTAATCTTCTTGTAGACGCAGCGTACAGGCCCAGGGTGCTTTTTATGGTATTTATTTAACGCGCAGAGTAATACAGTTACTCAGTTACGGCTGTGTAATCTTACTTGTACGTGTTCGTATGACTTTTAGCGGAAGCAATGAATGCAACAAACCACGAACGAAAAAGATTTTCTACGGACCCCCAAGGTTTCGAGCGAACAAGTTTGGCAATGGGGACTCACGAATATGTACCAGTAAGTTACGATAGTAGAATTACTTCGTAATGCTGTTTTTAAGTCGGCAACTTAAATGAATAAGCGCTCTATTTACTGGTCTACGCATGGTACGAGTTTCGTACGTACCATCTGACCAAGATTGTAGATTTTCAATGATTCTGTTTTTTTTCTTCAATTTTTGTATTCGCTGTTCTATTGAATCATTGAATACGGTACGGTATTATCGGTACCGGTACTCGTACCGGTATGTACCCTTTATTTTTCTAACAAAATCGACGTGCACGAAACTTCGAAGACCGACAGCGCGTCCCTTGCGCCAACGAACTGACATTGCGCGCGCAGCTACGGAGTGGATGGCTGAATGAATCCCGCGGGATTGATTCTATCCACCCAGTTTGCAATGATGGTGATGCAGTTGCTCTCCCAAGGTTTTCTCCTCGGACGGAGTGAGGATGGTAGCGGTAGCGGTAAAGTCATGATGTGAAGGAACGAGGAATGAAGAAGTGTAAGAATTCATACTATGAAATAAGATTACGAGTAAGATTACTTCGGGGTGCAAGGAAACAAGAACCAGCGTTGACGCCGTGTGCCGTTCCAACAATCGAGTTTCCGCGGCTAGTACCAGCACTCTCTCTCTCTCTCTCTCTCTCTCTCTCCTTCTCTCTCTTTCTGACCACTCGAAACGAAAACCGATGCGATGAGCTCCAAACCACGAGGCAAAAAACGCCCGAAACGCAGCACGACGGCGGGCGCTGGAAACGGAAATCGACGCGGAAACCGAAATCGAAACGATGCCGCGGCTGCCAACGATGCTGCAACAGTTGACGCCCAACCCCCAACCGGGGATTCGGTTCCACCGCCGCTCCGACAGCTTCCCCGGATCCTCACGCACGCGGATCCGCTGGCACCCACGACGGTACTGGAAGGCTCCAAGATCAAGAATTTCCTCTACAAGGAGGAACCCAACATGCCGAAACTCAAGGCTCCGGCCCTCGAGCTCATTTCCGCCACCGCGGCCCTCCTGCTGAAATCCGTCGTGGAGCAGGCGACTCTCGTGGAGCGGAGCGATCGGGGCGGCGAGGAAGTGCCTTCTCGGGGGGAAAAGGGCAGCATTACTGCTACTGCTGCTGCTGTGGCCGGGGACGTGCTCATCACCACGAACCACCTCAAGCGAGCCGTTGTCGCGGGTTCCGATTCGACGGCGTCTTCGTCGCTGTGCCTCGGCTTTCTGGCCGAAACCTACGAGGGCCTTCGGGACAAGGACGTCTCGGTCCCTCCCTCCCGGAGACAGGCTTACGTGCCGCGATCAGCAGCAGCAGCAGCCAAGCGGAGGAAACGAACCGCAGGAACCTCCGTGGAAATGCTCGAACAAGAATCGGTGTCTTCTGTAACGAATGCAACGAATGCCACGACGGGTGCCGGCCCGCTGGAGAAAGCCATTGCGGATGCTACGGCAGCCAACGAAACTACAACGACTCTCGTAGACAACGAAATTGTGGAAGACGACGATGACTACGACTGACCGACGCACCGAGCAAAATATACAGTTCTATTTGTTTGCCATTTATTGTTTATGGATGCGGTTGCGATCGATAGTACTGTGCGAGGATAAACTGTTGCAAGATACGACCGGGACCGTTGCAAGATACGACCGACCGCTGTAAATCTCGTATTCCGGCCTTGTTTATTTCGCCTTTTTGTATTCCGCCTTGGCCGCCTCTTCCTCCCCTCGGGTAATGAGGCTGTCGAGTTCTCGGAGCTGGGAGATGGCCAGCGGGCCACCCAAAAATCCCTTGATGCCCCATAATATCGCGCTTCGGTTCCGTTCGGGAGCCAGGACGGCGGCACACAGCACGCCCGACCCCACACTCACCAGGGCGAGGGCCAGCCCGGGGTATTTCAGGACGTCCTGGAGGCCCTGCGCGCTGGAGATCGTGCCGATCTTGAGGACTTCCGCCAAGAACTTTGGGGTGGCCCGGCCGTTGGCAAATGCGACGAAAAAGGCCGTGGAGACGGCGTACAATTGCATTTCCACCGGCAGATCGGACGTCTCGAACGGGTCTTTCACGAATTCTCCGAGTCGCGATCGTCGGGCCCACGATTGGGCTTTGCCCTGCTGGATGGCAAACTCGTCCAACTTTTCGGGTGTCCAATCGGGAGTTTGTTGCGGGCTAGTGTTGCGCTTGTCTGTAATACAGTCCAGGAACAAATCGGACATGATTGGGTTAGTTAGTGAGTAAGCAAGTTTGTAAGTGATTTAGTATGCTCATTAGTAAGAGAATTGGTATGCTCATTGGCGAACAAATTTACTCCATAGAATGCAATCGAAACCAAAACCGAGTATGCGCCGGGAATCAAGAAATAAGTCAATCAAAGAATAAAATGAAACACAATAAAACATACCTGCAAACGGTTGCTCATACTTTTCTTCCATCAGCTTGGGACGGAGTTCTTTTCCTTCCTTCGCTTTCTGGTTCGCTCGTGCAAGGGCTTCTCCCATGACATCGTCGTCCAGGACCTGCCCCATTTTTAGCCCCGTGTATCGTGCCTCGTCTTCTTCACCCGTCCGATCGATTTTCAGCTTCGGGACCTTTTTCTTGGGCGGTGGGCCCTGCAACGGCGGAGGTTCCATGCCCATCAGATCGTAGACCGCCCGTCGTCCTCCCACCGTGTCCATGATGGGCTTGACGAGACTGGAATACCCGTACCTCGACAACTCGTCGTAGTCAAACACATCGGGTGCGCGCTCGATGACTTGTTCCTTCACGGGAGCTCCGCTTATGAATTCCAAGACGGCGTTTCCGCGCGTGCCCCCGACCACTTTTCCTTTGACGGCCTTGGCGGCATCGTCCGCGTTCACCTCCCGGCGCTTTTGAAGATATTCCGTAAGTTGTCGTTTGATCTCTTCCTCGGACATGGAGTTTCCGCTTTCGGCATGCAACAACGATGGCGTTCTCTGGAAGCGTCCGCTCTGAACTATTTGCGTCTTTTGCGACAACACCGAAACATCCTTCGTTGGGAAAGGGAACAGGAAGGAATCGGTCGGTGACGGCTTCCACGCCACGGAGAGGACGACGAAAAGGGCGATGGCAGCAACAGCACTGCTGGATTGACGTTCTGGCACTCGTCGTTTCGTCATTTTATTGCTGGAACGGATCTCTAAATCAAGAGATATTTCTCACAATGTCGTTGGTTCGCTGGTTTTATTGCTCAAGGCACGAGACCTGCTGGGTAATTACTTGTACGTAGTGATTGTTGTTGAGTGCTGAAGAAACAAAACCGTTCCTGACTTCCTCGGGATGATGTTGAATGTGAACATCAGTTCGGCATTCTTCGTGGGGTGATCAAAAGAATATCTTCAATTCACGACGTACATACGGCTGTACCGGTAATACGTCTACATCACATCTCGTGCGATGATCTCAGACGAGTGATGGACATGATCGTCAGGTGGTCGGGTTAGTCGAGGAGCCTACGGGAAAGTAAATCAGTAGTAAATTTGCTATTTTTGGCAAGCGCGTGCATCACCGTTTACGTTATTTTGGCGACCGGGCTACACTTTGAAAAAACGAACGAAAAACCTCTCACATGAAGACACGATGGGAGCGTCACATGACTCTTTTCCGTTCTTCAGACAATCGATCATCTCAATCGAAAGCGACAACTTGCAACAAAAGATACCAGGATCATTCATTCATTCATTCGTTCCAAGCACTCAATCAACCAGAAGTTACACATTCAAAAAGAAAACAACAATTGACGAACCGCGATGTTTCACCATCGATCCGTCGGTTTCGGCAGCAGCGCGAACGCTCAGAGTGCAAATGTATTGAGAAGCAATCATGGTCAGAACGAAAATCTGATGCTTCACCGTGGAAACCAGCTAAAACCCTCAGGAACGAACAGCAAGGCCAGCAACAAGAATCCCTTGGGTGGAAAAGGTTCCGTGTCCAACGCTTTGTCAAAGACTCCGGCCGGCAAACAAGCGTCCACCACTCGTCGGAGAGCCTTCGGTGATATTTCCAACAAGAAAGGGAGCAACAACGGCTTTGGGCGGGAATCGTCCACGAAACAAAATCCACAACAACATCGACAAAAGCCACATCCATCCGACGTGCTCAAGCCTCGTTCCAACAATCTCTTGCCACGGATTACTCGAAACGTACCATCCTCGCAGAAGACTCGTTTTGTTGTTCTACCGCAGGAACCAAAGCCATCCCAATCCCAACAGCAGCAGAAAGCTACAACGAAACAATCCACGCAAACTAAGAATTCCCTTCGCCCACGAGACCCGCCCTCTGCACCGATCACTCGAGCGACAACGCGTGCTGCTGCAAAAGCAGATTCCGTCCCGGATATTGAATTCGCCGCGGGTAGAACATGGAAACAGCAACTCGAGTACGACCTAAAAGGAGAAGACGATCTCGCTTCGGTCTCTTCGTTGGAAAGCATTATGAATCTAAAGGATTACCTTAGTCCCCGAACCCGAAGGAAACAAGAGAGAGAATTAGAATGGAAACGTCAAAAGGAAGAGGCTGACGAGGACGATCGACAACTGCGTGAGCAAATGAAAGCCATGATGGTTCGAGAACAAAAAGAGGCCGAGGAAAGTCTCGACAATTTGTACGACGTTATTGACAACCTGGATATTTTCAGCGACGACGGTCTTGGCCATCTCGACAAGAACATTTGTAGTATCATGAGAGACGACTTCAGTCTTTCAGATTCTTCGGCATTCGATCTCGATTCATCAGCATGCGAGCTTTCGATTCCGTTTTGAATCACTAGACAAAATGATTTGGTGTGTGCCATTCTTTCCACAATCGATGTCAACGTCACTTAGACTCGAACAAGAATCGAGAAGGCACAAGTCGGCCGAGTCACGGCCGTAGATGTCATGCGTTTCCTTTGTAGAAACTGATTTGAAAATATGTATTTCGAAGCCGTTTCCAGAGCATACTCATTTTCTCCATCACCAATCAACGATTTATGTTTTGGTAGGCATCAAATGAATGAACGGGTTCTTAGAGTCATCAAAACGTAGTTGTACGCTACGAAGCAAATAATACAATCCCTAGAAAAAAGCACAGCGCTGTTTACACATGAACTCTAATGAAATACTTCGTATTTTCTATGAAAAAGATCACATACTTGTACGCGTAGTGGAAATGTGTTGGAATGATCTTTTGCGTTGCGATAAACTGCTTTAAACTTATTTTTTTGAAGAGTTGCCATCCTACCGTGATGTTAACGTCAGAAACGGGCAAGGAGTCCTCTCTCATTGAGACGGAGCGTGAAACTCTCGCTGTTGGCGTCAATCAAAGTATCCTTTCCGTTGGATCATGGTGACACCATCGCTACCACCGCTGTCACCAAAGAAGCTGCAATGTATCAACCGAAGTCGCATTCTCCAATGGCAAAGCGAAGTCCTAGATCCTGCAGGAATCAACCTTTGCCGTGTTGGTGCACGCGGTAGCTGCCCCAGTGTTCAGGGAAACAATGTCATCGGCTCAAATGTTGTGGAGTGACAGTTGGTTGGAGCTGAGTTTGAGAAAAATATCAAGTCACTGCACATTGGCACATTCCGCGTTGAAAACGGCGATTTTGTTTTGTTCTTGTAATGTTCTTGTTCTTGTTGACAAAAGCTTGAACGGAAATATGGAGTTTGATGGATCGATCACAGCCAGAATTTCGGGTTGTCGAAATCAATTTTTGGGTATCCTTCTCCGTCATCGTCGTAATCGTAATCGTAATCGTTTTCGCCGCCGTCACCGTAATCGTTGTGGTCTCCTTCGTTCTCCATCGATGCAATGCCCGACAAAATCGCTACATCTTCTTCGTCCAATTGAAACCGAAAGACCTGCCGCAGTTCGGTCGGTTTCCGAAAGGGAAGATCGCTCTCCCTCGGATCGTCAAAGACAACATCTGCTAAAGCGCTTGATATTATGACCGACTCTTGTGGATTAGTGTTCGAGCTACCTTCTCCACTGCTGCCACCACATTGCAATGCCCATCGTAAGGCTACCGCGGTCATGGAAACATCGTGTTTCATAGCAATCCAGCTTATTTGATCTACAAGATGCTCCTGGTATAGTTTCCAAACCGGTCGATTCGAATCTGTCGACCCTTGCTGCACTTCTTGTCGTGCGGCCCATTGGTTCAAGAGTTTCATGTTCTCGCTGGTTAAGAAGGGCGGTTTCGATTTGGCCATTGGCGCGTGACGACTTCCGTATTTCCCGAGTCGACGATACTTATCGCTGTTGTATAGATCGGTGAGCAGCCCACTCGCGAGGGCATTGCTCATCCGATAGTTCGTATCTTGTTTCGGTATGAAAAGGCCTCTGGACGAAAATGACGGTGGCACCATGAGGCTTCCCTCTAGTTGCTGAAAATCAATGTGCTCACCAAAATAAGTCAGAATGTCTCTTTGGAGCTTTGGTGACGACTCGGTGCCTCTGAGACCAATGGATCGAATCCAGCCTTCTCGCTGCAAATCAACCAGATGTTCGAAGAGTTCCAAGGTCGTGTCATACAAGGATGGGGTGTGTGCGTTGCTGCAGTCGATCTGCAAACTGTCTAGGGCATCGCTTCCGGTTTGTTCGATCAAATCCAAAACGGAATGGCGAAAATCCGATTTTGTGGTGGATCCATTGCTGGTGAAATCATCGGGGGACGATTGCATCATCGAAGCAGCCTTGATGCTCACTGACCAATGCTTTTGAATGTAGGATGGCGTATCTTCGTTCATCCTCCTTATTATGTCCAGTGACTTTGGTGTTTGATCGTGCAGCTGAAACGTATCCAAGCCCGCATCGATGCAGGTCTGTAGTTTTCTCACAACTTCGTCGGCATCGTCGGAGCTGCTCCGATCGGCGTTTCCCAATCGGACGGAAACCGTTATGCGACAGGTTGGTTTGGCATCGAATTCGGATTTTCCTTCCAGGCGGTAAGCTCCCAAAGGCAAGGGACCATCGTATGGATCCATCGAAGGCACGGATGGAACTTTCCTCGGGTCGCTCGCTTCGTTGTAGTCGTCTGCGGCATATTTTGTGCCCCAAAAGTCGGAAAATTCGATTCGTTTCTGGGAATTGTCGTTTTTCTTGATTTCGTCGGGACGGCGATTAGTGTTTTCATCATCATCGTCGTCGTCGTCGTTGTCGTCGTCTCTGCTGGTCAGTATCGATCCCGAAAATGCAGTTGGAGAAGAAAATAAGGTGCTGGGAGTACGAGTCCTTTTCGTTGAATGCGAAACGGGCAAAGTGTAACCGAGCACCATCGTATATTGCTCGTTTGGCAAAAGAAGAGTCACATACAAAAGGAATGTCCAGAAACAGTACGGTCCCATCTTCTTGATTATCATCGTATAGTTTCTCGAAAGACCAGAGCTTCGAAGAACTACACTCCTACGGTAGTTCCGAAACAAAAGGGCGGGGTTTTCGTGGATTTACTTTTTCTTCTTTCTTTCGATGAAGATGAGTGATGTATTCGCAATCAATTTATCAATTTATCAATCAATCAAAGGCATGCCATATTCGAACCTTTGATAGTATTGGATTCTACTTAGTTCCAGACAACGATCCTTGTACCGTATGCTGAGATGGCTTCGATTGTCGTCGTTTGAGCGAACGGCAAAGAGCGAGAAAGATGATTTTGACATCATTATTTCGATTTGTTCCGGATGAGAAGCGTTCCGCGAGATGAGAACTGTTGATGGTTGCACGATGTTCACTGTCGTGCGGTGCGAAGTGCTCGTTACAGGATTCGAAATTTCGGAAGCGAAAATGAATGGAGAGGGACGGACAGACGCACATATTTTGCCAGTGATTCAAAACTGTGGAATATCGTACATACCGGTAGTACCGTAGCTGCCAGCAATGGCTGGTTAAGTCTTATACAAATAATTTGTAATTGGTGGAGTTGTTAGTTGAACGTTTAACACTAACCCTAGGAGTTGACAACGTAACCTTGTAGACGGAGTTTATGTGGGGGGGGTTTGGGGGGGGGGGAAATACGTAGAAATATTAAAAAAATCTGTTTTTAACAAGTAGACTTGGTACAAACGCTACGACTAAAAATCGTAAAAAACAGTACCCAAATAATTATTTACGGAAATGAGATGCTTCTTCTAAAAGCAATAGTAATAGCTAGTGGCGCGTGCTCGTTTTTATGGTAGCAAACTCTCATTTTTATGGTTGCACGAAACCATAAGATTTAACCTGAATAAAGAAAAAAATCATACGATTAAAATCTGTCTTAGATCAAGTTGGTCGTCACGTTGTCATCAACCTTGCCAGATGAGAGAGTTGGTGAGAAATAATATCGGACTTGTTAGAATTGGTACAATTTGTACATGAATGAGTCGGACTTGATGTATTTACAGCCATCTACCTACTCTCATACGAATCGAATTTTTCCTGGTCCATCGTCCGAGGTGCGAAAAAGATACACATACGGTAACAAACCGAGGCGCGAAATATTGTACCGTACGGTGAGTGGACTTGATGTATTTACAGCCATCCGATGGAAAAAGCCAACAAACCAACAAACCGAAGCGCGAAATTGATTTTTTTTTGGTACGTACGAGATTGTTTTTTTTTTTTTCGTACGTACGAATTATCTAGTACTAAAAACGTGTAGGATTCTACACTACTACAAGATCATGTAGAATTCTACATGATATACTAGATACTTCGATCGAAAATGGTATGCGAAAAAAAAAAAAAAAAAAAATCTCTCTCACACAAACACACAGTAATTTTATTTTCTACCTCGGGACAAAAGAAATCACTTTTTCTACCCCCAGACAAAAAAATCACTTGTTCTATCTTGCAACAAAAAAAAATCACTTCATAATCAGCCTTCTGACATCCAACTTATTTGAGTAGAGTTGCTATTTGGCACTCCGTCGGTGAACGTGGGATTCCACCTAATACTTCTTTATCAGTATTAGGCAGGTTATCCGTGCTCTTATATTTTAGTCTGAAATAACAGCCTTGTACTGAAAAAAGAATTAGCTCGCATTGGAGAAGAGGTGGTTTGCTCGATAGATAGTAGTGTTCTTGGACTTGATCACCCAAACATATACGTCTTGAGAGCAATAAATCTGCATCCATTGCTTCTATATCAACAGGCACGAGGTACTGTTTTTCATGACAGAGGAGTAAGAATTCTGCAAATCTACGGCAGCAGCAACAACAACAATTTCATTGGGACAATTTTCGGAACGTCGGAACAAGCAAAGGTAAGAATGAGAGAGATAGGCAACGGCAACGGCTATGGCAATTGATTGGTCTTCCACTCCACCGGCATTACTGATAATGTATTTCCTCTCTGTTTTTCTTCTTATTTTCATAGGACCGGATCAGAAGCAACGACTCGAAACCAACGGATTGGAATCAACGGATCGGAAGTAGCAACCATCGAATCGTCAGCAACGGATCGGAAGCAGCGGATCAGAATCAACGGATCAAGGTGCGGTGGCCGTCTTCCCTGTAGGTGCGGGGAATTTTCCCGGTTGGTGATAATTACGATCGGCATATACATTATATTATTCTGTTGTTATTATTAACTCTATGTAGTACATCAATAGACACTCACCCATTTTGTTCAATTGGCAACAACGGCAACAAATCGTCGGCACCGAATAGCTCCTCCTCCTCCACCGGCGATCCACCTGAATAGCTCCTCCACCGGCGCAAAGCAACAACAGCAACCGGGCCGGGGCTTGGAAGGCCATTTTTTAGCCAAATTTTGCCCATCATCTTTCCCATCCATGTTGAGTCGTTTTTTTCTGATCCGCTGGATCAATCAATTCGAAACTTGGTCGGCGTGTTCTTAGATATGTAATGAAGAGGACCCTGCAATATCGTTGCTGTTGGTGCCGTTGATGCAGAGATATCTGCTGTGACTGTTGTTTGGGTTGCTTCCTTGAAATGTAGCCAAATTTTTCCCCTCTGCTTCACCGGTTCGATTCTTCTGATCCGCTGGATCAATCAATTCGAAACTTGGTCGGCGTGTTCTTAGATATGTAATGAAGAGGACCCTGCAATATCGTTGCTGTTGGTGCCGTTGGTGCAGAGATATCTGCTGTGACTGTTGTTTGGGTTGCTTCCTTGAAATGTAGCCAAATTTTTCCCCTCTGCTTCACCGGTTCGATTCTTCTGATCCGCTGGATCAATCAATTCGAAACTTGGTCGGCGTATTCTTAGATATGTAATGAAGAGGACCCTGCAATATCGTTGCTGTTGGTGTCGTTGATATGGAGATATCTGCTGTGACTGTTATTTGGGGTGTTTCTTTGAAATACAACCAAATTTTCCAAATCTGCTTCACCGGTTCGATTCTTCTATTCCTCTCAATCAATCAATCCGAAACTTGGAGGACGTCTCCTTCTAGATGTAATAAAGAGGTCTGTGCAATATCGTTGGAAGCGGCGACCTCGGCATGGAGATATCTGCTGTCACCGTTATTTGGGTTGCTCCCTTGAAATACAACCAAATTTTTCCAATCTGCTTCACCGGTTTGATTCTTCTAATGTGCTCAATCAATCGATTCGAAACTTGCAGGCCTTGTCCTTCTCGATATAATGAAGGGATCCCTGCAATATCGTTGCCCGCGGTGACTTCAGTATGGAGATATTAATATTCACCGTTTTTTTCCTTTGTTTACCTTCAAAATGGACCTTGTGTGTCCAATGCTTTGCCGGTTAGATACTTCCAATCCACTCAATCAATCGATTCGAAACTTGCAGGCCTTGTCCTTCTCGATATAATGAAGGGATCCCTGCAATATCGTTGCCCGCGGTGACTTCAGTATGGAGATATTAATATTCACCGTTTTTTTCCTTTGTTTACCTTCAAAATGGACCTTGTGTGTCCAATGCTTTGTCGGTTAGATACTTCCAATCCACTCAATCAATCGATTCGAAACTTGCAGGCCTTGTCCTTCTCGATATAATGAAGAGACCCCTGCAATATCGTTGCCCGCGGCGCCTTCAGTATGGAGATATCTGCTGTCCCTTGCAAAAAGAGAAGGATTTTTTTCTGCAATAGAGGTGCAAAAGATCGTCTCGGAAATTTTGATTCGAAGCGAAATTTTGATTCGGATAGAGGTGCAGAATCAGTCATGAGACCAATTTTGATCATGAGTGTTATGTTTAACAAATCGCTCTAGCACAAATTAGTGCTTTGCAGGGGCCCTGTGGAGTTGTTGAATACGTAGTTATTGTATGTATTGTAAGTGTGTGTCAGTAAAGTTATGGTAAGAAGTACTCGTACAATAACGCGTACAATTTCTACTAGAAGTGTGCATCAAGTGAGATCAGAATTACCAAAGGTGTTCTGATCTGTACCAATTCTTACCAGTACCAATTCTACAATTAGCCAACCAACCAAATTTACGTGTAAGCTATCAGCAAGGTATCAACATTCATAAGGATGGGGTTAGATTCGAACAAGAAAGCTGTAGGAGCTGCCGGTAATTACAAGCTACCAGATCTACAAGCAAGCTGTCTATGTTCTTACCAATCATACCAATTGATTTATTATTATTCAAGTGACGTCATTCACACAAGCTCTTTTTTAAATTGGAGCAAGCAAGCTGTAAAAGTTAACAGTAATTGCGAGCTACCAGATCTACGTTCATACCAATCAATTTATATTACTATTCAAGTGACGTCATTGGCGCAAGCTCTTTTTTAAAATTAACTCAATCATCAACCAAAAAAAACACCAGATTTGAAAGCAGTGCAAATCTTGCCAATCCCTGACCAAACTATAACTCAGTCATCAACCCAAAAACCCACCAGATTTGAAGACAGAGCAAATCCTGTCAATTCCCGACCAAACTTTAACTCAGTCATCAATCAAAAAACTCACCAGATTTGAAGACAGTGCAAATCCTGCCCATCCCCATCCCCAACCTAAAACTTACTTAATCATCAACCCAAAAAACCGGCAGATTTGAAGACAGTGCAAATCCTGCCAACCCCCGACCAAACTATAACTCAGTCATCAATCCAAAAACTCACTAGATTTGAATTTGCACTGTGTTCAAATCTGGTGGGTTTTTGGGTTCATGACTGAGTTATATTTTGGTCGGAGACTGGCAAGATTCAAATCTGGTGAGTTTTTGGATTGATGACTGAGTTATATTTTGGTGGGGGATGGGCAGGATTTGCACTGTCTTCAAATCTGGTGAATTTTTCGATAGATGACTGAGTTATATTTTGGTCGGGGATTGGCAGGATTTGCACTGTGCTCAAATCTGTTGGGTTTTTGGGTTGATGACTGAAATATATTTTGGTTAATGACTGGAAAGATTTGCACTGTGTTCGAATCTGGTGGGTTTTTGAATTGATGACTGAGTTATATTTTGGTTAGGGACTGGAAAGATTTGCACTGTGTCTAAATCTGGTGGGTTTTAGGGTTGACGATTTAATTATATTTTGGTTAGGGACTGAAAAGATTTGCACTGTGTTCAAATCTGGTTGGTTTTTGGGTTGATGACTGCGTTATATTTTGGTCGGGGACTGGCAGGATTTGCTCTGTGCTAAAATCTGTTTTTGGGTTGATGACTGAGTTATATTTTAGTCGGGGATTGGCAGGATTTGCACTGTGCTAAAATCTAGTGGGTTTTTGGGTTGATGACTGAGTTATATTTGAGTTGGGAATTGGCAGGATTTGCACTTGTCTAAAAAAAAGGTGGGTTTTGAATTGATGACTGAGTTATATTTTGGTTAGGGACTGGAAAGATTTGCACTGTGTTCAAATCTTGTGGGTTTTAGGCTTGACGACTTAGTTATATTTTGGTTCGGGACTGAAAAGATTTGCACTGTGTTCAAATCTGGTTGGTTTTTGGGTTGATGGCTGAGTTATATTTTAGTCCGGGATTGGCAGGATTTGCACTGTGCTAAAATCTGGTGGGTTTTTGGGTTGATGACTGCGTTATATTTTGGTCAGGGAATTGGCAGGATTTGCACAGTGCTAAAATCTGTTGGGTTTTTGGGTTGATGACTGAGTTATATTTGAGTTGGGAATTGGCAGGATTTGCACTTGTCTAAAAAAAAGGTGGGTTTTGAATTGATGACTGAGTTATATTTTGGTTAGGGACTGGAAAGATTTGCACTGTGTTCAAATCTTGTGGGTTTTAGGCTTGACGACTTAGTTATATTTTGGTTCGGGACTGAAAAGATTTGCACTGTGTTCAAATCTGGTTGGTTTTTGGGTTGATGGCTGAGTTATATTTTAGTCCGGGATTGGCAGGATTTGCACTGTGCTAAAATCTGGTGGGTTTTTGGGTTGATGACTGCGTTATATTTTGGTCAGGGAATTGGCAGGATTTGCACTGTGCTAAAATCTGTTGGGTTTTTGGGTTGATGACTGAGTTATATTTGAGTTGGGAATTGGCAGGATTTGCACTTGTCTAAAAAAAAGGTGGGTTTTGAATTGATGACTGAGTTATATTTTGGTTAGGGACTGGAAAGATTTGCACTGTGTTCAAATCTTGTGGGTTTTAGGCTTGACGACTTAGTTATATTTTGGTTCGGGACTGAAAAGATTTGCACTGTGTTCAAATCTGGTTGGTTTTTGGGTTGATGGCTGAGTTATATTTTAGTCCGGGATTGGCAGGATTTGCACTGTGCCAAAATCTGGTGGGTTTTTGGGTTGATGACTGCGTAATATTTTGGTCAGGGAATTGGCAGGATTTGCACTGTGCTAAAATCTGTTGGGTTTTTGGGTTGATGACTGAGTTATATTTGAGTCGGGAATTGGCAGGATTTGCACTGTGCTAAAATCTGGTTGGTTTTTGAATTGATGACTGAGTTATATTTTGGTTAGGGACTGGAAAGATTTGCACTGTGTCTAAATGTGGTGGGTTTAAGGGTTGACGATTTAATTATATTTTGGTTCGGGACTGAAAAGATTTGCACTGTGTTCAAATCTGGTTGGTTTTTGGGTTGATGACTGAGTTATATTTTAGTCGGGGATTGGCAGGATTTGCACTGTGCTAAAATCTGGTTGGTTTTTGGGTTGATGACTGCGTTATATTTTGGTCGGGGACCGGCAGGATTTGCACAGTGCTAAAATCTGGTGGGTTTTTGGGTTGATGACTGAGTTATATTTGAGTTGGGAATTGGCAGGATTTGCACTGTGCTCAAATCTGGTTGATTTTTGAATTGATGACTGAGTTATATTTTGGTTCGGGACTGGAAAGATTTGCACTGTGTCTAAATGTGGTGGGTTTAAGGGTTGACGATTTAATTATATTTTGGTTAGGGACTGAAAAGATTTGCACTGTGTTCAAATCTGGTTGGTTTTTGGGTTGATGACTGCGTTATATTTTGGTCGGGGACTGGCAGGATTTGCACAGTGCTAAAATCTGGTGGGTTTTTGGGTTGATGACTGAGTTATATTTTAGTCGGGAATTGGCAGGATTTGCACTGTGCTAAAATAGGGTTGGTTTTTGGGTTGATGACTGAGTTATATTTTGGTTCGGGACTGAAAAGATTTGCACTGTGTTCAAATCTGGTTGGTTTTTGGGTTGATGACTGCGTTATATTTTAGTCAGGGATTGGCAGGATTTGCACTGTGTTCAAATCTGGTTGGTTTTTGGGTTGATGACTGCGTTATATTTTGGTCGGGGACTGGCAGGATTTGCACAGTGTTAAAATCTGGTGAGTTTTTGGGTTGATGACTGAGTTATATTTTAGTCGGGAATTGGCGGGATTTGCACTGTGCTAAAATTTGGTTGGTTTTTGAATTGATGACTGAGTTATATTTTGGTTAGGGACTGGAGAGATTTGCACTGTGTTCAAAGCTGGTGAGTTTTAGGGTGACCTTCTTAATTATATTTGGGTTAAGGACTGAAAGATTTGCACTGTGTTCAAATCTGGTGGGTTTTTGGGTTGATGACTGAGTTATATTTTAGTCGGGGATTGGCAGGATTTGCACTGTGATAAAATCTGGTAGGTTTTGGGGTTGATGACTGAGTTATATTTTAGTCCAGAATTGGCAGGATTTGCACTGTTCTACAATTTTGTGGGTTTTTGGGTTGATGACTGAGTTATATTTTGGTTAGGGACTGGAAAGATTTGCATTGTGTTCAAATCTGGTGAGTTTTATGGTTGACGATTTAGTTATATTTTGGTTCGGGACTGAAAAGATTTGCACTGTGTTCAAATCTGGTTGGTTTTTGGGTTGATGACTGCGTTAAATTTTAGTCAGGAATTGGCAGGATTTGCACTGTGCTAAAATCTGGTGGGTTTTTGGGTTGATGACTGCGTTATATTTTGGTCGGGGACTGGCAGGTTTTGCACAGTGCTAAAATCTGCTGAGTTTTTGGGTTGATGACTGAGTTATATTTGAGTCAAGAATTGGCAGGATTTGCACTGTGCTAAAATCTGGTTGGTTTTTGGGTTGATGACTGAGTTATATTTTGGTTAGGGACTGGAAAGATTTGCACTGTGTCTAAATCTGGTGGGTTTTATGGTTGACGACTTAATTATATTTTGGTTCGGGACTGAAAAGATTTGCACTGTGTTCAAATCTGGTTGGTTTTTGGGTTGATGACTGAGTTATATTTTAGTCGGGGATTGGCAGGATTTGCACTGTGCTAAAATCTGGTTGGTTTTTGGGTTGATGACTGAGTTATATTTTAGTCGGGAATTGGCAAAATTTGCACTTGTCTGAAAAAAAGGTGAGTTTTGGGTTGATGACTGAGTTATATTTTGGTTAGGGACTGGTAAGATTTGCACTGTGTTCAAATCTTGTGGGTTTTAGGGTTGACGTTTTAGTTATATTTTGGTTCGGGACTGAAAAGATTTGCACTGTGTTCAAATCTGGTTGGTTTTTGGGTTGATGACTGAGTTATATTTTAGTCGAGGATTGGCAGGATTTGCACTGTGCTAAAATCTGGTGGGTTTTTGGGTTGATGACTCCGTTATATTTTGGTCGGGGACTGGCAGGTTTTGCACAGTGCTAAAATCTGCTGAGTTTTTGGGTTGATGACTGAGTTATATTTGAGTTGGGAATTGGCAGGATTTGCACTGTGCTAAAATCTGGTTGGTTTTTGGGTTGATGACTGAGTTATATTTTGGTTAGGGACTGGAAAGATTTGCACTGTGTCTAAATCTGGTGGGTTTTATGGTTGATGATTTAATTATATTTTGGTTTGGGACTGAAAAGATTTGCACTGTGTTCAAATCTGGTTGGTTTTTGGGTTGATGACTGAGTTATATTTTAGTCGGGGATTGGTAGGATTTGCACTGTGCTAAAATCTGGTTGGTTTTTGGGTTGATGACTGAGTTATATTTTAGTCGGGAATTGGCAAAATTTGCACTTGTCTGAAAAAAAGGTGAGTTTTGGGTTGATGACTGAGTTATATTTTGGTTAGGGACTGGTAAGATTTGCACTGTGTTCAAATCTTGTGGGTTTTAGGGTTGACGTTTTAGTTATATTTTGGTTCGGGACTGAAAAGATTTGCACTGTGTTCAAATCTGGTTGGTTTTTGGGTTGATGACTGAGTTATATTTTAGTCAGGAATTGGCAGGATTTGCACTGTGCTAAAATCTGGTGGGTTTTTGGGTTGATGACTGCGTTATATTTTGGTCGGGGACTGGCAGGTTTTGCACAGTGCTAAAATCTGCTGAGTTTTTGGGTTGATGACTGAGTTATATTTGAGTCAAGAATTGGCAGGATTTGCACTGTGCTAAAATCTGGTTGGTTTTTGAATTGATGACTGAGTTATATTTTGGTTAGGGACTGGAAAGATTTGCACTGTGTCTAAATCTGGTGGGTTTTATGGTTGATGATTTAATTATATTTTGGTTCGGGACTGAAAAGATTTGCACTGTGTTCAAATCTGGTTGGTTTTTGGGTTGATGACTGAGTTATATTTTAGTCGGGGATTGGCAGGATTTGCACTGTGCTAAAATCTGGTTGGTTTTTGGGTTGATGACTGAGTTATATTTTAGTCGGGAATTGGCAAAATTTGCACTTGTCTGAAAAAAAGGTGAGTTTTGGGTTGATGACTGAGTTATATTTTGGTTAGGGACTGGTAAGATTTGCACTGTGTTCAAATCTTGTGGGTTTTAGGGTTGACGTTTTAGTTATATTTTGGTTCGGGACTGAAAAGATTTGCACTGTGTTCAAATCTGGTTGGTTTTTGGGTTGATGACTGAGTTATATTTTAGTCGGGGATTGGCAGGATTTGCACTGTGCTAAAATCTGGTGGGTTTTTGGGTTGATGACTGCGTTATATTTTGGTCGGGGACTGGCAGGATTTGCACAGTGATAAAATCTGGTGGGTTTTTGGGTTGATGACTGAGTTATATTTTAGTCGGGAATTGGCAGGATTTGCACTGTGCTAAAATCTGGTTGGTTTTTGGGTTGATGACTGAGTTATATTTTGGTCGGGGACTGGCAGGATTTGCACTGTGTTCAAATCTGGTTGGTTTTTGGGTTGATGACTGAGTTATATTTTAGTCGGGAATTGGCAGGATTTGTACTGTGCTAAAATCTGGTTGGTTTTTGAATTGATGACTGAGTTATATTTTGGTTAGGGACTGGAAAGATTTGCACTGTGTCTAAATCTGGTGGGTTTTAGGGTTGACGATTTAATTATATTTTGGTTAGGGACTGAAATCATTTGCACTGTGTTCAAATCTGGTTGGTTTTTGGGTTGATGACTGAGTTATATTTTGGTCGGGAATTGGCAGGATTTGCATTGTGCTAAAATCTGGTTGGTTTTTGGGTTGATGACTGAGTTATATTTTGGTTAGGGACTGGAAAGATTTGCACTGTGTTCAAATCTGGTGAGTTTTAGGGTTGATCATTTAATTATATTTTGGTTAGGGACTGAAAAGATTTGCACTGTGTTCAAATCTGTTTGGTTTTTGGGTTGATGACTGAATTATATTTTAGTAGGGGATTGGCATGATTTGCACTGTGTTCAAATCTGGTGGGTTTTTGTGTTGATGACTGCGTAATATTTTGGTCGGGGACTGGCAGGATTTGCACAGTGATAAAATCTGCTGGGTTTTTGGGTTGATTACTGAGTTATATTTTGGTTAGGGACTGGAAAGATTTGCACTGTGTTCAAATCTTGTGGGTTTTTGTGTTGACGATTTAATTATATTTTGGTTCGGGACTGAAAAGATTTGCACTGTGTTCAAATCTGGTTGGTTTTTGGGTTGATGACTGAGTTATATTTTGGTTAGGGATTGGCAGGATTTGCACTGTGCCAAAATCTGGTGGGTTTTTGGGTTGATGACTGCGTTATATTTTGGTCGGGGACTGACAGGATTTGCACAGTGCTAAAATCTAATGGGTTTTTGGGTTGATGACTGAGTTATATTTGAGTTGGGAATTGGCAGGATTTGCACTGTGCTAAAATCTGGTTGGTTTTTGAATTGATGACTGAGTTATATTTTGGTTAGGGGCTGGAAAGATTTGCACTGTGTTCAAATCTTGTGGGTTTTAGGGTTGACGATTTAATTATATTTTGGTTAGGGACTGAAAAGATTTGCACTGTGTTCAAATCTGGTTGGTTTTTGGGTTGATGACTGAGTTATATTTTAGTCGGGGATTGGCAGGATTTGCACTGTGCTAAAATCTGGTTGGTTTTTGAATTGATGACTGAGTTATATTTTGGTTAGGGACTGGAAAGATTTGCACTGTGTCTAAATCTGGTAAGTTTTAGGGTTGACGATTTAATCATATTTTGGTTAGGGAGTGGAAAGATTTGCACTGTGTTCAAATCTGGTTGGTTTTTGGGTTGATGACTGAGTTATATTTTAGTCGAGGATTGTCAGGATTTGCACTGTGCTAAAATCTGTTGGGTTTTTGGGTTGATGACTGAGTCATATTTTGATTAGGGACTGGAAAGATTTGCACTGTGTTCAAATCTGGTGGGTTTTTGGGTTGATGACTGAGTTATATTTTAGTCGGGAATTGGCAGGATTTGCACTGTGCTAAAATCTGGTTGGTTTTTGAATTGATGACTGAGTTATATTTTGGTTAGGGACTGGAAAGATTTGCACTATGTCTAAATCTGGTGGGTTTTAGGATTGACGATTTAATTATATTTTGGTTCGGGACTGAAAAGATTTGCACTGTGCTAAAATCTGGTTTGTTTTTTGGTTGATGGCTGAGTTATATTTTAGTCGGGGATTGGCAGGATTTCCACTGTGCTAAAATCTGGTGGGTTTTTGGGTTGATGACTGCGTTATATTTTGGTCGGGGACTGGCAGGATTTGCACAGTGATAAAATCTGGTGGGTTTTTGGGTTGATGACTGAGTTATATTTTTGTCGGGAATTGTCAAAATTTGCACTTGTCTGAAAAAAAGGTGAGTTTTGGGTTGATGACTGAGTTATATTTTGGTTAGGGACTGGAAAGATTTGCACTGTGTTCAAATCTGGTGAGTTTTAGGGTTAACGATTTAATTATATTTTGGTTAGGGAATGGAAAGATTTGCACTGTGTTCAAATCTTCTGGGTTTTTGGGTTTATGACTTAGTTATATTTTGGTCGGGGATTGGCAGGATTTGCACTGTGCTAAAATCTGGTGAATTTTTGGTTGATGACTGAGTTATATTTTGGGTAGGGACTGGAAAGATTTGCACTGTGCGAAAAGCGGGTGGGTTTTTGGGTTGATGACTGAGTTTTATTTTGGTCGTGGACTTGCAGGATTTGCACAGTGCTCAAACCTAGTGGGTTTTTGGGTTCATGACTGAGTTATATTTTGGTCGTAGAACTTCTTACCATAACTTTACTGACACATACTTACAATACATACAATAACTACGTGCGCAACAACTCCACAGGGCCCCTGCAAAGCACTGATTTACTGCCTCCATCAAAGACAACAACTATGATAGGATAGTGGTAGTGGTAGAGTGCCTCACAATTTGACTTACTTCACTTCAACTACAAACTGGACTGACTTGATATATCCAAATCACGCTCTTACAAAGTTACTACTACTACTACTACTAGTAATGGGATGATTGCTGCCTGGTGCGTGTCACAACTGCTGATATGATCCAGTTGATGAGGAGGAGGTGCTGGCCATTTTTTATTCTTCAAGTAACTGATATCCAGTTTATAGAGCACGTGCTCAATCAGACCTGAAGTTGAACAGGATCAGTAGCATCAAAGCAAAAGGCAATGAATTTGTTGTCTTCTTAACCAGCAGCACTCATTGGTTTGGGAGGAACTGTTAAGTTCCTTCTGAAGTTGGCTGTTGAGCTGATCAATCCAAAGGCTACAAAGAGTAACAGGAACTGTAGCTGCAGGCCGGTTGAGGTCCCGGTCTGTTGTTTCTAATACTTCTCTGATTCCACTACGATCGAGCTAGGCTCGACCGGATCTATTCTGGCTACCGAGGGCACAGCCAGTTAGATCCTAGGCTTGTAGTTCTACCATAGGTCCCAACAAGGGAGCAAAAGCAAGGTTTAAGGTTGAATAATCAAATAATATAAAAGTATAAGCAGCTTGCTGGAGAGCAAGAAGCTGTCGCTTTAAAGATCGTACTGCCGCTAATACAGCACGATACGGATACACGTTGCCGCTAATACAGCGTGTATCAATACAAATATTTTATACCACAGTACATCATGTTGCCGTTAATACAACACGATATATTGTGTAATTACAGCAGATAAAAAAGTTCGTGATCAGTGCTTCGAACCTCTGCTGTCTTTTCTTGAAAACAGAACACTTATCAAAAAGGGTAGCATATGCCAGCCTCTGGTGTGTTCTTTCTTTGATCACTAAGTACCAAAACTTTGATCGTATGAGTGACGATCGATTCTCCATAATTTGTTAAGTATCAAATATTGATCGTAAAAATGAGTCACTTGGCTCGCAAGAATGAGCCATTTCGATCGTAAAAATGAGTCACTTGGCTCACAAGATTGAGCCATTTTGATCGTAAAGATGAGTCTTGTATCATACGTGTGAATAATACATAACCTGCTGAAGTCTCATTATTCTCTATTCGTACCTCCACTACTCCAGACACGAAAGGAATTTAATAGAAACACAAATGACGTGGTGTGTCTGTGGTTTTGTTGCCAAAGTCTGTTGCCAAAGCAACAACAGCATGCACATTCTCAAAATCTTGTGGAAGGGCAAAATAAGCTATGGAATCAGAATGAGAACCAAAGCAGGATGAGAGCAAGAAAGAAATAATCTCCTTTTGTGCTTGTTGACCACTTTGTGCGAAGTCGTGTTGAGTGCACACAAATGTAGAATGCAACATAGTACACTTCTTGAGTTCATATTGTGTTGAAGGCTCTAAAGTTAGAGAGCCTGCATTGACCTTTCCCTACTACTATCAACATCTCTGTGGGCGGTTGGTCTTATCAAAGCGCTGGCTTACCAACCATTGCAGCAACAAACAAATTCACTAGATCACAACCACACTCAGTCCCTTTTATGCTATGGAACTCACCTCTCCTGCAGATAGATTTTGATACAACTGTCAAATCTAGAACATGATTGTCTCTCCAATTTGAATTAGGCAGCTGCCAAAATACACGCAGTAGTGAAACAGAAAAGGTAATCAAGTAACATGTAAGGGGGAGTTGGTCTTTTCCCCGTGAGGGCAGAAAGAGAAAACGAGAATGCCATCTTCGTCTTTCACTGAAAGTTGGATACATACCAGCATGCTTTTCCTACTATTGTTTGTGTGTGTAAAACTTTAATTGATTTTTTTAGGCACAGCTTTTGCTCTTTGTCTGATGCATACCTGAATGTTCAGGTATGCAAACTTTTTTGTGCAATGTCTCACCCCTTCTTGTATAAATAATCTGTGAAAAAGGATATAGGTTGATTCCGATGAATTTATTTGATTATCCCTCATACTACACGTGCACTTCAAATAATAATAATAATAATACAGTTTTACACAAATTCAGCAAAAAGATGTTCCTTGCATGTTTTCAAAATAAATTGAATGTGAAAGTCAGATTCAACTATGTTTGTTTAAGCCAGAGCAGCGAAGATGGCCGATCCAATCGCAGCCGACGCGAATAAAACAGAACCGGAGAGGAAGCCGCTTGCAGAACTTTCCTGCGACTCACTTTCCTTTTCGTCGGAAGTCTCCTCTGGCTCACTTTCCTCTTCATTAGAAGCCTCCTCTAGCTCACTTTCCTCTTCGTTAGAAGCCTCCTCTGGCTCACTTTCCTCTTCGTCGCGTACGGCCATTATCTTGTCCATTTGTTTGTAGAGGCACGGGAAATAGTTTTGAGCGGCGTAGGAAGTATTGAACGCGGCGATGTCAACACTCAATGATTCACTGCATTCGTTATTGTATTCGGAAATTGTGGCACTTTCTTCGGGACCAAGATAAATGGCACCGAGAGCTAATTCGTCGGTCGTTTCCAGTTGCCTGGTATTGCCATTGAATTCGGCGCATGTCTTGTTTGGGCAGTCTGCAACGCCGGCAGTGTTGTATGTTGGGAGAAGAATTGTGTTGGTTACAGCATTGGCGACGTCAGCAATCTTGTCCGCGCATGGCGCACAGCAGAATGCTACGGTACCGCAGGCATTTTTGCCAACAATGTCCATATCGGAACAGGTCTGTGCATTGCCGGTAATAATTGCTAAACTGGAATTCTCGGCCACACTGAAGTCGTTCGAGGCACCCGTGCCAGTTCCACCGGTAAGGAGAGCGAAGCAAAAGTTTGCAAACCCACAGGTACCGTTTTCTCTGCTTTGATAAACGCAAGTGAGGTAATCCAAGGCTGTAGCCTTGACATCTGCGAGTTCGCCCTGCAAACATTCGTGGGCATTTTGCATTGACGAGACGCAATCACCTGTCATACCGCAGCAGTTTTCCAGCTGACTCGAACGATTGAATTCGGCACTTTGGTCGATGCAATACAAGAGTTTGTTGTCGTAGTCTGAACTGAGTGTGTACGGTGCGTCTACGCATTCTTTGACACAAACTTGAGCCAAACCAATTTTGTCGGCACAGTTGGTTTGTGCATTTGCACGAAGCAACTACGATTGAGAACAGCAACCAAGATTTCAGGAGATTAGAGAATTGGAAAGTTAAAGGAAGAGAAAAGGGGTAAACATAGGTGTGTGATGGAGGTATGCGACGACAAACAATGCTTTCTCAGAGAATTTCGGATTGGTTCGATAGCATTCACAGCGCGCACCTCCTGAAGACGGCAGAATTGTAGGCATTGTCCCGAAGAAATCATGATAGACTTACGGCAGAATAAAGGATAATGACAGCAGCGCTAGATAGCTTCATGGCAAATGTATTGACTATGGTTGTGATTGTGATGTAGATTGTGATCCGATTGCACCAGATCTTGCTGTTGGGAAATAGTGTGCCGAATGAATGTTTGGTCGGTAGTCAAAAAGAAACTTCGTGATGAATAACGCGTATGTACGAGTACTTATGTGCCATAATATCCCAGCGTAATTTCGACGTTTCAAGTCAGCTCTCAGCCGATGATTCACGATCAGTATCGAGATGAATCAAATTCCGGAATATCACCGTAACCAGGAAGCGATCAAACAATGCCCAGGCGCTGGAAAGATACTGGGAGTGTACTACGTATTGTACCGGTACGTAACCAATTCACCGTCGGAGTCTCCTTGGAAATTATTGCTTCTTCTCGATTGTCGGCGGTACTCATACTCGGACGGTACTCGTACGGTACTCGTACGTAGGCTCGATGAGTCGTTTTGTGATTGGATTGGATCATCATCAATGCGGCATGGCGCACCCAAGACCCCAATAGAAGAATGGTACACAGAAAGAAAACACGATCGACTTTGTATTGAAAGTAGGTGGAACACGCAATGCTGCCGTACCACAATGGACCGGGGTCAACTTTACACTTTTAAAAGGTACTTCGTACTTCGTACGGTACATCCGTACACTTTTGAAAATTAGGTACTATGTTACGTAATATATATAGACGGTATGAACACCGAAAGTATCAATTGGCATCCCTGGCGCGGGGCGCAGTGCCCTACTACTAATAGCCCCCCAACCACAAACCCCTGTCCCAGTACTGTGTTCACCAAAGCAAGCGCGACCCCAACCAAGTTGGCTCCATTAATATGCTAGGTTCACCATATAGGCGGGTGGAGGCCGGGGTGGAGGTTGGGGTGGAGGTTGGGGTGGAGGTTGGGGTGGAGGTTGGGGTGGAGGTTGGGGTGGAGGTTGGGGTGGTGGATGGGTTAGTGGCTGAGCAAATGAGGTCACCGGTTCAACTTGTAGGTATGATCATACCTTTAGTGGGTATTGTTGTACTTGACAAGTATATGGCAAAAGTGTACGAATGTACCAAAAAAAGTGTGAGATTGACCCGGTACCTACTACCACAATATTACATACGGAGTAATTCATAACAGCTGTCTGGCACTAGCCCTGAAGCTCCTAAACCTGAGGGTTAAGGTCAGAATGTTCTTTGCCTATAGTACATATTTCTACAGGGCTCTACAGAGCAACTCTCAGGAAAAAACTGAAGATATCTCTCTAGTACTAATTCTACATGAAATTGTTCAAAATTACATTATGGCTCCAACTGAACCAATTTTCAACCAAGAACAGCAGACAAACAAGCCATTTATGCAAGGACGAGTTGGATAGATTTGGCATGGCCACAAGTCTATTGCAACTGCTTCCAATTCAATCACCAAGGTCAAGAGGGTTGGAGGGGTATTTTGTAGGGGAATTTGTGTAGAAAATTACTACCAGAGTTTTTTACAGGAAACAAGTGTAGAATTTGTACCAGGCATTCTGATCTTAACTTGCAGGTTTAGGAGCTTTGACCCGAGTGCCGGACAGCTGTTATGAATAATATAGTACTGTATTTTCATTCCATGCAGAGGGACTCTCGTCTCATGCATGCAAGATCCCAAACTTGAGCAGTTCTTTCCGTTGCTCAACGCAACAGAAACAATGGAGTCTAGCTGTCATCCGTGAACCACATTTCAATCACGAGTTTGAGCACTGTTGTATCCCGCCACTCTGTTGTCCGTTACACGTCTATCCATCATCCATTATACAATTGAATCAGAATCGGAATTTCAATTACATGATCCAATTCTGAGAACACGTCACTTTTGTATATAAGAAGCTTCTCCCAAGCCAAATACTATTGAATACAAAAGTATTCAAAAACATGTTTCCTCTCTTCAGATTTATCATCTCACAATCCTAAACAATTACTAGTTCAAATTACCATACAGGTTATCTCTTTTTAGAGGCAAAGGACACTGTTTAAACAGTTGAATAAATGCTTCTATTCAATATTCCCCTTTTACTCGAGTATTATTCAATGCTTCCCTTCACTTTCTAACTTATTCAACGCTTCTTTCCCGTACTTACTTCAAGATTGTCCACAATGACTGACTGTTCCATCATCCCCTTCAAGTTCGACTTCAAACACAATACCATCAAAAAGATTGAGTACAAACACTCACAAGTCGTCAATGATATCACCAAAACTACCAAAATGAAAGTCCCTGTGATTACAGCCACATCTACTCACATGCAAATCCTAAACTCTATCCATGAATTCAACAAAGCCAGACAAACCCTCAATTGGGATACTGGAGCTAAACTCTTCAACAAGTTTCCAGGCATCCATGATTATTCTGATTGAGCCTACTTCAATGAACAAATTGAAGATATAGAGGATACTGAAGATAACTTTGACATTGTCCTCACAGAATTTATTCAATACAAGTTCTCCAATAACTTTGATTCCTATCACAATCACAAGCAATTCATCCTCAATATCAAGAAAACATCCAATATGACTGTCCTCAAGTTTGTCTCAATGGTATCCTACCATAACAACACCATTCTTCCCCTGCTTCCCGGTGCTCCTGATGAAGCAGCAAACACCATTATCAATGGTGAAGATTTCAAGAGTCTAATCTACAAATCCATCATGCCAACTGAATGGAAGGACACTTATGAAGAACACAATTCTCCCTACGATGATGACCTCGCCCAAATCATTACCAAGATGAAATGATTCCACCAAAAATTCTTAAAAAAATCAAACAATAACAACAGCAATAACAACAGCAATCAAAACAACAATTTGAACAAAACAATCGTCGCAACAACAATTCCAACAATAAATATAGTTGCAATAACAACAGCAACAATCAAAACAACAATTTGAACAACAACAATAATTGTTGCAACAACAATATCAATAACAATAACAATAACAATAACAACAATAACAATAACAACAATGCAAACAACAGCAACAACAACAACAAAACTAACAGCCAAATCCAAGATACAAATTCTTGTCCAATTCATCCCAATGCAAATCACAAGTGGGTCAATGTTTCCACACGCGAACAATCCCAACAGAAACAATCACAACAAAAGTAACAATTGCAACAACAATGGCGCCTATGTCAATGATCATTCCAATGATAATACAAACAATCCGGCTCCTCCTATGCTACCTGATACAGAACAACACATGTGTGTTGTTAGTGACAACCTATTTGAGTCCCCAAAAGAAATCAGACATGATCTCTTTCATGTTGATATTGAAGCTGACTCCAAATACTATGACAATGACCTTCAACGGTTCCCATCATACATTACCAATGGCTCCTTCATTGAGATCCCAACTGAAGAAATTATATGCATTGACAACAAGCCCAATAAAGATATGTTCAGCAACTCTTATGTCATTTCTCCAAGCCCGCCTGCCAGTTACACCAAAAATTTCACAGCTCTCACCAAGCCAAAAGAACTTCAAGATGATCTTGCTCCTACTACAATTACTACAATTACTACATGCAACAAAGTGAACAAGCAGGAAGGAAAATTCTACTTTAAAACCCTATTCAACTCTGGATTGGCAGACAATCTCATTCTCCAATTCTTGATTCCTCCAACAGTCACTCTTCATGATCTTGAAACTCCTGTCAACATGATCACCACCAATGGCAAGACTACCTGTTCCAAGTATGTACTGCTCTACAACCTCATGCTTCCAGAACTATCCTTCTCTCTCATGGTCCATACGTCAAATGCTTCATGGTTGATGCCAAAATGAACTTGGTCAAAAGACCATGAAAGATATAGGTATCAAGATGGATTTCAAACACTCAACCATAACCTGGTTTGAGAAAGCGACGCCATTCCATCCCCCTGGTTACTTTGACAACAAGACCATCATTCAAAGAGTCATGTCTAATGAGCCATATGTTGTCTCTAAATGCTACATGAGCCAAGCTAATCAACAAGCCTACGTTGATGGCGCAACAAAATAGGAAAAGACTGATCTACCCAAGCTAGTCTCCGAACAAACCCATCTATCTTCAGATGAACAAACTTGTCTTCTCACAACCCTTTGTCCTCACAAGAAACTATTTGAATGCCTTATCAATTGTGAACTTGGAATCTTCCCTAACAATGAATTCCTCATCAATCTTCTTCAACCTGATGATATCCCTTATCATATCAAGCAACCATATTCCATTCCCATCCATCAGCAACAAGCAGTCAAAACTGAACTCCTTCGACAAGTCAATCTTGGCATCCTCAAATAATGTTATGCCACCAAATGGGGAATGCCTACCTTTACAGTACCCAAACCAGATGGGTCATGTTGTCTTATCAGCAACTTCCATGAACTCAACAAGGTCACCAAGAAACTTCATTATCCACTACCAAAAATCCAAGACATCTTTCATTGATGTCATGGTTTCAGATACCTTACGCTTATCAATGTCAGTATGCAGTTCCACACTTTCAAACTTGATGAAGAATCCAGTTGAAAGTGTGTCCTTGTCACTCCCTTTGGAAAATTTCATCTACTTTGTCTGCCCTTGGGTCTTCTTAACTCTCCCTGTTGGGCACAAGGTTGTATTGAACAAATGATCCTTCATCTCTCAATCAAGTTGAAGTTTACATCGGCGACATTGGTATCTTTTCAGATAAACTTAATTCCCATTGCAAAACAGTCAATGAAGTTCTTTATCTACTAAAGACTCATAACTTCTCAGTCAAACTAGTCTAATGTCACTGGTTCCAAAGCTCTGCACCCTGGCTAGGACATATCATATCCTTGGATGCTGTCAGACCAAATCCTATCAAGATTGATTCCATCCTAAAGCTTATCTTCCCCAAGACGATCACACAACTACAATCCTTCATTGGTATGGTAAACTTCTATCGCAACTTCTGGCGTGGATGTGCTGAAATCCTTGCTCTGCTCACAGCTCTCTCTGGCCAACCCAAGGGCAAGTTTGAACCCAAGCCAAAACTTCTTCCAGCTTTTAATAATGCAAAAGCTATGATAGCCAAAGATATTCTCCTCATCTATCCTGATCCTAATAAGCCATTCTATGTCTATACTGATGCTTCTGATTATCAGTTGGGCACTGTAATTGTCCAAGACAATCACATCATAGTCTGTTTCTCCCAAAAACTAACCAAGGCTCAAGTCAAGTATCCTACACCAGTTGATAACAGTTGATAAAGAAATGCTCTGTGTTGTCAAAGTCTTCAAAGAATTTTGACCTATCCTCTGGGGTGCAGAAATCATTGTATGGACTGATCACATCAACCTCACTCGCAAAACCATCACTTCTAACCAAATCATGACCTGGCACATGCTCCTTGAAGAATTCTCTCCTGTCTTCAAGTATACCAAAGGCAAAGAAAGTGTCATTGAAGATGCACTCTCTCCTCTCCCTATCCAAGATGATGACAACAATGATCCAGCTGACACATTCCCTGAAGACTCAAGCTCTATTACCGATTCCCCTGCTCTCAAAGTATCCAATCTCTCATCAACTACTATGCTGAAGCAATTTCCTATTGTCCACTATCCTTTCCTCAACTAGGGCTTGCACAAATTTCTGACAAAAGTATTACCCAAAACAAAAAGTATACAACTCAAAATTTCAATGGAATTGATCTCACGGTATTTACTAACCACAATAACCAAACCAAAATTGTTTTTCCTCAATAATCTCTTACCTAACACCACCAAATGGTACCACCATGTCCTCAGACACGCTGGAGCCAAAGGCCTCACTAGCACCATTGGCCGGTTCATCTATTCTCGTGGCCTTAGGGATGCAGTCCTTCAATTCCGCCAAACCTGTGATTCCTGTCAATGATACAAAACCCTCACCATCACCATGGACATCTAGCCACTTGCCAAGAAACTCATGTCCTTTGGGATATCATAGCCATTGATGCAATCGGCTCATGGTCCATCAAACTCCCTGGTCACCCTCAACCTGTCCAATTCAACGGTTTCACCATCATGGACATGTCTACCAACCTACTTGAAATCATTTGATCTCCACAAGTCAACCCTACAAGTCTAATGGCTGTCCATGCCCTCAATAATGTCTGGCTATCTCGTCATCCCCGGTCAATATGATAGGGGTTCTTGCTTCACAGGCAATGACTTCTAATTCCACCTCAACTATATAGGAATCAAGTCCAAGATCTCCACAGTCAAAAACCCACAGTCAAATGCTGTTATTAAACAAGCCCATGACACCATCAAAACAGCAATGCGCATTGAACTTAACACCACCAATCCTCCTCAAGATCTACAACAAGCTCATGGTCTCATCAACACTATCTTTTCATCTGCTCAATTTGCAATGCATTGCACTGTCCAGAAAACATTTGGCATCACCCCTGGTGCTCTTGTATTCCATTGATATATGTTCCTCCCCATCCCTATCATCACTGATATCAATATCATCCAACACAAATGCCAAAATGTCATCAACAAAGACACACTTCTTGAAAACTCTCATCAAAAACAACCTAACTATGCTGTCAATGACCAAATCATGATCACTAAACCAAACGCAGATGCTCTTGTTGCCAAAAACATTGGACCCTTCACCATTTATCAAGTATTCACCACCAATGGCACAGTTTCCTACTGGAAACCTGCACATCTCATTGAAAGAATCAAGATTCATCACATCAAGCCTTATCATCCTACTCTCTGACTCCTTTTGTGAGAAGGAGAAGAGTGCCGTATCCAGTCACTCTGTCATCTGTTACATGTCTATCCATCATCCGTTATACAATTGAATTGGAATCAGAATTTCAATCACGTGATCCAATTCCGAGAACACGTCACTTTTGTATAAGTGAAGCTTCTCCCAATCCAAATACAATTGAATACAAAAGTATCCAAAAACATGTTTCCTCTCTTGCAATTTATTATCTCACAATCCTAAATATCTACTGCTAGTTCAAATTACCATACACGTTATCCCTTTTTTGATGCATACAACAAGCGAGAGTTTAGGTGTAAATTATTACAATTTTCAAAATGACAGGTTATGAGCCAGTACTTTTGCATGGCGTTTCCCGTGTAATGAAAAAATTAATGAAATAGCCACCTGTCACGGCTGGCTTATCTCCATTAATATGCCCAGTTAAAAGTGCAAAAAGCGCCCATAGTAGAAGCGTTAGAATGTGCTCCTCGTCTTTCCAATGGTATATTGTTTGTAGCTCCTTATTTCATCGTGCGCATTGGGAGATACCATTTTATTTTAGCACAGTAGTAGACTAAGCATTCTGAGGTTGTTTCATGTGTCTGTGTTTGTACCGTTTTGTGTGTGTTTGTACGTGGGAATAGATTTTTTGTAAGTGCCAGTTGTGTTTGTGTGTGTCTGTGTGTGTGTGTGTGCTTGTACCGTACCATTATTTTGTTTGTGTTTGTACCTGCGCATAGTAGATTTTTGGAAGTGACAGGTCACCATTTAGGTGTTAATTTGAGCGGTTCGCCACATGTACAAAATGTACAAGGTTCTACTGTGTCATAGGTACCGTAGCATAAGAATTTACACCTAAACTCTTACCGGTAAGTTCATGTCAAGAAACATTTCCTTGATCTCAATACTATTTTTTGTTTTTTGACTGTAAATCTACCGGTACGCATCGGTACGATACCGGTACGAGTACTCGTACCCGGGGGCGGGGGTCGACCCCTGCCAGGGGGGTATGAGTACGAGTACGAGTACGAGTACGAGTACTTCCGGTGCACCCGGCCATTCCTAATACGGAGTAATAACAGTGAGCAACACAACTACCGGTAGGGTATTTCTTGTGATCGTTTAATTTAGCACCAACACCAACAAAACGATGGAAGAACCATTAGATCTCATTCGGCTGTCGATTGACGAACGGGTTTACGTAAAATGCCGTGGGAATAGAGAGCTCAGGGGGAGACTTCATGTGAGTAGCGATCGGTAACAGTAACTTCCAACCTATCGTCGCACGTCGGGACGAATTGTTGGTGGTTGCGACTCCCTGTGCGCATTCGTTCCGAATATTGCACATCGAGGGATGCTTGGACGATTTCATTGAAATTGGGAGCGCGAGAGGCATGAAGTATCGAACGGAATGTCATTGAACCCCAAAAGCTACACTGCTATGCCTCACCGGTTTCTTTTTTATTTCCAATTCTGAAAAAAATATCACGCGTTTCGCTCAGGCCTACGATCAGCATCTCAACATGATCCTGGGGGAAGTCGAAGAGACGGTTACCAGCACGGAAATCGACGAAGAAACAGATGAGGAGATTGTGAAGAAGCAACAACGAAAAGTGGGCATGCTGTTTGTCCGTGGAGATATAGTGGTTCTGGTCAGCCCGCCTCTACGAACAACATAAGAAAATGAAAAGTAAAAATGTTTGAATGTTTTGCGGTGGGTCGGCGGCTCAATGGAGGGTTAGACCGGATGGAGGCAACAATTCGCAACCACGAGTGCAACGAAGTCATATCGGCAATTTGACATACGGATTGGATTTTCAACTGCGTACGGTAGAGTTTTTTATGTCGGCGGTAGATCCATGCATGGTGGCGAAAGTGATTCGGTCACGAATGATTACAGGTTTCGAATAATATCTTAGCGGCAACTGAGAATGTGAAATACGCACTGTGCTCTAGTATGAATGATGAATACTCGGTTTTACGTCAAACCGGCGTAAAAATATGAATCAAAATCGTGCCGGTGCGATCTAATGATGATGAATTACACCGTTTTCCCCGTTAGTTATCTGTACAATGACATCGATAACCACAGTCCGAAACATAAATCCGAGAAGGTATTTGTAGTGTGTCATTAAATTTGAGGGGATTGCAGAATTTAGATCCTTCATTCACTGTGGCGCGCAAGATGCATCAGTCCGATTGCGTTTCAAACTGCTTTTGGCTGTACTTTGTTACAGTATATAGTATTGATTACATTCCCAATTTTCTTTCCATTACCAAATGAGGATCTTCGTGCATTTTGTTGACAATGGGTCGGAATTCGGCCAATCCAAGCGTGTCTTCGAAACCAATTTGCATGTCTCGTCCACTCAAAATATCGCCCATAATGTTGTTGGAGGAGGGAATTCCACCTCCGATGCTGCCGATCGTCGTTTGGCTCGCAAGTCGGCGCTCCGTGGCGAGTTTCATGGCAAAGCCACTCCCATACAAACGTCTGACCTCTTCCTCCTCCTCGGTCCCCATGAAGGAAATTCTTTGGACAGCTGTTATCCAATGCGGTTTCACGGGATCGTTGTTGTTGTGATCATCGCAATTTCGTCGCAGTTTGATTCCGAGGAACATTTTGAAGAGAACGAACAAATGAACGAACAGAGAAAAAGAGTTGAGCCAGAGATTCAATCCAATCCAATCCAATAAGTCACGAACCAAACACATAGACAAACCTCGTCACAACTGCATCATGGACAAGCTGCCTCGCAGCAGCAATGTAGGTCGTCTCAATCACACGCCATCCCAAAGTTTCACTATAATCAATATCAGCAACATCCACACACAGAGAGACAAACACTCACCTTGGCGTTTTTGGAGTTCCTCGATAGGATGGCGTCTCAAGGCCGCCGTGGCCAGACTGTTCCCGTTGGGACCGACTTCCATCGCATCGACGGGCTTCTTCATTACAGGGATTCCATTTTCAGAGCTCATTGTTGTGTTTGTTGTCACTGTTCGTCGTGTTCGGTCAATGCAGGGTTTTCGGCTGGGTTGGATGCGGTGCGACAAGATTCCTTGTTGGCAAATGGTCAAGGATATTGAGAGCGATTGCAAAAAGAGCTTAGATGTACCGGTATTAATTATTCGTTTCCGCTGAGGAGAGGGGCGATGAAAACGACGCTGAAAGAACTCTCGCGAATTTGTTGGTCGATCGAGTCGGCTTAATGCACGACTCCCATCTCTCTGCACAGAATAATGTGCTACGGTACCGGTACAATACGTGGGAAATACCACAATTGTGGTATTTAGCCTGGAACTACTGTGGCTCGTAAGTAGGAATAGGTACGGTTAATGATACATACCTTTAATGACTATTCCTACTGTTTTTAGACGTAGAAATCATGTGGTACCCCTAAAAAAATAGGGGTACGCGGCGCATTTCCATACACAGCAGAATTGTTGCATTTTTAGTGGTATAAGACTCCGTGTAACTCTTAAGGAAATACCACAAATACCACAAGTACTTTACATGACCGTTGTTCTTCAGTCTTTTCTTTCTAAGAAATCTCCATTGAGGTGCTTGAAAAACTCGCTAAAATTGCTAACTTAATCTTGCTCACTTTATGCGAATCGAATATCACATATTGCTGTATCCGACGAGTTGTACCAAATACTACGACGAGCAACCAAATACGACCAAACAAACAGCAGCAACCACACAGATGCAAGCCCACAGCACCAATGCTGCAAACCTAGCGCTTATGGAAGCGGATGCTGAGCAGCAAGATGAAGAGCAAGGAGAGCAAGCGACCACCGGAGGAGGACGAGGACGAGGAGGACGCGGATCAACTGGAGGAAGAGGACGCGGATCGACCGGAGGAAGACGAGGACGCGGATCAACTGGAGGAAGAGGACGCGGACGCAGATCGACTGGAGGAAGAGGCGGACGCGGATTGACTGGAGGAAGAGCACGCGGATCAACAATGATGACAACGGCGGCAACGACGGCAGCTAGTATGGCCCCTGGAGGAGGACGCGGACAAGGAAGAGGACGCGGACGCGGACGCGGGCGCGGACTAGCAGCTTTAGCAGCAGCAGCGCAAACAGCAGCAGCAGCAAGACAAGAATCAGCAACGGCAAGAGCAGCAGCAGCAGCAGCTGAGGCAGCTCGAATTGGCCGGCCGATCCCACCAGCAGCCGCGACACGCGCACCCCGAAGCATACGCCGGCGCAATCGTATCCTCCCCATTACTGAAAACTCAATCAATGCCCCAACCCAGCTAAAGAGATATTACACTATCTTTTGCAATTTGATGGAGCACAAGGCAGGTCACGAATTCCCTGACAACTATGTATTTTCCAGTGAGGAGAAAGCAGCAATTACACCAGAGGATATCTACAAATTCATGGCTTTGAAATCGTATGGAAGAGAGGATCCTACTGGTGATGACAATCCAACCCTGGGGAGGTCTTCTGCCCTTACATATTACAAGAAGGCTATCTCACAATTCATGGTATCCCAATCAGCATGGTGTGAAGCAACTCTCAGGGGGAACCCAACAAAATCGCGCCATGTGAATGACCTTGTCAAAGCTGTTCACAAGAAAGAAACTAGAGGCAGTGGAGTGCCAAGCTGTGTTGATACTAGGGAGTGTACCTCTGAGGAATTCATGCAGATAGTGGATATGATTTTCACCCAAGGACAGCCTATGGAAAATCTGCGTCACCAGGTGATGCTAAAGTTCCAGCTTCATCTTATTGCTAGAATGGACAACACATCGCATGTGCAGAAGAAGAACCTGCAAAAGAGCCTACGATTCCCAAATTATCTTTGTTTTAGATTGAAATGGTGTAAGAATGTTCAAGATGAAAGGGGCTGTCCACAACAGCTATTAATTGGATCAATGAATTCAAAGTATTGTGTTTTGGTTGGGCTGGCTGTGTTCCTAGAGAAATGGCTAGCTTCAGGGGAAGGCATTACCAGCCAGTGGTTATTCAGTGATGGCACAACAAATCCTAATGATGCAGAAGATTTGCAGGCTGAGGAAGCCTGCCGCCAGAAACACGCATATGCAGATGCAGTGTCAGCCTGTATTAAGAGTTCTGTGTTTGAGCGTGAAGGACCAGGTAAATTAGGAACACACTCTATTTGAAAGTATGGTACCAGCAAAGCCCGAATGTCAGGGGCCAGGTATGAGGATGTAGATTGTCGTGCGCGATGGAAGAATCCCAATATGCAAGGCAGGTACACAGCAGTTCAATTGGATTGGCCTGATATCTCTGCAGCGGTAAAGCTTTGTGGTGGAGGCCCCTGTATTTACAAAGCAATGGAGGGCAGTGGTGTGACCGGTGACTGGCTACTGGCTGATGTTGTGCCAGCAATCAAGGCCCAGTTTGGTCCTGGAGTTGGTAGGATTCTTGGGCTGGCATTGCTGTGGGCAACGTTCGATGCTCATGCAGCAGATTTGGTCCCCCCTGATATCAGACCCCAAGTCACGGCAAAGTACATCTAACTTCAAGCTGGGCTTGCAGATGGGGTGAATCCAGTAAAGAAGGTGATGGTCTTTGCATCAGAGCACGGAGGGTGTGTTAGCCTTGATGAGATAGAGGATAACATGGATGATTTGATGACGCGGTCGGGACAGCAGTGGAGGAACAGTATCTATGCCAAGCTGTCCTCTAATCAGGTAGAACTTGGAGAGCTGAGGAACTTTGTCATCACTAACATGGCTCAGCTGAGCCAGCAGAATAAAACGATTGAAGGTATTCTTTGGCACATGGCTGCAGCTCCAGCGCGTCAAGTTGGAGGGGTAGTAACACTCGGTGGTTGTCAGGCAACAACTCGGCTTGGCACTCCCCGTGTGCAGCCCCCAGCATTGCTTGGAGACTGCCCAAGGTCCCTTGCTGTGCTCTGGGATGAGTATGTGAATGGAATTGGAGGGAGGAAGCCTGCAAGGGAGTTTAGCCAGCATGAGCGCGGCGTCAATAGATACAAGTACACACGGCGACTTGTTGTTTGGAAAGTGATTGAGAAGCTCTTGGATTGGGGGCTCAATCTTGCAACAGCAATCAGTCAAATTCACTCTGTGTATGGAAATGTATCAGTGACTCAGATCATCAACCAGCTTCGAAAGGATGAAGGTCGTGGAGGGAACAACAGACTGTATCGGTAGGCGTTGGTGGTGTTCATTGGCATTGGCGGCGGCGGCGTTTGGTTTATTGTTGTGTGTTGGTGTGTGATGGCATCGTTGATCTTGCTGGAGAGCAAACCCCCCTTCTTGTTGTTGCTAGGGGGGATTTGCCCTTAGAGTTGCACTGCACGCTAGAGTCGCACTGCACGCTAGAGCTGCACTCAACGCTAGAGTCACACTCAATGCTAGAGTCGCACTACACGCTAGAGTCACACTACACGCTAGAGTCGCACTCAACGCTAGAGTCGCACTCCACGCTAGAGTCACACTCAATGCTATAGTTGCACTCAACGCTAGAGCCGCACTACAGCCTAGAATCACACTCCACGCTAGAGTTGCACTACACTCTTGAGTCGCACTACACGCTAGAATTGCACTACAGCCTAGAGTCGCACTACACGCTGGAGTCACACTGCATGCTCCAGTCACACTGCATGCTCCGGTCACAGCTCACCCTCCAGTCACAGTGTACGCTCTCTGGTTGGCACACTGTACGCTGCTCAGTGCATCACCGTATGCTGCCTGGCATTGATAAAACCACGTGCAAGTACAACATTCAATGCATACTTATGCATGCAACATAGTTAGCATCATAATAGTTCTTTAATGTTATTCATCATCTAGTTCCTCTTGTGTCTCAAATTTGAGCTCCGCTTTGTGTATGATTGCTGCTGGAGCTAAAGCTGCATCCTCATGGAGCTCTATCTTTCCCTGATCATAGCAGTCCTCTGTAAGTCTTCTCACGCGTTTTCCTCCTAACTGACTCTTTGAGATGTGTCTCCTCCCCTTTCTATCTCCAATACCATCAACAGCCAGTCCTTCGTGGTCAGCAATAATTTGGAGGGATCTCAGCACCTTGTTGATGTCTTTGGCAACAGTTTCAGGTTTGGGATGAACTTGCCAAACTTGTTTGTATGCACTGGAAAGAGCAGAAGGAGTAGCTTTGGAGAACTTCACTTTGTCTGGTAAGGTCGAAGTGATATGGACGTGAAGGTTAACTGCATGGTGCAATTGACTGAATAGTGAAGTGTCAAGAGGACTTGCTTCTGGCCTGTTTCCAACTGGACGGTTATGGTAGTGAGCGAGATTTCCACCAATACCACCAGAGGGAACCATGAGATCATGCTGAGGCAGCACCCATCAATCATAATAGCCTTTCTCTTTCATGTATGCAACACTGTTTGCAGATGCCATTAAAGAGAGAGAGAGCATCATGCATTACGAAGCCTGAATCACCCATCAATTCTTGGGTAGAATTAAAAATGTAATCAATCAGAGCAGTGACACAAACTTGCCCAGTCATGCACACTTTATCAATCTCCTCCTCCCACAAATCACCAAACTGTGATTCATATGGGTTGTTAGCAGCTCAATGATCAGTAGGAATTGGAGCATCACCTTCCAGACAGGCCTCTGCAACCTGAATGAAATCAGTAAGCCGCTTGAGTGAAATACCAGGAGAAGCAGCAACAATGACCTTGGTTTGAACAGTGTCTCCAGCTAGAGCCTTCAGATGCTTCACCAATGTAATGCCCTGAAGCTGGAGCTTATAAAAAGTTTTCTTCTTTAGCTTTGGAAGAGACATGATGGATTCATTTGCATAAACATCACCCTCTGGACAATTGGCTTCAGTCCAAATATTCAAAGGAGTGCCTGTGGAATAAACAGAAGAACAGCTAACGCAGTGAGTATTTCAATGAAAACAGACTGATGCAAAAAACACAGCATTGAAGAACATAACTTACCTTGCTTGGACCTTGCAAAACCAGTTGCTTGCAGTCTCAGTTTGTGACGGTCGACATGAGTGATCAATTTTTTCTCAGTATATTCAAAGATAGGCTTTATTTTATGTCCAGCCCCATTTGCATCCATATACACACCATAAGTCCACCTCCCTTCCTTATCATACTTCACTTGCAGCACTATTTTCTGCTTAGAATACGTGCCATTTGGATCAAGCTTTCCCTCTAAGTTTCGTTTGAAGCTAATGGCGACGTCAGGTTTCCCAGGACCAATACGTGACCCACTGACTCATTTATGTGCCTTCTTGTGCATTTCATTGAACAAACAAATCTTTGATAGAGATAAAGGAGTCAACAGTGTCTCATCATAGCAAGCTTGTGGGTTTTCAACATCATAAGCATCTCCAAGCAACTTAGAGAACATGGGGTGACTGAACTTAACTTTTCCAAACCTCAAGAGCAACTGCGCCACCCACCTGAACAAAGCTCTACACCACGTCCAATAACTGTCCCGCGACCCTTTTTTTTTTCGTCGCAAGGTACTTTCGCCACCCTTGCTTGTGTGTAATTTTGACACGGGTCCCCCCTGTGATTCAGTAGCTTCGTATCATACTCATTTTTCTAACTCTTAACCCTTGGTTCACGATTATTTTTCTCCTTGGGTCATGAATAATTATTATTAATTTTTAATATAACCTACCCGTACGTTCGCAAATCATTCCTACTGAAATTAAATACGCAAGGTCATGAGTCACAACCAGTAAAATTTAACATTAGTGCTCGCGGCACATAACCCTTAAAATTTATCTCCGTTGCTCGTGACACATTACCCCTATAATTTAATAATTGGGCTTGTGACACACTACCCTTTAATCCATCTCCTTTGCTTGCAACACACAACCAGTAGAATTTAACATTAGTGCTCGTGACACACTACCCTTATAATTTAATATTTGTGCTCGCGACACACAACCCTTAAAATTTAATATCGTCGCTTGCGACTACCCACCACTACACCAGTTGAATAATTCGGGTCAAGAATTTGCCTAGTAGTATCATATGCAAAATATGTATGATAGGTATGAGTACTCCTTTCCGTACATTTTAATCATTTGTGTCACACAATGTACTATTTATTGCAACGGTATGCAATGTATGTAGAATATGTACCTTTTACCCTAATCACTCTCCCTGAAGATTTACCCGTGCCATACTAGGTGTGAACCCACCCGCGTTGTCGTCAAATTAGTGAATGGACTGACACAATGAACAGTAACGATTCTGAAAACAATGCCTAAACTTCCTCCATTCCACCAAGCAATCGCATCAATACAGGATCAATATAGTTGTCATCCTCATTTTCCTCTTCAGCAAGACTACTGGCAACAGTGACACCATCTTTCGATACAGTACCGGTAGGATTGTTTTCTGAGTTGAATCTTTCCAGCATCATTTTCTCCAAATTTTTACCCGTTTCTGGATCTTCTCTTAACGTTTGTACCTTCTTGCACAATATAGCGAACACTTGCCGTCCTTTTAAGTCCCATCCATCTGCACTTCCACTCTTTGAAGCACAATTTTTTTTTCATGTATTTTTTCGTTCTTTGTGTCGCGTATGTTCCATCAAGTTTCATTTGCTTCTGTTTTTCTCAATTGCTGTACTCGTTGTCAATTATCATTTGGGCAAAAGCCTCATCCATAACAGAAAAGATGTTACTAATAAGCTCCTTTGCCTTCCTCAGCTTAAAGTTTGTCTTTACCAGATTAACGGCAGACAGGATTCTTGTCACAAAATAATAAAAGTCCTCATTATCCGCATTTCCATATCGCCGGTACTCGTTGGCCATAATTTCCACCGAGTCTGTATTCAGAGCTACAGTACCAGGGAATGATGCTGGCACTTTTGCCTTTTCACTATCAGCTGCGGTGATGACAACAAATGGCAGTATGATATCATAGTATGGCTGGGTTAGTTGTACGTCGGTGGTAGGCACATACGGGAGAATGCCGACTGCACAAGAATTTCCGTCCGATTCAACCATTACGCCAACACTTACCAAACCAATTTTTTCTTGCCAATGTTTGATTATTGTGCCTCAATTTTGCCCGTGCTCTAGGTACCGCATTATCAAAATAGTCACAGAATTCCTTAACGGCCATATCTTTCGTAACAGAGATTACACTGGCATGGATTCCTTGCACCATTATTTTTTTGGAGAGTCCTTTTGATGTCAGAAATTTCATGCCACCATACCATTCCTTCTTCACATAGGCTCTCACCTGTCCTTCAATTGTATCTTTATGTGTTTTCAATAGTTTCATACTACCCGTTTTCATACTATGTATACTTCCATAACTCAACGTACTCACTTTATCAACACTATTGCTGCTCTGCACTGTTTTCAATGGAACCGTGTTGGTAGTTTTTGCAGCATTCTCTTTATAATTCTCTCCCTTCTTACTATCACTCACCATTGCCAGAATCTTCTCTAGTAGATCCGGATTCTTACTCAAATTTTCTGTTACTATTTTCACCACGCGGGTCACGTTGTTCTTTTTCTGTTGTCTGCCCTCCGTAGTTTTTTTTCTCTTGTCCTGTGGATATTTACACTATTATCCGTATTCTTGTTGGAGCTCCCATCATTGTCTTCACTAACCAAAATTGAATCACTGTCACTGTCACTGTCACTGTCCATGATGCTAATGTTTTCAGCTGTTCTTTTTAGTGGTGTCTCTCTTTCTGCCGCGGTGGTGCTTTCTTGTGTTGTTGCAGTTGTTGTGGTCTTCTTGGTGGACATGGTGGTAATGCTTGTATTTTTGGTAGTATCTCTAGTGTCTCTGTCCCTGGCTGCGTTTGCCATACCTTCTATTTTCTTTTCTTGGAGACGTGTTATTTTTGGCTTGGGTAGGTTGGACCATTTTTGTTTTGGCATCTTGAATTGACATTTTTCCAATCATTGGTGTTTTTGGCAATTTTGTGAATTTTTATCATGCCTTGTTTTTACAGCGATTGTACAAATTCAGAAATTTGCATTACATTTCTCTTTGTGGAAGCGGGCTTGTGAGAGCGGGCCAACCAAAAAGAACTGTCGGCCTAGCCGCGCCATTTTTTCCACTCTATTCACTACTTATTTCAATACTACTAGTACTACTAGATTGTACAACAACAATTTATTTTGATGCTCCCCATCCTATCACTCCGCATATTGAAATCTGTAGAACCGAAAACAGGCACATTGTCTGGAATTGCATTCCAGGGTTAAATGTTATAAATGGTAAGGTGCATTGATGTGCCTGGAATGAAAAATAAGCAAGATATATGAAACGGCGTGGCAGTGTTAAGTGTCTGGAATGGTGTTGGAGATAACAGTTCTCTGTGAGGGAAAATCCACAAAACGTCTGTATTGGCGTTTCTGGGTTAAGTGTCTGGAACGGCAATTCTGACTTCTTCATTTCTAATGACCGTTTTTCACAGTAGTTAATTTTTATATTTATGTTTTTAACTAGGACAGGAACATGTACGCAGTCCTAAGTAGGGATAAGTTTTGCCATAAAGCTTATTAGTACTATTTCTCACGCCCCCACGCACCACAAGGAACGGGTTAGTTGTTGTACTCCTCTAAATCTTGTGGTGAATTCCAACGTTTTTCGTAAAGTTGTAGCCAGTGCACAATGTTTCCCTTGTTTCCATCTTCTTCATCCCTTTTCTCTTTGTTTGCTAATTGTTTTAGTTTCCGTTTTTTCCTCTTAGACTGTTTTGTCGCTTTGTTCATGAATGAATTCCAATTGTCTTTAATCTTATTTTTCTCCGTTTCTTTGTTTTGTTCCTTTACGTCATCGGTTTCTTCTATGTACATTATACGGTACTTTTCAATGATTGCCTCTTCAGTTGTTGTGCGCCACTTGTTGAACCAAAGGCTTGTCAGACAGGGTCAGTTACCAGGGTGAAAATGCATGCATTTCTTTATGTGTTTTCTGGCTTCTGGCGTCAGGTTACACCATTTCTTTGGTGGGAAAGTATGACCATTCAGTTCCAGCCTCTCTCGTTCTCCGGATTGTACTGGTCGTCCAATACCCATGTTGTTGTAGCACTGTATGCCCTCCGTTCCTTTCAATGCAGGATAACCACATACAACGTACATCATAATGATACCCATAGCCCACACGTGGTCAATGCCACCAGTGTCGTCTTCCTCATAGAGAGGAAATATGTCCTCAGTTACGTACTTTAAGCATTGTTCCCAAATTTCTAAAGCTTCTTCTTCATCAAAATGCCCTTTTTGGCTGTTGAGTCTTGCTCTCACATCGTCTATCTTGTTGCATCCATTAAGTATTGTGAGTACCAAGAAGTGGCTGTTTTGGGCACATAGTGCATCAAACCCAGTTTCAAAATGATATAAGAATGGATTCCACTCGTCGTTTTTGTCACCGTTATTTAGCTCATTACTTCTTGCACAGTACTCTGCAGAATCAAAAAGAAACCTAGGCTTCAAAACCTTCCTCTTGTACGCTGATTGGGGTGTTGTGTTCTCCATTTACCTCTTACTTCTAATAATGTTGGACGTTGGGCAAATACTCCGGTATTTTAGTACAATTACTTGTTGTAAACTGTTAAGGAATAATCCTTACCGCGCGTTAAGTGGTGTAAATTTCCTGATCTTGCAAGGTTTGGCTTATATTGATGTCACTGCGTCTGGTGGTTCAAATCCTCCGTAGAACCATGCAGACATAGTAGTCTCCGCATTATTTTTTGTTCCTACTACTAGTATTTCTTTATTTTTGTATGAAGTAACCTAAATAGTGATTGCTAGTCATTTTTGTAGTGCAAAAGTTTGTCCTTTGCTGCAATTTCAGGATGAATACTGCTCATTCTATGGATTGGGTAGAGTATGAAACAATATTGACAATTCTCAGGCTAATACTTTAGTCTGTATGAATTTTATAATACTTTTGGTCCCTGGTCATGCATGTACCAAAAAAGTGATTGCTAGTCAGTTTTTGGGTGCCAAAGTTTTTCATTTGCTTTAATTTCCGGATGAATATTGCTCATACTATGGATTGGGTACACTATGAAACAATATTGACAATTCTAAGACTGATACTTTAGTCTGTATGAATTTTATAATATTTTTTTCCCCTGGCCATGCATGTACCAAAATAGTGATTGTTAGTCAGTTTTTGAGTGCAAAAGTGTATCATTGGCTTCAGATTCTGGATGAATATGGCTCGTACTATGGATTGGGTAGACTATGAAACAATATTGACCATTCTAAGGCTGATACTTTAGTCAGTATATTTTTTACAATAATTTTTGTCCCTTGCCATGCATGTACCAAAATAGTGATTGCTAGTCAGTGTTTGAGTGCAAAATTGTGTCATTGTCTGCAATTTCAGGACGAATGTTGCTCATGATTGGGTATACTATGAAACAATATTGACAATTCTCAGGCTGATACTTTAGTCAGTATGAATTTTATAATAGTTTTTGTCCCTTGCCATGCATGCACCAAAACAGTGGTTGCTAGTCAGTTTTTGAGTGCAAATCTGTGTCACTGTCTGAAATTTCAGGATGAATATTGCTCTTACTACTTTGGATTTGGTAGACTATGAAACAATGATGACAATTCTCAGGCTGATACTTTATTCAGTATGAATTTTTGAGTAATGTTACTAGTCCGAACAATGCTCAATGAGTCAGATTGTGCCCTGGAATTGCACCAAAAATAACCTCTTTTTTGCCATTTGGAGAGGCAAACCACAACATTTCCAGCATTCTGTGTGAAAAAGTTGTTCCTAATATGCATTTGATGACTCATGATAAATGTATTCACGGCTTGGACTTGATACTTAGGGAGTCATTACCCAATGAGTCAGTTTGTGCCCTAGAACTGCACAAAAAAAACTGTTTTGTGCCATTTGGAGAGACAACCCACCACATTTCCAGCATTTTGTGTGGAATAGTTGTTCGAAATATGTATTTGATGACTCATGATAAATGTATTCATGGCTTGGACTGGATACAAACTGTATAATTTTCAAGCTGATACTTTAGACAGTATGAATTTTGGAATACTTTTTGTCCCTGGACATCATCCAATTACCAAAACTGTGAGTCCTAATCAGTTTTCAAGTGCAACTGTGTGTCATTGCCAGCAATTTCATCATCAATGTTGCTCATAGTATGGATGGTGTAGACTATGAAACAACATGTATAATTTTCACGCTGATACTTTAGACAGTATGGATTTTGGAATACTTTTTGTCCCTGGACATCATCCAATTACCAAAACTGTGAGTCCTAATCAGTTTTCAAGTGCAACTGTGTGTCATTGCCAGCAATTTCATCATCAATATTGCTCATACTATGGACGGGGTTGAATTCATTGTTCAATTAATATGCATCCTATCGTTGTCCATCATGATACAAACAGATTGGACTGTAGTACTACTACTAATACTACTAGTAGGTAGAAGAATCTGAGAACATTAAACTACTAAGCACTATCAACATGCAGGTTGGACTACAGTACTAGAAGAACATGTAATAGTAGAATAATATGAAAAGCTTAAAGTAATACATTGCTTGTAGTAGTCTAGTAAATATGACTTCTGATTCTTTCTTACGTCAACAACCATTTGTTGGTTAATATCAACCCAATGTTGAGAAGAAGAAGTACTAGTGACGTAGTACTACTATGACCACTTCTTTGCCGGTTTGTCACTCTTCGTTGTGTTCTATGGTGGTGCGTGGTCATGGCTGTGCACGTCTACCCGATACAGCATTGTTTCATTCTTTGAAGACCTCTGACAACTTGGTGAACTGCGGTGTATTCGACCCGACACAGCCGTAAGGGAACCAGGTTGCGCGTTTCACTTTTGTACCATCCGGTAGTTTCTTGTACACCATGTATCCAGGGTAAAGAGGATAATGGTCCTTCCTCTTTGATGCATAACTCTTCACTACACCAGTTCCAGGTGGTGGAATACCCGTGATTGTAACCTCACTACCAATTGCAAATTTAGGATACGAGATCACGGGATCAGGATCTGCGAACAACACCTTAACGTTTCCAGAGCGCTTCTGCATTACTGCGTTGTTTGGTCTTGGACGAGGAACTTGCAGAAGGTATCCAAGATCTTCAACATGGCCAAGGTTCGGAGAAACCTTTCTCTCCTTGTACTTCAGCTCTCCATTTGATGTGTCTGGTGCAGACTTCCTTCATTTATTACGTTCGCTAAGGAACAACTTCTTCTTTGCCTTCATGGATGTGTTCTCTTTGTCTGCGTTGGGAACGGCGGGATGGTTGTCAGCGTTTCCTCCGTCCTCTCCTTCTTCATCATCCTCTGGGTTACCTTCACCAATTTTGGAGTCCGAGTTGACCGTCGATTTATCTTCCCAAGGAAATCGAAAGAATGATTTCACTTTGTTGAGCCCTTTGTTAGTGAACACTAGCCATTGGATGAAATATGTGCCATTCTCTTTGATGAATGTCTCAAAGTTTTTCAAGTGCTCCTTCAGGAAGTCCCACTTTGCAATGTCAGTTGCTCTGTAACGTTGACTTGTTGGTACCTTAATTTTTTCAAATAGTTGGATCAACGAGTCGCCAATGGATTGTAAAGTCTTTTCATTGTCGCCTGACACAAAGGTTACTTCCAAGTTTGCTTCCAACACGTATTTTTTGTTCTGGAAAACCAAAGACAGAAGTTCCTTCGTCAATGGAACGAAGAATATGCCCCCAACAGGTAGATAATTGTAAGTTGTCAGAAATTGCAGAGACCTCTCAAAATACTTACAACCTTTGAGTAGTATTTCCGGTCGCGTGATGAAAATATCACGGAATACGAATCTTGTATGTTCCCAGAACAATTGGTCGTCCACCGTGTATGTGCAGTTCTCATCAAAATTAAGGAACCTTGTGATGGATAGGCTGTAGTCATCTTTTGCGACTGGGTAAGTATGTTGACACTCTTCACCTCTCAGAAGCTCAGGTGGAGTTCGTTCTTCAAATTGAATGGATTGAGCACCGTTGTTGGTGAAAATGAATAACCGATCTTTGTGGTGAGGTTCACAAGGATTGGAGTTTGACGACAATGAATGGCGCTCTGCTTTCAAATATTCTTCCAAATTCTCATGTTTGTTGTCAACGTTAAAAGATGTTTTTTCTTCCTTGCCCAGTACTGCCTTCATTATTGCCTTCGAAACCATAATCCTAGTAACCGGGACACGTGTACCGTTAAGACCACGTGACAAACAAGATGTTAGAACATTGTTGAGCAATTCCTTGCAAACAAGATCCACCTGGTCAAGTTGGTCCGGCGTGGAAACAACATTGTCAACCCAGGACAAACTCAGGAGGTAATGTTGCAACAATGTCTTCACGTGTTGTTTGTCCTCAGGAACAAAATTGTCAACAAATATGTCCCATTCCTCCGATTTCTTCGTAGTAGAAAGAGTCACCACATTTTTTGCAAAGTCAACGCCTACTCTGTAACACTTGTTCAGAGTTTTCTGGTACTCCATAATCTTCCAAAAGTGAAGAGAAGATAACATTTTAAATTGAATTTTCCCCACCAAATTGTCAACTCCTGGTATTTTGTACCGTCCAACCAAAAACAAAGACTGATAGAGATTGGGCAATAGTTCCTTGTACAAATTGTCATCAACAAATGACTCATTGGCGAAGTGGTGAAGGCTGAGTTCTTGAAAAATTCGTGCCTTCTGTCATTGGAAGCGTACCCACAAATACATGAGAACCTTCTGAAATGCAAGGGGTACCTTTGACACATCGGATGGCCATTCCAACTTGAGGTATTTTGGGGAATCAGTTAAGGGCACTAAGTCGGCTGCTGCGACACCTTCTCTTGTTGGTGCACACACAACTTCCTGCCCCCTAATTTGGTTCATTCTATTGTCCAACTGTTCAAAGGAGTGACTCCCTGAAAGAAAATGCCTCAGTGCGTGGTGAAAGGAAAGACCTTCAAAGAATGAGACCATCTGCCGGACGTATAGCTTCCCTTTGTTTACATCATCTTTAAATCGTTGATAGAAAAACGGACCTTCCTCGTTGGGTGAAGGTGCAGGTGGGAATTGGACACAACGTACGTACCATCAAAGTAAGCTCAAATACACTTTCATGTACTTCAGTATGGTGTCATAGTTAACAACATTCTTTGACCAAACAGCATGCGATGTGCCTTCTGCTACTTTGTCTTGTCATTCAACCCGGGTGTACTCTGTTACACCTGCTGTACTATTATCATTGATTTTGATAACGGAGTTGAGCGCTGACTGGAAGGCGTTCCATGTATGTTTCATTTCGTACTCCTTGAAACAAGTTGTCAGCTCCTTTGGATCCAAGATGCAGACCTTCTTTATCAACTGTGAACCCAAGTCATGTAGGAAAAGATTTACCATCACGTCAACAACCCTTGGTAGAGGACCCGATGATGGCTTGTCACCCGTTGCTGTCTTGCTGAAGTCAGGACGGGTTCCGGAAGAAAAGAGTTTCGTGATGATGAAAACCTTGTTCATGAGCTGGCTGAAGACAGATCTGATGTCCCAACTTACGGCAGTGATGAGTTTGTCAGTCAAAATATTCTCAGAGAATCCATTAGGACCCTGTTGCTTCAGACAAGCGTTGACACGTCTTTTCATCGCATCCGTGTGAACCTTGTATTGGGAGTCATCATCAAATAATTCCAATGATAAAGTACCACCAGCATCATTGCCCAAACACGCCAAAGGTTGTGCACCTGTGACTCCTTGATCTGGTGTTGGGGGAACAACTGATGGTGTTTGACCATAATTACTTATTTTTTTAGGCTTTTTTTTCAATTTCTTGGGTTTTTTCTTCTTTGGTTTATGGACTGCACCCCCTGGACTGACCGGAGGAGCTTTTAGATCATTTTGAAGCAACGTTGGTGGTGGTTTTGGTGAGGCTGTGGCTGTGTCTGCAGCTGCGGCTTCATCTTGTGGTGGAGTAGTGCTGTTTTCTGCGGCTGCGGCTTCATCTTGTGGTGGAATAGTATGGTCTTCTGCAACGGTGGTTGCAACTGCAGCTGCATTTGCTGCTGGATTAGTATTGTCTTCTGACGCGGCAGTTGCGTCTGCGGCTGCGGCTTCATCTTGTGGTGGAATAGTATGGTCTTCTGCAATGGCGGTTGCGACTGCAGCTGCATTTGCTGCTGGATTAGTATTGTCTTCTGACGCGGCAGTTGCATCTGTGACTTGGACTTCATCTCTTGGTGGAATAGTATTGTCTTCTGAAGTTGTGGTTGCGGTTGCGGCTGCAGCTGTGACTTCATCTGCTGGTGAATTAGACAGACTTCTTGACTTACTTCTCGTCCTTGCCATTGTTTGATTGATAATTTTGAGAACAACAAAATGAAATTGTGTGAAAGCAATCTAAGTTGCTACAATTTGATAACTCGTCGCATAACAAATCACAAAACACAACCAAACATGACATAGCAAGAGATTCTGAAATGATGAAACAAAAAACATATTTGACAAAACTTCAAACCACAGCGCCTCTAACGGCAAACAAACATCATGCAACAATGTACAAATATTTCCACTTTAATGGCAAATAAATAGTAGAACATGCAACGCCGTTCCAAAAGAAAACTTAAAAACTGACGAAAACAAACCATAACGATATGAAACACCGATCATCAATTTTGAGATACGGTGCTCTATGTTGAGATTTTCCAACCACTTCTTTAACACCCAGTAACATTCATTTTGAGATTTCAAATTTAAACATGCTTTGAACACAATGCCTGCAACGCCGTTCCGGTTATAGAATTCTGAAACGCCGTTCCATGATTGTTGACATGAATTGTGCAAAAAAACGTTTCACCACGCCAACAGAAGTCATTACTATCATACCTACATTCATACTTCATTTTGAGATTTCAAATTGAAACATATTTCGAACACAAAGTCTGCAACTCTGTTCTGGTTAGAGAGTTCTAAAATGCCGTTCCAAGATTGTTGACATGAATTGTACAAGAAAACATTTCACCACCCAAACAGAACTCATTACTATAATACCTACATTACTACTGCATTTTGAGATTTCAAATTTAAACATGCCTCGAACACAAAGTCTGCAACGCCGTTCCGGTTAGAGAATTCTGAAACGCCGTTCCATGATTGCATACATGAATTGTACAAAAAAATGTTTCACCACCCCAACAGAAGTCATTACTATCATACCTACATTACTACTTCATTTTGAGATTTCAAATTTAAACATGCTTCAAACACAAAGTCTGCAACGCCGTTCCGGTTAGAGAATTCTGAAACGCCGTTCCATGATTGTATACATGAATTGTACAAAAAAACGTTTCACCACCCAAACAGAAGTCATTACTATCATACCTACATTACTACTACTACTATCATAATACACCCGGACACAACCAGAAATTATCTAGTACAAAAATTGTGTACAAATCTACTGTCGTAGAATGCTACGCAAATTCATTACCGGTAAAAACACCGTCACACGTGTGGTACGTACCACCGGTACATGAAAGATCTCACTGTATCACAAGTTGAGAACGTTAACTAAAAAATAAGGACAATATCGTGCGCGTTGCGCGCTATTATTCTTTATTACTATTCTATATTCAAAATTCACACAACGCGCGATATTATTTACTTAACCACCTTCTTAACTTAATTAAGAAAATCAAATTAATCTTTATTATTCTATATTCAGTGTATTAGATCTTGCAGGTTGAGTATCCATTTTTTTATTGAACACACACAGCGGACACACACAGCCGACACACACAGCGGACACAGCGAACACACACACACAAACGCACACACACACACAGCGAAAAGTAACTTTTTTTTCTGCCTCGCGACAAAAAAACTCTCTCACACAAACTACAGGGTGATTTTTTTTTTTTGACACAAAAAATACTCTTTCCCTTCATAATCTTACCAAACTTATCTTGAGCAGAGTTGCTTTACCGTACTTGTACGATAAAGCACTCTGTCTGAGAACGCGGAATCCCACTGAACTGATCAGCAATGATCACTAGTAGGCAGGGAATTCAGGCTCGAGATATTTTAGTCCAAAATAACTGCCTTGGCTGAAAAAAGACAATAGAAACCTTTGGACGAGAGAGGAATTGCTGGATAGATATTGTTTGAGGGCCCGCAAACATATACATCTTGAAAGCAATAAATCTGCATCCATTGCGTATTTACGTCACACAAACGAGATTCAGGGTTATTTCAGAATCACGCGCATATTTGGGTCGAACTCCACTGGTCCCCCTTTGTAATTTCACCCTATTTATTAAAATTAATGTCGAACTCATAATATTTTTATGCACATTTCATTTTCCTACCCCACTGGCATCTGTTTCCGAAGTAGTGGCATGTTACTGAATTTTATGCCTGAAACAAACAGTGCATGGTCGCAATTTTTTAATCTCAATCGTTTCCTTTTTTCTATTGTTATTACTGGCTATCGTACGACTTCAGTAGTAACGATGGTCCGCACTCCCAAATATCAGGTATATTGTGTACGTTGCTACCGGGACTCTCCTCTGATCACTACTGGTTACGGAAAGCAGAAGGTTACCAAGAAGAAGAAACCCCCCTTGTTTACAGCGCGACGAAGAAAGAAAACGGGAGTAATTGTTTCTCCCGGTCTTCTCAACCATATTTCACGTAATCCGGGTACATGTTATTCTTATTACTACCGGTGTTTGGGGGTAGATGATTTTGCATCTTCATTATTCATTAGAAAATCGAGGAAGAAGCTCGAGGATGCTACTCAACAATTAGGTCTAACGAGCACCTGTAACGGTCCACAGAGTAGTGACGGCGCATTACCAGAGGTGCTCGACAATCAAGTTATGTATGACCCTTCTGTCGAACCGATTGGGCGTGCCTTGATTGGTCGGGAATTAACAAACATAGAGGATGACAATGATTCTGTCTCCGATGACAATTTTTTCTTTCCTAATGCCGACGATGAGGAAGAAGGAAGTGTGAGCATAGAGGCCCCCCACTCTTTGATTGTCAATGATGAAGAAGGCAACAACATTGATGTTGACGATTCCCATTGTGATTCAAACACGCTAGTAATTACGACACCCAATGTAGGAAGAAACATATCTGACAAATTGAAGGTCAAGATCAAGTTTATTTTGCGTTTTTCTATTTTCTGCAACGGCGTTGCACCAAATGCCTTTTTCCCGTATTTTCGATGGTATACTAGTATGGTACAATCATACCCCCCTTCTCATGTGTATTTTGCGTTTTTCTATTTTCTGCAACGGCGTTGCACCAAATGCCCATTTTCCCGTATTTTGGATGGTATACTAGTACGGTACAGTCATACCCCCCTTTTCATGTGTATTTTGCGTTTTTCTATTTTCTGCAACGGCGTTGCACCAAATGCCCTGTTTCTGTATTTTGGATGGTATACTAGTACGGTACAGTCATACCCCCCTTTTCATGTGTATTTTGCGTTTTTCTATTTTCTGCAACGGCGTTGCACGAAATGCCCTTTTTCCGTATTTTCGATGGTATACTAGTTTCCTATTTCTTCTCTGCTTCATAGCTCTTTCTGAATTTCTCATGGTCAACAAGGATGCCGTTGCCGATGGAGTAGTAGATGAATTGCTGAAGATTGCGGTTGCTGTTGCTGACGATGTGTCAAATCGTATGCTGCCACGGGATGTGTTGGAGGAGGAGGAGTGCTGTTGATGCCGATGCAGATGCCGATGCCAATGGTTCAATCGTTCCTGTTGGTGGCTGTTGCTTTCGCTTTGCGTTTTGATCGTTCCCGGTTTCGGTTGGTTCGATCGTTCCGGTTTGCTCAATTGCTGTTGATTGCTCTCTGTTGCCGCTCCGTGCTATTGTTGTTACCGCTGCCATTTGCAATTCGATTGTGGTTGCTGTTGCTGGTCTATGAAAACATGTAATATTTGAACAAAATGGGTGAGTATCTATTGATGTAGTACTGGTAGAGTAAATTATAACAACAGAATAATATAATCTACATGCTGACCTACACAGTTGGCGTCCGATCAATTCGTTGCTAACGATTTGTTGCTCTGATCTGTTGTTCCACCTCAACGGGAGATTCGCTGCACCTCTATTGTTCCGATTCCTGTTCCGGTCCGATGTTGCAGCCTCCAGCAGGGAAGAAGAAGATGCACCTCCAGCGACACCAGGAAAGATTCGCCGAGCCTCTATTGTTCCGATTTGTTATTCCGATCCGTCCCTATGAAAATAAGAAGAAAAAATAGAAGTGAGGAAAAAGAACATCATCATCAATGCAACAGGCAGGCAGCAATGTCTATCTATCTCACGTTGTTGCCTTCCACTTGGTGCTGCCTTCGATTCCAATCGTTGTTGCCAATATGTTGTTCCGACAATCGTTGTTGGTGCTGCCGTTGATTTGCAGACTTGTAGTAATTCCTATGTCACGAAAAACAGGGACTTGTTCCTGTTGATATATAGGCAATTGATGCAGATTTTGTGCTTTCAAGATGTTTATGTAAGGCGGCCGTCCAAACAAGAATATCTTTCCAGCAACTAATCCCTAATCGAATGCTTTCTACTTCTTTTGCAGTACAAGGCTGTTATTTCGGACTGAAATATCTGAGAACGGATCGTTGTGCTCGTGACATCGTCGCCCTAAGGCATGTGACGAAGAGGGTCGGATCCCACGTTCTCGGACGAAGTGTTGCTTGCAAGAAACAACACTCTACTCAGATAAGTTGGAAAATGAGCTCGGTCAATTTGATTCGAAAGTGAACTAAATTCACTTTTCGAACAGTGTGAGTGATTTTACAGTGCACTTTTTTCTTAGTACTGAATCTACATGACGTGCTAGTGCTGAATGCTGTATGTGATCCGTTTGAATTTTTTGAACGTTCGAACGTTCGAACGTTCGAACGTTGAACGTTCGTTGAATTATTTTGGAATTAGTACTGAATCTACATGCTAGCTAGTACTGAATGCTGTATGTGATCCGTTTGAATTTTTTGAATGTACGTTCGAATTTTTTGAACGCAAATGTGATCCGTTCGACCGTTGAATTATTTTGGAATTAGTACTGAATCTACATGCTAGCTAGTACTGAATGCTAATTTTTTGAACGTACGTTCGAATTTTGAAGGTTCGAATTCCAAATGTGATCCATTTGAATTTTTGAACGGTCAAACGTTTTCGTACGTACTTCGAATTTTTTCTTTTTCTTCGTACATACTTAAGGTTAGGGTTAGGGTTGGGGTTAGGGTTAGGGGTTCGAATTTTTTTCTTCATACGTACTTAAGTAGAACTTATTGGGTAATGACTAAAATTATTCTAAAATTCATACTGACTAAAGTATCAGCCTGTTTCTTGTCCAGTTTGTTTCATAGTCTACCCCATCCATAGTATGAACAATATTCATCCTGAAATTGCAGTCAATGCCACACATTTGCACTCAAAACTACCTAGGACTCACTATTTTGGTACATGCATGTCCAGGGACAAACATTATTCTAAAATTCATACTGACTAAAGTATCAGCCTGTTTCTTGTCCGGTTTGTTTCATAGTGTACCCCATCCATAGTATGAACACTATTCATCCTGAAATTGCAGTCAATGCCACTCATTTGCACTCAAAACCGACTAGGACTCACTATTTTGGTACATGCATGTCCAGGGACAAACATTATTCTAAAATTGACACTGACTAAAGTATCAGCCTGTTTCTTGTCCAGTTTGTTTCATAGTCTACCCCATCCATAGTATGAGCAATATTCATCCTGAAATTGCAGCCGATACCACACATTTGCACTCTAAAACTGACTAGGACTCACTATTTTGGTACATGCATGTCCAGGGGGGACAAACATTATTCTAAAATTCATACTCACTAAAGTATCAGCCTGTTTCTTGTCCAGTTTGTTTCATAGTCTACCCCATCCATAGTATGAACACTATTCATCCTGAAATTGCAGTCAATGTCACACATTTGCACTCTAAAACTGACTAGGACTCACTATTTTGGTACATGCATGTCCAGGGACAAACATTATTCTAAAATTCATACTGACTAAAGTATCAGCCTGTTTCTTGTCCAGTTTGTTTCATAGTCTACCCCATCCATAGTATGAACACTATTCATCCTGAAATTGCAGCCAATGTCACACATTTGCACTCTAAAACTGACTAGGACTCACTTTTTTGGTACATGCATGTCCAAGGACAAAAATTATTCTAAAATTCATACTGACTAAAGTATCAGCCTGTTTCTTGTCCGGTTTGTTTCATAGTCTACCCCATCCATAGTATGAACACTATTCATCCTGAAATTGCAGTCAATGCCACACATTTGCACTCAAATCTGACTAGGACTCACTATTTTGGTACATGCATGTCCAGGGACAAACATTATTCTAAAATTCATACTGACTAAAGTATCAGCCTGTTTCTTGTCCAGTTTGTTTCACAGTGTACCCCATCCATTGTATGAGCAATTTTCATCCTGAAATTGAAGTCAATGGCACACATTTGCACTCTAAAACTGACTAGGACTCACTATTTTGGTACATGCATGTCCAGGGACAAAAATTATTCTAAAATTCATACTGACTAAAGTATCAGCCTGTTTCTTGTCCGGTTTGTTTCATAGTCTACCCCATCCATAGTATGAACACTATTCATCCTGAAATTGCAGTCAATGCCACACATTTGCACTCAAAACTGACTAGGACTCACTATTTTGGTACATGCATGTCCAGGGGGGACAAAAATTATTCTAAAATTCATACAGACTAAAGTATCAGCCTGTTTCTTGTCCGGTTTGTTTCACAGTGTACCCCATCCATTGTATGAGCAATTTTCATCCTGAAATTGAAGTCAATTGCACATATTTGCACTCTAAAACTGACTAGGACTCACTATTTTGGTACATGCATGTCCAGGGACAAACATTATTCTAAAATTCATACAGACCTAAGTATCAGCCTGTTTCTTGTCTGGTTTGTTTCATAGTCTCCCCAATCCATAGTATGAGCAATATTCATCCTGAAATTGCAGTCAATGCCACACATTTGCGCTCAAAACCGACTAGGACTCAATATTTTGGTACATGCATGTCCAGGGGGGACAAAAATTATTCTAAAATTCATACTGACTAAAGTATCAGCCTGTTTCTTGTCTGGTTTGTTTCATAGTCTACCCCATCCATAGTATGAACACTATTCATCCTGAAATTGCAGTCAATGCCACACATTTGCACTCAAAAACTGAGTAGGAATCACTATTTTGGTACATGCATGGCCAGGGACAAACATTACTATTATAAAATTCATACTGACTAAAGTATCAGCCTGAGACTTGTCAATATTGTTTCATAGTCTCCCCAATCCATAGTACTATGAGGAATATTCATCCAAACATTTCAGAAAATAACACACTTTTGCACTCAAAAAGTAACTGAGAAACACTATTTTGGTTACTTGTTCATACAAAAATCAAAAAACAATAACCAAAAATTACGAAGACTACCCTTTGTACACCACATCTCTACGGAGGAATCGATCCACTGGACACGTTAACATCTATATCAAGAACCAATCATATCCTGACGAGGAAAGTTACACTACTTAAAGTTAGGCTGTTTTTGATGGACTAGTACAAAAAGACGTCGGTACATTCGAAAAATGTACTCCATAGAAAATAACAAAACAACAAAAAGGGCTTTTCTTGCAACGCCGTTGCAGAAAATGAAAAGACAATAGGTACGAGAATCAATGCTTGGGCTACGTACGATTACCCTCAGTGGAACCTACGGATTGTGGTCCGCGCCAAAATTTTGAGGACTCGACATTCCAGAATATCACGGCACGCTCGAAAATAAGATAGGCAGGCGACAGTACAAGAACAACACTCACAGATAGTACAATTAGTTGAAATACAGCTATTCCTTGGAGACAGTAAATCAAGAGCTTACAGTGTGTACAGTAGGAATGAAAAAAAATTACCAAACGATGCCTACAAACAACATTATTATCATAAAAATAGCGCGCCAAATCAATCAAAGGTAAAAACGGTAAGTTTATGTGCACGAGTTAACAAAAAAATTATGGTGGAACTGAGTACTATTTGCAGTCCGGTGACAGGTAGAACCTTTGTTACCAATAACACAAACAGCCCAAACAGCAGTGTATCGGGAAGTGACCGAACAAACACAAACGATAGCCAAACATATACAACCACCAACAGTAGCAACAGAAATATTCTACAGACAACAAAACAATACGATAACGATAACTTGGAAAACAACATTGTCAAACACGTCAAAGAAAAAGCATTCAGGAAATTTAAATTCCCGCCAGAGATTACATTCGTGAAGGCGACGATATTCAAAATTGTAAAACAAGCGAATAACAATGAAATACCAAATACGATTGATATAAAAGACCAAAAGTGGAGTGGAATTTATTGCCGTGCAGTGACTGCGTGTAGGCACAATGCTCAAACTCTTGCCAGGAAAAACTACAAAGGTACGCAACCAACAAGAAAATGATTGCCGGCATGCAATTGTTCATAAGCCATTCTAACATTTTGGTCGTATGAACACTGACACGTAGACGATAAAAGAAACAACCTGATACCAGATAGTTTCCCAGGAACGGTTCTAATCACGGACACACAAGACGTTAACTCAGAAAATAGGTACCAATTGCACGAAGACTATCGGCGGAACAATTCACCAGAATTCAAATACTTCATGAAAAGAATTCTTGGAGCGGTGTCACCAAAACAGACAGACTTCAAAAGAAAATCAGTCAGAATGACAATCAGTAACATTTTCACCCCAAGCGATGAAGCTTTTGCATTGCTTTTCCTTTACAACGACTACGACTCGTGGATAAACACAACAAAGGGCACGAGGTTGAGAAAAAAATTCACTGACGGTAAGTCTGGAAATAAGGAGGGGTGGAGTAACGAGGGACAAGATCTTTACGAATACCTAGTAAGCGAATTAGAAGAACGAAGGGAGGAACAACAGTCAAAAGAATTAGAGACGGAAATACTTAAAATGTACCAAAAGCAAAATGGCAATCGTAAACAACAAGATAAGGAGGAGAACAAAGAGGGAAAAACACGGAAGCGAAAACGTACCTTGGTTGAGATTCTAGGCGAAGATGATGAGGACTACAAATTTTTCATGGAATACAATAAAAACGAACAAGAGTAATGGATGATATCAACATCAATAGTAGAACGGCTAGTTCATTATTATTTTATGGTTAGCACAATATTGTTCCGGGTCTTCTGTTCGAATATAATACAATAAACAAGATAATTTCAAAGGCTAATAAAATACTTTCGTATTTGTTACAAAATATGTTTGTTGTATTTCCGTATTTGATAAGCGTATCGTGAATATTGTAAAATGTCGGAGAGTATTGCAAATGCGGATAAAATATTTTCTTATTAGTACAAAAATATGGTTGTTGGAATTTGATATTCGATAAATGTAGTGTGAGTATTGTGAAAGCAACATAACAGAATACATTGCTGGTTATCAAGAAGCTCCTATATTTGTTCAGAAAATGGTATCAACGCTACGACAATATCAGTGTACATAGAGGATATTATTACAAAAGATGAGTTTCGTGTGGAAAATAACAAAAATTAAATGGCGAGTAAATATTAACGGGGTAAGCATGAAACAAAATTGTAGAATAGAAAAATTTGGAAGCAACCATGAAACAGGGGGTGAAAATATGGATAGGAAAATAGTCCTACTTGAAATTGTTGCGTGCAAAAATAGGTAGAGAATTATTTATTGTGCACGCAACAAAATGTTTCGGAATATTTTAAAATATCGCACGAATTTTACGAAAGCACGAGCATCGTTTATGTGACGTATATCAACAGGAACAAGATCCAGTTTGTTGTGACATAGAAGTAAGAATTCTGCAAATCAACGGCAGCAGCAACAACAACGGCAATTGTCAGAACGACAGCAAAAGGTCGGCAAACGGTAGAAATCATCGGTAAACGGCAACAATGAATGAATTTACCGATCAAACGAACTTGAAACAATATGCTAACAACGCTGTTCTGTTATTTTTTCTTTTTTTATCATCAGCATTGAATCGATTCGAAATCACAGAGCAAGACTGCCAACAACAAGGAATCATTGGTAAACGCCAACAAGGAATGAATTTGCCAATCGAACAAATTTGAAACAGTATTCTAACAACGCTGTTCTGTTATTTTTTCTTTTTTATCATCAGCATTGAATCGATCTGAGACAACAGAGCAAGCAACAGCGAGTGGTGAGAGCAACAACAACAGCAACAGTAAGTGGTGATAGGAACAGCAACAGTAACAGTAACAGCAACAGCAACAGCAAGTGGCGACAGCAACAACAACAGCAAGTGGCAACAGCAACATCGTTGACAGCGAGCAAGCAGATTGTCGGAACAACAATTGTTGGTTAGTTGCATGTAAATTATATTATTCTGTTGTTATTATTTACTCTACATCGATAGATACTCACTCAATTTTGTTCAATTATTATATATTGTTATAGAATAGTACAACAAATTGTCAACTACAATCCAACACATCAATCTGACACACGGATCGCCTCCTATCTACGATCTACTACTTGGTTGTTTCTCCACCAAACGTTCCTTTGGTCCTTTTCTCCGGTTCGATTATTTGCCGACGGCTCCGGATACACAACAAAACAACGTTGGCAATAACGGCCACAGCAACAGCAGCAACGGCAACAGCAGCGGCAACAGCAAGAGCAACCTGACACAGCAAGAGCAACGGCAATCGTCGGCACCACACATTCGTCCACTGTAGCAGCAACAGCAACAGCAACAGCATCAGCAACAGCGAGAGCAAGGGCAATTGTCGGCACCACGGACTTGTCCACGGCAACAGCGACAGCAACAGCGAGAGCAACGGCAATCGCCGGCACCACATATTCGTCCACGGCAACAGCAACAGCGAGAGCAAGAGCAAGAGCAACAGCAGGAGCAATCCGCCACAGCAAGAGCAACAGAGAGAGAGCAACAGCAATCATCGTTGGCACCACGGATTTGTCAAAACAGCAACAGCGAGAGCAATCTGCCACAGCGAGAACAACAACAACCAACAGCGAGAGCAACAGCGAGAGCAACAGCGAGAGCAACAGCGAGAGCAACAGCGAGAGCAGTAGCGAGAGCAACAGCGAGAGCACCTCAGCAATATTGGCGACAGAGAGCAAGCAACAGCAGCGTTCCCCCACAGCGATCTGACACAACAATAGCAACAGCGAGAGCAACAGCGAGAGCAACAGCGAGAGCACCTCAGCAATATCAACGCCAGCAACGGTTGATACGTCTGTCAAAACAGCAACAGCAAGAGCAATCCACCACAGCGAGAACAACAACAACCAACAGCAACAGCAACAGCAACAGCAACAGCGACAGCGACAGCGACAGCAACAGCGAGAGCACCTCAGCAATATTGGCGACAGAGAGTAAGCAACAGCAGCGTTCCCCCACAGCGATCTGACACAACAAGAGCAACAGCGAGAGCAACAGCGAGAGCAACAGCGAGAGCAACAGCCAGAGCAACAGTGAGAGCACCTCAGCAATATCAACGCCAGCAGTGGTGGATACGTCTCCTCCTCCAAGCGTCGCCTCATACAATAATTGTCGGCAACCGGTGCAATGGGATTCAAAAGAAAACCAAAGCTAATTGCAGAAAGAGCAAAACAACAAAGAGCAAAGAGACAACAGAAAGGTACAAGTAGACATAGAATGACTTCAAATTTTCTCCAAAACGCAGCACCATTGACAACAATCCACCAAACTTACAACCACCTGTCGGAGATAAAACCAAAGAAGGGTCGTAAAAGTATAAAGGCAAATCTCAAACATGTCGAGCAAATAGCTTTGAAAACAGTACACAAAAATGGCTTTAAAGGTAAATTCATGGAAACAAGTTGGGGTTGGAAAACAGTTGGAGAAAAGGAATATCCATTGGGAGAGGCTGTGTCTATTGAAAGTTTCAAGACATTGGATAGTACGGACAAGAAGTTTATTTTAGCGTTTGCCAAATCAGAACCATCATTGAGAATCTTTGCAAAAGCTTCCACACAATTTGCAAAACAACGCTTGGGTACACTGGAAAATATAGAAATTACAAGAACATTTGCTGCGGAAATTGTTGAAGCTAAACCCAAAATAGACCGAGGAACCAAATGTGATAGTGTCAACAATGGATATGCTATTGTTGGGATGAGACCAAATTGATTGACATCAGGAAATGGTGTGTATGTTTTCAAAAACAATGTGGACCCTACAACAAAAGACAACCTTGAACAGACAGCCCTACACATTGTGAAGGAAATGCAGCTTTGTTTAAGTCCAATGGCATAATTTGTCAACCTTGAAACGACTGTGATGAATGAGGTTGTTAGACGTACAACACTGAATGCAATCGGTCATCACGCAACGGCATTTTCTATTGGAAAGGATTATCATTCAAAATGCCATATCGATGCCAATATTTTCTATACTAGGTTGACAGTTATTGCTCCGAAACATGTAAGTGATGATGAGGTTATATATCGCTTTGTATTCCCAAGCTACGAAGTGAAAGTTCTGTTGCTATCTGGAGATAGTCTCCTGTTTAACCCTTCCGTGTACCATAGCTGTTCGAATCCTAAATACAAAGGCTGTTATATTATGAGCGCCTATGTATCGAGAAAAACGGTGCCAACAGCTAATCCTCTATAATAATATTAAACAATAATTTAAACTTAGACGTTCCATTCCCTTCTGTTGTTTTCCTGCTCCATTGTGCAATCATTACGGAGTAGCAATCAATCGAAACGTAGGAGAAATATGTTACGATCAATACGGAGGAGTATTCCATTCAGTAATACTAAATTATTATTCATATTGTACAATGTAAACAATTGAGTATTGGATGTGTCAGAGAGGACCTCACTATCGTCATCATCGTTCGATGTCATTGAACTGTCATCACCTGAATTAGTAGCATCATCATTATTGTCGCTGTCATGCTCAACAATACTGCATTGGGAGTAGAGGGCCTCTTCATTAGGCAAAGATGACGTTGTCTTGTAGAATTCATCCAGCCAAGCCCTTTGATTCGAGCCAACTAGATATGAGTTTGATTGCAAGGTACCCCGTGCATTGAGTTGTGCGGCAACTGCTACATCGGAAAGTATGCTGTCAACATGAAATAAGAACAGGGAATTTTTGTCTAATTCACCTCTTGTCACAAACAACAAAGCTGTCGGTGTTGGAGTTGATTTAAACTTGGTCACTTTTGCATAAATGCCTTCCTCTGCAATTTGGTATTCAGAAACAAATGAGTATGGTTCCTTCAGATTGTAGAGTTCAAGGAAACACATAATATGGCAGGATACTTCACATGCGTCAACATCAAACAATGCCCAATCATACCAGACAGAGTTCAGTTGGCCACCGCCAGAACGATATGCAGGGTGACTCCAAAACAAGTAATTTTGCTGTGTGCAGGGGTCAAACCTGTTATGTTCAGTAAATCCTTTGACAGAGGTAGAGTCCTGCAAAAGTGGAAGAACATTCTGACATACAAAAGACAACACGATGGGAGAAATATAGGGTTTTGTTTTGTTTGATGACCTAACCCATCTCATAGTACTTGCCCCATTGTCGTTATTGAAAACGTGAAATTTTGACCCTGAAACTTTGGGAGGGTTTCGATTACCAGAAACATCTTCTGTTGTCACTAAATTGAACTTTGAAGTAGCTACTCATAGCAGCATTTTTTCTTCCTGTCGCTTTGCTGTTTGCATTATCAATGTGGAAGCATTCTGTTGAGTGTTCTTCGACGGTGCTTTGATTTCAGTTTTGTGGTGTGATTCCAAATAAGAAGAATCCCATCCGCATGGAAGTCCCCAAAGCTTTATGTACTCAACAAGGTGAAAGTAAAGATGGTTTTTGATCAGTTTTGTACCCATTCCCTCTCTGAGGCAAGTGGAATTAATACAATTGATAAAATGGATTATCATATTGGGGAGATTTTCCAATCCAGAAATGGTTATATTTCCATGCTTCAAGAATTCTTCCATGGAGAGGATCAGTTGAATTACCTCTACCTGTTTCTGAATAAATGTCGCGTCTTGGATGATGTTTATTGCCACATCGGAACAAAGGGTGATCAGAATGGAAATGAGCATTCCAAAATAATCATGACAGAAGCTGACTTGAAAACTTTGTTCTAGAGGAATCGCGGTCCAATTGCCTTGACAAAAGACCGCTGTATAACTGCACGAGTGAACCAATAGTACCTGATGTACCATTAATGTTTAAATCAGGGGCATACCAACACTTAGGACTCCCTTTTAACAAAGAATCAAGTGATTCTACTGCCCGACGTGCTACACCCAGTTGATGCATAAGCAAACACTCACCAGGAGTAGCAAAGTGAATGTTGTTGACATTACAACCAAAATTGAGGCTGTGAAAAGCATTTTTTATGGGATGGTGGGAAATGCTTTTGAAGTACTCCTTGTATTCCCTTGCAGACATGTTTGGGGAGGGTTCAAAATCTTCTGGAACCCAGAGTCGGGTCTGTTCCTCCACTTGGGCTTTTGGTTTATGGATGACATGTGTTGGACATGTACAGTAACGGCACAATTTCTTCACCTTTTCCGTGTAGGATCCATACTTTCCACATAGTTTGTCGTGAAGTTCTGTATCACCAACAACATATGCAATCACAAATTTCATTTTCACTTTGAACACTTTTCCTGCATACGGAAGATAATCCCACTCCAACCCGCCCTGCATTTCACATACTTCCTTGAAAGATTGCAAAGCCGATGCCAGCGCAGTGTGTAGATTTTGAATATTATCTTTCGCCGTGTTTTTTTTCGTGTGTCTTATGCTCTCAATTTCAGTGTCGGGATGAAAATAAATTGTGGTCCAAGCATCAGGTCGTTTTCTTGCTTCAGTATTGAAAATACCAAGAGTCATGTTGAGAGGAGTGAGTGACAGACGGCCATGTGCATCCAAGCTGATTCCATCCATGTACAAAACGATCGGAACAAGGATTTCATCATTTTCATTGCAGATCTGCTTCCACCATTCCGTCCACCAAGAGCCGTGGTGTAGTTCTGTTATGTATGTTTCGTTGGTGAGTGGTGGGTTGTTTTCGGGTGAAAGAGGAGTCTTGACATTCGGAAAAGACAAATTGGTTTCTTGCATCAATTCCTTATTGGTCAGAAGGGAATGAAGTGCGTCTGGGAAGGATCGAACAAATATTTGGGTGGGTAAATTGCAAGGTAACCAGTTAATTATGTGTGGCTCAAACTTGGTCTCTGAAATACCCAAATTGGACTTGATTTCACTAAATATGGCTTCTCGATGGCGGGGGTAGGTAGAGCTAACGTCCGATAACTGTCACGCGACCCCATGTGACCCCTCGCAAGCCCTATTTTCAGAAAATCGACCCTGCGTTTGTTATGCGCAAGGGTATTTTTTTAAATTCACAATTTTTGTGGTGAATATTTTCGACCCCCCTCAGGTTGCGACCAAAGACTCAAAATGTCCATTGATCTCTTCATTTTGACTAAATTGATTTAAAAAATCTATTTCTCACTGCCACACTTTCTAACCATGAAATAAAATTAGTTTCAGAAGTGTTAGTTTGCTATGTTTCCGCGTTGTTTTCTACGGTATGTCACGTCGTGTCTTCTTTCATACCATTGTGCCTTTTAATGCTCGCTCTGATAGCATCATGCTCGTTTTAACAAATTTTTGTAGAACTCTACAGCACTATCTTCCTCCTACACGATTTCACCACCATTCTTTCTTTTTTTTTGTTTCCAAAAATGCTTTTTTTGTAGATATGTGTCCGGATGTATTATGATAGTACTAGTAGTAGTAATGTAGGTATGATAGTATCAATTTCTGTTCGAGTGGTGAAACAATTTTTTGTACAATTCATGTCAACAATCATGGAACGGCGTTTCAGAATTCAGTAACCAGAACGGCGTTTCATGCTATTGCGTTCGAATCATGTTTAAATTTGAAATCTCGGTGCCAAACAACTTCCTAACCTTAACCCAAGATATGAAATAAAATTATTTTCAGAAGTGTTTGTTTGCTACTTCGTACTAGTATGTTTCTGCCTTGTTTCTATGTCACGGCGTTTCTTTTTCATACCATCATGCCTTTTCATGCTCAATTCGATAGCATCATGCTCATTTTCATCATGTTCATTTAACACCCCTATCGAAACCATTTCTCCCCCTCCCTTCTTCCATTAGAAGAACATGTCACAACCTAGTAAAAATCGCCATCACTTCAAGAGTGGTTATTATACCAAAATTCCCAAATCATTTATATGTCGTAGCTGCATGTCCTGTAAGGGCAAATCGAAGACATTCATCGGAAGCAGACAAGATTTGTCTACACACAAATCATACTGATATGTATCACGAGGCCTTTCACGTCCCCTTGATTCAATAGCTTTTTGCCGTGATTTCTATTTAAACCATAACCTAATGGAATTTTCATCATCTGCCAAAGAAGAAACCACTAGTACAGTTTGTCATTCACCTTCACAATATGGCCTGACATTGACGGAGAATGGTCCAATCGTAACCGAAGCTGGAAGCGTAATTTGGAGAATTGAATTGAAGAATCGAATCGGATCAATCGTAGAAACGTCAATCCAATCGTAGAAATCAATTGAGTGGAATCTAATCGGAGATTTGATGGATCTTGATCGTAGAGTTAGACGAATCAAGGAAATCAATTGGATAATCGAATCAAGGATGATGGATTGAAACCGTTTGGTGATAGATCGAATCGTAGAATCTAATCGATTGAGTATCACATCAAAGATGAGTGAGTAACAGTTGATGGAAACCTTGTGATCATACTAGATCAAATCGTAGAATCGAATCGTAGAATGCGATTGATCAAATACAATCATAATCGAAGCTTGGTGATGCAATTGTATGACAGATGAGGAGTCATCGGAGAATGCGATTGACCAAATACAATGTGGATACACATCGGATCGTAGATCTGGATCCTAGTAGACGAATCATAGAATCGAATGTGGAACATTAGATACCAACTTCGTGAAATGAATCGAAACCGGGCATATCAAGAAGCGTTTCTGCAGGATAGGCTAGGCGGAAAGATGACATGTCAAGTGGCTTTGTCACAGATCAACTCGTAGAACTTGACTGATCGTATCGTAGAAATGAATGGAACGGAAGATAAAAAACAACGTGATATCCGGAGCGAGAACTTTGAATCAAGCGCAACTTGAGAATCAAGTCATAGTCATCGTGTTGCATAGATCAAGACGTTGGACCTGAGTGGCTGTGGATACACATCGGATCGTAGACCTTGAATTGTAGATTGAACCAATACATTGATGCATGGAGCAATTTGTAGAAGGCAACGTAGGAAATCGATCGATTTGGAGGAATCCAGACATGCCCCATATCAAGCAATGTCATCGTAAGTCCAATTAGCAACCAAGAGAGTAGCATGTAGGTGATACAGCTTGAGCTTGATAGCATCACGATGGCGTTTGGTGATGCACACAGCAGGCAAGTCATAGGTCAAAGAATGTGCCCCATAAATGGGCTTCCAACCAGGGCAAGTAGATGCACCATGCTGTGGATAGGCATGGCCTGAGCTTGGAATGATGGCATGACCTGAGCTTGGAACGACACTATCCTTAGAAAATGCCCCAGATGGTGGAAGTTGCAACAAAGGAATGGAAGTACTAGGCTTGTGGGAAGAAAATTTCTTGGGTGACCGGTGGAATGTCACAGTGGCAGATTTAGGATGAAACATCCATCTTAAAATAGCTGAAGGTTTACTATGGGAAGGACTTGGGGAATGACGCTTACGGTTTGAAATAGAGTAAGCATCACCGGTTGTAGTGACAGTGGTGACAAAAGGAATGGTGGAAGAGACAACTCTTTGGAAGCAAACTGATTCTGTGCGAGGGAAGTAAGTCCAAGTGTAGGATGGAGTACGTGTGGGAGCAGGGAGATCAGTATTGGGAGCTAACTTGTGCGTTTCAGGGGATTCAAGTGGGTTCCCATTGTTGGCAATAGTAAAAATGACAGGCGTCTTGCAGGCAGGATCAGGTGCTGGAGATGGTAAGGAAACAAGTGCTGGGGGCGTGACCGAAACATGTGCTGAAGATGATGCCAGTGCTTGAGCCGTCTTAGAAACATATGTTGTTGTCGTAGATGACGCCTGTGATAGGACTGGTTTTGTCAGGCAAGGTTTAGCTTGTACTCTGCGTTGTTATGATGCCAGAGGAACTTGATCAGTAACATGCGGAAATGGCGCTAAAGGAATTGCAGCATTACCCTCGTTTTGAAAAGCAGTCAGTGCAGGAGGGTGCTGGTTGCGCGCATTACAAAATGCAAGGAAAGCGTCCCGGGTGTCGTACTGATTGTGGTCATACCAGTGTTGGCCAGCTTGGGGAATGATATGATTTATAAGATCAACAAAAGTAGTTATGTGTGTTGATCTTTTATACTGATAGAACCGGAGCCGGTCTGAGCTTGGTATTCTAGGCCAACAATATAACCATATTCATAAATTTCACAAATGAATCGATTCCAGGTGGTTGCTCCTGCTATAATGAGAGCCTCACAGATGTGGTTGCACGGTTCTTCAGGAACATCCAGAGTTGCATGTAGGATATGGGCAAGTTTCAAATCAAATGATGGATACAGTGATTTGAGAGTTGAATTTGACATGTTGGATTGGTGAATGGGCAAAGCGTCTGGGAGATGGACCAGGATGGTACCGGTATGTTCGGAATAATGAGGGGAAGTCGTTTTCGATGAGATACGACGGGTCGTTGAAGTGTCAAAGCAACAAAAATTTGTTACCGTTGTTGTTGTTGTTGTTGTTGAAAAACGTCGTGTTTGCAATAGCGATGGGAAGCTGATTATGATGAGACGTCGTCGTTTGTGGAAACAACTATCGATGGTAATTGCAATACGGCGTGAAGGAGACGTGGCAAAGCAACAAAAATTTGATAACTTTATGTCGTTGTCGTTTGTCGCGGAGGAGCGTTGTTAAGGAGTAATTGATCGTAGATCGACTACTGTTCGTAAGAACGATTTTGCGAAGACAATACGATGACTTTGCTCGAATAACCAGAATGGTACTGGCGTGTCCACAACAGCGAGAGGGATTGTTGTTCGTAGATTCTTGTGTTGTGTATCAGGAAGGTGATTGATTGTAGAATCAAATTGTAATCATTGTAGGTCTGATAAGCAATTATCGATAGAACAATTGCAGTCGGTGGTTTCCGGTGCTTAGCACAATCAATTGGGCGTCGACGGGTCCTGACAAAGTTGGTGTCACACGGAGCGTAGGCGCGGAAATACATAATCCAGGAACATTGTTCTTGGATGGAGATATTGCTATTGGCGTGTCCAATGCAATGGGCTTCTAATAAAGACTTCGGCGTGTCCGATTGGTGTCTTTCTTGTGTGTAATCGGATCAGAGAACTATCGAATAGATGGGTCTGCTGTCGGATTACGTGCGATTCTTCTTATGCAAGCTGCCTTTGAGCTTGCGACTGTTAATCTATTATTTTCCTTCTGAATCCGATCCGTTGAGAGTCTGATTCAAAGGCTTCTGAAGAACAGCAATGCTGTGTTAGTGTGTTAGTAGACAAACGATTGTACTCTACGCGTGGCAATTGTGGTTGGATACTTTCGACAACGGATAATCGGACTACAGGCAAGACTGTGGAAAGGCCAGATCTCTTCTTACTGTGAACTTGTTCAGATAGTACAGTGAGATAGACCTTAGTAATGTAGATTACAGGTAGTTGATAGCAACTAGTGATGAATTTTGGGATATAAATCAGTTGAATGTTAAAAGTACAAGATAAGAGAGTAATCTTGCTGGAGAGCATGATATCTCTTTTAGTGCAGTGATGAATACAGTACACCGCTAATCGTACAGCACTGTAGAATCACGTGCTATCATGAGAAAGCTTCCTTCTAATCGTGATCATCGAAACAGCTGTTACAAGAAGCTTACTTCGAACCTCCCTTTTGATCATGAGTATCGAAACACATGATTGGAAGTATCAAAATGGCTATAACGGAACCAGGCAATTCACTTTGTTTTGGTCATGAAGACAAAAGGAACCTTGCTTTCGATCTTAAGTATTGAACTTCGATCGTGAAAACAGAAAAGAAATGGGCCTTCCCGGTCATTTTCCGTAAGATATGAGAGTATTCCAATCCTGTTTACAGAACGTATGGGCCTTCCCGGTCATTCGGTCTTCGAGAAGAATATTCCAATCCTGCTTACAGAGATACTCCAATCTTGCTTACAGAGGTGCATATGACTCGATCCTGCTTACAGAGATACTCCAATCTTACTTACAGAGGTGCATATTACTCGATCGGTAGTATTGTACCACTCCAGCTGTAGTACTGTAAATTACAGTAGGAAGTCTACGTATGTTCAAGTACCAGGCTGTGGTTCCCTTACATTCAGTACGAAAGGAATTTAATAGTTTAAATAGAAATCACGGCAAAAAGCTATTGAATCAAGGTGACGTGACAGGCCTCGTGATACATACCGTTATGATTTGTGTGAAGAGGAATCTTGTCTGCTTCCGATGAATGTCTTCGACTTGCCCTTATAGGACATGCAGCTATGACAGATAAATGGTTTGGGTATTTTGGTATAACAACCACTCTTGAAGTGACGGCGACTTTTACTAGGTTGTGACATGTTCTTCTATTGGAAGAAGGGTTGGGGTTGAAATGGATTTGATGGTGATGTTAAATGAACATGATGAAAATGAGCATGATGCTATCAGGAGCGAGCATGAAAAGGCATGATGGTATGAAAAAAGACACGACTGTGACAAAGAAACAACGCGGGAACATAGCAAACAAACACTTCTGAAATTAATTTTATTTCATATCTTGGGTTAAGGTTAGGAAGTTTGGTAGCGAGAAATAGTTTTTTTAAATCAATTCAGTCAAAATTGAGAGATCAAAGGACATTTTGAGTCCTCAGGGAGAGTTTTTGTCGCAACCTGAGGGGGGTTGAAACTCTTCACCACAAAAAATTGTGAATTTAAAAAATTGCCCTTGCGCATAACAAAAGCAGGGTATATTGAATTACTAAACCGACCATGAACGTTACCACAGTTATGTACCAACTTAATCATACACCGGCCGGTGAGGAGAATAATGTTCAATGGTACGTTTCCAAGGTGCGCACAATAAGTGAAAACGAGACGCGACCAACGGGATGAGGACCATAAGTAAATTACACATAAGCTCTGGTGAACATCGATCGATACTTAAAGCACTGAACAGAGGTACGCAAAATGGGAACCAAACTGATCGATACGAGTGCCCACAAAAAGTGGCAACAGAATAGCAATTGGGAGATATGGTCCTGAGACGATCCGATCATAATCTTATCAATAACTCTTTCCAACACAGTAAAATTGAACTAACATAAAATCGAACGTACGAACTAACGTAAATACATACCTTAAATTAACCAACAAATTACAACTTTGGTCTTATTAGTTATTGATAAGATTACCCACGAATACAATACCCTGATGCCAGTGGGAACTCAAACCGAAGGAACCCGCAGCCCCACAACCAGAGGAGTCACCCCGGACACCAGCATCGACACCTCCAGAATCACAGACACTAACGCAATTCGAACTCTAAGAGATCAACTGGAAGAGCTTGAGCTGTACAACCGAGATATACTTGAGTACGCAGGGGAACAGAACACCCAGTTACAGGCGCAAAATCGATTGCTGTACGACTATACTGAGGACAGTGAAGATAGCGACTCCGATGACGAGATGACCAAGAAGAAGGACTACACATCCCTCAAGGACCACCTCGATGAGGCTCCCTTGAAACCGGTCACCGAACCAACCAGCATTGACATCTACAAGTTCAAAAAGACCCTGGCGAATGCATTGGCAGAGGTAACGTCAATCAAGTACATCCAGGGAGGCGGGTACGCGTTCCTGTTGGAAACAGAGGCACAATACCAGATGCGCGACCCAAATACGGAGTATCCCACTGCACCAAGTGAGCCCCACGAGTTAGATGGTGACACGGAACTTACCTCGGACGCATACAAACTGTGGAAACGCAGGAGGGCACTATACGTGGAATCGAATAAGTACGACAGGGAAGCACTCCTCATTGTAGACAGAAAATTCCCCACCATGTTGGATGATTTGAAGGACCTGATAGCGGAGGTCTTCCCTCAGGGCACCATGGCGTTAAAGGCTTTCCAAACTATGGAGGAGAATGTATGTTCAACAGACGCCCAACACCAGCTCAAGCGCGAGATCACCAAGAAGATGAATACACTGGCGTACACGCCGAGCCCCATTGGCCCCAAGGAGTACTTCCGGCAACTGACAAAATATCAAGCACAGATCAACCTACTCCCAGAAACAGCTAATGTGACGCCGGCACAAATGATCTATTATTCCCGGGAGGCCTTCATGTGGAGTAAGCACGACCCAATCACACTCCATTGTGTTAACGAGGACTGGAAACAACACAAGTCAACAATCACCAAAGACAAGGAATTCGTACACTATAAGAAATTCTGGGGACAATGCCTCAAGGAACTCTACAGTGTATACAACAGCAAAACCGCGCCAGCTAACATGGTGGACATCCAGAATGACCAGCGATTTGCCGACCTTGAGGACAAGCAACGCGACCTAGCAAATGTATGCCAGGAGATTTACTCACAAGTCGCCAAGACGGCAACAGCAGCATCTACGATGACCATGTCACACCAATGGGAATTCGTACACTATAAGAAATTCTGGGGACAATGCCTCAAGGAACTCTACAGTGTATACAACAGCAAAACCGCGCCAGCTAACATGGTGGACATCCAGAATGACCAGCGATTTGCCGACCTTGAGGACAAGCAACGCGACCTAGCAAATGTATGCCAGGAGATTTACTCACAAGTCGCCAAGACGGCAACAGCAGCATCTACGATGACCATGTCACACCAATGGGAATTCGTACACTATAAGAAATTCTGGGGACAATGCCTCAAGGAACTCTACAGTGTATACAACAGCAAAACCGCGCCAGCTAACATGGTGGACATCCAGAATGACCAGCGATTTGCCGACCTTGAGGACAAGCAACGCGACCTAGCAAATGTATGCCAGGAGATTTACTCACAAGTCGCCAAGACGGCAACAGCAGCATCTACGATGACCATGTCACACCAATGGGAAACTGCCATGGTGGCTCTACAGGCAGACGTGAACCGACTCAAAACGAACGCGGGTCAGGCCAAGGCATATGAAGCCCGTCCCACTGGTCCCACCGATCGCGAGTGGAAGCAGTACAAATACTACTGTCACTCATGTAGTGTCAACCTCTCACACAACAGACGCGAGTGCTTCAACCGCCGGAACAGAGCCGCGCACCAAGAGGGGGCTACCTTCGATAATCAGATGGGCGGGGCCAACTGGAACACGGACAGGTGGATGAAGTGGAACGGGCCCAACCCCAACGGCGAGGGCCGCGGTGTCTTCGACTTGCCCCAGCGCTCCTGAAGGTGTGGGAGGGACCACAGAAGTAGTATACATAAATCTAGTAATCACGGTTCACAATTACTCAGTATCCTACGTGATCCCTCGCGTGATATCCTACCTTGGCCGGCACGTACAGTTACCTTTGCACGCGACGTCGCATTCCATATCAGGCCCCCACCTGGATATGGGGCCCTGGATTTGGCGGCAACGGACCATTTTGTCCCATCTACGTATCAAGGGGGAGCGCACCAAGACACACCGGGGGCACTGAAGGTAGGTTGTGTGAATGGGAGCACGATGCTATCCACGGCAACAGATCTTTTAGACTTACCCCAGCTCCCCCTCGAGGCACGCGGGTGTCACAAATTTGATGAAGTGGAACTGCCATTGATCTCGGTGCCTAAACTATGCAGTAACGGGTGCCAAGTAGAGTTCTCTAAGGACAACGTGGCCGTCATCGGCCCCACCCAACAAATCATACTCACCGGTCAACGTGACCCCCTAAGGAATCTATACATGGTTCCCCTCCATCAGCCCGACCCTCCAAAGGTGACGGCTAAATCTCCAAGGGTGACAGATTCCCCCCCCCCCCCCCCCCCCGCGCAAAACGAAACCGGCAACAGCGCAACCAGCGCCGTCCAAAACGATATCGAAAACGAATATTCAATACACACAGGGGCAGGGGCATACCAGATTCAAGCCATCCCCAAGCTGATTCGATTCTACCATGCAGCAGCAGGATACCCCACTAAAGAGACATGGGCCCGCGCCATCGAGCGCGGCTCATTTGCCACATGGTCGGGCCTCACCGTACAACGTGTCAACCGATACCTCCCACTCACAGAAGAGACGACTATGGGACACCTACAAATGGTTTGGCAAGGCATCCAAAGCACGCGCAAGCCAAAGAACCCAAAGAACAAGCCAACGGCCGATACAGGGCCACCCCGCGTCGAACGAAAGAAGATACATAACTTCTGCGTAGACATAGTTGCCACGAATGAAATGCAACCAACCAACCACGCAGGGCCACGTACCAAAGACGAACCGAAGGAACTCATTGTGTGGGACCTACCGGGGAGATACCCAGTCACGTCACGCCGTGGGCACCAGTACGTATTCCTCATGTACGACTACGATTCCAATTACATTGACGTGGAGCCCATCCAGTCACGCAAGAGCGAAGACCTCCTACAGGGATTCACGGCGTGTTACGCGCGGATGAAAGATGACAACGTGAGTGCAAAAATAGTACGTATGGACAATGAAACCTCCAAGAAACTAATCGCGTACATCACAAGGAACAACCTCGATTACCAACTAGCATCACCTGGGGACCACCGTCTCAACCATGCAGAACGGGCCATACAGACCTTCAAGAACCATTTTATAGTGGGATTGAATGGGGTGGAGGACAAGTTCCCGGTGGACAATTGGGACCTACTGATCCCACAGGCGCTCATTACACTCAACTTGCTACGCGCATCGCGTACCCAGCCAAGACTGTCGGCATATGAGCTCAGACGCGGGATCTATGACTACAACAAACACCCACTAGCCCCTATGGGCTGTCGGGTGATTATTCACGACAGAGCTCAAGAACGAGGCGCATGGCAGGACCACGGGACTAGGGGTTACTACATTGGCCCGGCCTTGAAGCACTACAGGAATTACACATGCGTCAGGGAGGCCAGTCGCGCTAACAGAATCAGCAACACAGTGGCTTTCTTTCCCAAGACTGATATGCCCCATACCTCTTCTACGGACCGACTGCTCATGATACTCCAAGACCTAAAGGAAGTTACCAGTAAGCCCCATCCACCGATACCTTATGTGGAACAGGGAACCCAAATGAATGAGGCCCTTTGGAGTATACAAGATCTTTTGCGTATGGGAACACATAAACCGTTCACACAACAAAAACGGGATGGGCCCAAAGCCGCACCTAGTGATACACCCAAATGCTCACGTGAACCTCCAAGGGTGTCAAATGGACCCAATACAAAATCAACCAATAAGCCCGGAAATGAATGCGAACCTCCAAGGGTGCCACCTACACAACAACGGAGCGCCTGCCAGGGACACCCCTGGGCCGTGGGCACAATCGTAAGAAAGAAGTTCAACTCAGGGTGGTATGAAGGTGAAGTCGTAAGCTATGACCAGACCAATCAATACTACAAAGTAAGATTCACAGATGGGGACATTGCTGACTACACACACGGTGAAGTGTCACGGTACTACAAATCAGATCAGTACTACTCAAAATCCAAACTTAAACCAGCGGCACTAATGGGAGTGTACCCGCGCGATCCGGTCCATTTCCCCGTACCAAAACAGGCCCTACGAGCAAGCAAAACAACATATCGGCCCCAGCTCGCGTGCGGGGGTCCCATATGGGATGACAACTTGAACAAGTGGACGGCATACCAAGATCTAATCAAGCACCCCAAAGCAGCGATACAGGAATTATGGCTCAAGTCAGGTGAAGACGAGTTCGGCCGGCTGTTCCAAGGCTTCCAGCAAAATAACATAGAAGGGATGGACGTATTGGATTGGATCAATAGAAACGAAGTGCCCATACACAAGAAGGTCACATATCCCCGGTACACAGTCGCTATACGCCCCGAGAAGGCCGACCCCTACAGGACAAGGATCACCGCAGGGGGAGACCAACTGGAGTACCACGGCAACGTGTCCACCCGGACGGCAAGCATGGAAACCATAAAAACCCATTGGAACAGCGTGGTGTCCACCCCAGGGGCTAAGTACTGTACCAGAGACATATCCAACATGTACTTATGCTCCACACTGGATGAGCCCGAATTCGTAAAGTTCAGGTGGGGCATGATTCCCCCCCGTATCAGGTCAGCATACAAGCTAGAGGGGCGCAAACAAGGGGATTATATTTATGCCCGCATTAAAAAGGCTTGGTATGGGTTAAAACAGAGCGGGAAGATCGCCCACGACGACCTAGTTGAACACCTCCAGCGATACGGATACTGGAAGGCACCCCACACTGAGGGACTATTCCTATATGATGAGAGGGACATCAGCTTTACCCTCGTTGTGGACGACTTTGGGATCAAGTACACCCTTCAGGAAGATGTAGATCATCTAGTAGAGGCGGTCGGAGCCAAATACACCTTCAAGGTGGACTGGTCGGGAAAACAGTACGTCGGGGTCCATCTGCAGTGGGACTACAACAAACGTGAAGTACGCTTGTCCATGGATGGTTATGTGGAGCAAGCGTTGAAGGAATTCGAACACGTGAGGCCCACGCGCACGTACGCGGGCCCTTCACGTGCGGACGTCCCCGCCTACGGCGAAAAAATACAATACGCAAAACTTGAGGACACAACCACGCTATCGGACGAGGAAATAAAATTCATCCAACAAGTCACGGGAAAATTCCTATTCTATGCGCGAGCAGTCGATAACACGATGCTACATGCCCTCAACGATATTGCCTCTGCCAAGAATAACAAAACGACATTAGCGGCCACAAAATATTTCCTCAACTATGCGGCGTGTAATCCTGACGCAATCATAATCTACAGGGCAAGTGACATGATACTCCGGGTAGATAGCGATGCAGCATACCTAGTATGTCCAGAGGCCAAGAGCCGGGCAGGGGGTTACCATTACCTGGGGGACGCAACCGATCACATGTTCAATGGCGCTATACTTGTATTGGCAAAAATCATCAAGAATGACATGGCATCAGCCGCGGAAGCTGAGGTTGCCTCCTTGTTCCTGAATGCGAGGGAAACCTTACCAATCCGACAATGCCTGATTGAACTAGGGCACACGCAACCGGCCACCCCATTAAAAACAGACAATAACACAGCGGAAGGCATATTGAATGGTACAATCAAGCAAAAACGGTCCAAGGCAATCGACATACGATTCTATTGGCTGAAAGACAGGGCGGAACAAGGGCAATTTAATATCTTCTGGGAACCAGGAAAACATAACTTAGCTGATTACCCCACCAAACACCATCCGGGCAGTCACCATAAGAAGGTAAGACCAATATATCTAAATGAATCGGATAGTCCAAGGACCATCCAAGGGTGTATTGAATTACTAAACCGACCATGAACGTTACCACGGTTATGTACCAACTTAATCATACACCGGCCGGTGAGGAGAATAATGTTCAATGGTACGTTTCCAAGGTGCGCACAATAAGTGAAAACGAGACGCGACCAACGGGATGAGGACCATAAGTAAATTACACATAAGCTCTGGTGAACATCGATCGATACTTAAAGCACTGAACAGATGTACGCAAAATGGGAACCAAACTGATCGATACGAGTGCCCACAAAAAGTGGCAACAGAATAGCAATTGGGAGATATGGTCCTGAGACGATCCGATCATAATCTTATCAATAACTCTTTCCAACACAGTAAAATTGAACTAACATAAAATCGAATGTACGAACTAACGTAAATACATACCTTAAATTAACCAGCGAATTACAACTTTGGTCTTGTTAGGGTAGATTTTATAAAAATAAGGTTTTCGAGGGGTTGCGTTGGGTCGCGTGACAGTTATCGGACATTAGCATGTTCAATATTCTTGCTACCCTGCTTGCCTTTCTTGATTGCCAAAATTTGAGGCTTCAATCTGTTCCTGCATCCTCTGACAGCTGAGTACGTGAGAGAAGGCAATTCATTCTTCTCTCTATACTGATTGACAATGTAGGTGGACATATTGATGGAGTTGCCTGACTCAAGTGCATCTGCAATTATCTCAGCTTCAACACTGTCTAAAGGTATGACACATTTTCTCCCAACTGCTTGGTAATTGCCCTTGCCAGTATAAGGAAGATTGGCATGTTGGCAAACAACAACATCTTGACACACTTGCTTAACTGTATCACGGAATGATCTTCTATTTGACGGGTCAAATATGTTTGCAATAGATGCAATGGTCTTCTTCTTCTTCCATAAATGTTCAGGGGGGCTTTTCAATATATTTTCAAAATAAAATGCAATTGAAGTTCTCATGTCTGCAGGGGATGACGCTGCTAGATGAGGTGGTTCTTCCCAGTAATCTTCAGGTGCAATCACTTCTTCTTGTAGATCATCCTCTTCCTCATAATTTACAGTAGGTGAACGGGCTGGTAATTTGGAGTCTTCCTCTTCTTCCTCAGGTTCTTCAGGAGGGTCTTCTGGTAATGCTGCTGCTTCAGCATCTACTGCTTCCTCCAACTGCATCTGTTTGAGCAGTCTTTGCTCACGTAGAAGTACAGTGCTTTTCTTCTCCCTCTTCCTTAGCCTGCTTGTAGATCCAGTAGGTCTTTTTCTTCTTTTTGGTGGCATGGTGGTGGTGTATTAGTAATAGTAACTAGTAGTAATTTGAATTGTGATCTATAGATGGATGTAGGAATCTGGACCTCTATTTGGTGTTAGCCCTGCATTCACGTGTTGTAAAGAAATTCAGTTCGCATTGAATTATTATTTTCTTGTTGTACTGATTCTACGTATTTCTACATGGGAAGTGTAAAGAAATTCACCTTGGCTTTGACGTTGAATTATTGATTGACATGTTTCGCTCGCTTAATTAAGCGATTCATTATTAGTTCCCGTTTGATTGACATGTTTCGCTCGCTTAATTAAGCCATTCATTATTAATTCCCCTTGGCGTTGCAGACTACGGAGTATTAAGCAACGATTCCCGTTGGGCTTCAGACCGTCGTTACGGGATTGCACACGATTGCACACTATTAAGTCGTAGTAACAATTCCCGTGCGAGCGCTTGGTGCAGACGTAAGACCTAACGGCCGATGATTGAGTGGGCGTGCCCGAATTTCATAAAAATAAGGCTCACAGATAAATTATGGGCTCATTATTCTTGTATGTTCATATACAGTAATGGCGATGAAATAGGTCTATTTGGGCTCCATATAAAACTGGGAAAAGAACATCATATTCAAAGCACGATCCATACCGGTAGAAGTTAGACTTTCGAAAATGCTGCTTCTTTGTGACGCGTACGAGTACGGTACATACGTGCCGTACAACTTTTTGGGTAAGAATACTTGTAGCATTAAATAATGCATCTTGATTCAATTCAAGTGTAATATTATTATGAACAACTAGCATACACTTTGTGAACCTCCAAAGTCGTATGAATCGTAGTTCACAAGGAATCCATTACTAGTCCTACTACAAGAACAGTTATGACGCCTTCATGAATACATCCCTCGTCTAGCAACAATCTACTAGCAGAGGCTATCTGAAGAAAGTTAGGTCGGCTCAACAGTAGATGTGTCTTGTTGTTACCAATCCCAAAATAATTGGTGCAGCAGGTAGGCAGATCATTCGTCGGTCGATCCAAAAGGTGTAAATTGCCGAAGCATCGGAATCCCATTGCGGATTGTCGGCAACTGCCACATGATCGTTTTCCAAACAAAAACATGCTTTGTGGATCCGGCCATGCACACAATCAGAGCAAATTCCGCGATACGAACAGATGCGGTAAAAGAAAAGCACTTGGGCATAGAAATATTCCCGTGGTACACGCACAATAGATTGTCACGCCAAATAATAATTATAATAACAACAACAATATAACTCTCTATTGTATAAGACGCGTTGGTTGGTGTAGCAAGCAGTGCGTTCTGTTCCATCTTCGTTGGGAGAGCGAGATCGTGCCGTACCGGATCGCTACGCTACGCTATTCTACAGGACCGAAGAGGGGTTGCTACTGGTCAGGTGCGCATCGCTGCCCTCGAAGAGGGTGCCGAGGACGTACGCGTGGCTGAGGAGCATCTCGATTTCGGTTTCGGTCCAGTCGTCCGTGGGAACCTGCTGCATGAACTGGAAGAGCTCATCGAAGTCCATCTCCTGGAGCTGGCTGCTGAACTGCGACAAGAAGGCGGCGCAGACGTAGACGTGAAAGTCCTCGAATCCGTTTCCGCCCTCCTCGCTGATGTAGGTGTCCCACAGGCGAATGACGCACCGGAGGTTGAATTCGCGCAGCAGCAAGCAGTTCATCCACTTGAAGGCGAACTGCATGAACTGGATTCCCACGGAATGGATGTGGTTGTAGAGATCTCCGTCGATGCGATTGACCAGTTCCTCCAAGCGCATGACCATTCGTTGGACTCCGGGTTGATCCGCCGTGTAGTGGTCTTGAATGCCCGCCAGAATGTTGGTCAGGCACCAATAAACATCGGCTTCGACCTGCACGGATTAAACCGGTAGCGATGGGTTGGTGGTGAACGACGTGATCATCCATTCGCCCATTCCAAAATTTCCAACGTCGAAGCACGGAATGAACGAATATCAATATGAATGCAAATATGAATATCATATACAAGCAGTATGTAGTAGATTGTCATGCCGGGTTTTCAAAGGATCACGTTCCAAATTCACATAATATAATGAGTTACCAATTACAGGTCGCGAGCACGAAGAAACACAGAGAGATGCACAAACGAACAAAAGAACAAACACAAACACAAACGCAAACACAAAACAAACAAACAAAACAAACGCACGCACCTCATCGATTCGATTCGTCTTCCAGAACCACCATGATGTTCCCGTCCAGTACGTCCTCGCCCTCGTATTCCTCGGCCAAAAAGACGGCAAAGAGCGGCGTCGCCAGGTCGTTGATGCCCTGCACGTAGGACGAGGCCGGGTGCCGCATCGCCCAGATGTAGAGCAGCCGCGAGAGGGCCCGCTTGATCTTTTCGTTGCGAAAGAGCTGAATTTCCGGGGCGGTCCTTGGAACAGTCCACCAAGACCTGCCGGAGCGTCTCCTGTTCCTGTATCGTCCGCGAGTTGTCGTCGATGTAGTAGTGCTGTTGTATGGCGTCCTTGTACTCGGCTCGTTTCCGCTCGAGGGTTTGCTGCCGGCGCATGGCGTTGGTGGGCAGGTATCCGAGCATGATCTTCCAGCTCATGCCCCGGAATCGCGGGGGGATTCCGTTCCAGGCCAGCTGGCGGAGCTCGCTCATCTTGACGACGTGGTGGACATTGCTGTTGTGGTTGTGGTTGTTATTGTGGTTGCGGTTGTTATTGTGGTTATTGTTATTGGTTTCCGAGGTTCCCAGGACTTTTTCAAACTGGGTGTCACGATAGGACCTGACCGTAGACCGCCGGCTGCTTCGGTGGTGGCTCCCGCTGCCGAGGTTGCCGCATGCGTGCGCCGAATTTCCCGCGAACGAAGAGATTCTCTGGACGCCCGAAACGGACTCTCCCAGGGTGCTCACGGAATTGTCTCCGTCTCCGTCCTCGTCGCCGTCGCCGTCGCCGTAATCGTTATAATACGGATTGTTGTTGTTGTTGTTGTTGTTGTTACTGCTGTTGCTGCCGACAATGTCACTTTGAATGCTCGAAGCAGTGTTGCCACTGACATTGGCCCATCCGGCGGTGATATCTTCTCGGGCAGAGGTGTCCGCCAATGGAGACGGATCCAGAAACGCTGGTGACAACGACGAGGACGACTCTGCTGCTGTTGCTGCTACTGCTGCTGTGGATTGTTTGGACCCCCTTCGCTTCTGATTGTTGGATGTGGATGCGGATGCGGATGCGGATTCGGATGTGGCCTCTGTTTTGTGGTTCATGTTGTTGCGTTCCTCGACCGGATTATCGACAAAGTCGTTGTTATTATCGTTATCGTTGTCGTTATCGTCGTCATCGTCTTCGCTGTCGTCGTCTTCGCTCGTCGTGTAAAAGTCGTCCCGTCGCAGCGACCGCCGCAAGAATCCGGGGAGTCCGCGGGTCGTCATCGCAATTCTTCCCACGAATAGTAATTCTGTTTCTCTGCGTTCACAACAGCAAGAGCTTGTGAACGATACCAATTAATATTATTATGCGTAGCCTCGTATATCACACGTACTTGTATCGTGTGTTTAGTGTTTGGCCCTTGCAATAGCTTATATATGCTGTTGCCTGTTGCCGTGAACCGGAGTGTCGTGCCGTGTCGCGTCGCGTCGTGTCGTCAAGGTGCTTGCTTTGCTTTGCTTTGCTTCCGTCCGTTTCCGTTTCAGTTTGCGCTGCGTTGCGTTGCGTTGCGTTACGATACGGCGGGGTTGGGTGTCGGGAGGGAGATGGGGGCAGGTATCGTAAAGTATCGGATCGGGGATCGTAACAGATACGAAGTACCGGGGTATAACTCGATGACACTTCGTACGAGCACTACGGATACTTCGTAATATGACTATTCTTCTCGTATCGATAATCTTACCGAGTTCGTTTGGTACGGTACACCGTACAACATTCCATTTGAGTGAGTTTTGCTTTCTGCTGGAGGCCCCTGAAATTTTCTCATCGTCCTGGGGTTTTGTTGACGGTCTTCTTTCTACGGTAGTACCGGTACGTACCAACCATACCTAAGATTGGCACCTCTTGCGCGGGAAGAATCTTACGATACTGTACCGTAATTACGACGGTACAAGTACGTAATTCGTGTCAGCAGCTGTCCCCCGATCGACTTTAGCAGGGGGTCATAACCCCTGGACTCCAGGTATGCAACCGACTTAAGGCAAGAATGCCTGGTACAAATTCTACATATATTTCCTGTCCTAATTCTGGTACTAATTTTCTACATGAATTCCCATACAAAATACTGTTGGGCAAGGCATAGGACAACGCTCTGCATGTACTGGCCGTCCTGCCCGTTGCCCGCCGCGCCAAGACACACACAACTAGCAAGGTATGATGTATGATGCGTTGCTGTTTCATAGGTACGTCACACCACAAACGAGATTCGGGATTGTTGGGAAATCATGAGCATATGTGGGCCAGACTCCACCGGTCCCCCTTTGTAATTTCACCCAATTTTTTGAAATTACTATTGTCAAACTCAAAATATTTTGACGCACAGTACCTACTACTGGCATCTTCCTACTACCCCACTGGCATCTGTTTCCGATCTGGTGGTGGCGTCCTGGAACTGGATTTGATGCCTGAAACAAACTAGTGCATGGTCACAATTCCTCAATCTGAACTGGCTCCTCATTTCTATTATTACTGGCTAGCTACTAACGATGGTCACAACACCTAAATATCAGGTTTATTGTAAATGTTGCTACTTGTACTCTCCTCCGATCACTACCGGTTATGGAAAGAAGAGGGTCACCAAGAAGAAGAACCCCACCCCTTGTTTACAGCAAGACAAAGAAAGAATACAGGGGTAATTGTTTTGCCTGCTCTTCTGAGCCATATTTCACATAACAAATCATGCTATTCTCATTACTACCAATCCTCGGGGGTAGATGATTTTGTATTTTCCGTATTCATCAGAAAAAATAAAAGAACCAAGAGGATGCTAGTGAACAATTAGGTCTAATGTAACACCAGCAATGGTCCACTGAGTAGTGGCCTACTACCAGAGGTGCTTGATAATCAAGTTATGTACGACCCTTCTGTCAAACCAATGGAGCATGCTTTGATTGGTCAGGAATTAGTAAACAATGAGGATGACGACGACTCCTCTGTTTCCCATGATAATTTTTTTCTCCTAACAATCACAATGACGAAGAAGGAATTGACAGCACAGAGGCCCCCCCTCTGTGAGTGTGGATAGAGAAGGTAGCAACATTGCTGTTGATGATTCTCCTTCTGGTGGTTCAAACACAGCAATTATGACACCCAATGCTGGGAGGCATGTATCCGATGAACTGAAGATGAAGATCAAGTTAATGAAAATCATGCGAAATCATAGCATTCCTTTAGTTGCAGAGAAGGAATTGTATGAATGGGCTATCGAATCTGAGCATCTCAATTTATTTTCATGGATGAAAGGAAATCTCGTACAGATGAGGTCAAGAGTCATGAAGGGCATTTACAAAACTGTGCCTGAAATAGAAGAAGGTGGTGGCTTTGAACCTCATCTTATCAATTGTGGTGACGGTGCCGGTTGTAAATAAATCTACGTCCAGTCATTCCGAAAAGCACTTCATTCCCTAATTAACAAATGTGACTTTGGTAAAGGAAGATAATCTGTCTTTCCCCCATGCTGAAGACCCAACCTTACCAGTCCAGTTTCCGGAACTACAAGGCAATATTGATATAGATGAACTCCACTATGGTGAATTGTGGATCAATAATTGGGACAAGAGATGCAAACGAGATTCAAATGAAATTGTGATGCCTATTTTCTCTACATGGATGGAATTGCAATTGACAACTAGTGGTCAAACCACTCTTACCCCACTGAACATGACTCTTGGCATATTCACCACCTTAACTCATAGCTCCCGGCCAGATGCCTGGGAGACTCTATATTTTCACCCAACAGGTACACGTGATAAAGGTGACAAATCGATCGACAATGCAAACAACCTTCACTCTGGCCTTCGTTTCCCGTCTTTCATCTTTGAAAGATTTCTGTAACCTAATGGATGGTATTGAGTGGTACAATTTGCCGTGGAACAAGAAAAAATGGTCTGTTCGAATGAAATTTGTATTTGATTATTTCATACGTGATACTCCCCAGCATGACCAACTTTGTGGGCATTATCAAGCGGCCAATACAAAGATGATCTGTAGGCATTGCATTTGTACAAGGGCACTTGGTAACAACACTCGTGTGAATTTTTTGAAGGTTCCCGTTTCAATTACAAGTGGGAACATGAAGGTGTCTAATGACAAAAATGGGGAAGAGTATCAATCCGTTTGGCTATGATAGATGTCCAATTTTACTGCTCCAATGGTGGAGGAAGGAGTGAATGTTGAACAGCATTCCAAGAACATCTCCCACCACCGTGTACATAGCGATAATGTTTTTTATGATCTTGATTTTGGAGAAAACCCACGTAATATTCATCTAGCGTCACTGGGAGAGAGACTCCATGTGCACCAGGTTGGTTGCACGAAGCCGAGCTGCGGAGACATTCCGTGAGGAATTTTTAGGGAATAATATGTGCCTACTTTGTGACATGGACTGGATAGCCAGTTACTTTGGTGCTGCTGTTCAGAGACAGTCAGATCATAGCTTTCCGCAAACTAATTTTTCTGAGTTGATACATACTACAGCTAAGAAGGAAGGGAACCAATACATCATTGGTATGCTTTACATTCAGATGCTAGCACTTCTGTCGGCTGAAGGCCGTCAATTGTTGTTGTCACAAAGAATGTCAACCAATCTTGAGAACAAGAGCAGAAAGTGTGAAGACAAAATTGACAGACGTATTTATGCCATTGAGTTGTTGTTGGGTATGGAAGAGTTCCTCAAATATGATGGAACGTTTGAGCAGGTTTTCAAAAAAGACAGCAAGGGTGTTTTAAATCTCAACAACATGGTTGTTCATTTCATTAACTGTATAAATAACAATCTAGAACAAAGTAAGGGAGAGGGGAACAATCTGGTAAAGAATCACATGTATTTCCATTTCTCACAGTACATGAGATTATTTGGTCCTCCAATGGGATGGGACTCTGCAGCAAGTGAGAGCAACCATAAAACCAAAGTGAAGGCTCCTGCAAAGAGAATCCAATGAATCAAATCCACACTAATAAAGCAAGCCTGCAAGTGATTGATGGAGTATCGTACTATTCATTGACTTGACTGTGAATTTGATTTCTTTCATCATAAACTGTTTACAGGATGAAATCATCCTACAGAGGGTGGTCTGTCAGCTGGGTCAAAGTTTTCGATTTGTGTTATGGATGGTTTGCCTTACATGAAGTGGGACAAAAAGAAAAACACAAGTGTACCATGGTTTCCATCCGATGTTCTCAAATTTTGTTGTGACATGGTTCTTCCGGCTGTGGGGACCAGCACGCTTTGTGGATCCTCAGAGCACAAGAGGGATGACAATTATCGTCGTATGGGGTTACTCTTTTGCTCACATCCATTGTTTAAGTCTGATTCTGATTCTGGACAATTGTCAAACGTATGGTACAACTGGGCTCATTTTTAACTAGACCTCCTGGATGGACGTGGACTGCAAGTTTATCCATGTCAGATTCTGTGCCTGCTTTACCTTGAAGGTCCTTTCCCCCTGGGAAGCTCTGTCAGCGGGTTTGAATTGGTACACGATGGTTACTATGTCGTTGCTTGTTGCTTTCTTTCTGTTGACCCAATATCAAGCAAGAGACCACCACGCATTGGTGAAGCAGGGGGAGTTGCAAAACAAATTGTATTTGTTTGACTGCAATGCCATCAAGTCTATAGTTGCCGTGGTCAGAAACCTTGGTAGCAAAGATCAATACTTTGCCGTTGGGAACAGGGAAGAATGGTTGTTTAATTTCCACGACACAATGGCTGGGTTGGAAAAACAAGAAATGGAATCGATAGTGAAAGCCGGCAAAACCAGTAGTGATTTGTAATCCTTCCTGGAATGGCGTTGCAGGTAAGTGAGGGCAATGATTCTATTTTTGAATTGGTGGATCAGAAGTTTTGTACACAACTTTCTCTATTGGTGCAACTCTGACGGGATTTATTTTAACATGGTTGATTGTTGTTCCATTTTTGTTTAATCCCGGAACGGTGTATGAGAAGTACGTTTTCAGTACTGTACAATTGTGATGATTTTAATCGGTGAAAGTTTGGTTAAATTCCGGACTGTTGTTCGGAACTTTCTTTTGAAATAGGCACAATGTCTGGAATGACATTGCAGGGTTAAGTGCCTGGAACGGCTTTGCAGATTGAATTGTCTGGAACAAAAAAAGCATAATGCCTGGAACGGTGTTGCAGGCTTAAGTGGCTACAATGGTGTTGCAGATTGAATTGTCTTGAACAAAAAATAAACAATGTCTGGAACGACATTGCAGGGTTAAGTGTCTGCAACAGCGTTGCAGATTGAATTGTCTGGAACAGCAATCATGACTTCTTAATTTGTAACAAATAATACTCAGATCACATAATTATTTATACTTCCATTTTTAAGTACGTGACAGATGTGTACGTACTCCTAAGTAGCGAGAGGTTTTGCAATAACTGGTTATTAGTAGTGTTTCACACGTCCCCATGTGGCAGGAGGAATGGGATAGTTGTTATACTTCTTCAAATCTTTAGGTGAATTCCAACGTTTTTTGTAAAGATGTAGCCAGTGCTCAATGTTTCTCTTTTTTTGTCTTCTTCCTCCTTTTCTCTTTGTTGATTAATTCTTTTAGTTTCCGCTTTTTAGTCTTCAACTGTTTTCTCGCTTTGTTCATGAATGAATCCCACTGCTGTTTCATACATTTTCTTTCCATGTCTTTGTGAGTTATCTTTACCCCATCCGCTTGTTCTGTGTTGCTTGTATACTCCTCAGTAGGGGTTTTGGACATCACATTTTTCAAAGAACCTTCCTTCACAATTACATAGTACCGTGTAGTCAATATCCACCAATCAGTCAACCAAATCGTCGTCAGACAGGCGGGATCGATCCCTGGATGAAAATGTATGCATCGCTTAATGTGCTTTTTTACTGGCTGTGCCAGCTGGCACCATGACTTCTTCGTTCTTTTGAGTCTGCTTTTGGTCTGATGGCAATTGGTGTGTCATAACAGTGGATGTCATCCACCACATAAGAGGTAGGAAAGAATGATACCCAGACCCTAAATGTGGTTCGTGGCATAAGTGTCGCCTTTCTCATGGTTCTTACAATATTTTTCAGCTTACATCCGTCCAGGGTTGTGAGTACAAAATGTCAATTTCTGTTGCATAGAGAGTCATACCCTGGTTCAAAATGGTTCAAAAAAGGATTCAGGTCTTCCCTTTGTACTTCATCCATACGTTCCTTCTTGTACTGATGGCCTATTACAGGAAACCTTTCATCTGTGGACTAAAACCTGGTATTGTCCATTGAGTAGCCATACCATTGCAATCAGTCCTTTTCAATAATTGCATCTTCACAATTTTGCGTGGAGCAACTTTGTCCAACGTTCCGAATTTCCAGTACTTAAAACACGTAGAATTCTACACAGATTGTCTTTCTACTATCTCCCCCCCCCCTTCCACCCTGTCAATACAGACCCGAGGCCCCACACATATCATCTCAGACTTGCTCTTTCTGTTGTTGCTATTGGTTTAGTTGTTCGCTTGTTGCTTCCTTTGGTTGCTTTGGCTCTGCTTTTGGCGCCATCGTCAATGACACATAATTTTCTACACTGTATCCAGTACAGTTTCTACATAGCTGCCGCAACTCGGCTACCAATCTGACAGCAGATCTATCAATTGAATCGACACAATCAAGACAACAAGCCGGTGACAAAGCCATATCAATTCCCAACTGCATCTATTCCATCGATAGTTGCATTAATCCATCCAGCACGATAGTATCCATCAATTGTTGTTCCACCAGACGATACAGCAAAGACAGAGGACGATGATGCGATTCGATCTACGATCACTCCATCGTCTTCCTTTACTCAATCGATTTCTTTTCCCCTTGCCGGTTCTCTAATCCGATCACAAGCCAGAGTCTTTCAATAGAAGCCCTGACAGTTGGTTTACACCTATTTCGTCTCCACGATAGTACTATACATTGATTGCTCAGCACAAGAACAACAAGAAGAAGCCCTCGTTGCTCAGCGCCAGACCCAGCAGCAATTGCACTCCGCCGCCCATTTTTTTGCCTGTGCTAAGCTTCATATACCGTACAACCAGGCAGGTGCAACAACAACGCCCACAAGGAACCACCTGGCATCCCTCTAGATGCCCACCATTTGATTGTGCTGCGCACTATCTTCAACCACTGACTACAACTACAATCGATAGTTGTTTCTTTACTCCACCAACGGCATCAAATATCCAACATTTTGTTGTTCCGCTACACCTCAGTTCTTTTGCTCGCCTATCCCAAGTGTATTTCCCACAAGGAAGCAAGCCGGCGCCCATCTCTTGCTTGTGCTAAGCTCTCTGTACAACCAACTGCAATTATCCCATCGATAGTTGCATTAATCCATCCGCGATCCCCATCTAGTGCAAAAAAACGGCACAGAATCACCAAATTTCTGTTGCTTCGACACGTTACTCCCACAAGAAACCACCCAACCTCCCTCTAGCCCAGAGAACACGCAGCATACCTTCCCTTACTCCCCCTACTGAGCCTGCGCCTACTGAGGGCCGGTCTCCCACCCCTGCCCTTTCCTCCAAGAAAAGATCTACACAGTCTACGCCCTCCCTATCTTCTTTGTCTGCACGATCTCCCACCTCTGGCCATTGCTTTCCCAAGTGTGCCTTCTTGAAGAAAAACTCTCCCTGCCATGCCCCAGTTCCCAATGCCCGGGTCGCCCCTTCCCACCCCACCCTTCTTCTTCAGCGGCCTGATGAATCCATGTCTGCTTCTTCTTCCTCTGCCAGTCAGTTGTATGATGCCTCCATGCCTGTCTTCTCTACCTCTGAGTCCTCCGTGGCATCTGCTAAGCTGGCTTCTAAGCAGTCAGCTCTCAAGCAGCCAGCTCTTAAGCCACCACCAGCTCTTAAGCAGCCAGCACTTACTCTGTCAGCTCTTCAGCCACCAGCTCTTAAGCAACTGGATCTTAAGTCACCAGCTCTTAAGCAGTCCATTCTCCAGCAGCCCGCTCTCCAGCAGCCAACTCCACCTTCTTCCTCCCATAGGATGGGCCGCCAAGTCTTTGTAAGCAGGCTCTAACTGCTGCTAATCAGGCACATTCTGTTTCCTTCTTCTGGTGTTTTTATGGTGATGGTCAGTGTTCTACACCTCCTGCTATCCAACTTCTTCACAAGTCTCCAACTCAGTCTCGTGTCTGGAATGCCTCCCCCAGTCCTACCCACTTCTTCAGCCAGAAAGCAGGTCGTGACAAGAAATCTATCCACAATGTTTGCCGCATTTCAGTTGGTCTGGTGTATGCCTTGGTTTATCCTGATCATCCTGATTGGAGGTCTGCTTCCGTGGATTCTTTGGTCTCTCTTGCCTCCGCCTGCTTTACGGGCTCTCATGATTGGACCAAATCTCCACCTGGTCAATCTCTCAGGAAATTCCTTCTTATTGGACTGGCCAAGATGTCCCCTGAATGTTTTGATGATTTGTACTATGAAGGCAACCTTTTGCCTAGCACTGAAGGGAAGGTTTGGTTGGCTGCTAATTGGGTCCTTCGCACTCATTGGTTTTTCAAGACAAAGCCTCCTGCTCCTGCTCCCACAGCCGTTGCTGATTCTTCCACCACCCAGGCGTCCAGCCCCCCGTCCGTCTCTTTCCTTCCATCTGTTGGTGCTGCTATGTCATTTCCTTCAACGGCAAGGTGTTTGTTCAAGTGATTTAAGAGCCCCTGTTGATGTCACTGAGGGAACCAAGTGCTCCTACAGCTCTTACGTCACTCTGTCACTTCCTTGGCTCATGTCCCCTTGCCCCGAAGATTTGTACAACAAATCGCTTGGGTCTCTCATGGACACCCTAAGCTTGCTCTGATCTGTTGACTGGAAGCTGGTGCTGTATGTTTTCCCTCTAGAGCACATCTCAATTCCAAGGCCAAACCTGTCCCCAAGCTCTGGCCTATGCTTCCTGACCGGAAGACTCTGGAACAGTATGTTGCTCAGCTCTGGCTTTGCACTTGTGCGACCCCTCATCTGTGGTTCTTTCTGGGTCACATTGTTCCCTTGGATACTCTATTGTCTGATACTTTCCTTCAGAGGCTCAGGGACCGTGACATGGACCTCAAGTATGATCACATTCAGGCCCCTACTATTGTCACTTGTGGTTTCTCCTTGGGTCCTTTATGTAGAGCTTTGATCTTGATCATTACAATGCATTGCGTCAGACCCATCCCAGGTTTCAAGCTTTTTCTATTGCTGTCATCTGGAAGAACATCCGTTTGGACAATTCCATGACTCCTGACCCCTCCCCTGTACCAGCTGCTCATATTTTGTGCAATGCTACCAAGCGATCTCAGACTGTCAAGCTCTTGAAGGCTCAGTTCAATAGCTGCTCTCCATCTGACATTGTTTTGCTCCCTGATGGTAAATTCTACAAGTTTATTGAGACAGCCACCAACCCCTCTGATTGGTGTCTTCCTCCTTCTAAGCTCAAGACTCTTTGTCAAGCCAAGTACTGCCAAGCCAAGTTTATCAAGACCCATGAAACTGTTGTTGTCCTAGGTGTTGTTGACTTGGATCTTCCTGTTGAATTGGGACAGGGTTTGGGTGCCAAGACTTTGCGCCAAGTTCTAATGGGTATTGAAACGTGTGATAATTGGTCATGGCCTCTCTTCCTCTCCGTCAATACCAGCTCATATTGTGGAGAAATCCTTGCCTTATACAACAACGCCACCAAGGTTGAAGCTATGGCAATGCTGTCTTTCCTGCCCATTTTCCTAGAGGTCCAGTATGGCTCTTGTGTTTGCCAATGGTTCTCTACTAAGTGTCTGACTGAGATGGAGGCATTTCATTGGGATCCAACTGAGTGTCAAGTTGTTGAAACTGCTCCTGCCCTCGACCATGTGCAAGATGTGGCTCTTCCCTTCTTCAGTGGCAGTGATGTTTGTGACTGGGAACTTGTTGACGATGATTTGTCCCTTGATTCTCTTGTCCCCAATCTTACCTTCAATCTGGAGTTGCATTTTCCCCTTCAAGCCTGTGAGGACAGCACTGTCCCTTTGGTAGTGTTCATGACATGGACTCTGATCATTGCATACTGTGGATTGAAGTCTATAATGGAAGCACTATGGGTAAACATCTTCCACCTCCTGTGTGTTCCTCTCTGCCCCGCCTGAAGTCCTCCTATTAAATTCCTTTCGTACGTACGAAAAAGCTACGTTACAAAGGCCCATTCTTTCTTGTTTTCATGATCGAAGTTTGATACTTAAGATTGGAAGCGAACACACGCTAGAGGTTCACATTTGTTCTATCTATGCAGCCTTTTATTAAGTGTGTTGTTTTCAAGAAAAGACAGCAGAGGTTCGCATACTTGTTGCTCACTTATTCGAACCTGTTCTCTGCTGCATTAACTACATATGAAACAGTGATTCTGCAGTGCTGTATTAGCGGCAGGACGGTCTTCCGCTGCATTATAAGAGCTATCTTGCCCCCCGACAAGCTCATGCTCTTTATCTCATACTTTTAGATTATTTGATTATTCAACCTTAAACCTTGCACGGTTGCCCTGCAACCTACTGTAGAACTACAAACCTAAGGTCTAACTGACTGAGCCCACCGGTAGTCAGAATAGGCCTGGTCATGTGTTGCGAAACAGAATACACAATCGTAATGGAATCAGGGAAATATTAGAACAAACAGACCGACACCTCAACCGGCCTGCAGCTACAGCTCCTGTTGCTCTTCTTTGCCTTTGGATTGAGTCAGCTTAACAGCCGCTTTTGAATGGAAAATAATACCTTCCACCCTCATCTGAGTCAGCGGTATCACCAGCGTGTCAAGCACAGTTTTGCCAAAGCTGGCATGTTTGCTCTCCAGGCTAAGCTTGAGCACCTGCTAGCTCAGTATGTTTCTGGTGACACATCTGTATGTGTCACTCTCATCACTACCTATGAAGTCCTCCACAAAACCTCAGCTTCCCTCTGGTTTTCTGTTGAACAGCACCTCTGCCATATTCACGCTGGCATGATTCCTTGGTCTCCCCAGCTCCAAGTCTACCGTGATATGATCGATTTCTGGCAGCGTGTTGTGAAGCTTCGGCAAGGTGTTTTTACTAGCCACACAGTTGTGAAGCATTTGGCTTGCAAGCTCTCTTTATACAAGGGTGAACACTGTGATCTTCCTACTGCTCTCCTACATTTGAAGCAGGCCTAGTACAATCAATACTGTGCTGTGAAAACGCTAGTCCTTCTTGGCATGACTCTTTTAATCAAGGCTTGGTTGATGCTCTTCTTGCCAAAGGCAAACCGCACAATCAGAGCGCCTCCCAGATTCGAGCTCATATGCGCTGCAAAAGTCTCCAACGCGATCTTGGTCTTGCTGCTTGCTCCATCCAAGGCCGTCTCAACAAGGCCACTGTTCTGAAAGCTCTTGCTGTTGGCCCTGACAGCGCTGAACACGTCTTAGAGTCTCAGCTTACTATGGTTCCTGCCATGGCTGAATCTAATGTTCGTTGCCAGCAACAATGCCTCGCTACTTCCTCTATGCCAAGTGCCAGCTTCCCTCCAGTGTCTGGCTCCCTTTGATTCTTCTGTTAGCCCAGCTAACAATGCTGCTGCCTGGAAGCATCAGAAGGAGCGTACTGCTGGAGAGCCTTCTTGTCACAGCTTTGCCCATCACAAATCCTTTGCATTGGACCCTCAGTTGAGCTCCTTTGACACACTCCTACGGTCTGTTCCTTTGACTGTTGGGTTCTCTCCTTCTGCTTGGCAGGTCATCACAGATGTGAAGATCTTCAAGAAACATGGGGAATTTCAGGTTGGCAGGATGCGTCTTATCCAGCTGATGTCTCCTGAATTTCAGATCAACAACAAGACGATTGGCAAACAAGTTCTTGCTCATGCTGAATGTGCCAAGGTTGTGGCAGTTGACCAGCATGGCAGCCAGAAGCATCACAAAGCCATCAACACCTGTCTAAACAAGAAGTTCATCTGTGGCGTTCTCTGTCAGAAACGTGGTGCTGTTGATATGAATCACTTAGGCTTGAACTGGCTCTTCCTCTCCATCTGGCATTACACATTATCAGCTTTGTGCTTCCTATATCACTCCCTGCTGGTATAAGAAAGTGTGGCAGTTCTTTTCCATCCACCCTGTGCACTAGGTCAAAGACTTCCCCAATCTTCCTCTTCTTTGTTCCAATGACTGCTACCTCATGCAAGCCTTTGTCAATGCTGGCTTCTGAGGCGCTGACCTGTCCATCTTGAACCTCATCCAGATGTCCATCAAGGCTATTTCACTTGCTGATCTTTGCACTGCAGACGGAACGAGGCTTTTTCCTATGGCTTTCCAGCTGCAATCCTCCAACCATTTGCAGGATCATCTTGACTGGCCCCGGCGTCCTCCTGCTTGGCCTCCTCCAGCTAAGCTTCTTTGAACTTGCGCCCTTCAGCAATCCTCTCTTCCTTCTTTGTCATCATCATCCGATAGGGCTCTTCACCCCTTGTTCTACCTAGGGCATTGGCTTTCTTCCAAGTCAGTTTCTCTTTGGCCGTGGTTTCTGTCTCCTTCTACCAAGAGGATCTTTTCCAAATGTTCTACTGGATAGACGGTCGGATCTTCTCAAGGTCGTGGTTGCTACAGCTTTGCCTCTACCGTCCTTCCTGTGAAACCAGCCTGTGCCGATGCCCTTGTCACTCTTGTGATGCGTGGGCAAGTCTTTCAGGCTGTTGGTTCATCCCCTTTTGTATCCCATTCCCCTGATGTTGATCCCTTGACCTATGATCCGTTTGAGTGTCTTCCAGCCTCCCCCGAGGATGCCTTTCATGCTCTCTGTGCTTCTCCATGAGTCCTTCTCCACAAGTTCTCCCTTCCTCAGGAAGGCTGTCAGGCTCTTGCTGATGCCATTCAGAATGACACTGCTGGTGCTGCCTGAGATGGATCATACAACCCTTCTCTTCTCCAAGGAACTTCAGCATTTATTCTGTCACCAAATACCTCCACCAAGTCTACCTCTTTGTTCCTCACTGGTTGCAACTTTGTCAGTGTCTCACCTGAGGATCAGTCTTCCTACCAGAGCAAACTTACTGGCATCATTGGGGTTTTCACCTGCTGTACTGCTCTGGTGGACCTCTTTGGTATTGCCTCTGGCTCTATCACCATTGCTCTGAACGGCGACACGGCTCTCAAACAGGCTCAGGGATTCCTTCCCTTGGTTATTTCCCAGAAATCTGTTGATAACGTCTATGTCATCCGGACCATGATCTCTGCTCTTCTGATTTCTGTCAAGTTTAGGTGGGTTGCAGGTCATCAAGAGGGCCTCTTCCTCAACTGGTGGGCTCTTTGCAATCATCAGGTTGATGGCATGGCCAAGGCCTTTCTCTCTGCCAATCAAGGTTCTCCCTATCACTATCCCTGGCTTGTGTTTGAGCCCCAGGCACTCTTGCTCAACAGTTGCAAGTGCTTTTGCTTTGACCAGGATGCCTTGCATATTGAAATTTCAGGTCCTCCTCTTCTCCATTACTGGCAAACCCACCATGACATCTCCATTCCCCCACCAGTTTCCAGCTCCATCTATTGGTGTGCCCATTGGTCTGCTTTCAAGCGCCTTCCTCTTGGTATGCAACGGGGGTTTGTCAAGTTTGCTTCGGGTAGCATTGGAGTTGGCAACCAGCTGCTCCATTACCAGCATCAGGACCACTCCAGATGCCCCTTGTGTGCTCAGGACAACGATAAGGTCTCTCGTGTGCTTTTGTGCAAAGACCAGGGAGCTTTCAAGTTCAGCGTGTCTGCCTTTTGGGGTCCCTTGCAGCGGCGGCTTACAGCTGAGCAGACTGCTTCATCTTTGGCCATAGCCCTTGTGGATCTTCTCACTAGGGTTCATCACGGTAGGACCATCTACCCTTCCTCTTACCCCCCTGCAATTGCCACCGCTGTCAGAGCTCAGCAGCCATTGGCTCGTACAACTGGCTTCTTGGCCGGTAGTCCCCTCTCTGGCGTCACATTCAAGTTGATCACTACGCCCTGATTGGCAGCAAGAGATCTCCTCAATGCTGGGCTACTGCTGTCATTCACCAATTTTTCCTCACTTGCTGAGATCTCTGGACATATGGAAATGAACGGCTTCGTGGTTCCAGAGGAACACTTGAGGCGGAACAACACCAATCTCGAGATGCTTCCATTTCATCTGAATTGGCCATTGGGTCTGCTGGTGCTCTGCCCCAATCTCACTCCCTTCTACAAACTCCCCTCCAAGTCCATCAAGGTTACACACTTACTGCAAACAGGCAATGGCTTACAACCATCCAGCTTGCCAGGAAACACTTAGCCTTACCTCTCCAGCCCGCCCAGCCGTACCAACAGGAGGCTGCCCTAATGCGTGCATGGCTGAATCGACCCTGAGGGATGGGCCTTTGCTTCCTTCTTCTTGACCTTATCTCCAGACTTGGGGCCTACACGCTTCCCTTCTTCTTGGGGACGTCCTTGTTCTTGTTTCCCTGCTACGAATCAATCAATCGTCTTCTCCGACTTGAAGTTTTGCTAGCGATTCAATACTCAAGCTTTGTATCGATTTCTATTATCCATCAATCTACGATCAAGCTATTTCTATGATCCTATCTACAATCAAACGCTCTCGTTGATCCTATTCTACGATTCGCTTGCATCGTGTGTTTAGAAGTGGATACTCAAGAAACGTCCTACGGTTCGGTTCACAATCAGTTCCTACGATTGATTCTGATATCCCCATTCACTTGGTTTCTATGACTTGATGGTCTGATCTATTCAACTCAATGCTATCGTCTTCTACGGCTTGATGTTTCCTTAGCCATTCAATCCTCAGCCTATGTATCGATTTCTACAATCCATAATACTACGATTTCTACGCTTTGATTGATTGCTCAATCATGATCTTCAATTCAATTCGATCTATGGTTGACGCCATGAATATCTTCGTCTTGGTGCCTTCGCGCTTCCCCTGCTATCTTTCTTCCCCCTTCACTCCCTTTCAAGTCCTTCTTATTTGTGACTTGCTTCTTGTTCCTTCCCTGCTTGCTGCCCAAGGTGGTACACGTTGTACATACGGGTGTATCCAAGTACATCTACTAGTACAGTGCCATCCAGTTCCTATGATACTAGGAATTTCCCCTGCTATCTTTCTTTCCCCTTCACTCCCTTCCAAGTCCTTCCTCTTTGGGACTTGCATGTTCCTTCCCTGCTTGCTGTCAAAGGTTTGTTTTGCTTTGTCGTTTTAAAACTTGGGGTCCTGACTCTTTGATTGAGGCGACGTGAAAGTCTGGCTACAGACTGAGTAGTTTAGATCTACCTTCGGTGGTTAGTAAAGTTACTTAAATACATATATCAATCAATGATTGCATCTTCCGTTTTTGTGCGCCATTTGTTTGACCAAATGAACATCAGACAGGGACAGCTCCCAGGGTTGTAATGTATACATTGTTTTATGCGCTCTCTGCCTCTGGCATCAGATTACACCATTCCTTTGCTGGGAAAGTATGACCATCCCGTTCCAGTCTCTCTCATTCTCCGGATTGTACTTCTGGTCCAATACCCACGTTGTTGTAGCACTTAATGTCTTCTGTTCCTTTCAATGCAAGATAACCGCATAAAATGTACGCTAGAATGATAGCCATAGCCCACACATGGTCAATGTCGTCAGTGTCACCTACCTCATAGCCGGGAAATACTTCCTCAATTAGTAGGTACTTGAAGCATTGTTCCCAAATCTCCAAAACTTCATCTTTGTGGAAATGTCCTTTTTTGCGGTTGAGTCTTGTTCTGACATCCTTAATCTTCTTGCATCCATTAAGAATTGTGAGTACCAACTGTCCGTTTTGGGCACATAGCGCATTAAACCCAGTTTTGAAATGATATTAAAATGGGCTTAACTCGTTGTTTAGGTTGTTGTGATTGAGCTCATGCATCCGTTTAGTGTACTCCGTGGAAAGAAAAGGAAACCAGGGCTTCAAAATTGTCCTCTTGTACGCTGATTCTGTTTTGTTTTCCATTTTCCTGTTATTTCGAAGTTTGAATGTTTGGCAAGTATCTTAGAAGTACTTGTCATAATCAAACCCAGAATCATAAAGTTGATGGAGCGTACCTGCCGTGTATGTTGATTTTTGGGCTGTGGATACTTCTTCCCAAACCCACCGAATACTGGTACATACTGCCAGCACCTTGGGACACAGAAATTATGTGATTCAAAATCAGGCAGACTTTAAACTTTGCATATGTGGGTACAAGTGGTTGATATTGATGACACTGTGGCTAGTGGATCGAGTCCTCTATCAACGGTGACAATGTACTACATTGAAAAAAGGATATAGTATCACGTACGTAGTACCGTATGTAGAACCTTACAAACTCCCAGTACCTATTTTTTGCTCCTATTCATATCCAGGATCCTGGATAATTAAAAAATCATAACATATAGAGTATCAGTGATTTGTATACCATTTCTCTTTCATAATCCATCCCATCCATAGTATGAACTATGTTCATGGTGAAATTTCAAAGAATGCAGTCTATTTACAGTGAAAAACTCACTAGCACCTAGCCCTTACTATTTCAGACCATGATGTCCAGCAGGCTCCTGAATGAACTAAAAATTCCTAGTGATTAAACAAAGTGTGAGTTCCACACCACTTTTTGTCCATTGTCCATCCCATCTATACTATGAACACTGTTCATGGTGAAATGTCAGGTAATGTACTATGTTTACACTAAAAAACTGACTACTAGTACCCGTCCATTGTTATTTCTGACCACGACACTGAAATCAATCCACCAGAACTCATTAGTTCTTCTTGCTCACATGCAAAATATTGTTGGTTTATTCCATGCCATTCTTTTTTCGTGATAGTGTATATTATTGTACGTAATAGGAAAAGGACTGACACTACTAGAATATCAAACAATGAAATAGTTTTGCACTAATAAATGCATTTGTAGTGTGTATGGTTGATGTTTTGTAACGCCGACCCCAGAAGAGCAAGAGGATGATTCTGGATAACAATAATCTATATAAAAGTTAAAAAAGGAGTGGTGATGCTGCAT